>CM072886.1:66734374-67334374 GCA_037013685.1 Acridotheres tristis
GGATCACTTGTGGTCCATAAGACAGCACAACGTGATCTGTGAAGTGTTTGCAAGATACCAAGTCAACTCCCTTGTGCGCACGTTCCCACACACGCAGGCAAGTAAACAGCCTGGAGGGACTAGAGGAATGAGGGTAATAAACATTCAAAGTTCAGTCTCACTGCTGTTTCATTTAAAGTGAAGAGCAAAGCAACAGCGCCGCGGGAGAAAATCCATGAGTTTCTGCTCAAAAAAATGTTCTCTGTTTTGGCTCTCATAGTTAAAAAAAAAAAGGAAAGAGTATGGAAAAGGCAGAATTGTGGCCATACATTGCAGGATGTATAGACCAGGCTGTCCAATAATCCATGATACATCTAAATAAAGTTTTGGGAAGAGATGAGAGTGGTAGACTTATCTGTTTGTTTCCCCTATCACCCTTCTTCTGGTCCTCTGAAATACTTAACGCTTAGGTCACCCTCTAGGGCGATGTTAGAGGGATGACTGCAGTTGTTTCACTTATCTGAAGAGTCTAACTAGTTCATGTGTAGATGAGATGCAGTTTTAAATATTAATTATTTTAAAGCTCATTTGTTTATCTGCCATTCAGAGAGCTGCAGTAGGCCAGCTAGGCTGATAAAGGTGTTAGAGACATGCTAAAAGTGAGAGCTAGGTTAGAATTTCTTTTTCCATCTTGTGCAATTTTTCAGTTTCTGCTTCCTTTTATTTTTCACTCTATCATAGTCAATGAAATTTCTTTCAAAATATTAGAGAGGGAGTTTGAGAAAAAAAAAATGTTACAGTTCTTCAAACCTCTTTTAGAACTGAGGTGAAATTTAGTCCTTGGCCTGCAGTGAATGCCTTTAACTTCTAGGCTGTCTAGGTAGAAGATAATGTTTCTTACTGCAGAAATTCAAGCCTTCTTGGAATGGGAATGTGTGTAACTGAGAGAAGTGTAGGTTTTAACATGATGCCTTCTGGTTGAGTAGGTATGAGACAGTAGGTAATTCTTCCAAAAGTTCAGGTTATGTAACAAGTGTTGGGAAGTGGGGAGGAAAAGACCAAAACAAGTGAAACTAAATTTGGGAATCTTTTTATATTTGGAGATCCTTTGTCAAAATCTAAATCTTGTACCATGGGAAGGACAGCTAGACCCTGGAAGAAGGACACTGTAGTCATTTTTTCCTACCTGTGTTAGACACTTGGCCTCTTAGAAAAGCCAAACCCATAGAAAATGCCTGTGAAAAAAGCCGAGTCCAAATTCAGATGGGAAACAAAGGCAGTTTCTTTTTCACTTTTATGTGAGAACTGAGGCATTTTGTGTTGCTCACATATGCTGTGGGAACAAAATAGAAGGATGTGGACTTCAACTGCGTGATTCACTTTTCCAAGACTCGCTGCTTCTTTCCTTCCTTCCTCACCAGTAGCTTTGAAAGTCAGGGTTGACACGATCACTTGCTTGCATGCACCGTGGTTTTCACTGGCACATGGTTTAGTCATAAACACATGAGTATAGGAGGAGAAGGAGGTGTGGATGGAATCAGATCCAAGTGCTTCTCCCACTCCCTTAGGACCTTTTTCCCAATTCCTTTTATTTTCTAAATGACTTAATGCCTTTTGGTGTTTTTTTTCCATCTCTCCTTAGGTTCGAAAGTGTTAGTGACTTTACCTCAGAGCTGGAAGACAGTGATGATCCAGCAGCTTATGTCACCAATTTGACTTACTACCACCTGGTCCCATTTGAGACTGACATTCTGGACTGAGGCTGCTCAGGGGTGCAGCCAGCCAGCATCCAGCCAACCTCTTCGTCCATAGGTTCTGCTATCTCTGACATTGCATCTCTGTGAATAAGGCTGTGCAGACAAGACCATCAGCAGGGAAGCTGCAGCAAGAGCACCACAAAGCTGGGTTTATAGGTGTGGTTCTCTGTTGTGTGTTATGGAGACATCTTGTGAGGAGATATCTGCTTTGCTGCTGACAACAAACTCACTTTCTGTGAAAGCAAGGCAGCAGAGCCTTCCTGGGAATCAAGGAAATCTCTGCTGTGTCTGTGGGAATTGCCACCCTGATACAGCTGTCAGAAACTTGTGCTGTAGCAGCCACAAGTCACCCGTGCTCCTTGTGGTGCAAGCTGAGTTCCCCTTTTAGGACACCACCAGAAACTTCCTCTGATGGTGTGACCACACTTTTTATGCTTTGTAAGCAAGAAGACAAGCAAACCAGCTGAACTTTGTCAGTTCCCTCTGCAGTTGCTTAATGGAGGTCTCGTGGGTCGCTTTTTGCTCAGCTACCGGATGATTGGTGCCTTACACGAGATGTCAGAAATACCATTGAGTGCCTCCAGGAAACAGAACACATGAGCTGACAGCTTTACTTCTTTTAATCATGAGCTTTTGTATAATCACTGAAAGGGTGACTGCTCTTTCCTGGAATGGTAGAGCAGACAGCAACTGGCACTGCAATGAACTGTGCATGATGTTTGGGTACCCGGATGATTTCAGAAGTCTGGAAAGCCAATGGGAAAGCTGAGCTGCTCCACTAAGAAGGGTCAAGGCTACAGCAGGCACTTTGATAATATTTTTTTCTTTTCACGTGGACCAGCAGATGTGAATGGTGCTTACAGATGTTTACATCAGAGAGATAATTCCCTATGCATATTTCTTTCCAGAGGATGGGAAGGAAGACACTGAGATTTATGTTGTGTTTGGACTGAAAAAGAATGATAAGCTGCAGTGTGCCTACAGTGCTAGGAAAAACAGTCTCTCCACTGCCACCCTGTCTCAAGGAGTTTGTCCATCTTTCTGAGATCTGCCTGGAGGGGTGCAGGCCTCCTTGTTGTGTAATGCCATGGATTTCAGCAGAGATAGGACAGTGGGAGCAAGAGTGGGATTGGACTCTGCAGCCTCTTGACTATTGAGTAGTGCAATGTTAAAGTCTGCTGGGGGTCTCTCCCTTTCAGAGCCCCCCAAATTCCCAGCTCTCACTGAGAGTCCTCAACACTCACCAACATGACCGTTCATTGAGCTTTTTGCCATCTGTTTGCAAATATTAATTTGAAGGGACTGAAATGGAAAGAAATGCATTTTTGGACATGTTTCTTGGGAAAGAGGCTTGCTTGGTCCTGAAGAAGCTAATACAGCTCCCTTCTGCAGACTTTTCATTTCTGTCTATAGAATAACAGTCAAACGGAATTTGTTAATGTAAATAATAAATTATTGAGAATCATAATTGTTTTACACAGTATGTTTTTAAAATATATTTTAATGAAATAAAATAAAATATAACTCACCTTCAGTACACTTCTGCAGCTTCAAACAGTGCCTTCTTTTTTTTCTCTCTTATCTTGAGTACACTTTCCCAGACATGTCAAATCCTCTTTCTTTTCCCCATAATTTTTGAAACATGCTGAGTAATAGCAATTTCTGTGCTCCACATGTCACTCTTACTGTAGACATGGTGTGTGTCTACATGAAACCTCTGCCTAACTTGATCTTGGGTCTAGGTGTATGTGGTTTAATGCCATTCAGCTTAGTGGAAGATTTCTGTATTTTCACTATCATCAGTGAGATCAAATTTGGTCATTATTGTTTTTGAAGATGAAGCGGATTCTTATAAGGTAAATTTCTAGAGTAGAAAGGAATATGTTATCGCTCAAAGTCTTTCTGAGCAGCCTCTTGAATTAGAATTGGGAAGTTTTTTGTTTTATTTGCTTTACTCTCATTAGTTTTAATTCTTCCACTAGTGTTCTTAGTTAACTGTATTGAAGTAGAAATTTCATCTGGTAAACATGTGTATTGGACTGGATATTGGAATACTTGTATTTCAATTCCTGACCTTGCTGTCAGCTGACCATGTTGCCTTGGGTAATTCTACTGCATCTCCATATCACTGAGTTTTCCTTGACTGATATTTTGGAAAGCAGCATCATTGGTTTTTGATGCAATGTTGTCCCCTAATTCATTTGAATTTTCCTATGAATTATTAACCACATGGTAACATCTTTTAAAGAACTTTGAATTGCATGAATTAAAAAATAGATAAGTACTGCTGATTTTTAAAATGTACAGCCACGTTCCTCAAATGAAAGCCAGCTAAGCCGTGTGTATTTCCAGTTTGTGAAGCTGAATATCAGGGCCCCATGAGGGTCAGTGGAGCAGGGGGTCCCATGGGGCTGTCAGGGCAGAGCTGGGCAGCTGGGGCCTGTCCCACCACTCTGCCAGGAGCAGGATGCCAGGCACCAGGGTGGCATCAGGCACCTCCCTGAGGATGAAGGTGGGCCAAGGGCAGGCTAGGATGTGGCTCTGCTCTGGGGAGTGGGAGAGCAGCCCAGCTATGTTATTGCTGGGGGAACGACATGGGATCCTGGGCCATAAGTAAGTGGCAGAAACCCAAGGATCAGCAGAGACAGTCAGACCTGTGGGTGCCTTTGGGGCCCAGATGCTGGATGGTCGGGATTTTTGTCATGCATGTTTTGGAAGTACATTTATTTTTGCCAGGTACCCTGGTATCCTGGGGACATGAAATGGTGCAGAATTCAGTTCTTGTTGCATTATTGCACACAAAAAAAAACCCAAAAACAAAACAAAACAAAAAACCAAACCAAAACAAACAAACAAAAAAAAAACCACACCAAAAAAAACCCCAAGAAAACCACCAGTCTTTCATTAAGGAAAATGTAGCAGAAATAAAATTCCATGGTTTAGATTTCAAAACTGGACCTCTCCCCTTCGCACCCATTGTAGCTGGTAAAATCCCCCATGCCCAGGTCTGCAGAGCCCTGTGAGAAGTGTCTCAGGGGGTGCAAAGTGCTGCCATCCACATGGGTGCTGTGTGTGGTCCTCCAGAAATATAAAAAATTAGCATTGTTATTCGTTACATGATTCTAAAGGAAGTGAGTGACACAAGAGTTTTGTCCCCAAAACCCTCTCCACACAATTCCAAGACACTTCCTATGTAAGGTTTGTCCTTGAAAAGCTGCTCTGCGTTTTCTCTGCAACTTTGGCTTCTGTCCTTGGCACACATCATGGGGGTCATGTGTGCCAGTCCTTGCTCTGAGCTGCCTGAGCAGGACAGAGCTGAAGTGTGCTGGTGTCTAGGGAAGGAGCTGGAGGTATGTGTCTCTTGGCCGGAGCAGCAATGACAAAATAATTTGGTTTTTATTTCTTGGGTCATGAAATATGCTGACATTATAGTGTTGCCAAATCTTAGGAGAATTAGGAAAGACAAAGTGTATGACAGTATGCTATGTTTTGTCCACCAGTCTCTCTTTTTTTTTTGGTTACATCAACTACTTTTTAAAAACTCAGTCTTGGATTCCAAGTTCGTTCTTCATAACAGCAATAATCTGTAGCTCAGTATCAAACTAAAATAAAAAAGAGGTAAAAAAGAAATTTTTCTAATTGTTTCTTGTAATATTCATTCCTGCTTCAATCAGCTATCTCTGAACTGCCTTCCCCACATATATACAAATTATTCAGGCTATTTTACTGATCGGCTTTCATCAATGTAATTGCTTTCTTTGTGGAAATATTCGCACCCTGAAGTGCAGTTCTCAAGTTTTATAGCACACAGATCATTCCCATTTTCAGTGCTCTCAGATAATTTCTTCTTGCTCTAAACCCATTCTCATTCTAATTAACTCTGTTAGTAATACATACATTGGGAGATTTAGGTAATGGCAAAATACCAAGGCAATAAACATAATATATCTAGATCTAAGAAATGGAGAATTCCTATTTACCTAAAACCAGCAGTGAAGATTGGTGGGATGCAATTCACAACTGAGCTGTATGAATTCGGACTTTCCTGGGCCTTCTCAAACCCTGTTATCATGCCCCTGTTTCTTACAATTAATGCATATAACTCCACCATGCTCTGTTGAGAGAAAGAACAGCACAGCTTGAACTTTGGTATCACGTAAGAGAATGTGGAACACCAAGAGTTGGCTGAGACAGAATTTTGCAGTGCTTAGTTTTTGTCCTAGCAGGACATCTAGCACGTAGATGTCTTGCACTGCAGGCTAGGAGTTTCTGCAAAGGTTTGGGTTGTCATTCTTCACAGGCTGCTATTAAGGGAACCTGCCCAGGTAAGGATTTAGAGAAAAGCTCATTTTCTGAAAACGCCTCGTCTAACATTTCAGAGTAATAAAGTTGATTTTCTGTTGTTCTGTGAGACTACCTACATGACTGAACTGAAGAACTAGCTGGTAGGAAATAATTTCTCAGCTGCACAAGTGCCCACTTCTGCCAGAAAGTACTGGATTAGAGCCCAGCGCTGGGCTGGGCTGTGGAGATGCTTTTAACCATCCTTCTTTTAGTCCTCAAATTCTGCTAAACAATTCTCAGAAACTTTTAGATAGAAATGACAGCTGATATATTGGCGAGAAGAAAACCCAAATGTGAACACAGAATCTTGATTAAAAGCATCCCAGCACCAGCTCTGTGTGTTTATTTTCCAGTGAACTTCAAAAACTAGAAGATTTTTCACTAAAATGTTTTGCAGGACCTGTTGGCACTCTGTGTATCGCCTTGCATGTCCCTCTGGTACAGCTGTTTCTGACACAACCTGGCAAAAATCAGCACTTGGCCACAGTTGCAGCATGTGTGTTTGTAAGGTCTGAGGTACTGAGCTTCCTTTGGATCCCCTGGCAACTTGCAGGAGGCTCTCAATTCCTTGGAGGCACTAGTCCTCTCTACAAATCTCTATGCAGTCACATTAAAATTCCTCCAGCATTCTGGGGGTTCCAAGCAGCTTTGAGAATTTCCATTAGGAAGTTAGCTCCATTTAGCATTGCAGTTCAGTTTGGAAACCATCTGCAAGTAATCTTGTTTAGCTGTATCACCTTGTACTGGACAGGCTGGAAATAGAAATAATTACATGTACCAGAATCCAACTTGTTATGTAAAATGGACAAAAACCACCATCAGCACCACTACCAGCAAAACAACCATTGCCCATTATTTTCCCTTGTAGCCATTAAAATTAAGTTGAACAGATTCCATGGCTTTTGGATGAACATGGGCTCATTTCAGAAGAGAAATGTCCCAAATTTTGCCAAGTTTCCCTTTGTCTTATGGGAACTGGCTTCAGTGGTTGAGCACAGTGATAGCACATGGTACATCCAAGCATCTCGAAGTGACCTTCAGATAGGAAAAGAAGCAGTGGGTATATGTCAAAGGGGGGGCAGGAGGCAGAAGGATGGCTTGGAAGGAGAGGGAATGAGAAATAAACAAAGGATTGTAATGCAGAGGAGATCTCCAAGGATAGTTTCAGTCTTGAAGCTGAAATAATTCATCTTTGTCAGAGAGCTCTGGTCTGGCAGTGTCCAGGTGCTGAATCATACTCATACTCCTCACCCAGCATCCTGCAAGGAATGTTACCAGCCCTGGCTGGTTTTGTTGAAAGGAGGAGATATCTGTGTCTGATCAGGTGCCTTTGTATAAAGTGAATATGTTGAACTTTCTGGAAACAGATATTTTTCAGCAACAAAATAGATTGTGGTTGCCACTTCAAAGCACCGCACAGCTCATGTAAACAGTTTGGGAACTCAGCTTCTGTTTCAGCTATTCCCACATGCACTTACTTTGCATGCTTCATGCCCATATGTGTAGGATTGAAAAGTCAGATGGCAGCAGGTGATGGCCATGAGGGCCCCCACAAGCTTGGATTGCCCTGACCATTCACCCCACCTGGGACCTCACCCACACCCCCCAGCTCTTCTTCAGCTCCATCCAGGATCTTGAGCAATTTTAAGATGAGCTACAAGAGTGGCTACCTCTAGTCCTGCTGCTGAGTTGTGAGGATTCCCTGGGCTGCTTTCTGACATGAGATGTGTCATGCCTGATGCTCACTTGGGTGACTCATGAATACCCTATTTTATTCACAGTGAGTTCCCCTGTTTTACTGATTATGATAAGTCTCGTCTTTACAAGCATTTCCTGATATTAGCATGATTTTTCCTGTTTTAGAGAAATACCTTCCAGAAATGTCTACAGAGACTATATTCCTGGGGATATATTCTTTGTATAACACATGAGTTAAGAGTATAGTTAGTTTGTTCTGGAAAGTATAGCTGCTGTATCACTCAGCTGCTAGAAAACATTGATATGACATTGGTATTTATGTTAAATTAATGTTGCTCTGGGATTTAGAATAAAATAGCAACATCTATTCAAGTGTAGCTTACAAAAATAAATTACAGGCTTTGATGGCTGGGGGATTTCCTTGTGTTTCTTCTTTGATTCCAACCATTTTTAGAAGGCAATGGGTAGTTCACTTGAAATTACTTATTAGCACTCTCTCTCCATAGAGTTAGTGAATATCTAATTCAATAAACAAGACATTGTCATAATCACAAATTTGAGCCTACATTGACCATACAACCTGTGGTTCCAGCTGGCAAATATGATCATTGCCCGAGGAAGAGTGGAGTTGTTCCCTGGCAGGAGACCCACAGAGGTCAGGGTTTGATAGGTGGCATCACCATGGAGCCTGCACAATCACTGGTGCTGGGCATCTTGGACATGCAAGCAATACATTTCTCAGAAAGAACTATTTTTATCTCCTTTCTACTTAATATCATAATAGCCTTGGGTTTAGCTGTGGACAGGTTAAGAGGGCTGGCAGTCCCATTCCTCAAGTTGAAGAGACAAGAGGGACATTTACCCAATCTGCACTGGAATGTGCGGAACTGCAGCTTGTGAGCTGTGAGAAGATTTGTAATACAATTTGTCTCCTTCTTGCTTAACAACCTGAGAAATGATGAAGGGAGCAGGCCAGCTGTAGAGGATGGATGATTAGATGCATGACTGAGGGGAGAAAAGGCTAATGGGTATAAGCAGGTACCAGCAGAACAGGAGCGAGAATGCCAGTCAAGGGATATAACAACAGGTACTGTAGCAATATATTGTGAACCTACGGGGCTTTGGCTTAAGGCATCTGAGGCATTTAAGTGGAAAACAGACATTATTTTCCATAGGACTACAGTGCCAGACAGGATTTCTATGAGGCATGCAACAGGGCAGAGAATTGTGCATCTCAGTGAGTCAGAGGAGAGGTGCAGAGCAGTTACATGCACGTGATAAATAGAAAAGATAGAATTATCACTTTAGGCGGCTCTGAGATTGCAGATCCAGACTCAGAGTTTTAGCCTGATCAGGGAGTATCAGGCACTGTAGTACCTAGTAGAAGAATAGGGTTTTTTCACCAATAGAGTGGTTCAGGTTAATGAAGGAAGCAGGATGCTATTAGAATTTAATGTGCAAGTTTATTAGGCATCTAAATGGTGATTCATTAATAGCTGCAAAGGAAGATGAGTATCTTTCATTTTATATGCAGTTAGATGCTCTCACTTGGAAGCCTCCCCTAACACACTTAATTAGCCAGAAGAGGGAAATTATGCTCCCCATGTACAGTCCTATTATCATTCTGGTCGCTGAAGCAGCCTCCAACCTAACACACATCCTATGGGACTGCTGTGCTAAAAATATCTGCACATTGCTTACAACTGCAGCAGAGAGCACGGCTGCAGATTAGACACAGACACCTACGGCGCTTGTGGATGTGGAATTCTTGGTTAACGCAGTTGTGTGTGGCATGCATCTGAAGAAGTGTAACTCCAAGCAATTAAATCCTGTAGTGAGCTGTCTAGAGCATAGGAGTGATTTTCCCAGGTGGGAAAAGCAGCTTCCCACCTGGCTGTTGCCACACTTCAAGAAGTGGTGAAATTGAATTTCTGCTTAGATCAGGACTCGAAATGACTCTGCTCTGCACAGTCCTGCGTGGTATTTATATACAAAGCTATTCCCAAGTAACTCACCTCTAAATTAGTGTCAGAACAAGTCCTGTAGCAGGATCTGCTACTAACCCAATGCAAATGCATTACTTTTCATGCACCAGCCTGCAGATTTAAGGTAAGGATTTTGTATCTCTCTCTTTAGATCCAGAACAACAATTTAAACCTTTCGAGTGGCAAGGACCTGGAACAAAGGATATGACATGCAACGAAAAATACTGACTCCTTAGGCCCTCTTGCTTTGACTATGTCCTAGTTTTATGTAGTCTGAGGCATTTACGTGGAAAAAGCCCTTTCTGGGAACCTTTTAGACCAGGATTCCAAGTCCTTATTCTATTTAATATTCAGAGCTGAGGAGTGTCTTGTGCTCCATTGTGATTATTGTTATCAATAACCTTTCCCATAGTCTGGGGGTGGATGCTACATGAAATTCCCTGTTCAGAAGCCAAATCAGGACATTCAAATGCAGGATTAATGTTAAAATCTGAAAGTGAGACAATTACCATGTTTGTTTTCATTTTACCCTGTTAATACCAGTGCTGCCTAATCTTAGAGATGGCACTGGAATCTGATTTAAGATAAATATTTTAGGCAGCTGAGATAAACATTACTAGGCATGACAACTTTTTTTAAGAGCCAAAAGTTGTAGAGAGCTAGGTTATATTAATAGGAAATTATATGGATGGGAGAGAGAAAAGGTGAAACTTTTAGATACAGTCTTCCTTCATAAGATTTACTATGTTCCAAAAATCATTACCAATATAATTATTTTAAAACAAAACAAGTCACAAATATTGTTTCAGCCTCGAGGCCTGTTTTCCATATATTTCCATACATGCCATTATGGCAAAGGCTTTTCTTAGAGCAATTTTTATCCTGAACAGGTTCATTATAAGTAGACATCTTCTGATTTTTCTTTTCCCCTGATGTATGCATCACTGTTTTTCTCCCTGCTCCTCTCTTGTCACTTTACCTCCAAGAAGGCTGCAACAAAAGAAAGAGGAAGGAGAGAAGGGGGAAAAACACAATTTAAAATGCGAGCACCATAAAACTTCATTAGTTTTCTTATATAGAATCAGGAGAAATGATAAGATTATTTTAATAGCACTGGTGGGTTTTATACCAGTAAGACCTGGTGTTTTGAAAATCTGTCTTTCTGAAGTGTTCCTGCTGTTCACTTATAGCTCACTGAGACATGACTATAGAGCTTAGATTGACTTTTTTTTAAACTTTTTTGTACCTTTGTATGTATTTCAACACAGAGTTATCAATACTGCATTAACATTCTTTTTGAAGGCTATTTAATAATTGTTATTGTAGGAGAGAATTTTCTAAAGCACAGTCAGTAGAAGATTATATGTGATTTCCTTTGTAGATTGACATGGTGAAATTGTTGCCAAAATACAGATTTTTAAAAATGAGGATGTGCTAGCTGAAGCTACAAGCTGACTACATTGACACAATATAATGTATTATATTCATGAGTAATTTTAGGTGCTTCAGCCTGAAAAGCTGTTTTCTTCAAGTTTCTGAGTGCATCTTGACAAGGCTTAGGGATATCTGATGCCCAATCACATGCCAGTTTGTTTATACATGTTGAACACAGAGGAGGACCATAATCTTTTCTGTGGATTTTCCAGAAAAGCTCATCTTGTCCCTGCTCTGTAAATGAAACCTCTTTCTTGACTTGCTGAAGTTAATGGCAATCTTCCAAGTTTTCCTCGCTCCAGTCAGGGCTGTGGTTGTTGACATTTGTTACAGGGAGGGAAGAAGGAAGGAGCATTCTTTTGTTCTCAGGAGAAATGTTTAACCCCTCTTAAGAGCAAGAGGAACTGCCAGGGAGCAGCTAAACAACCAGAGCAAGATCGCACACGAGGATTGTGTGGTGTATGCAGGGGCTGAGACTCCTCTGCTAACACCAGCATAAACTGCAGGTCCCTCTCTTCCTCTCCACGTCTTTCCAAAACCATTCCTCAGGTTTGGTGATCATGGGTTTGGAATTTATGATGATAATATAATACAAATACAAGAATCAGATAGGAAAAGGGCTTGGCTGTCCTTCCAGCCTGTCTGCCAAGCAGTAACGAGGCTGAGGCTGCTGCATGGGGGACAGGGAGCCAGGAGGGAAGGTGAGGCAAAGTAGGTAGGACAGTGGTGGGTCCCAGGCAGAGAGCAGAGTGGGCTGGGTGATGGTGACCGGGGCAGCCAGGAGTCAGCTGGACACAGGAGTCTGTGGTGACAAGGAGGTGCAGGGTTGGAAGGTTAAATTATTGGGTCAGATTTGGGTTTGTGTCAGGCACGGGTGGGCTCAGGGCCATCTACAGCATAGCTTGGGCAAGTACAAGAGCAAGGGCTTGAGCTTAATACACTGGAAGGTGCAGAGACCCCCAGCAAGGCTTCTCCCAGCCTTGAGCAGTGGCCCTTGGAGGGGCAGGAGAGGCTGCAGGGCTTAACAGCAAGAACAAAACTTCCACCAGAAGGTTGGTTTGGCCATCTGTTAGCCATGTGGCTAAGAGGGCTGCAGAGGTTACAATTGTTTGTGTCTGCTTACTGTAGAAGAAGCTGGGGAGATACCCTATGCCGTTCTTTTTAGCAGTGATTCAGCAAATGCTCAGCCTAAAATTCGAAGTAATTCTGGAACAGGTTGAGGTACAAATAAACAACATGAAAGTTAGCAGATTGCCAGGGCTAGTACTAATCACCCATGTGTTCTGGAGGAGCTCAAGGGTAGACTGAGGAATGATCTGAATTTGAGAGACGGATAGTAAAATAACAGATGAAATTCAGTGCATGTAAATGTAACTCCTGGGTAAAACTAATCCTAACTTCACATATAATATTCTGAGCTATTTGTTATTCTTATGTAAGAGTGAAACTGGGTTTGTAATAGTTCCATGAAACCATCAGCTAGTACTCAGTAGCAATTGAACAGAAGATTAAATACTATTATTTTGTGGAAAGAGAACAGGAATAAAAATGTCTGACTCCAAGGGTCTCCCCGCCACACACAGTTCTGGTCTTCTCATCTCAAATATATCACAGCAGGAGGAAGTCTGAAGAAAGGTAATTCATTTGAGCAAAGGTAGGAGATCATATCTTCCAAGGAACATTGTCCATTTCCAAGGATGGATAGATGGTGTGATAGAAATCTACAAAATCATGAGTGACACAGAAGAGGGAACTAGAGATTGACTTCTTATTATTTCTTTTTGCATGAGAGTGTGTCAAGTGACACTAGTAGGAGGCAGGCTCAATTCAAACAGGAGGTGGCTGTTCCTGTGGAGTGAATGAGCCTTGTTGTACTGCCTGCCAAAGGATGGTTTGGAAAGGAGCCTGGAAAAGTGTTTGGAATAGAGCTCCTTTGAGTCTTACTATCTAGATAAACCGCAGCTAGCTCAAGGAGTCCCTTAAGGCTAGGGAGACTATTAGTGTGAAAGTGCCTTCCAAGTGGCACTTGTTTTTTACCTCATTTACAGACACTGTTGGAGGCAGAAAACTGAACTAGGTGGGCCAAAGTCTGCTCAGACATAACTCTACATTTTCTGTGATTTTACTCATATCTTTATTTCTTTTTTTTTTTTTTTTTGGAGAAAATGTCTAAGTTACTATTTTTGAATTCAAAGTATGTCTGTCCTAGGCATGATGCAAGTTTGTCATATACTGCCATGAAAATTCATTGCTGTGTCCTTTGATCTGCCAGATCTTCAGAAAAGCTTTGACACTCTGCAAATCTTCACAGAGTGCAACAGCAATATTAAAGATGAAATACAGAACTAATGCCAGCTGTCCAGCAAGGAAGGTCACCAATCCAATGGCAAGCCCTCCAGCATGAGGATACTGTGGTTTTATCCTGTCTTGCATCTATGAAGATAGGATGCTCTCTTCCTCTTTGTGTGCAACCTTCTTAAAATATTTGTTCCTTTCCATCCTTCTGCTTTTGCGTTTTGAGGGAATTTGCCATGAGGGGTTTCCATGGTTACAAGGATAGGGCTGCTCTTGGAGTGGGAAATCTGCAGAGAGCAAATAGAAAAACCATTGCATCTGGGACAGGGTAAATGTGCTTTGTATCCATAATGGTCATTCCGCCCCAGTTAGAAGCTGATATGAAAGTAGAAAAAGAGATGTTATTCTTAACCCCCTTGTCTTACTGTGAAATGTATCTCTCTCCTTTACCACTAAGCCTTCTTAGATTGCTGAAAGCACTCTGATTCCTGTGGTCTCTTGAGTATTAAAGGGCAGGAAACAGGTTATGTTGCAAAATACGCTACTAACCAAGTTGTGCAATTTTCTTGTGTGAGAAGGAAAATGTTTTTTCCTTCCTTAATTAGAGTTGTACACTTCCATTTTGTTCTTTCCTCCAAATAAAATGGAGGAAAAGACAGGAGCAATGGTTCTCTCCTTGTCTTTGCACTCTTTGGTAGCATTGTCAAATACTTGTGCTTCTGACCAGCTCTGTAGAGCACTTGGTTGAACCCAGGAATAATGCTGGGCACATCTACAGGGGCACCAGGCATGCACAAAAATCTTCTTATGAAGTAGCTGCATTTAAACCAAGTTTGTTGCAAACCTGAAGCCAGCCTTGTCCCGTGACTGGCACTGAAGAGCACACTGCCTCTGCTACAGAATTTGAGGAAGCCTTCACCACAAGTGCAGAGGGTGAATGAGCATATCTTTCTGAAAAGGTCAGTACAGAGCCTCTGCATACACTTGTAGCCTGGTGGGATGAGCTAGGAGATAATTGAGCCACCCTTTACAAAAACGTTTTATTCTGGAGTGGTAATTGTCAATCAGGTAACTTTGGTTAAGGCTCTCCTGCAAGTCCTGACTGTAGGGGAGAGAAAGGAGAGAGAAAAAACAATAAACAAAGCAAAATGTTACATTAAAATTTAAACTTGGTGGCTTCTCTTGCTCTTTTCCTCCACAGATTTTTAACTGTAGTTCTTTGCCACTTTAATTCAGAATCTCATATCTGAGCAAGCATCAACACAATTTTCAAGGTGAGTGCAGCTGCATCTCATCGATGCTGTTAAAAACACTCAGGGGTCTAACTGATGTTCCAGGCAAGACTATTAAAGGATTTATTCTAATTAGTTTTGTTTTCATTAATTGTTCTAAATCCTTCAGTAAACTAAGTTTAAAAATGAGCCTTTTGAATAAATAAACACAAAAATCCACCCCATTTTTAAAATGTATTTTTCTTAAAAGGCCCGAGTTGCAGATGTCTTTTTGTTTGCAACTTCTACAGTAGGTTTCTGCAGCACTTGAGAAAAATAAAATGAGTTTTTGATAGAAGAAAGCTAACCATTTATGGGAGCTTACCAAGCAGTAGAACATTGCAAATGGCAAGAAATATTCAAATCCCAAAGCAAGATATTTCCAGGCTTCTATATTCCAATAAAATGATTAAAATGAATGCCTTGCTATTTATAGAGGGCGGCAGCTTAACACCATAAGATATTCATATTTAATAGCATGCTCTTGTAAAGCTGCCAGTGCTGGAGAGTTGAGGGACTGCTTGCCATGATGGATGGGTTTCAGCCAGGCAGAGCCTGCTGCTGATACTTGGCCACCACAACAGCTACCTGCCAGCCACGAGGTTCTTCTGACAGGGTATCAGCCCCTTGATGGAGAGAATTTGTGACTGATATTTGTTGGTGTTCTTAATCACCTGACAGATATCCCTATGGTATCACTTTTTAATGCTGCTGGCAGTGATAGGGCACAACTGCAGCCACACCGAATTTGGAGAGAATTTCAAGATATGAAGTAGTAATTGTGTATTTGCCTCTGTCAAGTAACATTTGCCTGCTTCTGTGGTGTTCTATCCCTTTTACTTCACAAAAATAATCCCTTGCAGCTTTGCCTTCTTTGGTAGTCATGCAGCAGTCCTGGAAAAATGTGGGGCTCTTCCAATTCCACAAAAATTAAGCTGGACCTTCAGGGATTGGTGGCAGAGGGTACAAAAAAAACTCAAGACAGAAACACTTCTGCAAAGCACAGTATATTGTAGCTGGTTCCTTTTCACCATAGTACTCTGTGAGAAGTTCTGCCAGCTGTGTGTTAAATGAGATGAGTAACATCTGCCTCATGCTCATTAAACATCACATACATGATACCCTCTGCCGTATCTAGTGCTAATTAGGATCTGTAATGAGAGTTATTCTCCTTTTAATTAATATGAGCAGGATGGATCTTCAGTAATATCTAAATGAGTGAGGAGCTTACATCTGCTTTTCCAAAAGCAGCTTAGAGAAGCATTTCACTGGACAGAAATGTCATTCAAATAGCAGTAGCAGTGGCTCCTTTTTTAAATGGGACCACAGGCCTGGCTGCACTGGAACTGTTGACTAGCTGTTAATTCTGCTGTAGGGAGTTTGGTTATCAGTGGGGTGATTTGATGGAATTCCTTTCATTTTCCTTCCTTCTGGCTTGCTTTCTCCCTTGAAACACAGGTGAATCTTCTGGAGAAGTGCTGCACTTGAAAACTGAGTCTTGGACAAAAGCCAGGGTCTTGATCCAGCTCTTAGTGCAGCAAGTGGAAAGATTTGTGTGAGAAAAGCTTCAGATGGCCCGTGACAAAAGATTTAATAGAGCCTTTTTTAGTAGTTAAGTTCGCTCTGATTTCTTTGCCTGTGTAATAACTTTGTCTTTTAACGTGTGCAGTTCCACAGTCTGACACCAATGCCCTTTTGCAGGGGACAGGAAAGAGGTGTTTTTGAAATAAATCCAAATATGTGGAGATGAAGAGTTCTGTACAACCATAAAAAACAGCCTTTGGGAGAAGTAGTAGAGACAGGTCTAGTAAAGCCAGGTCAAACATGGGCTCAAGGAGCAGGCATTAAATAATGAGAAAAAATTGCTCTGGTAGAGCCGCTAAGGATCTGTACTACCATGTGGCTACATATGGCCAAGGATGCAGCTCAACAGTGGGACATAATGAAGGTCTGACTTTGCCAGACAGAAACTTACCCCCACTCCCTTCCCAAAACACATCTCAGAACTCCATTTTCTCCTTGTCATGGGAGCTAGGGAGAATGCATGTATTCTGGAAGTTGGGGATACCCACGAGGTGTGATTGAGACCACTCAGTCTTGGGAGACAGTGAAGTGAAGACAAGCTTTAAGTCATAGGTGAGAGGCAAGATTGCATTTCTTGGGAGAAATTGGCTTCAGCAGGAAGAAAGAACCAAACACCTTCTGAACCCCTGCAGGAAGATGTGTTGCCTTCCCCTGCTGCAGGCTTCTCCCAGGATCCTGCCGCTGCTGCTGTGGATCAGGCTGCCTCCTCTGCACATCGCTGCTCCAGGCAGCAGCACCTTGTCCCTGTGCAGGATGGCTGGAACCTGCTCCTGCAGCTCCCGTCAGTGTTCAGCAGCTCTCCTGCAGTGAGGGGGAGCACAGCACATGGGCCTCACCTGCAAGTGCTCTGCTGGGGCTGCCTGGTGGGAAGAACTCCTGGTCATCCCAGGATTCACACAGATGGATACACTTGGTGTAAGCTATGGGCAATGAAGGTAAATAATATTTTGCAATAGGTTAAAAGGTCAAAAGACTTAGAGCTGAAATCAGGTGCTGAAGCAGAGCTGAGCGTATCTGGTGCTGAGCTGATCAGAAAAATCGAAAATGCATTTCCTCCCTCTGACTTCAGCTTTATCATTTAAGTTAGTACATTTGGTGAAGCTTCAGAAGCAGCAAGCAAATCCAGAGAGGTAGAACAGGGGTTCAAACGTGTCAAAAAACAGATCTGCAGAGCTATTCCCATCTGATTTTTATTAAGCATTGTGGAACATGTGGTTATTGTGTAAGCAATAGCAATTGAATTACTAGTAGAGGTAATCCAGCCTGTTTTGAGGAAAATTATGAGCTTTTGATGCTGTAATAAGGATAACTATTTTTCAGTTTAAGATAGGCTTAAACTAGCCTGGCTAAACAGATCTAGCATTTCCATTTAGAAATAAATGCTAGAAAAAGCCCTGATGTGTTACGTTTCGAATGAAAAGGATGTATCTCTGTTCAAAGGAATCAGTGCTACAGTTTGGATTTGATCTACCAGCATTAGCTGAGTATATGTTCTCTACAAAATAGGTCACAGCAAGAAAGGCAGTTAAATTTAAAGGAAAGAAATATGAGCAGTAGTGACTAGGGAGATTAAGGTGTTCAGTAGAGGAATGGCACTAAGTGACAAACAGCCCTCTTTCAGTTGGGCATAAATATTAATGCCTTCCACATTCATGCTAGACAGAGCCTTTTATTAAAACCTACTAAATAAGAAAATTGTAATCTACATTTCTTAGGTTGGAGGCTTTGAGCCTACTGTGGCTGCCTAGCAGGAAAAATGTAAAGCTGCTCTTGTAAATAGTTACTCTTTCATCACTTGTGAGAGTGGGGAATTCCAAATCTGATTTGACACATGGCTTTTCAGGACAGTAGCTTATTAAATAAATATAAAATAAACACTAACATCACTCCTTTGCAGGTATCCATTTGTTCAGTAGTTGTATTCCCCATTCTAGCTTCCCCTCCAGCTTTGTTTCTGTGCCCATGCTGTGAGAATAGCCAGGGCTCATGCTTGAATGTTCCTCTTTCCTAGCAAATACATTATCTCAGCTGTTTAAGAAATATAGTTGTGAACATTTTAGGTGATGTACTCAATATTGTGATTACACATTGTTCTTGTTTGCAATTATACCATCACGATTACAATATGGCAGTCTGGAAAGAGTCCACTATGTCATTCTTTGTGGTGCAGTGCTGTTACTAGGGAAAATTTGTTTAGGATTGTCCTTTTCTAATGTGATTAAAGGAATTAAATGCTTCATAAAGTCAGATATAAATATTTTATTTAAATACACGTGCATGTATATTTGTATATATATGTATATTTGAATATTCAACAACATATATTTCCATATGCTGAAAATTACACTTTAAATTAAGATTCTGAAAATTTGTATACAATTTCTGGGCCAGGACTAAATTCAGTTCATTTTATTAACTCTGTGCCTGTTTGTTTCTTCGCTGCTTCTTGCTTTTTGTTCTTCCTTGTGGAAGGGAGCTTAAGACACAACCAATACACTTTTCGTGTTTTTTCAAACATGAGGCATATCGAGGCATGGACCTAATGGAATTTGTCAAAGGCACTGCTTTTGCTGAGGTTGTTTGTGCTCTTACATGGAGCAATAGCAGTGTGCACTAGAGCACTTCAAGTAGGAGCTAGCTTGAAATTTAACAGACACATTTAGAGAAAAATTGTAACCTTCCATCAAGAATCAAGCCTGTTTCTGTAGTTTTCTGCTGGCTGATGGCTCTTTATTAGTTTAGACTGGTAATGTTGCTATGAAAGGAATTGGTCTTTGTGATAGCTTTAGGATGCTGTGCATATAATGGGAGTTGTAGGAGGAAAAGCAATCATCTCATTGATTGAAGTAATCGATGAAATCATCCTATTCATTCCAGCTGTTTCAGTGACAAATGTGACATTATTCTCTCCATGATCTGCAAGAAACAGGTATTTTTGTGAGCATTATTCAGTCAGAGGCTTTGCAGTAGGTCATGCTTCTATGTTATTTACTGGTGCACTCCAAATTCTGGTGTGCCCATGAAACAGCTGACTTGGGATGGCAGGTTATAGTCATGAGGAAGTGCTTGCAGAAAATGCCTGTTTACTCTGAACAGGACTAGAGCTTTGGTGTTTAAAGTAATTTGAATACCAATGAAGATCGTGTCAAACTGAGTGATCAAAAGGGGTTTATAACCTCCAATAAGCAAGGTGGTCTCAGGATGAGGCAAAAGTGGGCCAAAAGCAGACATGTCCTGGGAAGTCTGCTTCCAGCTCTCCAGGCAGAGAAGTCAGTGGCAATCTCCGTATCTGGAATCTGTGACCAATTGCTTGTCCCCAAAGCAGCTGTCCTGAAGGTGGGGAAAGCAGGCATAGGAATGGTGATCTTGTATTCTGGTTTGCATCCAGCAGACAAACACTTTACAGGGAAGGTATAGATGTGCTACAAGAAAACACCATCTTCTTTTTCCTGAAATGCAAAGAAATCCTGCTAGATTCCAGAAACAAGTCACCCTCCTATAGTCATTGAACCAAGCCAGAACAGTTCTTTAGAAACAGTTTTCTCTCTTAATCTTGCCAGCAATTTTAATTCACGCAGGCAAAAGAGTTGGCATTCGCTATTAATGTTGACAAGATATTTCTCATTTATTATACTGATTTTCAAAAGCAAAACCAAATAAGTCTCTTCCCCTGTGGTTTGGGATTTTTGTTGTTGTGGGGTTTATTTTGGTTTTCTTGGTGGCCTGTCTGTTCAATAATTTAATGACTCATTAAGCATCTTGGAGGCAGAAACCATCATATTGTACTAAAGCTAATACAAGTCAGTCCTTCCTCTTGGCCAGGACATGATAAAAACTGCAAAATACAGATGAATCATTTGGAATGCAAGTTTCCAAAGAAAAACTCTGATATTTTCTATATCCTCAGAATGACTTTTTTGTGCTAAGCAAAATGTTACAAACAAACACTGGAACTGTCATTTCCTGATACCCACTTCTGAATTTTCTAGATACTTTCTCCACTGTCCCTTCCACTTAGTTGTTCTTGTTTGCTGTTCCCTACTGAATAGCAGGTTAACAATAGAAAAAAGGATAGATAAATTGGCACAGACTGTTGTCTAGAGAGTGTTTTTGAACAAAGCTCTGCTCAGAATTAAAATCCTCATATACCATGTCCACAGCTACAGAGATTGTGTCCAGGAGGGCTGCTGCTGTGGGCTCTGAGGTCACTTTGATCTTTTGGACATAGGTAAAGTTGAAAATCACCTTTCAATAAATGGATACCTTCTCTCATTAAGAGGCAGTTGGATTCTTGATGGATATGCTAAACTGCCAGTTTTGGGTGTCTTACAAGACAATGAAGAGGACCAAAGTTGGATACTACAAACCTCTAGTGGTTTTTAAGTGGGGTGATCCTCATGGAGAAACATAGCTCTCATTCAAAAATCAGTGCATGGAGTTAGAGCTGAGCCATAAGCTAACATACCGAGGCAGTCTTTTGCCATTTCAAACAAGTTTCTAGATTGTGAGGAAGAAAAGTCTTGAAAATAGAAGCTTCTAACTCTTTATGGCTATAAACAAATGACCATACACCTAGGATCTGAGTATGATGAAAAGGTTATTAATGTTTTAGGGGGGGAAATCGGTATTTGTAAAGAAAAAGCTCCTAAAATGAGCTTGACCTTCACCTATAGTTTCATTATAATGTGGTTGACACAGAACAAAAATAAGGATTTAGCAGTGCTGTACAGGTGAGCTTTCTGGTTGACAGCAGTCTGGGGAGAATTGTACTTGCTTGAGACTTGAAGTAGCTTTATTTGAACTAACCTCCAGCTGTTATAGAAAATCTGTTTGGAAACACTATTCTCCTTCTGATCATTAACCCTGTGGGTTTTTGTTCGCAATTTGGAGTACCCTCAGCAAGCACCAGGGTAAGGAGCTCATCAGGATCCAGGCTGAATGGGAAGATAGACTGAGGGGTGGAGAGGGTCCCTGAGACCCGTGTAGCATCTTCTTTTTGCTGCATGGAGCACATTGGATCTGCAGATCTGAAAGGAATGCCCTCAAAGTGGGTTTTGCTAACAGAGCCCAGTGCCATGACCAGTAGACACAGAGGTAGTTTTCTTGAGGTGTCCTGATCCCTCAGTTCTGGTTTGGGAATAAATATTTTTAACAACAGCCATAGCAGGTGCTGCAGCAGCTCCTTCCAATACACCAAGCTGGACAGGAAGTATCCCCTCATACTAAAGAGGCTTGATCTTGTGATCAAATGAAACATATACATGCAGTCTGCTGTCTACATGCCCAACTGTCTAGTCAGAGAATGATGGTATCTTACCTGTCAAAGCCTGTTTAGAGAGAGGACAGGCCCATCAGTCCAGCTGTGTGTCTTATATGGCCCCAGATTGAAGGCTGGTGGCAATTTAGCAGCTTGTGTGCCTGGACATGTTGTCCAACATTACATTATTGGCTGGCAGAGTACATTCTCTGGATTTAATTTACAGTGAAACCAGAGCAACAGATTAAATAACAAAGGTAGTTGGGTAAATAAGGTTTCTGTTTACACAGATTTCCCTTCCACCCCCCGGCCCCCCACCCGCCCCCCAATTGTTTCCCCCCACACTGAACCTTGGCACTTTCATGGAGTTACTCTGCTTGGACTTGTCTGTACCTAGATCTGGCTGCATGAGGCTGCCTGTGCTTCAGACCACAGCTCATGCCCTTCATCTTCCTCATCAGTACCATTTGGCCTCTGATCAGTGAAGTCAGTCAGCCACTGATTTGCAACAGTTGTGGTTTCAATGCAGTGTTGCTTGAGGTTAATTAGGTAATGCCAAGGGAGGTTTGTTGCTGCTGCACATTCCATTCAGGGATTTACTTTTTTATGGAAACGGCTTTAAAATTCTCTCACACAGCACTAAAAAGTGTCTTTTCTTCCTGAGATATGATGAAAAGTTAAGTAGGTCATTTTTTATCTTGAAGATATAAAGCTTGAAAATGAAATCTTCTGAAATAGTATCCACTTGGTAAATCTAGTAAGGGGTATTTTTGTCATTGCTTGATGATGCCATCAAAGAGAGATAATGCTACTGCAATTTGGGATTACTCTATGGCACTGGGTCACTGTTGGCTCTTGGTTTGAAGTAGGCTTTCAGTGATGTGAGCTTTCAGTAGCAAAGTGAAAATATTGTGAAACTAAAGTTGATGTTGTGTGACTTTAGAGAGCAGCTGAATGTGTATGTTCACCTCCTGCTCCATGTTTGCTTCACTTTTCCTTGTAAAAGGAGTAAGGGCAGAGCAAATTGGAAAATGGGTTGAAAAGTAAGCTTCTCAATTGATCAGGAATAGCCTGAGTTGCTGGCTGCTGAGCAGTTTGCCCTGAATCCCTTGAATCTCAATGGTCACTTCTTTGTGTTATGTGCTACCTAGATCTGGATGCCTGGGAGATGTACTTTTCAAATCCAGCTATTTAAGGAGCAAGATATAAGCTTATAGAAAAGTCCTATTTTTTTCTTACTGATGATTGTCTTCTCCTGAGTGCTCTTCAGGAGCATAGCAGAAGGCACAAATTGTTCCTCTTCTGAAAAACAACTTGTTTATATGTTTATCCTGACATTGTAATTTAGGTCAGAGAAGGTTGGGCTCTGCTTGCTTTTTCAGAATCTGTCTCTTGTAAATATGGCGTTGTTTGTAATTTCAAGCAACATTATATACAGACACACACAAGTGTATGCATGCATACATATTGTCTTTAGAAATAAATACTTCCTCTTTCTGCCTCTGCCTATTTCTAGAGGCCTTCCATAAATCCCAGGATATGGCATTTACCAGCTCGTGTCCCTGCTATGACAGAGCTGCAGCTCAGAGCTGTGTGCCCTGCCCAGGACGGGGAAGAAACATTCCAGCTATTCCTAATTTTCTTTCACTGAAATAACTCATAGAGGCTTAAAGCTGAGGTTAATGGTGGGTGGACAGATGAGGAATTGTTGGACATCAGGGCTCCCATAAGACCTGATAGGTATGTTGTGTTCCCCTTGCATATGAGGTGGTTGTAGCCTATCACGAGTGCAATTCCTGTCTGCAATTTTGTTAGAGCTGTGCCTGCCTCTGTGTAGCACTTCCTCTTCATTCATAGTGCCTCTGGCTTTCTGGCTGACCATTACTTTCCAGGAGCTGCACCTCCAGCTGTACAAAAAGCTCTTTCTTTCACCTCTACATCCTACCATATGCCAAGGTTTGTGCTGCAGTAACTGGAGCATGCTCTCCTAAAGGGAAAGATAAAGACAATTCATGACAGCTTGAAAAATCCCTGCAGACATCTCTTAAAGCAGACTGCTTGCTCATTTCAGTTTAAACAAACAAACACAGAAGACCACAAAGAGATGGGAACTGGCTGTCCAGGTTAAAAGTGACAGGTTCAATTCCACCTCCAGCCCCTACTGTGTTTTTGTCTGTTCCCCCTGCTTGGCTCTCTTGCCTCTGCCTCAAATCATGAACCCACAGGATCTTCTCTGGATCAGCAGCCAGTCGTGTTTAGGACATCATCATGAAAGGCATGGTCTATCTTCGTTTCTGGCCTGCAGCATGACCAGAAAGATCACTTGGCTCTTGTGCCTCAGTTTCTCTTGTGAGAAATGGAAATGGTGATATTTTTCTGAAGTGCTACACGAATCTATGGGCAGGAAATGCTGAAGACAAATCAAATCTTATTGTTGGTCACTAAAACCTTGTAGACAAGAGCGATGAGGTAGCAGTAGAAGCCACTGGTATAATGCAGAGATTTCTAATTCCACTGGGTGGCAGCTGAGACTGAGCTTAGGTGAGGAGTATTGCTTTCTCCTTTGGGTTGAATGTAGTGACTTTTTGCTAGAAGAAAATAGATCCAGAACCAAGCCTACTGCAAGGTCGCAATGCTGTAACCATCAAAGATGGCAAATTTCTTTTTTTTTTTTTACATCATTTGAATCCCCTATTTAATACAGACATTAAAACAAGATCTTTTGAACCAAAGACCCCATCAAACATGCTGGATTTGGATTCCCAGTCATTTACAATACCTTTAAAGGCTTATAAGCAGAAGTCACATCAGCAAAGTCCACCCAGTTTTCATTTGATATAATTCTTACTGAAATTTGTTTGAAAACCGGGCTATGAGAAATCCAGTCTCAAAACTGTGTTTAATGAGGAGGCAGATAACCAAACAAACACCTCCTGTTGTGTGGAGTGGATCATATTTCCTACAGCCACCTTCCCCCAGCTGTGTCACGCCCTGGCAGAAACCAACCATGGTATAAAGAGCCCCTGGGCCTGAAATGGCATTCTGGCAATCCTGTAGGGCTGCTAACGTGTCGGATGCTGTGGTGGACACTGGCCTGAAGGCACAATTCAGAGCTGTAAGGGAAGGCACTACACTTTATCCTGTGCCACCTGGCACTATCTACGTCCTACACCACTGCTGCCCCCAGTGTGACACAATATTTCAGTGGTATCTCCCACTGTCCAGCTCTATGCTGGTCCCCTAGGAAGTAGCTCTCTGGAGTCTGTTTCTTTCTTGGGGCTTTGTACTCTTTGGACATAACAAACGGATACCAAGCAATGCAGGATACTGAACCATTTAGTAGTTGGGTCTTGCTTTTCTGTTCGAGAGGTAAAGAAAAGCCTCCTGTAAATGATGGGAGTCTTATGAATTAGGCTACAAAGCTGTGGCAAGAACTGTTCAGAGCTGGTTAAATGCTGCATTTGTGCTTTGGGAAGAACTGCAGTCTGTGTTTCCAAAGGAAAGTAAGTCTTATTCTTTTTAGGTGGCTTTTCTCCTGTTTCTTGAGCACCTTGTCCTTTCAAGGAATTCTTCCACAAGCCCAAGATTTCTTTGCATTTGGACTTTTGGAGAAAAAATAACCTTTTCTCTTTCTCTCTCTTTGTGCTGCCTCAAAGTGGATCACACCATGGACTTTGACATAGAGTTTCTTGGTTTTTATTGCATAGATACCTGCAAGTACTTAACTTAAAGATTTTTTTATTCTTTCTTCTGTTCTTATCTCTCCAGTTCATTCAGGGAATGCTGTTCACATGGGTACAGTGGGTAGGAAGGGGCTGCAGAAATGCTCTAGGAAGAATCCCTGTTTCAGAGAATCTAGCACAGCTATGCAAGGCTGGCAAAGGCAGCTTTCATAGGAATTGCCTTCAGGGCAGACAGAGGGCATGACAGGAACAGCAAGCTATGTTTCACCTGCCCCTGGAGTATTACTTGTTTATTCTCCTGCCATAAAAGAGCCATTTTCAGCCTATTCTTAACATTAGAGAGATCTGACACCTGGGTTATTCTTTGCCCAGCAGATTTGGGCTGCAGAGGAGGAGCAGGCTTTCCTCAGCACAGGTGTAGGAAACCTCTGCAAAGCTGTATAAGGCTGGCCTGGGTGTCAGTGTATTTGCTTACCAGCATGGGAGGGTTTGGGTGTGAGAGGGAATGCCATGTATAATTAGGGAGTGAGAGAGCATGGAGGCTCATTCTTGGGGACTGAGTGTTAATATGGTTTGACAAGAGTCACAGATGAAAGAAGAAATGGTTGCAAAGCTAAACCAAGGCTGGCTTGAACCCTGAGACATCTTATATTCTCCTGCTGACAACATGGCAATGAGCATGCAAAGTGAGGGTCCCTTGTTGGTGTCTGAATTGATTTTTGAAAGGCATTTGATGGCTGGTGTGGATGAGCCTGGCACCATCCATCAGGCCTTCAGCAGTAGAGCTACAGGAGGGTGGAGATGTGGAGTGCAGTGCAGGAGCAGGTGCCCTGAGAAAGGAGCGGGTTTAGCTTTAGCATCTCTTTCTTTACTGCTCTGTGATGCTGCCTTACATCAGGTGAGTAAGAAGCAAAGCAGGTTCCAGCAGTGCAGACTGACGTTGTGTAGGACACAATGAGGATGGTTTTACACTTAAACTTTATAGACCACTTATTGCTGCTAAGTGGCACACTAAAAGCTAAAGAACAACAAAAGCAAGGTTGTTGGATTCGCATCTGTTGCACTCATGAAATGTCATGTCAAGCATTATTAATACACTGGAAAGCAAACAATGAAACTGAATTCTTTGCCTGGACAGCATAGACTGCCCAGAGGGAAAAAGAAATTAATCCAGGAAAAACTGAGGCTAACTTCAGCTCTATAAAGAAACCTATCTGAAACAAAATAATTCGACATAGCTTGGCATTTAGCTGTGACACCTGGTGCCCTCCCAAGATAGTAGAGGACTTTAAAAACTTTTGTCCATCAAATGGAAAAAAATCCTCCACTGATGATGAAATTGAGAAAGAATCTACCCCATATTCACTGAACTGAAATACAACAGAAGTGCAGTATTCAAACTGCCACCAAGAAGCTGTCAAACCCAGCCCAGTGCCCTATGAGGTACAGAAAAAGCCTGAAAACCTTTATAGGGAGAAGCAGAGCAGGTTGCAGTGGACAACAGGAGGAGACTTCACCCTACACAGCAGCACTGGCCAGGGGCAGGTGCAATTTAAGTGTGACAGAAAAAGTGTGAGCAGAGCTATTCACCTCTTGAGAAGCTATTCTGTTTCCTTGTGAACATCAGCCCCTCCTGCAGATTGTCCCCTGCTTGGTGCACCACCATGCCCTCACTCCACCTACTTCAACCCCCTCCTCCTTGCTTTCTCCCTCTGCTAGCTAAGAAAAGAGAAGTAAAGCAAAGCACCTCTAAAAGCTCTTTGGCTCCCTGCCCCGACCCTGGCAAGCAGCTGGGCAATGTCAGGAGCCCGAGGTGTGCCAGCAGCAAGCTCTGCTCTGCCACCCTGGCAGCACAAGCTTGCCTGTCCTATGCACCCCAGCCCGACCTGAGTGCACTCTTCTCCCCAAACTGGTTTGCTCATGAGTTCCAGGCTGCTTCCTGCTGAGTCTGCAGCAGGTGATGGTTTGATTAAACAATAGATAGATGAGCAAAAGGGTTTGATACCACTTGTTTTTTGCACTGGCAGAACCATCAGGTAAGAGCATAGGGATTGTCTTCCCTGGTGCTCCTCTCTCATCCTAGAAATCTTAGGGGAAATCTTTTTTCTTTAATGTTATTTAATTCTATTAAAATTAATTCTATTGATTTAACTAGGTGTTATAGCTAATTAATCTGAAGTTGGTGGTTAGAAGAAAAACTAGTTTTACTAATGGGATGATCACCCTACCATGAGCACTAGCATTTAGCTGAACTGCTTCTTTTGTTTCAACTTGTTTTCAGCAATGCCAGCTCCAAGCTTCTGGAAACATGAAGCTATTCCCATGTGTATCATAAGAGTAGCCACACCACACAGATAAGGCCATAATTAGTGTCTGGCACAACCACAGGAGAGAAATATGTACATGAAACCAAACACTTGGTAAATGCTCTGGACTTTAAGCCGGGGGTATTTGAGGAGCTGTGGGATGATGGACTGCAAGGCATATCTGTGCATCGAATTCTTCACTGCTGTCATTTCACTCTGATTCTTTAACACATTTTCTGCATGCTGAGCTGTTTTAAAAACAGAGTCAAGAACTGCCTGCCTTCCCCTTTTGTTTACCACAGGAACAGATGGATCATTCACTTGTGCATTGCTCAACATTTGAAACCAAAACCCATGTAATTGGAGCAGGGGATTTTGGGCTGATCTGTACAAATAGTTGAACTGACTGAACTGTAATCAGTTATGGAAAACATCACTTGCAAACACAGTGCTTTGGCTGATAGCAATTATGTCTTAGCTTGGTAGTTTATGAACCAGAAACAAAGTTTTAAATTGATATGGCATCTTAGCAACAGAAAGGTAAATTGCTCTAAGTCATAACTGATATAAATTATTACAACTGTGTCCCCAAAGGAGTTTCTGAGGGATTAAATGAATCAGTTTAATAGCTGATTGTAATTAAACTGGTGGGAGCTATTTTGTGTAAACTAGTCCTTGGGGCTGGGAGGTTTCATGGTGAATCAGGTGAGGAGAAACATCAACGACTGTTTGGAGCTTCACACAAATATCTCCTCTGCACGGAGGTCAATGTGTGTCAGCAGAGCACCATTTCTTTTGCTGTTGTTGGAAAGACATGAAGATCTTCCTAAAACCAATTCATGAATGCTTACAACCAAGTGACACAAACTGCTAGTACAGTATTGTTAAATTATGTTCCTTCCAGTTACCTAAAACATATCAATCTAGTACCTAATTTTCAGCAGGTTCTGGTAGAGCAATAATTGCTTATCTTTGCCATCTGGAAAGATGCTTCTGGATCTAGTTATCCTGTGAAGTGTATAAATTCTGCATTGTGTGCACCAGCTCCTTCTGACAGAAATGTGTTTCTGTAAGCTTGTCTAATCTCTATCAGACTTGTTCTGGGCATGAATCAGTATTAATGATTTTTAGATCCTAGCTTAAGAAATAGCAGCCAGAGTATGCATTATACTACTCCACTGTCCCCTGACTGAGGTTGTGTAGGTTGTGCCACATACATACTGTAGTGTGGTATAGTTTCCTCAGAAAGATAACGGGATTTCAAAGAAAGCTTTGAGTCAGTGATGAGGAAGAGAAAAATGTCCTCAGTGCTCCTGATGTGTATGGGCAGAAAAAGTTAGCAAATAATTTAAGGCAGTGGCAGTGATCACACAATTTGTAGCATCTTTGGAGAGTATAGCTCAGATAGCATTCCCTTAGGCATCCAGATGGATAGGGTTCAAAACTTCACCTCGAATATTGATAGTAATGGGAACAGCTCTTCACTACCGTGTTCAGGTGTAAACAAGGTGTGGTTTAATGGGCACAACATCATGTTTGCAAAGAGCAACCCAACCTTCCCCACTAGATGCAAGCTCCTAGGGCAGACTCCAGCTGAGCCTGGTGTTAGCACCAGACCCAGACTCACTCTGACACTGCACCCAGCCCTGTGCTTGGGAGGACCCAAAATGTGGCTCCTTGGGCCTGATTTCCACATCTCAGGCTTGGGCTCTACAGCACTGTCTGTGCACATGAAGCTGAGCTTGGCATCACCTCAGCTAGCACAAAATGCTCTAATCTCTTTTAGATCATGCAACACAGATCATACACTGATCAGTGCTATCTGTCACCTTTGACAGTTCTCTTGTTAGGGAGCTTTGTGATGAGTTCAACATAAGGATTAATTTCTGTTGAGTCAGGGAAGGAGTAAGTGAGAATCTGGACTGCTCACACTCATTCTTTCTATGGTGCAAGGGTTTAGGGGCTTCTGGCCTTCTTTGGTTTCATTGTTCTGGTGGTTGGTTGGGAGTTTTTTACAGTTAAGCAATTTTCATGAGCAGGATTAACTTCAGTACAGTAAGTAAAAGACGCCATGCCCTTATTAACAGTCTGTTGGGCTGAACCTTCTTCCTAAATTAATGTATGACAGGATGGGTGTCAGTTTCTGAGGAGCCAGTAACAGAGGGTGGGAAGCAGTGTGATGTACTCCCAGTTCACTCTCAGTAAATTCACTGAGCTGTGTACACATTGCACAGACAGAGACTGTTTGTTCAAGGAAGGCATTAGGCTCCACTAACTCTCCTCACAGAACCAAGCTCATTAGGAACTTGCAAGCCTCAAAAGATAGTCCTTTATCTTCTTCTTACTTTAACCATGACACACACAAGAAATACAGAACAATCCCTGGCTACAGAACACTGCCAGCATCTGGTGTTTTTAGGGGAAATGCCCTGGGCTTTTCTCTTGTACCACTGGTAGTACTGCCAAGTTAATAATCTGAAGTAGTGTGCTCATCATTGCATGTAACAAAGAATTTTAATGACATCCTATTTATATCATAAGCAGCTTTGTGCATGTGTCACCCTTGTGTTTTGATGTAGCTGTCTCTCAAATATCTTCTGATAGACATCTCTGCCAGTCATTCCGAGGCAGTGGGAGTAAAATATGCTAGGACATTTAGCACAATACTGAGTATTTTTATTTGACTTGTATTCCTGGCTGTGTAGTACTCCAAACTACACTTCACTAGTCAGGTTTGGAAGAGTTTTTCCTTGCCAAGAAAGGGCTATGCTACTGTGACATTCTTATAGTTATCTATAACTGTGATATGCTACAGCCCAGAGACCCACACGTAGAATACCAGAATTTGTGGTCTGCTTGGACCAGACATGATAAAGAAATACTAAAAATATGAGAGAGAGCTGGGGCAGAATGATGAGAATAAGAACAGTAAGGGAAAGGGGTGCATGGCTGTGAACCTCTGCAGGGATATACGGTGCATGAGTCATCTCATGCAGTCCTTTGGCTAATCTCAGTGCTCCCACCATGACTCAGGGTTTAGGAATGAGGATGCAAATGCAGGCAATCAGTATAGGCCCCTTGTGGCTAGTGAGCAGTTGTGTTTTCAAATCATCAAAACAGAGGAGAAAGACCTAGCCCTGCCATTAGTCTTTCGCTCAGCTTCTAAGCCAAAGAACACAAACGAGGACAGGAGTTGATTTTTCTCATCAGATCCCACCAAACTGGGAAAGCAGCAGATGAAACAGCTGCATAGATATCTAGGATCCAAAAGATAGTTCCTATCCCAGCAATTTTTTGGAAGGACCCTGTTTCTTCTTCCATATCTCGAGATTTCTTTCAGTGACATCTCTCAGAGTGTGCAATTAATTCTGATGGATACGGACAATGGTTTAGTTTTCAGGTGCTGTAAGTAATTTCATTTCAGAATAATGATATATTATGTTTATGATGAAATTTCCAAGATGAAAGTGACCTTGCTGTGGTACAGAGATTCTTCTTACAATAACCATCACACAGATGGGGAAATGACAGCTGACCCAATATCACACAAAATCTCTCCATAACAGCTAGGAAGAAAATAGTAATCTGTTGGTCTTTAGTTCCCAAAATTAAATCCTTCTCAAAAAGAAATATTTTCAGAACTATTACATGGCTAACAATCTTTGTGCATCTTTGTGCATTAGTATCTGTCTTCTACACTGTCTTTTTTTATAGATAAGTTTGCCTCAGTTGATGGACAATTGAGACTCTGTATCAGGTGCACTGTACTCTGACATAGTTTTGATTAGCTTCATTACTGCCTTGTCCCAGCCTTCATTTTCATTGCATTTTGGGGATTTTTTAGGTCTTATAAGAATAAACGTGATCTGCCCTGGGAAGAAAAGACACAAATTAAACCAAATCCTCACTGTGCAAATAATCTAAAATATCCTATCCAGTATCCAAGAATGATGGTCAGTTTAAAGAAAGGTATCAGTCTTTTCCCAACCTTCTTCTTTTACTTAGTTTTCAATTACAGCTAAGGCTAACGCTCTTCATTTTACATCTCTGTGTAGACGTTTAAAACTGTGCAAAGTGAGCATGTTTTTAAAAAATAGTCCTATTTCACCCTGACAAAAATGGCCATACACGGTGTGGAGTGATACAGAATTTTTTTCTCAAAGCTGACTGGATCTATCAGTGTGGAAGATTGAACATGCTGGCATTCAGTTCTGTCAAAAGCGAAATTCCATAATGTGCTCTGTTTCAGCAAATACTGATCTCCTTTGTTGAGAGGCTTTCTGTATGCATCACTAGTCACTTGACATTCTGTGTACCCTAGAAACCCAGAAACAGAAGCATCAATGCTTATTTGTTTATGTATTTTAAGAAACTTCATTTATGGTTTGACTTCAGTCACATCACTTCAGAAATTATCTTTCAAGAGCCTGTCTCATCAGAGAATAACTGGAGACTGGCCAATGTGCCCCTGGCCTTACCATTTTTATTCCTTACTCCAATGACTCAACTCACCCACACCACTAGGACCTCCATAGCACTCATGACCTCCCCGAGGGCTGCTAAAACTATTCATAGCTACAATTCACAGACTGACTGACACAGAGGACCACATTCATGGGACAGGGGTGGAGCTAAGCCACTTTAGCTGTAGGCTTAATCCAGCAGATGGAGTAGCTGCCTGACACTGTGGAAATAGCCAGTATCTTTGTCCAGGGCAGAGTGATCTGGTGACCTGGTGCACCCGGTAATTATTAACTAAAATGTGGTCATTATTATTTGCCAGCATCCACAGACATGAGAGAGAGCTCTGCCTCACTGGATATTTTGGAAAACTTTTACTACTTCCTGTGCTTGTGTGCTCCCATTAAAATAGTTTCCAATTTCAGAGTTTGTCATTAAGCTCTTAGAGCTGGCAAGGCAAATGGTGATCTCTGCTGTAAATCTAGAATGTCATCTGATACTGGCTTGCCTGATGGAAACCAGTCTTAGATAGAGCCCACTTAGAGTAGGGCTTTAGAGAAACCTGCTCATGCTCTATAATTATCAGTGTAGGCAAAGGAAGCCTGATGCACCTTGTGGAGTTAAGGACCCTCAAGTAGTAATGGCAAGACATGTGGGTGCCCTTTACCTTGCATATAAACTGTTCCATATCATCTCTTAGGAATGGGAACACGAGGCAAACCTAGCATTCCCAAGGTTTTATGTGCTGCTATTACATTTCCCCTACTCCATCGTGGAACACTTTTCAGCCTTACCTACTTTTTCTGTCAACCACTTTAGATGGTGTCATGTTCTGTCAGCTGGGTAAAGTGCTGATACATTTATTTCAATCTTGACATTGTGACATGTGCTTTAGAGATAATGATAATTTCAGACAAACCGTGGCATGACAGGCCCTCATTCTCATGCTGTTTAAACGTGTACTTCTGTAGGAAACCAAAGAGGAGCAGACAATGATGCCATCTGTACTCTAACTACAAATCTGGGCATACAAATGCAAAAACTGTAGATGCCCTGAATGTGGGAGCTACTTTTTGTCATGTCAGAGCAACAGAGCATAGGAGCCATATCTTGCATCCTCTCAAGCCCTGCTCAAGAAGCCCAAGCAGAGCTCGTGGGGTAGTTCAGGTGTTACAAAGGCAATGTGGTGCCTTTTTCCACAGAGGCAGACTTGAACTACCCACTCATGTCTTGCTCACTTACGCTGTTTAAAGCTGTTCCATGGACATGGAGAATTGTTGCCAGGGCAATAACACCTTGCAGAGAGGCAAAAATACTCATTGTTTTTCCTTTTCATGGCATTTTAAAATGGGCAGAAGTCCTTGGAGTTGTCTCTATCTGTCAATTTGGCATATTTCGCCAGCAGAACCAAGGCAAGTTCTACCAGGCAAATCATTCTGTTGTGACATCTTTTCTACAAGCATTTGCTAAAGCATTTATGCCTCTATCAAACATAAAGGTTATGCAGACCATGGATTAGTTTTCCTTTTTAAGTGACTGGTTGTAAATCTCCTTTTAATCTGGAAACTGCTTTTGGCAAAATCCAGGATCCATTTCCCACAGATTTTCTTGCCATGAGTTAGTGAATGCTGTGGGCTTGGTTGATCCTTCACCCACAATATATTTGCTGGAATTCATGCTAGTGTTAGAAATGAGAGCACTTCCTCGGCTGCTTCTGCTCTTTCCAGGCTTGGACTTGAGAGTTCCCGTGTATCTGGAGGTGATGCTCATTTTCTTCTGCACAGAGCAGAGCTCTGCTTCCAGAGGCAGTCAGGCCCTTTGTGATTAATTCTTTGGTTAAAGCCTAGGTGCCTTTGATTTAGTTTTGTTTTTTTTTGCTTCTAAGACGTCTTCTCATGTTGCAATATTAAATATCTAAACCCCTCAGGGATTAATTAGCAATAAGTGATACAGGATGTGGTCTGAAAGCTGGAAAAGAGATCCATATTGACAATATACAGAGACCATGTTTGAGACAAGAGGCCAGTATTTGATGGAGCCCTGGCTCCTACTTGGCATTCTTGAACATCAGGATAAATTCTTCTTAAAATGCATCCTCCTTTCTGATTTTCTGTAGTGTAGCTGCACCTTGTCTTGACTAGTCATAATAGAGAGTCTACTTTAAATGCTGATTTTCAAATCTCTTTAGTCTTCACACAGTAACATCTTTGAAAAACAAAACTGATGTCTACATTCAAGACAAGTATTGTGCTTTGGCTGTGCAGCTTCTGTTGTTTTGGTAATCTCAAAAAACAAAATCATAGTAGATCTAATTTCTTGATTTTCTACTTAGCTACTTTCCTTACACTTGGCAAAAGGAATATATTCCTTGTGGATGTATTAGTAATGTTTCTGACACTCTAAAGCCTAAACTTTAGTATGATCTCAGTACAAGCAGTACTAAAATCCAGTGTCTGAATTTTTTGTCAGCTGTTGTCTAAGATGCAGAGTCAAGTTAAATGCAGTGGACTAGACTTCTCAGAGGGAGCCTGTCCTGCCTCTTCATGACTTTACTCACTTTTCTGAGCAGCCAAGGTGCCAGTCAGTGCCAGCTGCCATTTGATGTTATGGAAACTTACCCAACCAGAACCAAATGGAAACTAGACTGCCATGAGGCGTCACTGATTGCTTTAGTGAGCCAAGCAACTCCTGGAAAGGTGATGTTGACCAGGCATGCGTCTCCCAGCCTTTCTGGGTGGGTTCCCTCTTAACACAGCTTTTCTTTTTGACTTCTGTGAAGTAAAGAAACCTGACATTTTCCCCAGCCAACCTGTAAAAGCATCAACTGTTAGAAGAGTTTTCTTAGGGAAACAATAATGGCAAATGTCTTCTCTCCTTCTCCCAAGTGATGCTCACACCATGAAAATTAGCCTCTCAGAGGTGCAGAGCTTTTGTGGCCAAGAGAAATAGTGAAACCCTTCCCAAGTTGACAAGCCCTGGCAAGCTCTATCTGGCATTTTATATTGCTGTTTCTCTGTCCCCGTGCCAGGGTAAGCACATACCTAGTGGATATTCCTGGGAAATGAGCCTGTCAAGCTGCACAGGAGCTGCTTCAGAGAACTTTGAGTGGCCAGAGCAGATCGATGCCATTTCCTACCCAGGTTGTGGCCTGGCAAGGTGAGCTGACTCATTACAAGAGCAGGATGGCTAACTCTCTTGGAATGAGAAACAGGCACACAGATTTTCCACCAGGATGAACAAGAGCTCTGTGGTGTATATGCAGATGTTTAGGATGAACTGATTTCCAGCCTGGTTTTATAATCTCTTAGCAGACTTTGACACGCCACCTGCCTGTGCAGTGAATTGTATTTCACTGGTGAGTAGGCATTTCCGAGACACTGATCCTTGCCAGCTGAGATGACTTCGCTTACCCTGACATGTCTTGTCCTTTCTCCTGGGGAATATGTATTATTTTAATTCTGATTTACTTCTTTTTGATTTAACATAAAGAAGACAAAACACTTCAACTTAATATAAAGGGTTTCCATAGCAGAAATTGTAGACAGTTTGGCTGGATATATTTGTTGCTGGAGTTTTTTGGGGATTTTGGTTGTTTGGGGTTTTTTTTGGTACAATCCAAGCAGTGACATCTAGCCCTAGAAACACCAGGTTATGGCACATGGAAAGGTTCATTGGCTTAAATTCTTAATTCTGATATGGTTCTACTGGCTTTTCTGGAGCTCTCCCTCTAGGGCAGAATTTCTAACCACCCAAGACTTCTTCCATTCTCTGCAGGGGGTGGCAATGTTACACAAAAGCATGGTGAAGGCCAGGAGCTGGGGTGTACTATTTTTGTGGTGCCATGTATCTCTATGAGCTTTGCAGCTATAATTACAAGCAACCATCTATGTCAAGAGCCATTTTGTCTTTTGCCTGTGACTTGAGCCCAAAACTTCCAAGGAGAATAGCAAATTCCAGGCTTGATACTCTTTTGTGTGCACAGCAGACTCAGATCAGACTCTGCTGTCTGTGAATAGGCTGAAGGAAAATCTATAGGATAGAAAAGAGAAAGGTTATTAAAAGCCTTGGCAGGGGTCTACAAGTTCACATCCCAGGAAGGAAGCTGTTAAGAGACACGACACTCAAGCATGGGGCTTTTCTCCTGAAAGAAGGCGTAAGGCAGGGATGAGAGAGAACCATTTGCTCGTGGAAGAGCTCTAAAGAGGAGGTGAACATGCTGACTGCAAAAGATCAAGAGAGGCTGAAGGAGCAGACAGGTGAAACCAGGTTAGCAGTGATCCTGAGGGAAAATCTAATGCCTTGTACTGCCTCACCAGCTGAATCTTTGCTGGGCAGCTGATTGTGATTGTGATTGTTCATGATCAGGCAGATCCCTCACCAGGGGAGAAAAACTCCTGCTGTTGGATCTCACACGGATGGATACCATGCTTGCTGTGCCTGCCCTTAGACTTTGTGTTTGGCAAAAGGTTAGAGTTGGCCAGTGGGGTGACCTTCCTGCTGTGTTAGAGCCTGATGGATGGAGAGAAGTTGAGGTAGGTGCTGGGCAGGCATAAGCTGAGCCCCCTCCAGGTGTCTACTGACCTGCAGGCAAACTTTCATTAGATTTGACTAAGACGTCTACCTTTCTTGTATGATGAGCAGCAAATTTCTGAGTTCAGAGTCTTCTGTTAAATCAACGTGTTGAAAATACTCACAGACTAATAGAAGTCTCAGAAATAATGTCCTCTTCCACAAAATGTGGAAAAATATTAAACTTCAGCCATAAAATATGGCCGAAGTTAATGCTAGTGCTGTTTTGAGTGTGTGATAGTAGACACATCCTTAATCAAACAAGTTGAGAGGAATCTCTCTGTTTAGGAGGAAAATGTTAATGGAAAGCAAAGTGAACATCCAGAAACACACCCTGTTTCCAAAAGGAAAACATGTTAATCTACTACTTATTTTGAAGAATGCATTATCTAGTACATTGTCAGCATTACAGTAGTGGTCCTCAGATATACTTGCACAAGCTATCTAGTTTGAAATTACTTTTCCTCAACAAAAATGTGTCTACGTGTTTGGCTTAGCTATAATCTGCTTCTTAAAAATCTCTACGGCCTTACAGTAAGCTGAAAATTAGATAAGTGAGTCTGACTTTATAGTTTGAGCAAAGGTTCTTCCTTACTTCCCTATGATACAATGAACTATTAAGTACCTGGATCAGTTTTGCTGACCTAGTAAGTTCTGACATATCTTCATTTTATTGTGCTGCCTTAAAAACATCTTTCACCTGTGTGAAACTCAAAGATGCTTTAATTTTCTGGAGTACCTTAAAGAGATACAGGCAGAGCAGATGGTAAAATATTTATGTGCTTGACAGTGTCATCAGCACTCCAAGAATGGTTGAATATCTAATACTCTATTAGGGTCTATGAGAAATTACTTTCCAAGTAAATCTTAAATATGGTACTTTCTACATGAGTAAACCAAAACACGACATTAAGTTTTGCAATGTCCAAAGTCAACCGATAACAATTATAATTTACTTTCACTTCTAGATTTCTTTTCCATAAGTCTTTGTTATACAAATTCCTTTGCAATTGCTTACAAAATTTGCTGATAAGGAAAGGCAGCTGGTTTGAGTCCTCCTGACCACTTCTTACCTATTTTTCCTATCCTTTTAATACTGCATGGCCAAGTGACAATCTTGACTCCTGATAGAAAGAAAAGTATGTTTGTTTGATTTTTATTTTTTTCCCCCTTCAGGTTTAGTTTCTAGTTTGATCAGTTGTGGCGCCACTAGAATGTGGTTGTATGTAATTAAACCTCTGTGTGTGTTTTTGTTTTGTTTGGGTTGCATATTTAAAGCGAGACCAGTGGCTATCTTGGATGTGGTTTGGCTACACTGGTTCAGCAGCTTTGTGGCGGAATCCTGAGAACTACTGACTCTGAGAAGGGGAGAAAAGAAACCATGAAATTTGCAGTGTACCAAACTGCACACGGTGTTAGCATTCTGCAACATCTTTGTGTGGAATAACGTAGCATCCAGAAGCCTTTCCCAGGATAAGCTGGCAACGTGAGAGTGGAGAGTGGTCTAACGTGCCCAGCACAGTGATTGTGGAAGCAGGTTAGCAATGACGATCATGGAGTCTGGCTGTGCTTATTGCCTTGGTTAGTGAGGCAGTCTCTCTCCTGCAGAATGTACTGCTTCAGGACTTAGCCTAGCTTGAAGTCAAGGCTGCATAGAAAACCTAAGGGTGCAGAAATCTCCCTATAATGTGTAGCAACACTGAAAAGATTTTATTCTTTTTCGTTAGGTTGGTCCTGAGAAAAGAAGTAATACTATATCTGAGTTGAGCTATGAGGGTCCTTAGTAGTGAGAGGCTGGAACCTGTCATACTCCATACAAATACTTTTAATGGAAATAATTAGAGGCCTATTTAAGAATTCTAAAATTATTTATTGGAATAGGTTGGAGTGGAACATTTTTCCAGATAAAAAGAAAACTGTCACTGAAAAAAATGTGAAAAACCTTCTCTTGATTGTAACTGAATAAAATTGGTCCAAGATCTGGATCTCAGCATAAGAGTTGCTGTTGAAATGGCCAGTGTCAGACTGTAATACAACCAAATGCAAGAAGCCTGCTTGCTCATTAGCTTTTAATGCTCTCCTCTGTCACTGGTTTATAGGTACAGCATTTTACTTATTTATGCTCAAGGTGATATAGGTGAACGAGAGCTGGCAGCAGCTGCTGAATAATGGATGAAACACCCGAATTCTGCTGGTGGCAATTTGCACAGAATGGGGAGTTGTACTGAGGGCTTGCTGCTCCCCTGGCTGAGCACTCTGCTATTGCTTCACTGCAATGGCAAGAAACTTCCAGCAAGTCCTGAGGTGTCTCAGTGAAGAATGTCTTTCTGCAGGGGAGTGTACCTTGACATCTTACATCACGGTCTGTTTCATTTTCTAGCTGATTGCTCCCATTTCTTATGACGAGTCTGACTAGCACTGGTATGCAAGAATAGCAATCTCCCCTTTCCACTACCTTTTGCAGAGCTTTCAAAGCCTTTATGCATCCTTAAAGCCTTTATGCACAATTTCAAAAGAATAAACCTTACTAAGAAAGACATCAGAAATGTTTTAATTAGAGTAACCTAATGGACTGGATGAGCTATGAATACAATAGTGGCAGGAGATCACTGAAAAGCTTCTGCCCTTATCTGGCCTTGGTCATATATCTTGGTTTCCAGGGCACTTTATTTTGAATGCTTCACAGATTACACTGACTAATATGAGAACAGGGTCATTAATGTAATAAATCTCAGGTAAGCGTAGAGCTAACCTTAGGAAACCTTTCTATATTTGGCCTCTGATAACAGTTGTCGTCCAAGTCTATAAAAAATAAGTGTTGACATATGGTGTAGGGTACTGGTACACATGTGTCAAATGCTAATGCTGCCATTTTCCCAGCAAAATGAGGCCAGGCAGTCTTAGCTTTGGCAATATGGCTCTGTGACATGCCTTGCTTGCCCTGGAGGAAGCCAAGCTCCTCCTTGCTGGGCACCTGTCTATACAAGACACACAACACTAAAGATCTGACTGCAGTTCAATTACTTGCTCACAAAATGTTGAATTTTTCTCTCCACTAACTGAGGAACTTGAATCTATAGCACAGCTGAAAAAATAGGTATTTAAAACCTCATTTGTAGGAGGGAGAGGAGTTGGTTAAGCTACAACAGCCTTGTTAAAAACATCTGACCATATTGTTATCTGTGGTCAAGGATTCACTCTGCTTCCTGTTTTAGCCAGGCAGGGCTTGACCCCAGTGGGATTCATTTGCCTCACCCATCTGATGACCCCTGGGCTTGCAGGGTGTGTGGGAGGGCTGCTGGCTGGCTCCCCTATGTTTTACTCTTCAGTCCTGAGGGCTTATCTCAAAGTTCAAACCGGATAGGAGGGGCTGGAAAACGCATGGAGAGGAAGGGGAACCAGCCTATGGTGAGACTATCAAAGGTACAACCCAGTGACATTTGCAGTGAACCAGCTGCCCTCTATCTGCAGCTGCTGCGCTAGGCAAACTGGTAGGGAAGGGATTTTACTCCTTACCCACCTAATCCCAAGCTTCTGAGGATATCCTGTAGTACAACAGTGATGGAGAAACAGCTACCCTGCCTCAAGTTAAGCTATCAAATAATGCCCAGGAATGTTTGAAAGCACACCAGCAAGATTATTTAGCAGGCCTGTCTTTGGCCAGTGTGATTAAACTGCATCCTAATGACTTTGTTGTTAATTCCACCCTAGCTCGCCCTGTTGCTGTAAACTGATGGCGATATCTCTGCTGGCTCCCTTGCTTCAGCACACAAAGGCTTCTCTGTGTACATGTCTGCAACAGTGTCACTATTTTCTTTCTTTTTTTTTTTTTTTTAATCCTTCACTCCCAAATTATTCTGGACAGATGGTTTTTCCCTCTGTATAGCTTTGTAAGGATAATAAAGTGGCAGAAGCAGCAGGGGGCTGTGGAGGAGAGAATTAACACTCTATTCCTAGCTTTAGGATGACCAGATGCATGAGGGGGACCTGACTCATGGAGGGCTGTTCCCCCTGCAGTCCCAGAATAGCTCCTGCTCTTAGGCTGGGACAGAGCTCCGCTTTACTTAAAAACCAGAATGACTAAAGAAAGCTGCAAAAGGGTGAAGGGGGCAGTGCTAAATTGTGCACGTGTGCCACTGGGTAATCTCAGAGGAACAAATCCACAAAATCTAACACAATGATCCTACAACACAAGTGTTACCTGTTTATGGTTCTGTGTGTGTGTGTCACCCTTCCCAATACTTTTGACATGTCTGGAGAGGTCTCAGTTCATCTCTGGGTTTGACAGCAGCCGCTCGTTTTTTTTGGCTCTCTGGCATGTGTCCAGCCCCTGAGGGGGATGAAGACAGTGGAGGTAGATCCTGTACAGTGTAGCAGCACCACAGGAATGTGGGGGGGTTCAGCACTGTGGCAAGTGGGTGGGGGTTTGGAAAACCTTTTGGACAAGGTTTAAAGGATGGCATCAAAGGGGCTGGGGAAAATAGCCATTTTCTGCAGAGCCATGGAAGCACTCCCCAGACCTGCACACCACTGCTGGGCATGCAGGCAGTTTGGTAGTGCAAAGTCATCTTCTGTCAAGGGGAAATGGGGCATAGGGTTGTCTGAGAAAATTTGCTTCATTTTCCATTAAATTATTGCAAGAATGAAGAAGGTAAATTATGTCTGACCTGGAACAAAACCTTTGGTGTTGGAAATACCAGCTTTCTCAGACCTTCCGAAGGTATTCATTTGGTTGCAAAGATGTGTCTTTCCTACTTTGTCTGAAATTTCTTACTGAATTTTTGACAGCTTTCAGAGCATCACAGATCTACTCTCCTCACTTGCTGTAGTAACTTCAGTGTCTTCTATTCAAGACAAAACTAGTTAAAAAGATATAGGGAGTAAAGCCTGCTTTCTAGTTCCTCTCTTTCATGCTGGATTTATTTTTCAAAATGTCTGTCTCTAATTATGGTCATTCTTCCTGTGGAGAAGGTGGCCAGGGCCACCAGCCCTGGTGGGACAGGCTGCTGCACCCTAGAGAAGGAAGCTGGCTGCTCACAGATACCTGGCTCACACTAGGGCTGCTAGCAAAATATTTAGCAAAAAAAAATCTTAAAGCAAATATTTAATAGCAAATGTCCAGAGCTGCTATGTTTCTGAAGCAGTTTAAACAATTCTGATCCTTTACAAGGTAGTGATTGTAAAGGCTGGGGATGTATTCCAGCTCCTCCATTACAAAGTATTGCTTTCATCGTTGTGCATTTTTCAGCCATATCCCACCATGTGTGGCTTTCCTCTACCTTTAAAATTGTCCTGCTCACCTTTAACCCACAGTGAAAGTACCCATTCAGCATATAACCTGTGCTGTGGTGTACTTTGTCCCCTTAAACTGAATCATAGGAGAATGAAGAGCACTTTGGCTTGCTTTACCTTCTTCATCTCTCCAAATAATAATTTTTCTTTAATTTGGCTTTCCTGATTACTCAAAACATTGGCTTGTGACAGTAACTGGGGAATCCCACTTCTGAGTAAGAAGCTAGTTTTATTTATATTAAACATGATCGGGGGTTTTGTACTTCTGTATTTATTTTTTGGCTTTTGTATTTATTTCTTCTCGGACCCACCTACTTTCTGAAGAGAACTAGACCACTTGTCCAGCAAGGAGTTGTCTCCAAAGCCCAACTGCAGGCTTGTCATGAGGCATTTTTGTGGGACTTTCCTCCATGGACTCTTCCCAAGCCTGCCCGTGCTGTTCTTCCCCAGTCTCATCTGTTTCACTGCAGTTTGCTTTTTATCTTCAGTATAAATGGTCATTGTTCAGCAGTAGAAAATAATTGGTCCAGAAAACCTGGCTTTGTTCCATCAAGTCAGGTGCATTTTTTATCCAGCTTGGAAGTGGGGGTGGAAGGGGGAGTGGAAATGAACCCCTCTAGCTTTGTGTTCCAAATGGCTTTTTCAGCATCTGTGGTAGTTTTTTTTGCTTTATGGATGCTGATAGTTGCTGCTGGAGGAGAAAAACATCTTATCAGTGCCTCTCAGGGCTGCTCTGAGAGAGAGATGAAGCCAACCATGCTGGCAGCTGCCTGTGCACAAGGGTACATAAATCTGCTGCAGCCCTGTACATGTCCACACCACAAAGGATGGTTACCTTTTCCCTTTGGGTAAAACACAGAAGTGTTGTTTCTGAAGTGAGGGGGAGGAGCTATGGCTTAGGGGAAGGGTGATGTTTTCAAAAAAACGAAAACCAAATGCACTCTTTTTTTCTTCTCTCTACTCTATTTGCTAATACTATGGCTTCTCCTAAGCTGTAAACAATATTTGAAAGTCTTCCAGCCTCTTAGCTTGAAAATGTCAAGAAAAAAAGGGACAGTTTGGCAGGACTGCTATGGAGCTCTTCCTTTACTTTCTGAAGGAAGTTGGGGCAGCCCCAGGGACATTCATATTATAGGTATTAGTCACCCCATGTGCTCAGTCAGAGGGTGTTTACTCTCTGAAGGGGAAAGTCCAGCAACAGCAGATCTGGAAACATGAGCACATGCTTTCACACTTGCTCGGGGTTTTATTCCTGGATTTGGCTTTTTTGATGACATAATAATTAGACTGAAGTACTCTGCATAGTTAATCTACTATTGTTTACTGATAGATAAGACCTTATTTAACAAAGTTCTTATTTTCTTCTTCCTTGTACCTACATGTATTTACCCTTTCCCTAGTTTTTATGTGCCTAGGATTGCTTTTTAACAGGTCTATCAGCATTTAGAACATAAAAGGAACACAGGAATTAGCAGTTGTTCTCATCAAAATTAGCTGCTGCTTTTTCAAGTGTTCTGTTTCCCTTCTTTATTTAAAATTTAAATATTGTTCATAATGTCTCTGCTTAATTACCTGGACTACACAGGTGTCTGGAGGCATGATACAGGTCTGAAGGTGTGATATTCTTCCCAATGGGACACAAATTAATGCAAGAAATGCAGGCACTGATGCCTCCCAGGGCTAGTTCTCTGCTGAGGGTTACTAGAGTACAGCTACAAGCCCTCTGAAAAGGAGCCAAGAGGTTGATCCTGTAACTTCAGTGTCATGTCCAAGAGGAAGATGCTGAGAGGATTAAACTGTCTTTAAAATAGAGAGTATCAGTATTTTTAGAGAGTCAGGCTTTTAAATCACATCTGTTTTGTACATAAACTGACTCTGCTCTGATATTACAGAAGCTTGACTGTTAATTTTCCTGCAAAGCAACTCTGAATCTCTTCACCTTGTAAGGTTTTAAAGTATTGCTGTGTTTGGACATGTAGCTCATGTCTGATAGGTCCAAGCTGAAGTCATTTTGTAGGCTGGATGAGTTTAACTATCCTGAAGGTCCAGAAGATGGGGTAAACAGGTGTCAGACTTGTATTGCCCTGATCCTGGATTTTCAGTAGCAATAAGGAGTTATGGCAAAACGTGAAAGTTCGGACTTTTCAAATGCCTGTTCTAGCAACTCATTGATACTGTGGGGAAAACACACACTGAGTATTGCAGCTGCTAATTTTTGCTTTATTCTGTGGAACAGAGTTATCCAGTTGACAGGGAGAATTTACACTTTTAGTGTAGTCCTTTATTTGTGCTTTGTAAGATATTAGCAGATGAATATTCAAATAAAGAGGAGGTAAACAGTAAACATTGAGACCAGATCGTCACATGTCTCAGTCATGTGAGCAAACAAATTTAATTGGGGGGTAGGAATGGAACAAAAGCAATAATTGGACACTGATGTTAACCTGACTTTTATATGATTGTTACTGAAAACTATGTGATCTTGCTATGTAAGACTTTTTTCAGATCCTTAAATTCTTCCACTTAAAAGAAAAAAAAAAAAGTTAGAAAATGCTGACCTAGCTTGTATCTATGAATAGTCTTCTCGGTAAGCATTCCAACTTGTGAGCAAAGGCTTTGAAATCTTCCCCTGCTTGTAATGGAGCTGAATGAGTTCAGTGGTAAATATGCAACAAGTGTAATGCCTGTTTCCGCTCTTTGTTCCCCCGAGAGTCATTTAAACAAAACAAATTCAGTGCACGCTAATAAAGTGGGTAGGTAGCTATTGCAGCTTAATAGCTTGCGCTCGACCATTTTCCTTGGCAAAGAGCTTAAGGAATATTTCCAGCAAGGTCATGATATCTTCATCATGCACTGTTATCAGGAATTGCATTTCCTGGTGTCAAGTCCCAGTGCTGAAGATACACTGCCCTTTGGAGCCTTGGATTGCTTAGAAGACAGAGGGTTAAACATACAGCATTTCTGCTGCTCCCCACAGCCCATTGTTATTGCTGCAGCCTTCTCTGCTTGCATTCAAAATGTTTTCCAAACAGAATATTTACGGGAAATTGTTCTGCTTGCTGCCTTTTTTTTCTTCTTTTTTTTTTTTTTTTTCAACTATAACTGGCAATTACTTGCATCTTGCTAATTTTTTGGCAATGCTACCTCCTTTCTTCAGCTTTATTTTAGTGAGGTATAGGGTACAAATGTTCTACTTGTGGTCTCTCCTGAATCTGGTGCTCCACCAGGTCCAATGCAGCTACCTGAATAACACACCTGAGTCTTGAGCAAATTTGCTGAGCTACAAAGAGTGATGAGAGCATGTCTTCCTTTGGGTAATCTCCTTGCCCAGTTCTACTGTAGGAAACCAGATGAGCAGTGGGATGTGGGGTAATGCAGGAAGGTCTAAAAACTGTTCCTTGCTACCTGTAGGTAAAATAAGTGGGAACAGATTAGGGGAAAGATATTGATAGTCAAGATACTTGTACTGTATTAATGCACCTTGAGCCATGAGCCTGTTGAACACTCCTCTGCAGAAGAGGACCTGGGCCATAATTTGGCCTGACCTTGTGCCAGTGTTGCCTCAGTGGATCTGAGCGGTGCCCCCAACCTAGAACTGCCACCTCTCCTGCACAGTTCAGGGACTCCTTGGGGGAGGCTCCCTGTGCAGGCAGGAGGTGGGAACAGCAACTGTCTGAGCCAGAAATGCTGCTGGGATTTACTTGGTGAGCTGTGCTCTGAGTTTCCCTACCCACCCACTGAGCAGATCTTATGCTGAGTAAGTGCTAACAGCATGAACCTCCTAAAAAAAGGAAGATAGTCATCCTTCATCTGCAAATGCATGACTGCATGTTACCTTTTTGGTCTTCCAGGGATCTTTGGCAAGTGGTGAAATAAATGCTGTGGACTGGGGAGCTGATAGTACCCTACTTTCAGAAGGGTTTGCATTCATAGCTTGATATCTCTGAGGCTTGTCTTTCCTTTGATGGTTCTCCATCTGCCAAGGAGGGAGCCTACATAACACCATTCTCCGTGGTCAGGACATTCATGTGGGTCTGCTTAGAGTATTTCTCCACATGTTTGGACCCTTACTCTGATGTTATAAGTATAATAAGCATATTGAAATTATCTGATGGAGTCCCTAACTACCAGAGGTTGAAAAGGAGATAGACAATGCGACAATATATGCCCCTTGCTCAGGGAAACTATAATGCTGATAATTTGCTTAGTGTCCTCTAACTGATGCTCTCTATTTAGTTCTGCACTATTTTCTTTCTAGCTTGGTATGAATGCATGTTCCTCCTCTAGAAGATTGATTATCTAGAAATCATGCCTGAAAGACTTTTTAAATTTAGCTTCAACATCTAAAGGGAACTCAAGTTCAGATGCACAATATGATTAAGTGCAGTCTAACTTCAATCAGAACTTGTTATTCTTGCCAGACAAACTCCAAATTGAAAAGGAGCAGGGGATTTCTGATGAGCAGCAGACTAATTGAAAAACTTAGGACATAGTTATTTAGTATCCTGGGTCAAAATCAGCCAATGGCTGAGCTGAATAAAAAGATCTTGAAACACTTATATTTAGAATATATTTTAATACTTAATTGCTTATTTCAGAAAGCTTCTAAAATTGCTTAAGCTTTAGGAAATCAAGTTAAGCCAATATAAAACCAGAATTTCTCCATTACTTTGCTCTTGTTATTTTTAAGAAATAAACATTTACATCTGCAAGTTTAGGCACGGAGGTCAAGCTGACAGGCCTGTAGTTCCCCAGATTCTTCTTCCAGCTCTTCTTGTGGATGGAAAATAATTAGCAATAATTGTGCCTCTGGTTAACCTCGGTGGCTGTGACTCTGATCCGGTGCAAGGCAAGGCCCAAACATTGTTGCAAGTCCAATGCTGCTACTAGTAACTTGTTCAAGTTTTTACACACGGGTGGCTATTATTTATAACAGTTTCTACAGCTGATTTCTCAAGAGTTACTTTTTTTGCCTCCCAGAACAACAGTATCTAAAATGCTGTGCATCAAACTCTGCTTTGGAGATTGGTTTCGTGCATCCTAGCTTTTGGGGAAGGTCACTGATATAAGGAGTTCTGCACAGTACCTGGCCATTGTCATCAATGCTCACTTGTGGATGCAGGAATTTTTTAGCCAGGTAACTTCAGTGTCTTCGTCACATCTAGCAGCATATTTCACATTAGCCCTGCCTATTTGATGCATCTTGCTACTCTCCACAAACACACAGCCGCTCGGAGCCCCTCCCCAGAGCCATCACGTTTGTAGTTAATGGTCTTCAGCTACCTGAGAGCTATGACAAGGGTTTTCCATGCTTTCCACTTGCCCTGTAGGTAGCCAAGTGCTTCCTCTGGTACGGCTATCCACAAAAAGGGCTGGTTTTCCATCAGTAGGTGTACTGTACTCCCTTTGTGGAGCACCTGATTCCAGCAAACTGTAGAGGAGCAGGAAGCACTGGTGGGCTGTGGATCTGGGTGCTGCAGCCTTCAGTGTGCTGACACCGAGACCACACGTGGTCTGAGTGAGCAAGGAAGAAACAGGAACGGGTACCCATGGTCTCAGCAGAGAAAAGTGCTTCAGAGGTCTGTAGCACCTCCCACCAATTGCTGCAGTTGTCAGGACTCTGTCAGGCTGCTCTTGTGAAGCCTGCTGCTTGGTGGTTCTTCTGTCCTGTTAATGCAGGCATCAATGGGCTGCCTATTCCATGCTCATAAAGGAAGCCTGTTTTGCAGAGGACATGATGCAAAGAGCCTGCAAGCTTGAAATATCTGGATGTCTTCCAATTTCTATTCCCAGAAGTCTTGTTCTAGCAAATGCTGTTGAATGTACACACAGTGCAAGGGGGTGCAGGGAGAGGCTCAGCAGGAGATGGGATCATACAAAACATCATCACTCTTGGACTGTCACAATTAAATACTCTGCACTAGATGTTTTTAAGTCAAACTGGAGTGATTAGTTGTGTGTGGAATCCATTACCTGACAAAGGCTCCAACCTTACTCAAATATATGATCAGCTACACTTCTGCATTTAGGGGATTCCTTTCCAGTCTTGCTGCAGTCTTGCGTTTGGATTTCAGGATGCACCTAGGCAGGAATAGTCATCTTGAGTGACAGCCACTAGAAAAAATCCAGATGTTGGAAGAATCCTCACCCACTTCAGCAGATGGATAGTCTTCATTTGTCAGTCTAGCACAAGGGAAAATGAACAAAACTTTTTCCCTTTCTCAAACACTCAAAATTTCTGCTTCCACTGTCTGAGTTCACAGCAGTTGATAGCCCCTAAATTGCCCAAGACTGTAATTGTTTCCTGTTTATTCAGGTTTAGACATTCATAGACCCAATTCGAAAAATTACTATATGAGAGCCAAGTAATGAAGTTTACTAAAGGAAGTCTTGCTGTACAAGAAGAAACTGGAAAAAAATTTCCCTCTGCTTTCACCAGCTGAGGGTCAACTATTGACAAGTACAAAAGAGCCAGGCTCTCTCCAGCCTCATTTAATCTCTTTAAACCTCAGCATGCAGAGCTAGGCTCCTTACCCATATGCTCCTGGGAACATGGGAACAAAAGCAAATGCAAGGCACACCAGAGGAGGAATTAATGAACTACCTTGAAAAACTGGCAACTTGGAAAAAATAAACCATAGCAATATAAATGAGCAAAAGAAGAAGAGCAAAAATGTATTAGTCATGTTTTAACTGCTCTCAGAACTCCATATGCTTAACAGTTTGAAACAGAAACCTCGGCATTTCAGTTCAGATCATTAGCAATTTAAAAAGAAATTAAGTGAGGTGTCCTGAGAATGAAATCATATGTATCTATTCATATGGTGAAATAAGTATTTTTCCTGTTTGCAGTCTCTCAGTTTACTCCTTCATACTTTATTGTGTTTGGGACTTCTAGGCAAATTCATTTTTTAAAATAGTGGAGAGTTTTGCCTCGGTTTCAAGAAAGCTTATTTCGCAGTGCATGACCTGAGTGTGCCAATGTGTTTTTAATTTACGAAACTTTTGAGTGAATAAACTTGAGAGCTGAACAAGAGCTCTCAGGCTCGAATATTTTCTTGCTTCAAGAAGCCATCCATCAGAGGTGAAACACCTAGAGAACCATTCAATCCAGCAAAGCCACCAGGTGTCCATCAACAATTGGAGTCTCCTCTTGAAAGCATTTTCATTTCTCAGCTGTCAACAAAATCTGTAATTTTTCATTCCATCTCTTCAACACTTATCATCTCAACTCCCTTTCTCCCCATTATGCAGTAAACATAAAAGAAAAAGTCAAAGTGAGATTGTGTTTTGCGTTTAATAGATGTCGTGATCTGACCACAGGGCCTCTAGTGACTGACCATTGTTCTCATTCCGTTGGCATATTGACTGTGCTAAAAATCATCATCTTCTGTCTGCTGTCACAGGACATTTCCCCCTCCCTTTCCTTCCTCCCACCAACTTCCTTTTTCTCTCATTCCTGCATTATGCTTTGGTAGTATATCAGCTTTCAGGAGTCTTTGGTAGAATTTCTGGGCATCCACTTTAATGTGCTCATTCTTTGTGTCTAGTTGTGATTTGGAGGCATCAGTTCCCTTGTGCACAATGTGCTGGGGCTTTTTTGTGGTAGTCTTTTAAAAATTAATATCTGTGTGTATTAATTGCAGGCATGGGGTTAATGCCGTGGGATCACAAGTGACCTTTAATTTTGCTCAGTGTTGCTTGCCTTACAGCCTGCAATTCTAATCAAGCAGGTTTGCTGTCTTTACTCTGTTTCCTGTGAGGTGTTGCTTGCAATGATATTTTGATGATGGAGAAAATTATATATTGGGAGAAACCTTTAGTGATTTTAAATACACGGCTGAATTAAATGGTACTGCATGAACAGCAGTTACTATATGAAAACGACCAATGATGTTCTAAACTGAAGTGGCATTTCCATTTTCTTTGAAATTAATGCCTAGCGCCTTATTTAGTTATTACACTAAGACTGTGTGGAAGAATGTGTTTCCATGAGTTTTAAAAGTATTTTTTGGAAGTAGATTAGGGTATCTTTTAAAAAGGGCCAGAGTGCTTGCCAAGCCTTTTTATTTCTGAATCACAAGTCTAGTCTTTCTGACAGTTGTTCAAGAGTTTCTCAAAGAGAAAAAAAAGAGGTCTAGAACAAAATCTAAAGTCAGAACTCTGTGACTGGAGGTCTGAAATTAGATCTGGGAGGTCAGGCTGATATTTTGGTCAGAATCCAAGCTGCCTGGTGTCAGCACCACATTACCATCACAGATATCAACGTAGCTCATGATTTCAAGTGCTGGAACCAGCAGGACCTGAAGAAGCTGCTCACTTCAGAAGTAATGGTCCATGACCCAAAAAACTTTCAAGTGAAATGAACAAAACCAATGAGAAAGGGGTCTAAAGGAAGCACAAAGACACAAGAGTGACAAGACTTGTCAGCCCTGGAAGCAGAGACCTTGAGGCACGAGAACTCAGTCGTCCAAGTGCTGTGTAGTCCACATAGCAGAGGAGACAGAGGAAATGGATGAGATGGATCCATACAGGATGTACAGAGTTGGATCTAGTTATGGGAAGCCACCCATGGAGAGGGCATGAAGATGCTTGTTCTACTCTCTAATAGGAGGACTGTGAAGTGGCCTTTGCTGACAGGAAGCAGAAATTCAGACTGATATGCTCTTACAAAGAGGCTGATGACTGCCAAACACTAGTGGATTTGTCTCTGTACATTAATCACAGCTTGGGGAAAGCTTCAGTGAACAGTATGTCTTGCTATACTAATTCCAGAATGAAGCGTAATTTCCTTCTGCAAATCTCCCAGTCTCAGTGCACTTCATCAGAGCCACCAGTCTCTCAGATGAGCTCAGTGGGAGCAGTGGCATTTCCAGCATCTGTTGAGCTGACTTTCAGCCCTCTGCTGCCAGTAGATTCTGTAGGTAACAGTGAAGAGAGCAGGAATATCAACATCAAAGAGAAGAAATTCAAAGAAAGACTATTTGAAATGGGGTTTTTAAATACAATTGGTTTTCACGGCTATTCATTAATCCTGCATTGCTAAGAGCTAACTCTTGAACTAAAGGTTACTGAAGCAGAATAAATGGGTAAAAGTTTTTGAGCAACACCTGAGGAATAGAATGCCCACTATCAACTTTGCACAGTGGGACCAAAGGAAATTCTTTATTTCTTGTGTGTAGCTAGTACTATGGCCTACAGTCCAGGAGCCTCCCCTTGTTATGTCAGAACGACTGCTCTCAAGTTTAGCTTGTGAGCAAGGGAAGCTGGGGAAAAAGATGTTTCTTTTAGAAACACAGCCCACAATGTGCTGGACTTGACTTCTAAACTGGAGACATGGTATTGGCAGCACTGACAAGCTACAGCTATGGAGGCAGTTTTGGCCTTGCCTCAATAAAGGGAGAGGAGGGCAGAGTATCACAGGTGGGAGCATAAAAATGTCCCTTGGGCTTGAAAGGCTGAGCTCTACAATCTGAGCAAAGCTCCAGACCCACATAACATAAGCTCTGTTTTACAGTCAGTGACTGTGGAAAGTTTATGACTTTGGGTTGCTTTGGTGATTATCTGTGCCTGATCCTGAAGCTGAGTGACAAGATCACAGGACAAGCTAGCAGGGGAGAAAACTGACATTATTCCTGGTGGAATATCATGCGAGACCCTGGCTTCCTGTTGCAAAAACAGGAAATGGTTTTTTTTTTCTGGAATGATTGACTAGTTTCAGTGCTGGGGCGCATTCACAAAAGTTCCTGCACCTCTACAATTGGGCAGTTTTCTGTTCCCACTGTCCCTGGAATAATGGCTAAAGAGAGAAAAACCTCTTGAGTAGGTTCATTTTGTCTTGCCTGTAGAAGACTGAGACCATGGGGGTTTGTATGTTTTGGTGTATTGGCCAACCTATTCCTAAATGACCCAGCTGGTTGGACTGCTACTAGCTGTTCAGAGACATCACTCTATAAAGTGCTTCACTGTGAATTTTTTCAGTATTGAGCTTAAATTTTCCTTTTGGATTCCCCCTGCCTCTTGCTGGAGCACTTACAAGACAGCCAATCAATAGCAACATTAGGAGTAGGGATGGACAGGTGGTCCTTTCCTTAGCTTCTCAGCAATGAACTGTCAAAACTACTTGTCTAGTTTTCTGTTGTAAACATCCTAAAGAGATTTTTTTTTTATGAGTAGCAATTAAATTGATTGTTTCAGATAATTTGAAAAATTTACAATATACGTTGTTAAAAGACATGCATTTTTTCCTTCTTTATGGTTTGTGTCCCCAGTCTCTTTATTATTAACAGAATTTATCTGTACTGATAAAATTTGAATATTATCCGCTCTTCTAATTGAGGGAATCTGGAAGATCAGCTATTTTGCATTAGTGGTTTGCATTTGTGGGATGATGATGCAGAAGTGGAAAGGTTCTTTCGTACACATGTGCTGACGAGTTAAGTGTTTGGTACAACTCTGAGGCAATGAAATTACTGCTGTAAGCTTTCAAACCACAGCACAGAAATACCTACAAAGATTGAATACAGTATTCAATCACACTAGGAGTGTGATGTAGGAGTTTTATTTATTTTTTTTTTAAATTTGTTAAGCCACACATGACTTTTTGCATATTTGAGCAAGAGTGAATGACATAAATTATTTCTTTCTGTACTATTAAACTATTATCCCTGCTCATCCTTAACATATACGCTCCTGCTTCAGAGGTGTTTTCAGCAAGCTGAAAGTACACCCTCTTACAAGTCAGTGTGGCTCTCCAGGCATAAGTCCAGCCCTCACAGCGAGCCTCATCCCAGGCAGGATGAAGCAATCAGCATCAAGATCTCCACTGAGCAGAGACTCACAGAGGGAAACTTGTTGCTATTTCACTCTGCAGCTGAAGAAACACACAGTAGTGGCAGGGAGCCTTGGGGCAGCTGATTTGAGGACTGATTTAGCAAGCTTTTCCTTACTATCTGACATTCATAAAATCCATCTTGGAGAACTGGTTTTCCTACTGAACTCTTCAACTCTGACCAGAAGAACATCCTGCTGGCTGGACATGTTCAGATCATCTCTGGAGCTACACCAAATGGTACCGGATGCACTGAGATCCAGTGACTACAGTTTGAGGGGTTTTTTCCTGTCAGTTGTAAGAATCTGCTCTATTCCTTCCCTGGGAACTTTGCTAACGTGAGCAGTAAAGGCTCTCCCCAGAGAGAGCCTCCCACTGCATTCAGCTCTGTGCTGAGAAAATGGGGCAGGATTAAAAGAGCACAATTACTCCTGGGCAGTTGGTTTGTGGCCAGCCATGTGGTAGAATAGCTTGGACGTAAATTTTAATTTAATGCAGAGTTGCTAATCAACATCAAACATGTGAATGTCAGTAGCTGATAAATTTAATTGGATGTTTGTTTAAGAGCATTAGAGGAAGTATGTGCTTGAACCATCAAAGAGTAAGTCTTAGAACTTCAAACAATACTCTGGTTATATTTTTGGGAAGGGCTGTCACCAGATCTGTGTTCTCTGGCTGCTGCAGTGATACCCTATTGCATCAGTTTCTGAATTTGTGTGGCACTTACTAAAATACATGTGTATATAAATAGAATATGAAGAACAATATACATGTACGTAAACACACTTCTGGAGAATGATGTTAAAAGAACATTGTCGTGGTGGGCAGCAAAGACCTAGCTAGGCAATGCAATTATCAAGGATGCCTGACAAATCCTGATTTGTTCCTCCTGTCATCCCACCACCATGTATCGTGGGCACAGTTCTTGTTTGATCACACACTGCAATCCTATCAGGACCATGAAGGCCGAGTATGGCTCTGGTGAGAAGCTGGGACTGTGGGAAGAGGCCAATTGCTCCAAAGGAAGACATAGGTGCTCTTGCTGTCTGCAGTGGGTAGGAAAAAAATTTTGAGCCATGGCAAGGAAATGTACGTTAGGCTTCATGAAGAAAATGCGAACAGTTCTGCAAGCAGTAAAATACTGACGCAGAATCACCTGGAAAAAAGGAGGAATTGCTGGTCCTGGAGCTCAAAGTAAGGCAGAGGTCCCTCTTTTTGCATCATGGGAAGCGAGTGGTCGAGATGGCTTCCAGTTTCTTTCACACATTCCCATCCCATTCCCTCTTAATCCTTGTTTTCTATCTCTTTTTCTCTAAAAACTGAAGTTAGAAGACACATGACAAATGGGGCAGGCATTGGTAGATGGGGGAAAGGAGCCTTTGGCAGCTGAATACGGTCCTAGAGAATGGCATCCCTTCCCATCCTGCAAGGCACTGCAGAAGTTTTGCAGCTCTCAGTTGCTTCCAGTTGGCATTCTGTATGTGTTTACATGCAGTCTCATGTGAAGGATTAAACCCTAAATGTTTAAACTGAAATAGCAGAATATGCACTCTGAATATGTGATATTGACCTTCCCAGAAAGCTGGATCCTTCTGTGCATCAGCAGCCTTTCTGTAAAGTGAGGGTAATACAGCATTTTCAGTGGGATTGCATAAGTGGGTTTGTTAATACTTCAAAGTACTTGGATGATGTAAGGATGTGTGATGAGGATGAGGCCATAAGGAAAAGATTAATTTTGTCCCCACAGTGGGGACTGAACAGCACACCGTAAAGAAAGCCAAGGGCTACAGGCTGAGTGACAAGCAGACAAAATATTGAATGAGTTCTGAATAAGTGACAACCTTGCACTCTTTGTGTTGGATGAAGCAGGAACACCAGGGGAAAAGTAGTATGAAGTGTTTTACTGAAGACTGTATAATAATTCATTTTCCTAGTGCATGAGTATTGAAGTGGGTTACTTGCCTTGTCGTGAGGAATGTAAAGCATTTCTATGCTACTACACACAAGCACCTACCTTAAACTAAGAAATACAAACAACACAAACTACAACAAAAAAATTCAGTTCTGTAAATTTGATGTTTGTGGGATTTACCAGGTGGTGGATCTCTTAGTCCAGCACACAGATGAGATGACAGCAATGGCAAGCTGGCATTCTCCAGGCTAGTAAGTGTCAGAGATCTGGAGCACTTTTGCCAGCAGTTGGATAAATGTTGATGCATAGCAGGGGATTTGGGTAGCCTGACCTTATCACAGATTTGGGAGGGAGTATACTGAAGAAGGCATAGATATTTTTGTTCCAGTCCTTGTCCTGTGCTTATTTTCCCTGAAAAGATTTTGGTATTTTCTGTCACTGTCTTGGGCTGCCCCACTACACTGGATCATCTTAAATATAAATGTAAATAATTAATGACTTCTCATAACCCCATCCTGCATAAATGGCCAAACTATTGTGCATTTTTTGTGAGAAGAGTCGGGCATCTTAAATGCAGTTCTGTCTACAATATCCTGTCACCCTCTATGTACTTGCAGAAATGGCTTGAGACTGTGAGGCAAAAACTATAGGAAGCTTTAAAATCTCTTACTGAAACAACCGTGGCAATCAGCAAACCTAAGTCATGCTCTGACTCTTGGATTTTCTCTGAACTTCAGGAATGAATGTAGGGCTTCTGTCAATCATCTAAGAATTTCTATGCATGGTGTAACTATATGCTAGGAGAAGGGCTATCAGCCTCTCCTACAAGATCATCCTGCTCTATTTATTTTAATAACTCTATCAGTGATTAAAATTCAGGGATAAATTTGAGTGTCCAAACAGTGTTCCTGAGAATGTACATCTTTCTAGGGAGAGCATAAGTCCTTTGTCCTTCATTCCAACAACTTGTCTCCAAACACTTCCTAAATCTTTATTTTGTGGGCCATAATCTGGGATGACATAAAATCCCAGGCACAGCCACAGCACGTGAAAAACGCTGTGATTCCCCCTAAAAAATAGACTGTGCAAGGGACAGAGTGCAAAGTACAGGTTCCCACATGGATGCAGCTGGCATATACATGTATGGCAAGCAAATATAATGATGGACTCTTGTCTGATCACAGCTGGGCTTTTTCAGCCTCTTCAGGAAAAACCTGAAAGAATGATGCAAACTCCAGTAAAACACATCTCATTCCTTCTTGCTATCTTAGGCAAATGATGCAATGCCTGAGGCTGTTGACACATTGAACTGATCTCACAGCTAACTAAGGAAGAAGCAGTCAATAAAAAGTGAGACTGTGCCCAAACCTCGGTTCAATAGGCTTGATTCTTTTGTATAGCTTCTTATGATCAAAAATTATTAGATCAGCAGAAAAGAAGACCAAAAGAGATTATATTCCCCTGGGACACCCTAATTTTAGATCAGAATGAGCTAGTCAGATGAGAGACACTTAGAATGAATAAGAGCATCTTTCTGTGTGTGGTTGGGAATTCCTTGCTTCAATCACAAAAACCCCCTAACAGAGAAGGAGCGAAGCAAGACCTGAAGTTCTCATTTCAGTTGATTTCTGCCTTCACTTAGCCCAGTGCAGACACATTTCTGCCTGGTGCCCTGACTTAGCTGCAGCCAAGGACACAAAGTCACGCCTGGAAGACTTTATGCATGCTGTTGATGCTTGTACTGCAGAGCACCCTGCCCAATTAGAGATGGAAAAATCCTTATTTTAAATATTTTTTTAACTGAGCACATTGTATCTAGTACTTGAGACACTGTAATTACAACAATTTGTCACTGTCTGCAGTGTTGCTTCTCTGAAAAATAAACAGAGATCCTACAGTTTTTCAATATGTGCTGACTTTAATCAGCTTTTCAGTGGGTATTCAGTTAATGGTCCCTCTTTCATTGTGAAGCTTGAAATAATAATATTTAGAATATATTGCAATTAATTTCAAGGTTTCTTGCTAAACATATTGTAACCCTTTTATAGTTCAAACAATGATATTAATGATACTTTGGAGGGAACATGGAGTTCTTTGACATTGTACTCCAAGACTTCCTGGTTAACAATAATAAAATCTTTCTGCAGTGTGATAAGCCTCTTACAGAACATCTTCAGGAGTGGATTATTACTCCTCTGGGACCATAACTCCAACTCTGTCAGCGGGGCTGGGCAAAGCCAACACCTGCTCAGGGTGCTACCAAGGCAGCTCGCAGCACCATCAGGCATCTGTGACTGCTGCTCCACTGGTGAACAAGGAGTGAATCCTAAAGCACCAGCATACATTCAAAAGTAAAATCCCATAAATCAAGTAAGTGTCCACAAAAGATGCAGGGAGAAAAGGGCAAAGGTATTGAATTGGATATTGTCACCCAAATATTAATAGAAACCATGAATTTCTAGGCCAGGTGTCTTTATGAATAGCCCAGTCTCCAAAGCAAGCCCTCAGAGTCACATTAGTGTCCATGTGAACTGCAAAGGCTTTTACAAAACCTCTCACCTGAAACAGACAGCACACACATGCTCCAGCATCTCCTCCCCAAGGGTGATGTGTGGAAGAATGTACAAGAAACGCTTCCCATCTCAGCCCCACCCTGTTCTCTAACAACTGCAGGGTGGCTTAAGATCTGAAGCATAACATTTAATCTCTCTTCTCAAGCTTTTGTAATTACTTGTAACTTTATTCCCAGTAGTCAGAGAAATGGTCTAGTCTCTCTCAATTCTGCTGTGATCACTGACACCCTGAGGCACAGAAGTTCTTGCTCTTTGTGAAGTCCTTGCCCTCTCTGTTCTGTAGTCATCACCTTTTAGAGCCATCAGGTGTTTCCTTGCTGTCGTGTCTTGAGTTAGAGAGAATAGAATTTCTACACCTTGGATCATTCATAATTTATTATACTTTTCCATCTCCCATTTCTAGCTCCTCTTTGGAACAAGAAATGCCGGGAGTTTAATCAATTAGACTTGAGCATTTCTAGGTCTTTGACTGCCCCTGTTTTTCCTTTTGGTATTGGTTATTTGGTTGTTCAACAGCCATTTTTTAGGATAAGCAGCACTGAGCATGCTGTTGGAAGAAGCTAGCCCATTCATTCACTCATTCATTCCCCTTACAACCGTATGGCCTTTTTGGATGATAATCTCTTTGCTTATTCTTGTTTCCTTTTGACAGGAGTTGGAGGCTGAGCATAAAACTTCACTGAACTGTGTAGATTTTAAAAATGTATCCACTGCCCCTAATTTCCCAATTTCCTAATCCTGTAAATTAAGGCTTTAAAAAGAAAAATCTGGGTAGAGGAAAAAAACCAGATTTTATTTCTCCCCTACTCACATGGCAGATTTTACTGTTCCATGCAAAATTTAAGGACTTGGCCCACAGATGTATTGGTTTGATCTGAGGTGTATGCTTGAGGTAATTAGGAGCAGAAGTAGACTATTGGAAGACCTACAGGTTTTTATTTGAAATAAAATCCCTACCAACATAAAAGGCTAAGACAAAGAGAAATGCTATTCTTGTTTTCTTTTCTCATAGTATTTTTTCCCCAGACTTTTATTTCTGTAACTTGGCAGTACTGCAACACGTAAGAAAATCACAGTCAAGCTATGGCCAAATATATAAGATGCAGACTCCTGAAGACATTTGACATCACAGTATTATTAAGTTTTAGTTTCATTAAAATCTAGTCAATAGCTATACTTCCAGGCTTTTGCATATAGACATGCACGTGGAGAGCAGGACATGTGATTATAAATTTGTGCTTATACAAATTCTTCCAGTATATCAACCATCCCCTGGATACTGTTTTATAGCGTCAGCAAGTTTAATATTTATTAACCATGGGATGAAACAGAAATGTGAAAGCAATACTGCTTCTTGGTAGCTTCTCAGTTTACTGTGCAGTGCTCACAGGCTAAAATCCACCTGAAAACAGAAGAAGGCTCATGCAGTATTCAGGATCCAGCACAGGTGAGAAATTACATGCACAACAAGCTTGATAGCCTGCCCAAGTTTTGCACAGTGAGACTTGGCTCACAAGAGCCATGCCTGATGTAGGATTTAATAAGGCAAAGGAAAGGAGGGGGTGATGGAGAACCTCACCTAAACCAGATTAGGATGCTGGGCTCATACTGCTCTGTAGACTGGCACAAAGCAGAGCATTGACCAGAGCCAGCAGAAACTCTTGCTTCGTTGGTGGTTGCCAGGTAGCGTAAGCCTTCTGAGGGGTTTATTATCCAAGTAACAAAAGAGGAGGGTGAGTTTTCACTGACACAGAAAGATTACATTGCTGAGGTTCATCTCTGCACAACAATCTTTTCCCCTGTTGTTGCTTTTTTTCTGTGTTCTTCTAGGTACAAAGACAGCATGTAAGAAGTGTGAGAGGAAAAGCAAAGCTCAGCCTGTAAAAAGACTGGAAATTTGATTTTAGAGTAATTTAAGATATTTCAGAACTTTTCAGGGATCAGGAATCTGTAAGTTTGAGCTACTGCCTCACCCCAGGACTGCATTTAAGATGGCTGAAGTCAGTGAAGCTGTGGACTGGTCTCTTATCTGTGGAGAAATATGCATCCCAGAGTAATTGCTTTAATGAAATAATGGTTGACGTGTGATCTCCCAGCTCAAAGTCCCATTCTCCCGGGGTAAGGGACATGGCCAGCATCTGTATATTTGGCAACAGCAGCACACGCATTTTTGCTGCTGGTGCCACCAGTACTTAGGAGGACATAAGCAAGATCACCAGGGAAAGGAACAGATCAAAAGAGGTTTCTCTGTTTTTTTTATCAACTCCTTGCATGACCTCTTGGCCCATCTGTCTCCATTAAGGATCACATTTACAGTTGCAGTGATTTATTTGAGCTGTCTGCTCTCAAAATGCAGCCTCCAGCTCTCAGCTATTTTCACCTTCACATAGCTCAAAGCAAATATTTGAGGTGGTAGGGATGGGTACTTAAACCTTACAAAACCTTACAAAAGATTGGGAAAAGCCCAATTCTCTTTCAGTCTTGTCCCCCAGAACACCAATATCTCAAACCAGTAGTTGTTACACAGACCGCTTTCTCTATTCTGTCTCTGCTGGAGTTACTGACCACAGCTGGACTCTTGTACTTCAGAAATGCTCACTCCAGAGCTCGACTGTGTGTTGAGTGAGACATGATCTGACTGTTGTTGGAAGCAGCAGGACAGAGTAAGGCAGACACAAATGCTGAGATGGTACCACGGGCTGGAACCGTAAAAAATTGTGCTATGTCTGGTCTAGGAATGTAAATAAGAAAGTTATAGCAGGACAAATTACTATAGAAAGCAAAGTAATTATGATGTAAATCAGATTTTTTTTTTTAATTACTGCTTTCCTTCACTAGTTACTTTTACTTTTAGCTTCCTATGCTTCTTCTGTACTACACAAGAATTTCCCAAAAATAATTCTTTTTAGTGCTGTAAGCAAAATTGTTAACAAGGGAGACCTTAACTTACAAATCAATTGCCACTTCGTGCAGTGTCCTATTTTTGTCTCATTATATGTAGTATCCCAGCCTGGCCACAGACTCCAGTATAAGCTTTCTGCTTCCAACAGGATTTTACTCTGCCTGATGGCTACTCTTTCTACCCCTCAGTAGCAAGCCACAGACACCGATTGGCCAAAAGTGGCCCATGTTGAAATTCATGCTCTTAAATGGATTATATTTGTCCTTGAAATGGTCCAAGGACTTTTGTCTTCAAAGCCCTCAAACCAGCGGGTCCATTTTGGGCACAAGGCTCTGAGGGCAAGGCTGCCTCTTGATATTTTCAGGTGGCATCCAGCACTGTATGAGCATACCTGGCTGGGGGCTTTCTTTCAGAATTGTGAATTAGTCCTGGGAGGAGAAGGGCTTTTTGAGGGATGAGAGAAAGAATTGGAATTGCTATGTTTGTTGGGGTTTTTTTGCCTGCTAAGAATACTTCCTATGACGACTGCTTTTCACATTGTGTTTTCTTCCTCTCCCTTGGGACAAACGCTGTTTTTCTTTACCGAAGGGAAGGATGTAATTGCTTACAGACCTGGGAGAGAGGGAGCTTGCCTCTGCTGTCTTTGTTGTATTCATTTGTGGGTTTCGTAGTCTGTTTCTTAAGATAAGCAAAGCTTGAACAATCATGTTTTCTGTCTGTCTTCCTACACAATTATTCTTGAATTTGTTCACAAATTCAATTTTAACTTGGTGAATGTTCTTGATATATCAATGATACTACATTTCTGTAAGTTTTCAGGAAATAGATGGTAGTTCAGCAGGAAAATCTGTGTTAACATTCTAAGGTACAAGCTAATGAACTGATCCTTTACAGCAGAGAATCCACATGGAAAAAAACCAGGTCCCTGTAATTCCTCCATCTGTGGAGTTACTAGAGAAAACAGGCTTACATGCCAGAGGGCATACAAAAATTAAATATTGTATTGTCAAGACATGACCAGCACTAAATTATGTGTATATATATATGCAAGTGGAGCATACAGGGTATGCTCTGGAGACAGGGTGATGGTGCAGCCACTTCACTCAATGGGCAAGAGGAAACACAGACCATTCTGCAGTCCCACTTATGCATGCAATGGCCAACAATGCTTCCTGAAAACAGGAAACCTGCTGAGGAATTTGGGGGATGACTACTTACTATTTTTACTACTAATTTTAACAAAGAGCCTTGGGGAGGACTCACCAGCTTTTTGGCTTAGTTTTCATATTTGAAAGCAAGCTGCTCTGAGCTCTGGTAAGGGTGGTGCCAGTGCAGCACCTGTGCTATTCCCAGGCTCCATGTCGCAAATGTTAATCAAGAGCAACAGCATGAAGGGCAAAGCTACTAGTTGCAGAAAAGGACAGTGGGTCAAAATCACTTTTGTCATCCCTTATAAATCTCGCAGTTCTACCTCTAGGACTGAAACCTAAAATTGCTGAGTGTGCACCTACTGTGTGTAAGAGCACAAAACTTAAATTGCTAGCACTGCATTACCCTGCACTTGAAAAGCCACTGGCTGTATTTTTAACTACACTTAGGTTGCATGCTGTCAAGGGAGGTTAGAAATTCTATCTCTTTGAATTCAGTGATATTGATGATCCTTAAAATATCACCAAAGTAATTTCTCTGCAGTGTGGTGGCTTCTGGATTTTTGTGACTTTCCAGCACATGAAGATGAGGAAGCTCTATGTGTTTGTCTATCATGGACTTATCACCAGTCACTACAGAATTATTTCTCAATGCTCTTCTCTAATTTGTGGCAGTTTAGCTAAGGTAGCTGGAATGCTTTAAAAATTATTTTTTAAAATAAAAAGGTCATTCTGGTGGAATAATCTACCAGATGTCTGTAAATAACAGTTATGATGAAGCTACTTGTGGGCTGAGAGCAAGCTCTCCACTGAGACATGAGGAAAACAGGGGAACATCTGCCACTGTCCATGCAAATGGCAGGTCCCACCTGTGTGTGACAGGAAAAGGAAGGGAAAGGCACCCTCAGAGGATGCACCTGGCTAAGGTGAAATATCATACTGATGCAATTAATAGAAGAACAGGCACACTTACCCTGGAGTAAATGTGATGTGGTCTAAGATACCTTCTTTGGCAGAGTAAAATACCTGCTCTACTCCGAATAAGGCTATTAAAACCACTGGTGTAGCTTAAATCTAAAATTCAAGGCTTCTCAGTGGCTTAATATGTCGGGCCCCTTGCTGATGGTGGGGGACTGATACAGACTTCCATTCCCACCCTAAATCTCTGACCTTACCCGCTCAGGGATGTCAATTCATGACCCCCTAAGTCACTTCAAATGAAGTGCTTGACCTGAGTGAGTGGAATGGGACTTGGCCCTGTGGAAAATACTGCACAGGCAGCACAATGTCTGTCAGGGGAGGAAGTAAATCATGTTGCTCCTAAATGATCGCTATGGTCAATTTAAGAAGGAGTGCTTATATCCTGAGAAGTAATTGCTGTCCAATGTTATTTTTTGCCCAGCCATGACCAAGCACTTTCTCTTTAGGAGCAGCAGTGCAGGAGGAAGGGATTACTTTTCAGACCTCCAGTGGGGAACTGGAAGATTTGCAAAATAAATAACATCAAAACCTAATCAAAGTTGAGTTTTCCCTAATAACACTTCGGGATCCTACTTCATTTCTTGTTGTTTCTAGCAGCACACAATTAGGGATCAAACCTGCCAGCCTCTGAGAGCTGGACCATTTGGATGGAATAATTGGGCTCTATTGCCTGTCTCTTGGGCACTCATTATTATGCTTACAAAAATGGACAGTACAGCACAGTCTGTATTCTCAGCATATTTTACTGTGGTTCCACCATGATTCCACAGCCATTGTACCAATTTCAGAGTCTTCATGAGTGGTGTGTGAGTACTAAAGGGGCCTGGGAGAAGGCTTTGCTCAAACACAATCCTTGGGTATGGCAGTTCTTGACTTTCAGGGAGGAAATGAAGTTAGGGAAGGCAGATAGGGGAGGAGAGACTTATCTGGTGTGTATTACACCCCTAGTACTGACAATCAGAATCTCTGCATCCTCGTGCCAGACTTGAAACCATCATGTGTGGGACCTTTGCAAATCATCACTCTCTGTGCCTCTCCCATCACTCCCTCTGTGAAATGACCCTGGGGAATATATTGACATGGCAGGCTGCAAAGAATGGGCTTTGAATGCAGATTTTTTGTCTTGGAATGAAATTTGCAGTCCATGGAACATGTAATAGTAAGAAGAGTCGTGGTGTGGGGTTTATTTTGTAGTTGTGCGTGTGGTCTAACAGAGAAAGCTTTTATTAATGTGAGTTTTGCCTTGTGGTAATTTATCCATGCACTTAACCTTGTTATTGAAATTTCGCACCTTTAGCTGCTGCCTGTGTCAGGCAATGGATGTCACCCAGCTATTCCCCAGCTCGCTGCTATGCACTAATTAGCTCAGAATACAGCTCTGTTGAAATTAAAGCCTAGTCATACGTGGAGATGGTAAAAAGTGAGCTGAGACAGAAGTCCAGGGTTGTGCCACAATGGGCTCTGCATCAAGGGACAAAACAGGCAGAATTTGTTTACAAAGGACTAGGATTTAGCTACTGAGGAATTAAATTCTTATGTATTGTGTTACATACTGGTGTCAGCTGCTTACCTGAAAGAGCAAACAACAGAATTCAGTGGCACAGAGATGTGCAGTTTTCTTGCTCTACCTTAGAGAAAATAATTTAATGTTCCATTCAGAAAAAAAAAAAATAAAAAATAAAAAATAATTGTCTTGTAAAACTGGAACTTAGGGCCAGACCACCACCGGATCTGCCATGTTATACTAATTTTCACTTGATTGCAAATTCAAAATGTTATATGGACCTTTTTTACCCTCTTGTTTTTCTCCATCTCCCCAGTATGCCAATTTAAGATGACAGCAATAGTCAAAGTCTAATCTATTGAGCCCAACTTACCAGTTTACTTGTGCTGAACTGATAAGCTGCACTTATTGTTTAAGGTAAGTTCTTATATTTCAAGAAAACAATACGAGCTCACTCACACAATTGCATGAAACATTACTTGGTCTGTGGGGACACTCCTGCTGCATCTACTTGTACTGTTTTCATCTCATCTATTTCAATGGTATCATCACCATTTGCAGACACCAGCTGCTTATCAGTCCATTTCTGCTCTTGCTGACAGCTCAGTGTAAATTGTCTAAAAAGGGATGTGCTGGTTTTCCTTGCATGTTGCACCTGCTGGAGAAGTTTTACGCAGCCATACAATTACAACACACAGCTACGTACAGCTACACGGTACATTTAAATATCGACAGTGCAGTCAGACTCAAACTCCAAAATGCATTTGTACCCGTCCCTTAATTATTTCACAAAGTGCCAGAAGCTTGAGTGAGCTATGAAAGCTTGGGATCTGCAGGAAGCATTGCTGGCTTTCTCATAGTTTCAGCAAACAAACAGAACTTGGAGTGCAATTCACTCCTGCAGAGTATCGGCACAAAACATAAGCATCTTAAATACCTATTGAGGACTCAGCTAGGACTTAACTGGTACATTTTGTGATAGATCATTACCAGTCCCAAATTTCACTTCAAGGGAGTACAGCTCCAAACTCAGGATTTTGTTTGTTGGATTTCGTTTGTTTTGAGAGTTTTACTTTTGCTTTCAAGGAGAAAAAGCTGAGTTCTTTTCTCTAGCATAGCAGGAGAATTGTTCTCAAATTCCCAGTGAATTATGCTGTTCAAATCCTTTAAAAATCCCAAGGTTTCCATGGTGTCATTAAAAGGAAGGCATCATTAAAAGGAATGTCATTGTTCTTGCATAAATGAGGGTAGAAATTACTCAAAGAAAATTCGTTTTTACCCGCTTCCATGAGGAGTGGAAAAAACCTGAGAAAGTCCTCACTTGAGTGCAGTGACCCCAGACTGTGTCTTTAGCAGGAGCAATTAGAGAAATTATCTTTTGGTTTGCTGGGTTACGCCATCCTGCTGCTATTTTTTTATCCAGCTTGCACAACCTCCAAGAGCTGCTCTCACCTCAGGACAGCTGAGTGCACCTCTTTTTCCAGACTATGAATGTGCTGGTCCTCTGCAGGTTGGCAATGAACTTCACAGGCGAGATAACATAAGGAAAAGTGCCACTCCAGCCCATGTAGCTGGATTGAGGTCGCACTCAGAAGGCCTCTGTGCCTAGCCCAGCTTCTTGGAAAACCTGTAAATTCATGCCTTTTCTTTTTTTTTTCTTTCCCAAGGATGCCTGGAAGACATCACTGCTGAAGGCAGTGGCTGTCATGACTAGTTTAATTAGTACTTTTGCACTCTAATTCTACTAAATTTAGCACCTGTGTCTGCTAATCTACAGTGCAGCTGGAGGGCGTTTGGATATTGATGGAAAACGGAAAATAATGGCTCTGACCTTGGAGACTAAACATTATAATGATGACAATTTAGTAAATAGATACTTTTTCCCCTCTCAGGAAAAGAAAACAAAAACCAGAAACATGATCACAAATACCTGGAAAAAAACAGTGTGTGGAATAACTACATTCCATGTACAGCCAGTAGAAAACACGGTATTACTGAATCATTTTTCAGCTCAAGTCTCAAGCAGGATTGTACAGACTGATCCTATTAATTACCATCTATTTGTTATCTGGAAGTAAGAACAAGGTGGGTTTTGTATGTGGACTCTGGTGGAAAGCCAAGGTCTTTCAGTCCTTATTATCTTCCCAAGCTCTATCTACATAGGGACAGAAAATTCACTGCCAGAAGGTTCCTGTGAGTGGGAGGATAGACATGTCCTCTTCCACTACTCTCAGGGAGGACAATAGGATTAAATAGTTAAATGTTCTTTTTCACACTCTCTCCAGAGACTCATAAAACTTGTCCTCTTCAGGCCCAAAGGAGCCTAAAAGCCTCAGGGGAGTTTCAAACAGATTGTCTCTCCCCAGGGTATCACCCAAATCTTAGTAGCACAGTCCAAGCTGAAGATCTCTGGGTTGTATTGTGATACTTCTCACCCCTCCTTGAAAACTGAAGAAGTGAGGAGGAAAAAAAAATTAAAAGCTGAAAGACGTTGCCACATTATCTCTCAAAAAGGGCTAGTCTCTCCTTGCTGCATCCCCTCCTCCTGGACCAAGTCCCTAAGGGAGGAGAAGTGGCCACTTTTCTGCCCACAGATCCAAGGCAAAGTGGAAGGACTCTGCATATTCTCAGGTCTCCTGCTCTTCAGTGGGAGCCCTCACCTCACCGAGGAGAGTGGGGGAGGAAGGTAGGGTGGGAGCCCTGCTTGCCTGGGGCTTGGTTTTGCAGACTCACTGTGCCAAGACACAGGGGATGAAGGATGTGATCTCACTCTGTCTTCTAGGTCCTTAGGGAGCTCACTTTGTAAGGAACTACAGGAGTCATCTTTCCAGTACAATCCATAGGTAAGGAACAGGATTTCTTTACCATCTTAGACTTGGGAAAAAACTCTGTGTGTGCGAGCGCACAAAGCCAACAAAACAATTCATGCTAGCTGGATATTGCAGCTGTTTTAGAAAATGCATTTTCATTAAGATCCTGAAATCCTACATTATTCTTACTGTTTGAAGAGTGCAGAGGAAAGCACATGCTTTAACGTGCCCCATGCTAGCATGTCTGACTGAAAGGATTAGGGTGGATAGACATGAAAAAACTGATGTAAGGTAGCTTGGTGCACTTGGTGTAGCTCTCTGGAGGCATCCAACTCTTATCATCAGCTGTAAAAGTATGCTAGGCTCCTACCTTCAGGCATCTGTGTTGGATTTAAACTAATGTTGGAAAGGCAAGGGAGATTGGATAGTGATCAAAATTTCCCCTACCAGCAGTGATTACAAATGCCAATTGCCTATTGGGGACTTTGGGGTATTTCATGGTATTTTGATGGTGCTCTGTTAGTACTTTGTCAGCCATAATTTATGCTTGGCTTCATCTACAGCTCTGGAAAACAACTTTTCTCTGTTTGTCCTGGGATTTTTTGTTTGGTTCGTTTGTTTTGTTTTTGTTGGGTTTTTTTGGTTTGTTTTGTTTTTTCCCAGAAGTGATTCCACTATTCAGAAAGTCGGTGACAACAGAATTAGTTTCTCTAACTGCAAATTTCAGGTGCAAATTACTTGTAACTAAGTGCACAGAAACGGAAAAAGCTTTTATATTGTTTCTGTGTCTTCTTTTTTAGGGAAAAAAAATTGCTTGTAGCAAATTCTAGAGGTGTTGGACTTTTGTATACCCCGACAAAATAGATGAGATTCTTCAAAGTAAACAAGAATGTTGGTGATACATTGAGTTTTCTGAATTCCAGAAAGGAAAAAAAAAATGGTGATGTCCTAACTGAAACACAATGAGAAAGAAAAGAAAGAAAGAAAGAAAGAAAGAAAGAAAGAAAGAAAGAAAGAAAGAAAGACTGTTACTGCCATTATATGCTGAGCAAGATGAAAATACATCCTTAAGTGGAGACGTAGGTTTGAAACAACCTTGTTTCAAGCGGCCTTGTGTGCAAGCAGACTGTGACCCTGGTGTTTCAGAAAGTCTCAACAAATACCCAGCCTCATTTGTTTAAAATGAGATAATGGAAACCATGGCTCTTAAAACCACAAGGGAAGTTTTCCAAAAAAAGAGAAAGTACTAAACTGTGGTGGGCAAAATTATAGCACTTTATAAGAAAGTACAAGTGGTTCTGTGCCTGCTATATGAGGGTAACAGCATGAGCACTCCCAGATCATTCACTGGGTATAGAAGGTGTTTTCAGGATCTGGATTATTCCCGCAAACACTAAGACTTACCAAATTATTGAGAATAATATTACAATAAAGCTTTTGCAGTCTGTCTGTCAGGGAGAGCTGTAAATTGGGAATTAGATGTGCAAAGAAACTCTTGCAGAATGTATTTAACCAGGAGATACTTTTGAAATGGTTAATAAAATCTGAAAACAGAATGGACTTCAACGTTTCAAGGAGAGGCTAAAAATTGGGACGTGAAATGTAAAATGTTACAGTTTGTTCCTCTCTGCACAATACAACATCCTGCCAGCAACAAAGAGGTTCCTCTGCTGAAAACTTTGTTGTATGCTACTTGTTGTGGGAGGTTGAAGGAGGTTCAGAAATTCAGTAAATACCTAAAGTCAAATCACTGATGGAGTCCTTACCCTCCCACTCTGGAAGAGTTTAAATTTCCTAGGATATTGGATTAGAGTTTAAAAAGGTGTTGCAAGTACTATGGACTTCATCAAAAACAAATCTGATACCCTGAAAGGAATAAACACATAAATAGAAGAGAGTGAATTAACTCATTTCCATCAGTGATCTGATGGAAAGGTGGGAATCCCAGAATCTCCTTCCTTCTGAAGAACTGGAAATTTCCCATTAAAATGCAGGAGACTCCCAAATACCCATATGTTACAGAGTATATGCCTAAATTCATCTCCTCCCAGAGATTACATGTAACATACAGTACCCAATCAAAATCTGATCAGAGGCTCTCAAAGTTCTTTTGAAGCCTGAGAATGTCACAACATCAATTACACTGGCTATGCGGGATGTGCTACAGATGTATGGGCTGGATTTCAACCCTGTGCAACTGGTGACTCAGCTTTGTCTGTTTCAGGCCAGCTATCAATTTGCAGAAGTTCACTGAGGTCCATTCCAAAATATTTTTTCTTCAGCCAAACCAAATGCTGACTGTTTTGCAAAAAGGTGAAGCTGACATTAATGTTTTCCATGACAGTAGTGGTCAGCCCTTAAAATGGAAGGAATACAGACGCCCAGTATCAGTCACAGCTCAGGAGTCTCCACTTTATGCAATGAAATGTCTGATTTAGAGTTCACTGGAGTTTTAGGTAAATTCACTTAAAGAAAACAGCAGCCCCTGATCTTTGCCCAACTCAGACTCTGTTCCTCTTTTTCTGTTTTTAAAGAAGCAATTATTAGCTTTTTACCATTCCTATTTTGTCCACTTTTAAGATGGTGAGGAAAAGAAACTTTGTTCTAAATTTTAAAACTTACTATCTCTAATTTGCTTCACTTTTTAATAGAGGCTAATCATTAAGCACTGTACTGGTTTGCTTGGAGGTTTTGAATCTGTGGGTATGATGCTTCATTCCCAGCAGAGTAAACAATATCCTTTACATTCACCAGCTGGATAAAGGGTTGTCCTCAAAGCTGAGAATAGTGAAAGGATGTGTTTAAGTATCTAAGAAGAAAGCTTTAAAATAACTGACTCCAGAAGCATTTTCCCATAGCAACATGCTTTTAAAAATAATTGAGGGAGGTTAACAGAGAATTCCTGCATAATTACACAAATACATCTACATCTTTAACTGTGGGTTCTTAATCACAAAAGCGTGTTGGAGAGGAGAAGCTGAATGGGGCACAAGTTAATCATCTACTCCAGGTAGGCTTACGAAATTAAGCAGGAGCCAGTGAGGTGCCTGGTCAGGATAACAGTCTGACACTGGATAAGGAGATCATGAGTAGGTCAACACTACAGTGAAATTAGCCTTACAATCTCCCTCCTGCCTAAAGCCGAGGAATAGTGTTACAGCTAATAACCATACAGAGCCTTTTGTCAAAAGCCAAATGACCAGGAACACTTGATCCTTATGGAAAGGAGCTGGAGATAAGAAATGTCCTGCTTAAGATAGCTGTCAGGACAGCTAAGCTGCACAACACAGGAGGCTTTTGCCAAGGTAGGTTTGGGCTCACTGCCTATCCAATTCCAAACAACCACGAAACTGGTGGAAGCCTTTGATGTTCTCCCATGATGCTGTCACAAGTAGGAACAATTTGAAGCATCTGAAATCACCAGTACAGACTTTTACCTTGTAAATGCTAGCTGCTTAAAACTCATTGCCCAGCTGGTGTCTTCCTGAGGAAGATGGCTGAACCCCTGCCATGGCTGAAAAGAAATGTTTCCTTGACACCAAACACAGGTTTGCCAGCAAGACTCAGCCTCCTCCTTGCTGATTGAGGCCGTCAGGCTTTCCTGTTCTGTTGGCTGACCATCCATTGACCAGCTGAGTGGTAGTGGGAAGCAGGGAAAGGCCAAAGCAAAAGCTCATGAATAATCCTTTTTTATCTCTTAATTACAAACAGAAATCTTGTATGCATGAAAGACTAATTTCTTTTTCCAACATCATCCTTCCAGGTTTGTTTCTTCATGCTGTTGTTTACAATCCACTGTTTTCTTGGCTTTTTTTTAAGCCTGGGGGGTTTGTTGCTGTTTCTTCATTTTTTAAGTCAAACCTCTCCAAGCCAGGCACTTATTTCTAGCTGACTCATCCCTTGTAGCATTTCTTCTTGATCCAGGTGCAACATCTCATTCTCTGCTTGCTGTTGGCAGCTTTTCCATCCTAGCAAAACTTTTCTAACTAGATGGCTACAGCTGCAAAGGAGTTTCCAGACTGTCTTCTGCATTTTCAAACTCCTCAGACTCAGCATCCTCACTGGGCAGCAGAAGGAAAAAAAGCTGGGACAAGTCTGCAGTGGGTTATTTGTTGGAGCATATGTGGTATGACTAATACTCCTTACCTTTCCTCAGCTAGCTGGGTGTGTGCTAGCCAAACATCCTGGCAAGCTGCATGTGTCAGCCAGACCCTACTGGCCAGGACAAAACTATCTGGAATTTCACCCTTCACTTCAGATGTACCAGGTCCTGGGAATCTAGTAGTGTAAAATATAGAGCTCATTGGATGAACAAAAGGGCTCACCTCTATCTTTCTTCCCCTTTCTCCCTTTTTCTCTCTCTTTTCTTTTCCTATTTTTTTTTAAATTTACTTCAGGAGTCCAGAGACTCCCTGATTTCCAGCTGCATAAATTCAAGTAAAAAAAAACTCCATTATGATAGAAATGCTTGGCACTTCCAGGGTAGTGGTTAACAGCTCAAGACAACATTGCTAGTATACTGGAAAGTGGGTTTTGACCTTTATGAGGTAAGATATAAATCAGTGGTTATGCCTGAAGAGACAGAGTCTGCCAGACTGACCACATTGCAGAGCTGTATTTGCACAAGCTGGCTTGGCTTCCAGATAATTACAAATTATTTAACTGTAGCAGTGCAGGCCTCTCATCTCTCAAATCTTCAAATGTTTAAAGAAAATACAACAAAAATATTAAATATTGTGTTATGATATTTTCCCCAACCTCTTTTTTTCCTCTTTTGTTCTTAAGATCATTATTTTGTTTCATAACAATTTTCTTGAGGAAAACCAACATGCTCTTTCCACAACTTGAACTAATTAATGCTCTGATTTTCCTCTTAAGCCTTATGTGTGCTGCCATACTTGGTTTGTATGTAGACAAGAGAGACTATGCTCTTCTTCTTGACATTTTGGAAAGGATTTATCAGGAGAACCAACCATGAGCTGAGCTGTGAGCCACAGGTGCATGTGTCCACTGTGGATGGGCAGTGGGAGAGTATCAAGGAGAGGAGAGGAGTTGGAAGGGACCTACAGTGGCCAGCTAGTCTAACTACAGTCAGGTCTTGCAGGGTGCAAGCATCAGTGAGGGCCAGGTAACACAAAAATGGATGGGTGTGTATATATGTCAACATCATGTGGCTACACAACCTGGTTTAATTGAGACTTTGCCCTTTCTCAGCCTCTCCACGTGTAACATCCAGTTTGGGCCTGCATTGAAAGATAGAAGAGGCTAAAGTCTTTTTATTGTACCTTGAAGCTAGCTCCCAGTCCATGTCTGAGCCCAGCACAGACTCAGAGAATAAACCATTTGGATGCTAAGTGAGTCTGAGCTTGCATATAAAACATAGGAGCAAGCAGGGAAAGAAGAACTTCCCATCAAGAATGCTTCTCAACCAGGTGTAAAGGGGAGAAAAAAATCAAAGGCAAATATTTGATGTGCAAATAAGGTTCTTGCCCATTTTTATTAGCTATTCCAGTTAGGTCCTGCAAGATTGGAAAACTTGATGATTCATACATTTTAGACAATTAGTCTTTGAGTCGCCATCCTTGTTTGTTACATTACTTTCTGTAGCATATACATGTGCTTGCACAGTTAATCTGCAAGCTAGGTGTAATTTATCTGTCTGAGGACTGCATTCTGAGTCACTGAGTTCTCTCAGGGTGTCCTGATTCCTTTCCTTCAATAATCTTTAAGGAATGTTCTAGGTGCTGTTTGATTTTAGTTTTCCCTTTAGAAACTGAGTTATACAGTGAAAGCGAGGGTAGACATCTACATGGCTGTGACTCCCATTATAGGCAAAAATGCACCCATCTTGCTCCTGAAATAAGTATTACTATTTCAGACTCAGTATTTTTGTTAAGAATCTGTCAGCAACCTCAGAGGAGGATGCAGAAAATATATACATGTATTTGCACTAAGTGATTTTTCAACTTCAAATGTTCTGCTACCATGCTATGACCAAGGGAATGGAAAATGAATGTTGTTAGAGACTTTGGTCTTTTGAAGCAGAAATCCAGCTCAAAGCCTGTTTAATTTAATTTAATTTAATTTAATTGTTCATTTAATTTCATTTATTTAATTCTAGTATTTGAAGTCTGTTTAAAATAAAAAAAGCCACTGGACTGACTTAATTTCTACTTGATTTCACTGCATTCCATTGAAGCATTCAAACAAGCCATGCCTAAAAATTATATACTCTGTAGAACTTGCCTTGTGTAAGCACTCATTAGTTTTTTGCATTGTTTTAATGTATACACACAGACAAAAAACCCTACATTTAAACACCATAAAGAAATTAGGCACTTGAAAGTCAGAAGTTACACAAGGTAAAATAGCTTGTGTAAGTCTAATTTGGCTTCTCTATGTGTTCATATAATGTCTGTGTGTTATACACACACACACATATATATAAAGTGTATAATACTTGTGTATATACAGTGAGAAAAGCCTTTAATTATGCAACAACTTTTTTTTGTCCACAGAGTGTTAGCTTTATTGAGTGAACAGGATAGACCTGCTTTACATGTGGGTCACCTTACTGGGAAGGCAGCTGTTCCCTGTACAGCACTGCCTCGTTAATTGTAGAGGCAGGTGAATCACAAGTGAGGTGGGAGACTGGATGAAGAGTCACTGCTTCTCCAGAAAATTAAATTCATAACTTAGAAAGTCAACTGGCTGACAGGTATAGACGTATCTGAGAGAGCTCCTGAGCTCCCCTCAGGGAAAATTATCAAGGTAAGGTTATGATATTCAAGTTGCTGTTCTGAGTGAACCTCATTTATTTACACTACTGTAAAGCAGGGGGTCCATGTAGGAACTGCCCTGAAGGCAAGTTGGAAGGAGAGCTAATTTCTAACTAGGAAATGGTCAGAGCAGGTGATAGAGGTAAATTCTTCTGGTGGCACCAGTGAGAATATCTTGGCCCAGGTTGTGAATCTCTATCTTGCCGTACAGTCAATAAGAGTCCACACCAGTACCATTGTCTTCATTTGCCAAATTCATAAATTTATTTTTAAAAAATGGTTGTATAACAAAGTTTGCTTTCCTTAAATTCAGGTTAACTGACTCTAATTATCTTACCTAGTTTTAATTCTTTATTAATCCAGTTCTGCATCAGCTGCTCCATCACTTTGCCCAGGAGTGATCTCAGGCTTCTCTCTCTTCCTCAAAGCACTGTATGATGCTACTCCAGTTGCATTTCTCTGATTTTGTGAGACTCTGTAATCTGATTTGCAAAAACACTACACAATCACAGTTGCCACCTGGATCTGGGCTTCAAAAATGCAAAACGCTGCACCATGCTCTAGAATGTTAAACTGCTGCAAGCTGCAAGAACCCAAAACATCAAGGTTTTTACCTTAACCTATCTGCCTCTGAGATTACCAATGTGAAAAGAAGGTAATAAACCTTCCCCTTAGAGAGACACCATGAAAATAAATGCCTTAGCATTTGTGAAACACTTGGATACTTCAAAGGGGAGAATTATAAGAAGTCCCACGAGGACATTAAGCATTAGTTTTTGAGAGCAGGGTGGAAGATAGTACATTAAATAAGTCATGGGGCTCCATACCAAACAAAGAGAAAACAAAGTATTTAAATGCTTCTCATTAAGACATATTCCCAACGGTATTTTAAGTGCTGAAAACCAAGCTTCTTAGGTGAGCATCTATTGCTTTCTTATTTTTTTTTAACTGAACAAAACAGTAGATCTGCAAGAAAAATTGTCAGCAATTATATAATTATAGGTTGTAGCATAATGCACTATTCATTAAAGTTTGCATAAGAATGCATGTGCAGCAGATCTAGGGCACAAACTGACATTGCACAAGCAATCTTAGTTACAGCATTTACCAGCGTCAGATTCCTTGACTTTGCAACACATACAATTTTTTCCAATAAATAGTGTACAAATAATTTTCTCTGGTTCTAGGACAATACACAAAGTCATCTACATTCTGCAGTGTGCTCACATCTTTAGAAGATAGGATGGGAGGCCTTCTCCTGCTTCATCCCTCCCCATATGGGGTACTTACTTCTGCCAGAAGAGTAAATGACACAAATAATTGGTTGTCATCTTTTTTGAATCAGCATCAGGAAGGACAGAACATTTTTCCAGTGAGTTTCACCAACGTTTGCTGACATCAGAACAATGGTGAAAGGCATTGTTGGTTCAATCAGGATCGTAAGAGAGCACTTTGAAATAAGCACATGCTTTTCTACCTGTTCCCAAGGTGGCTTAGCCCCTTTTACCACTTTCAACTTATTCTTCTTTCTTTTGTTTTATCTTACCTCGTGTCCAGCTTTGACAGTACTCACCTGACCCTCCTGAACTGAAAAATGCCTTATAGGATTTTGATAAAACACTGAACATCCACATCCAACCCCACAGCCAATCCTGCTACAAGAGGAGGGGAGACTAGAGACCTCCTGATCCTTTTCAACTTGAATTTTCATCCGGCCCTATGAAAACACCATGCTTTTCTCCAGTATATAAATAGTCGTCGTTCCAATAGGTAAGTTTATTTATCAAACTTTGTACCAAGTAGCTTTGGTTTATTACATTGTCATAATTTCACCTTTACAGTACAAGATTCCTTAAGACAAAAAAGGCAATGAAGCATGCATCCCATAAAACAATAAAATATAGCTACAGTTGTTGCTATGGAATGAAGTTGCTGCAAATGCCACATAAACCAGGAGTTCTTCAAAGTATCGTGTCTGGCCTCCCAAGAATGTGAAAATATTAATGCCAAGGCTAAGGGAGCTTGATTTCTTTTTCCTTCCTTTGCGTAAACATGATAATACTTCTCTGGGTCCTGGCTTGAAACACTCTTGAGCTGCAGTGCATGCCAATAGACAGGATGTTTGCTCTGCAACAGGACAATCAAAATGTCCCTGTCAGAGCAGGTCAGAGTCACCTTCTGTTCCTCCACCCCAAACAAGTGATGACCCAGGTCATAATGGTGCACAACTTTTCTAATATAACTCAATGAAGGTGGATAACATAAATCAAAATACATGGATTTGTTCTCTTTTTGAATACAACTTCTCTTTTAAACGGCACCTTTTTGTATTTCTTCAAAGGATTACCCCAAATATCCTGTTTCTTCTCCCTCAGGTCAAAGAAGCACTGCTGGAGAAAACTTGCTTGATCACAAAACGTAGCTCCTCATGAAGCCTTGCTCAGGAGAGGGAGCCTTGATGCTTGACTTCAGCATTTGTTCATGTGTCTACCGCACATCTGGAATATTCCTTTAAAACAATTTTCATTTCCTCATTTAAACCAAGAACAGTTTTCACAGGAATATGTAAGGGCATTCCTCTTTTTTGAAAGATTTTTTCCCATAACATTTTGCTTCAGTAGTACTTATTTCATCAAAAATTTATTTCTTAGCTGCTAGAAATGCGTCTTCTTTCCTCTTTTGTCTGCAACCTTCTTCTACTCAGAAACAGTCTCTTGAGGATCACTGTTTCAAGGGCAGAACTCCTACTATGTAAAAATGTGTAACCCTCAGGAATATGCCACCTTTGAAATTTTTCAGTTCCAAACAAAAACTCAGGATGTAGAAGCAGCCCAGAAAAGGTGTTTTGAATGAAAATGTTTGATCAGTTTGAGTAAGAGTTGTAACCTCTCATTACAGGCTTTTCATTGTGCTGTATGAATTCTCTTTCTACAGATATATAACACCTACTTACTTCTCTAAGGGCTCTTCTTTTCCTTCCCATTTCCCCCCAGTTTTCAATTCTTTGCTTTCTTCAGTCAAATTTCTCTTTCCTGAGAACTTCAACTTGAGACCTCCATACATAAAGTTCTCTTTCCCATAGCTTTTCACTCTGCCAGTCCCAAGCTATGATGAGGCCTTTTCCCCTTTGTGGGAAAAGACAGTGAGTGGTAGCTGAGAGTCTCTAGAAGACCTGTCACAAATGATCACGTTGCAGAAGAGATTTAGGTATGTTAGGAAGCAGGAAATGAGTTAATCATGAGCCCACAAAAAGCAAGCACAGAGAAAGCAGATCTTTCCATGGGATGAGTGCAGAAGTGCTTCTTGGAAAGAATGGGTAACAACAAACACAAAAAAGCCAATTCAACAAGTAAAACTTAACTAGCAAGAGCATCCCAAGTAATAAGAAATCGTTTGGTACGTACATCAGTGGTAAAAGGAAGTCAAAAGCAGGTGGATTACTCATCAGAGAGAGAAAGCTATTGACTGATGCCAGAGAGGGCTCAGACTGCCTCAGGCCTTCTTTGCACCAGTCTTGGCTAAAAGAGGTCACTTGTGATCAGTGACTGATGTAATACACATTAATGACAAGGGAATAAGGCTTCAGCCCACATTGGGGCAGAATCAGCTACCAGAGTACTTAGGTAACATTGTGATGTTCAATCCAATAGTCTGGCTGCACTTTATACCAGGGTAATGAAGGAAGTGGCTCAAACAGCGTTGGAAACACTAGTGTTTATCTCTGAGAATCCAGGGAACATTGCCAAGAATTAAGCAAACTGATGCCTGTCTTTAAAAGTGGCATGTGAAAATACATAAATGAGCCAGATTTTCACCCCAGAAAGCACGTAGTACAAATAGACATACAATTTGTAAATAGGCAGAAGGAAACAATAGGATAAACGATTAATATGAATTTGTCAGCTAGAAACTGGGACAATCTGGGCAAACTTCCCTTGGCAATGAAGAGCAGACCATTACGGAAGAGGAGAGAGTGGACTTCAGTCATCTATGCCTTGGTTAGGCTCTATGCACGTGCTTAAGAGGAGGGAGTTCAGTTTATTTGAAAAATTTGGGCAGGGGGAACAGAAGTTTGGAAATAGCAGTTGCCAGTGTTTTACAAGCAAGGGGGTGGATTATAAATCCAGTTCCAAAGGGGGTGTTTCACTAGCAGCCTTCCAAGCTGACGTTAATTGGGGAGCAACTGCAAACACATCGGAGGATGAAATAAGAATTCAAAATAACCCTAAGAAGCTGCTTGGAAAGCAAAGAAGATGACTGAAAAGCAATGAGAGGAATTGTTTTTGCAGGCAGGGTTACCCCCTGCACTCACAGAGGCTGGGGCATTGCCGCTCAGCACAAGCTGCAGACACCAGCTGAGGAGAGACCAGAGAGCTGCAGACAGCGGCCAAAGGGACTGCAGGAGAAGTGGACAAATTGCAGCTGGTCATCTTAAAGAAAACATGGCACAGGGACGTGATAGCAGCCATGTAAATGTAAAAGGACATGCATATCCATGTAAAAGGGACACTGCAACACAGAAAGAGGAGACTTCCCGTGGCAGGGGCCACCACATTCACATTTCAGCAAGGAATATTCAGAGAGGAGGATAGAATGCCACCTGGAGAGGCTGGTAGGGCCTCTGAAGTACTGAGTATTCCTCGGAGCAGAACCCAAGGAAGCGCCACAAAAGGGACATAGAACCACACTGAAGTGGTGTAGACATGGAACCTTTCTAATGTCCTCTGTATGACAAAGAGCTAAAGGGAGGAAGATCTAAGGCATTAATGCTGTACAATAATTTGCAAGCAGAGACCAGATCAAGTACATGAAATTCCATCAACAACTTGCTCTTCCATTTATGTTTGGCAATGACACCCATCCTCTTCTAATGGACACAAGCATTTTCTGCTCACTAGCTGTGTTCACGTGTACAAGCGTATATTGATCTGTTTTCTCTCCTTCCTTTCTTACAAAGGAAAAAATAACCGCACAGTTCAGTAATGCACAGGCTGTGCTCCACGATGAAAATAGTCTTAGGCACTTACACGCTGAAGTAAATTTAGCTTAACATAAAAATATCCTTCACAAATTTGAAATGCCTGTTTTACAATTAACGTCAGGTGCTAACAGGATATAATTTTCTTCAAAGTGTGTACTAATGTGACAGGCTGACTGAAGAGACGCGGGCACGTCTCTTCGCCGCCCCCTAGGTCTCAGAAATGCCCCCTTCACCTTTCGGTTCTTCCCTCCGAGTCTCGTCCTTTCTTCAGCCACACAGGGTGCTCCTGCGGCTCGGCGATGCGGTGCGCTCCCGCCCAGCCCGCTGCAGCCGCGCTGCGTTATTAAAGGCACACATACCGTGTAAATAATTGATACGGAGCTAGCGCGTTGCGGACCCGGAGCGCCTCCTCCTCCTCTCGCCCAGCCCTCGCCCTACCTGCCCCGGCCCGCCGGAGCGCAGCGCGGCCGCGGGGAGGCGCGGAGCCCCCGCTCGCCGCCCGCGCCCTCCCCGCCCCGCGGCGCCGTCCCGCCCCCGGCGGCGGCGGGTCCCTGGCGGGGGCCGGGCCGGGCCGGCGGCGCGGCGGGAGCAGGTGCGGCCGCCCGGCACCGCGGGGGCGGAGCGGGGGACGGTGGCGCCGGCGCCGGGCCGGCAGGTGGGGGCTGCCGGGAGCCGGGTGGGTTTGCCCGCCCGCCTCTGGAGGTGCGGCCGGCGGCACGGCGCGGCGAGCGGGCTGCCGCGGGAGGCGCACGGCGGCGACGGCTGTGGTGGCGGCGGTGGTGACCGCGGTGACCGCGTCCGCAGCCCGGGCCGCGGAGGGGCCGGCGGGGCCCCTTGCTGCAGAGCCAGATGTGCGGGACGCGGGACTGGGAGGGGTCGGCGGGGAGGTGCTGGGGGCTGCCGCCGCCGCTGCTGCCGCGGCCGAGGGGAAGCCCTTAGCCGTGCGGGAAGCGGGGAAGCCGTGTCGGGAGCTGTTATTTTCTTCTCCTCCTTCCTTTGCCTTCCCTCTTGTCCCTCCTCCCCCTCCTCACCAAAACCGGGAGAGGAGGCGTGTTCGGTGCCTTGCTGCACCGGTTTTGCTTGGTTTGTTGTTGCAGGGTTTGGTTCGCGGGGTGGCTGGTTTTTCTCTTTTTTTTTCTCTTTTCTAACCTCCCCGCCTTCTCCCTTCCTCTCCTTTGGCCCATCGCATGCTCGGATCCGGCTGGATCCTTTCTTTTATTTTCGGCGGTGCCTCTCGGAAGGGGGAAGGGAGAGCTGGGATGAGTGCAGCTTGACGCACAGGCGAGGAGCGGGGGGGCACCGCCGGCAGCTGCAGCGGTTCGTGGCCGCAGGGTGCGGGTGAGGAGCGGAGAGAGCGAGGGGCTCCCTCGGTGCCTCCCCTTCCTTCGCCCCTGTCCTTCCTCCCCTCCTCCCTCTCTCCCTCCCCCATCCGTCTCCTGCCGGGTCCGGCTGGGAGCGTGTGTGCAATATCTTACGCTGCAAGGTGTGCGTGTGTGTTTGTGTGTGCTCGGAGCAGAGGGAGGGAAGGACTCGCGAGGGAGCCGGGGCTGCCCCGGCCCCCCCTATGTGAGCCTCCCTGGGCGGCTGCATGGCGATAGACCGACGCCGTGAGGCGGGCGGCGGGGGCCGGCCGCTGCCGGAGGAGAACGGCTCGGTGCCGGGGGCCGTGGGGGGGGGCGCCGCCGCCCCCCCGGGGCCGCCCCCCGCCAACGCCGCCGGGGCCGAGATCCAGGCGCTGCCGGTGCCGCCGCCCGCCGCCGCCTGCAGCCCGCTGCTCCTCGACTATGACGGCTCGGTGCTACCCTTCCTTGGGGGGCTGAGTGGCCGGTACCAGCGGACCCTGGTGCTGCTCACCTGGGTCCCGGCGCTCGTCATCGGCTTCAGCAAGTTCTCGGACTCCTTCCTCCTGGACCAGCCCGACTTCTGGTGCCGGGAGGCGGACGGGCAGGGCAACTGGAGCGGGACCTTGGCGCCGATCCACGCCAACCACAGCGGCAACGGGAGCATCTTCCCTCCGCCGGGGCTGCCCACCCCCGCGGGGGGCAACGCCAGCGAGTGCGGCTGCCGCGAGTGGCACTACCGCATCAGAGCCGGCCTCGTCCAAAACGTCGTGAGCAAGGTGAGAAAGGCGACTTCTCTCGGCCCCCCTCCCTGCCCAGCCCCCACGGACCCTCTCGGCACCCGCTCTTTCCAAGGCAAGGGGAGCCGCTGGACACGATACGGATCTGTCCTTGCGTGCTGCAGCTGGGTCAGTCAAGTGTCCGTGGGTTAGCCTCCCACCCGGAGAAAGTCCATCCCGCATTCGCGCTGCCCTTCCCCTCCCGCTGTGTCACACCAGGTGTCCAGCCTGTGGACTTGTACCCGCACACTGGTTGCAGCACTAAGCTGCAAAGTTATGTCCTGAAACGGGATCCCGTGTGTCTCTTTGGGTTCCTGGTGCTGTCCTGCTGTCTCTGGGTGTCCGCGGGAAAGATGCTGTAGGCATGAGCCCCAGCCGGCGAGGGGAAAGGGTTGCAGAGAGGGCTCCAGCTGATCTTTGTGCAAGTATGCTAAAGCAGCCCTACACATCAAAAACCAGGCTGATTTTTGCGGAACGTGAAGAAATGTGGACTGTTATGAGTAAAATAAGACAAAAGTTCTCCTGAATTCTTCCAGTTTTGCACTTATTCTCTTGCAAACTATTTTGGTGCAGCAATTAAATAAATGTCCCATACAAGTTGTTTTACTCCAGAAGCAGAAAGTGCATTCTGCTGTGTTTTGCGTTTCCCCATGTAATGGCTAAAGTGGAAAATTTCTAGTGACGAGACTGCCGCTTTCCGCTCTTGCTTCATATTTGCTGAGTAGTGCATATAAAATTCACCTTCCCTTTTCACCTGACAGCTTTTGCTTGTTCGTAGTATCGGCCCTGCAAAAGCCCCACAGACTGCAGATGGGCCCTGTTGATATTAACAGGCAGCTGGAGTTCCCGGAAATGTAAAATGAAATGGTTATACCAGGGAAGTAGCTCCCTTAATCTCGAGACCCCCCTCCTAAGATCAGCAAAAATTACTTCCTGCCTGGGAGCAGTGTTTTGGCTTAACTGTGTTTATCTAGTTGGGATAAAGAAACGAGGCAACAATCAGATGAACAACATAACTGTGCTTTGGTCATCCAGCACGCACTTATTGAATCATTGAAAATCATTTCGATTTCTCTTTGTGTCCCTTGAAAGAGTGTGCAACAGGGAAAAAGCAAATCCCTCAATATCTTGAACCCAGAATGGATTAAAAAGGAAGGTAACCCAGCTACACTCCTTTCATGAGAAGAACATAGGCACATGTTGGATATGAATGGTTTGTGATACAGAAATGTATAAGAAAATTAGACATTTAAGAAGGTCAGATTTTATTCTTTTTATGTTCAGAGACGGAGCTATTCATATGTTTGGGAGTTTAGCACTGAAGCTTTAGGATGAAAAAACTATCTTGAAAAATTATTTTAGTCTAAACTTTAAAAAAAAAAATTTTGGAAATGTTTGAATCCTTTGAAGGTCATCGTCAAGTTGGCCACAAAAGGTCAAGGGAGAGTTAGTTTGCTGTCTTGCATGCTTCTTTAGAGATAATAAAAAAAAGTGTTCTTTGGAAGAACTTGTGGTAAAGGGCAGATCAATTTTAAGGGATAAACAAACATCTGTGGCCCCTGCTGTCTTGTTTTGTATTAGAAAGAATAATAATCATCTTTTGAGACTATGGGTTTTTCCAGTGTGGAGTTTTTATTTTTATTGTATGCTCACTTCCAAAAACCTGGCAGCTTTTTTGCTTTGATTTGTAATCCCATGTAATTATAATTAGATTGTTTTCTCAGGGTCAGGATTCCTCCTTAGTCTGTACTTTGGTTTTGTTTTGGGGGTTTTCTGGGTGGGTGTGCTGCCTGTTTTCATTCTAATGAAGAAAGAGAGGAAAAACCCAGACAGAAGATCATCATAGCTTGATTTGGACTTAATTTCTTATCAGTCCCCAGGAGCTCTGATACTGTGGGAGCAATTCTTGTAACCGCTGACTCCTCTTACATGCATCCCACTGTCCTTTGTGAGAAAGAGTTGCTCTGGATGAATTAAAGAGACTGGATGTTCAGATCACCCTTAACTCTCCTCAAAAATACATTTATTTCTGTAATGTATTATGCAATGTTCTCATCTTTCTAAATAGAATTTTATTAAATCTTAGTCTAATATATGCTGGTCTGTGTAGTAGCCAGGGGTTATATTGAAATATCATAAAGAGAGCCAAAAGTATATTAATAAAAAATGTACTTTTGTTTGGCAAGTAAATCCTCTTGTACTTACCTTCAGTGGTCTGAGCTAATAGTGCTAGATGCTCCATCATTGCTTTGTATTCAGAAACAATTAAGCAATTCTGGTTATTTAGCAGAAATCATATTTGATGTACTTGCATATGAAATATCACTGTTTCCCCCCATTCCTCAGGGGCAGGGTAGCTGTCCTTAAGGTGTGTTAAGTTCCACTGTCTCCATAGTCTCTCTTCTAATGGTACACCCTTCATCAGATACTGTATCCCTGTCCAGGCTTTCCCAGCCATCCCTTCCCAGGTGCTCAGTTTCTCCCAGCCTGTGTCATGCTTGGGCTTGTTGGAGTGGAGGTCTTGCTATTTCCAGCCCTGCTTGGTGCTTTGTTTAGCCCCACTTCTCTGAGTGTTTGCTGGAGCCAGGGCTGGCCTTGCACCTTTCTTGAAGACTGGCACTGCCATGTTAGATGCTGTCATTATCCTGACCTGCTTGACTGAGTCACTGGGAACGGTGCTTTTTATAGTGCTGCCAGTCATTAGAACTGGAAAAGGTAATAAAGGACATAGTGCTTATTATTTACCACTGCTGAAATACATGTAGTGAAGAGGTCAGATGCATAATTTAACCACAGGGATTCCAGTGGCCATGTTAAATCACCCTTCTGAGCTAATGTCCTGACTTGGCACATAAATCTTGGTCTTCAGCTTGGTTTGTACATAAATATCTTCCCTTAGCACATTTCACTTGCAAGGCTTTTTCACTGCTAAATGATTCTTTGAAGATTTTCATCTCTTCTTTATCACAACATCAACATCACCATACTGTTATAAACAAAGTGCACGTGTATTTCTTGAGAGGTACACCCTAAACCAGCCCTTAGGCAAAAGGCTAGTTTTAAAAAAAGTCTTTTTAATGGTCCATGTATCATCTCACCAGTGTCCAAAGGAAGGATGCTGAGAAACACTCTTAATTTTTTTCTGCGGGAAACCTGAGACCTCATTTTAACCCTTTACAAAGTCGTGCTTCAGGTAAATTATTAGCATTAATACAATGAGCAACGTAGTGACAACTAAACGTACGTAGCCATGAAGCTTAGCAGGAAGCTGGAGTGTGTGCTCAGCAGGGACTTTCCTAACTCTCTCACCAACTTCTTTAGCGCCTGCATCTTCTGACCATCTGTAAAACCAGCTGTTATCTTGGGACAATGTTTTCATGGAAGCTCTGAGTTACAGGAATGATGGTTGTTGGTTTTTTCACTCCGTTACTAGGATGACCCATCCTCTGTGTTTGATTGCGTTAAGTGGTGGGGTTGTTTGCTGTTCTGCATGCTAATATGTATAATGGAGGCCAAAAGCTGGTGATGGACAAGGACTGGGCTTGATTAAATTGCACATCGTCCCTCTGTGTGCACTTGTGACGTTCCAGATCATTCCACCTCTTGGGGTTGGCATAAGAGGAAAGTGGTTAGTTGAAGGCTGCATTTTAATCACTTGGAGCAATTATGTAATAATATTTCATGTCTAGTCACAAGAGAATTCCTGTTGTGACTGCTTTTATGCTCCAGATGCCTTGTTTTCCTGCAATGTTGTTCGCTTGGCTCTCAACTTCCCACTTGATTTGGGTTGAGTCATCTTCTTTCCAAAGTAACATGGCAATCATTTTACCTATTTGCCACTGGTTCAAACATTCTCATGCCAATTTGGCTGATCCTCTAGCAATTTGTCCCTGCCAAAACAAGCAGAGCTGAATTCAGAAGAGCCAAATGATCCAGGGGCAAGGATGTCTGAACTTGGATTGATTTGGTCTGTGACTAGTGCTCTTTGCTCCTGCAAGGGCAGATGTCTGTGCTTAACCGGTCTTCCTTCTCCTTGCTTTTATTGCAGTTCTGGCACTTGTCTGGGCACACCTTCATCTTATTCAGCTTGTTAGCCTGATAGAAAACTTCCTCTTAAAAGATTTTTTTTCTTATTTTCCTGGATGTTATACTGGGTTAATTGAAGTTAAATTGTTCTCTGCTATAACATGTGCTTTAGTCTGTGGTGCTGTCCCATGGGATTATTGCTGGTATTTGCAAGTAGCCAGAAATGATAAAATAAACAAATTTGTTTGTGATAATAGTGATGATGAATCTGGCACAGCTTGCAGAATAATATTTCTTGGGGTAGAGGATAGGTGTACATTTTAATTGGACTTTCAGAATATAGTTATTAATTACTTTGAAGGGATCACTCTGACAAGGTCCTTCCCAAAATAAGAACTGTGCCACTCTTATCTCCTCCCATTTGTGCCTGTAATCTCATTTGTTTCTGCATATTCTCCAATTGGCTGGTCTCTGCAAAGAGACTTTAGAAATTCTGATGCTTCTTTTTTCCCCTGCAACTGACAGGATTTGTCTTGTCAGTGTTAGTGCCTGGCTGACTGGCTTCTACCTAGTCCCAAATCAATGAAAACCTTGAGTTATTGTACCCACTGCGGTAGTTGGGTCAGAAGTGGCAATATTGAAGCTACTACATCACTTTGTTTTCACTGAACAGATGGAAGAGGGTATAAGGACCTGCAAGGCCCTATATGGAGACTGGCAGTGGGCAGAAAGTCTGTTCTAAATTTCTTTCAGCCAAGGTTTTGGAATGACTCTCAGCTTATAATGGGTGCTGAAGGGGTCAACAAGTCTCTGTGGTCAGAGGTATCCTGAAATACTGCCAGACCAGGGCAAACATCTACTACTATTTTATTTCAAGGCTTCCTCAGCTATGCGAGAGACCCCAAACTTTTTGGTTTTTTCCTTCTTCCCTCTGCAAGCTAGCTGATAAAGGGTCGGTGGTTACTGCTCTGAGCCTTCACAGACTTGAAAAATCTTTTGTTAAAGAGGAGGCAAAGGGGAGCTGTTGGCTTGTCCCACTGAAGCTGCCCTGGCTGCTTGCACACACTGCACGTGGTTACGGAATCTCCCGATTATCAGGGCACAGGTGAGCAACACCCTGAAAGAACAGGGCGAGTTTCTGGCTGAGTGGCATCAAGGAAAGGGGATGGCTGTTTTGGGAACAGCACCTGCAACTTCCCATGTGAAGAACTGTCCTCTGCCTGCAAATAAATAATAAATAATAATCAGTAAATAATCTGATGTTTGAAATAACCAAGTATGATGTCACAAGGCTTCTTGTTTAGTGAACCTAGATACTGGGTTTACTTATTTTGAGGGGTTACTGGCCAAAGCCTTTTCAAGCAGTTGGTCTAGAAAACAGAGACTGGATTAAGACCAGTACTGACATCAGAACTCAGGTAGTTTTGAGTTTTTGTCTGGCATGGATTCTTTTCCACTACAGGAAATGTACATGCAGTACATGTTTATTATCACCCTTAAGATAAAGTGTCTCAGTTACTGGAATCTGATTTCAACTTACCATAAATAGTTTGTAGCATTGCTAGAACTAACAATGATCCTTCAGGAAGGTAATTCCGTATTGAAATCTCTTTAAGACATTCTCAACTTTTCAAGGCTTGCTATTGAGCCTTTCATAGAAGTAATTTTTTGTGTATATGTCAAACAACCGCCTTTTTTTTTTTTTTTTAACCTCCTGGATGGACGTGATGTTTGAAATGCTTGGGGTTCTGTTTGTTTTTGTTTCCACTCCCTAATACATCCTGTATCTCTGTCACATAATTTAAATATACCGACCCTGCCCATGTTGTGACAGAAATTGCTGGCTGTGGTGAATGTTTACCAGCTGTGCAGGCAGTCTAACCCGAAATTGCTAAAAGTTTTACCTCTTCTTACCCTGGCTACAAGACTGCAGTTATAAAAGGTGACCTCTTGTTTTATTAAAGCATTTGCCAAAGAAAGGAACTGGCATTCAGGAAGGCATGTAATTTTGAGCCAGTTCTGATGGAGGCATTGAGATGAAGCTTATAGGACAGCCAAACTTCAGGGGTTCATTTCTTATCGAAACAACATCTGGAATAGCACAAGATTTATGATTTTCTTGCACTTCAGAACTTCGGCCATATTGACGGTGAAAAGTCTTAAATTAAATCTAATCAAATCCGTTCTAGAGAGCTGCTGAATTTAGAAAATGCTGAAAGTGATACAGTGCTTTTGTGTATCTGACCTTTTGTTTTCTCTATTTGTTCCTGCCTACCTGGCATCCCTGCTCAGGACAGCTACTCTCCCTCCCTTCCTCCCTCCCTCCCTTTCATATTCCTTTCTCTTCCCGCTCATCAGCGCAGCCAGGCTGGCGCTGGCTTACCCGCAAGTAACTGTGGAATTAATTAGGCTGAGATCTTGCTACAGAACAAAGGACTGGGGTTTGCTGCAGACAATGTGTAGAAGATCAGAGTAGCCTGTTGTAGGAATAAGCTGCAGCTTTGCAGCAGTGCTGATTGTTCAGTTCTTGCACTGAATTCCATCAAAACAGCTTCTCTCAGGTTTTGGTCACCTCAACTCAAATGTGTGCTTAGCTCTCATAATGTAATTTATTTTTATTTTTTCTACTAGCTGACTTTTGGCAGTAGATGGCTTTGTATGCATTCTGAATTCCCTTTTAAAGTCACAGAGGAAGGAAGGAACCTGAAGGAGGGAGAAAGGAGTTTCAACACCCTTTCAATCCATGTCATCAGGACGTGTTGCAGGGGTTTCCAGGCAAACCCCATTTCAGTGTCTGATAACTGCTCAGCACTACTGGAGCTGCATTGGTCCACACCCAGTCTTGGTGCTGAGGAGCCTGCCCCTACACCAGCCTGTACAAAACTGGCAGACAACAGGGATTAATACGTGTGTTGAGTTGTTCCTGCTGATCCGTGCCGTGTCATACCTGCTGGGAACATGCAATAGGTTTGTAGCTGTTGCCACAAAGAAGGATCAGTGCTGTGCTTGGTGTGACTGGCATGCTTGGGGTGGAGCCTCCTGCCTGTTCTGTGAGCTGATGAGGAGAGGGTAAATGTGCTGTGAACATGATGGGCAGGGTAGGAAAGTTCAGTGTGTACTACAAGGCTTTGTTAGCATCTTTTTTTTCTTATAATGTTGGAGAGCCCCAATTGCCGGTTGTTACACTGAAAAACGAGAACAAAAGATTAGGTAAGTGGATGTATCCTGATCCTCATTTCTGGGATGCCTATCTAGCTCCCCCAGGAGCAAAGCTATGAGAATCAGGAATGCTGCTTGTGGAATGCAGGGAAGCGGTATGTTCGCCTTCTCCAGCAGCAACTGATTTATAGTTACCCTTGTGCATTGTTTTCAGAGCAGGGTGGTCTGGTTCCCTAAAAAAGGTTCTTTGCCTCCAGACGGTGGTGGAGGAATTCATTTTGGCCCAAGTACTATCTCCCTGCTATTCTGCAGCACTCTGGAGCTGCCTGCTTTCCTCCTGGCCTTCAGGCCAAAGTCCATGATCATGCAGACAGTGTTGCAATGTGCACCCTAGGAATATTATTAAGGATAGGGACTGCAAATTAAACTGTAAGACCTTTTCCCTACTGTGTCTTCCAGGGCTGTGTAAAATGCTGTCTGCTTGAACAATACAAGCTTGACAGACCAGTTTCACCTTCTGATTCGTAAACCAAGTGGAATATTTTTCTCCCTTCTTCCCTATCCTTAATATTTATTTAGGTCTGAATTAATGCCAGACGTGGGGGTTTTTTCCCCTCTCCTTTTCTTCTTGCCTGCAATAGCTGTAGTTTGCAAATGATGAGAGGGCAAGGTCATGGCAGCAATAATTGCATGTCAGAGTTAAGGTGTCTGATCTTTTTATCCAAGGTGGCAAGTATTTCTTATGAGGAATGACTTTCTCCTCTTACCTACTGCTTCACCCTTCTCCATTTCAGAGTTTTATTCCATGCTTGAGTTTGGTTTTTTTTCCCCTGGATTTAGGAAAGCCCAACAAGATAGTAAACTAGGAGTTGCCACACCGGCCTCATCAAGCCTGCAATGTATTTTGTGCATGCCTGTTTTGTCAGCCTGAAAAATACTAGTCCACAAAGCACTGACTTATTTTTGATAATGAGACGATAGTGAATGTTAATATTTAACTACCATGTTGCAGGTTTTTTTACATGTGGCTTCTATTTACAGTGCTGAGACCAGTTCAAAATACAAATTTGATAGCTAGTTTAACTCTTTTAGTTTGGTTGTGAAATCAGTCCCAGCAGCATGCACCTCATCCAGAATAAACGTGGTTGTCAGCTGAAAACTGAGGAATGGTACCCAAATGCCACTTTTCAGTGTGTGTGTCTCAGTCCTAGGGATAGGTGTGGTTGCTCATGGTCTTTTCATGCAGCCAGAAGGAGGCAAGCAGCTGCAAGGTCTTACAGCAAAGACTAGATCAAAAATTGAAGTCACTTTTGTGGCAAAGTCGTGTCAGAATGCATGTAGAAAAGCTACTGCTAGAAAAGTTGCAGCACAGAGATGTAAAAGAGATATTGAAATATCCTGATGCTGCTCTGTGGAAAATTATTAATATAGTATTATGAATACTGTGCAGGAAAGCTTCAAGCAAGATTTTGTATCTCCCAACTCTTTGATGTTAGATGGCATTATGGAGTTGGGAAAAAATTAAGCAGATCACATCAGATGAGAAACAAGTTAGTTGACTAATCTGTGGATGGCGAAGGCTGAGAGAGATCTAAATGTCTCAGAATAAAGGGAACTCCTACTGAAAATAAAAGAAGTAGTGATGAAGAAGTGGGTGGTACATGGATGCTACTAAAGTTGATTTAATCATGTTGAGTATTCAGAAGATTGGCATATGATTACCAAATCATATTTTAATTGTTAGCACATTAGCAGTTATTATTATTTACTTAGCAGACTTCTTTCTTCCTTCTCCCATTGGGGTAAAGAAACAGATGAGAGCAAGTTTGGGAATAGAAGAGCTAATTGGTCCTGACTAAAGTGTGAAGTTGAAGGGTAGTGGAAATTTTTCAGTTCTGCAGTGTCTCAGGGGGCATTATCTTGGGATTCTCTTAATGTGTCCAGTGGAGAGCTTGGAGGGTCTTTTTTGCTTATGGCATAGACTAAGGAACAATTTAGTGCAGAACACTAATTTTAAAATCTTTTCCAAGTCAGTTTACTGGCACTGAAATTGAGTCAATATGTGTCCTTTTCCATATTTGAAATTCTGAGCTTGTTTTGTGACTGCAATGTTTCTTGAGCCTTCTCTTCACGCTGGGGATATGTCCCTTAAAGGTGAGGCATGACTGAAAGGCTTTAGAAAGGCCTTTCAGCTGCCTGAGGGGAAAGGAGCCACGCACATATTGCTTGTGAGCAGGGCAGCATCTCCCTGTGGGGCACAGTGGGCACAGCATGCTTACTCTGAGGTAATTAATATAAGAGGTACTGTCTCTGCCTATCCAGTTTCAAGCAGCTTGAGGAAACCTGTGCCTTAGGTTTCCCCTTATGATGACAAAGTTTTCACACCAGGAGGAAGTGCTGTGTTCTGTGTCGGTGTTCACACAGCAATGCGTGGCACAGAGCCTTTGTGCTTTATTTTTAAGGCTGTAATACCAGACTAAAAAAATACGCACATAAAAAATTAAGGCAGAAATTACACAGCTAAGATGTGCTTATCAGAAAAAATTGTGGTTTTGAAGGAGATGTATTTCAGCAACTTAAATAATATTAAACTTTAGAACCCATTAAAGAAACTTGTGAAGTCCATGGTTATGCAGTCTTTTTACTATTTTGTGGGGATGGAAGCTGTTTTCATATTATGCTGCACAATCTAATTATATCTTTCTTGGAAGAGAGGTAAGCACATGTCCCCTGGCTCATGTGCCACCCCCCTCTCTTTCTCCCCACTCTTTTCCCTCCCCATGTCCTCAAAACCTTTGTCTTTGTGGCAGTATCAAAAGTAGTTTCTTCACTTTACTTTTCAAATGGTCCATTGCCCAGGTGGTCAGTCATGTCCTTAGTCAAAACAATCTGACAATTTCTTTGTAAATGACCTTGTGTTTACTGTTCACAAGTCGTTTTTCTGGGCTGCAGTTTTTCCTTGCCAGGTGTCTGCTGTGGTCAGAAATGGTTTACTGGTTTCTGAGAATGAAAAGTACAGCAAATGTTGTTTCCACTGTAAGAAAAACAAATTCGATAAGAAGCTGAACCAAACAAGCCCTGGTATCTGTTGAGTTAGCACGCTCCAGTGTATGGGGATAGGGACCTGAGGTTTGCTAGGAGTGGGAAGAAGGCAGATGTTGAGCTAAAGGTCATACTGTGGTACCAGCAATATTCCTCTTGACACCTGAGTAAAAGTTCTTGCAAATCTTGTTGGTTACAAACCTCTCTAAATACCAGTGTGTACTTGCTCAGTAAAAATTTTGAAGTATTGATGTTCTAAGCATTTAGCAGTGGTCAAAGATTTCAGCAAAAGCATCCACTTATGATAAAGCTGAACAGTGTTAGATGTACTTGGCTTTTAGAGGTCCAGCATCATACAGAGAGGAAGTAGCTTGAAAGTCAGGTGTTGATTGTGTGTTGGGTTGAGGCATTCCACCGTAGGTGTGGTGTAGGTTTATTTGAGTGGCTGTTCAAAGAAAACAAACAACAAAACCTCTTAATAGCTGGTTTGTTGTTTTTCTTGCATGTTGTGTTTTTAATGACTCTTCTGTTTTCCAGTCCACTTGTGTCTGATTAAAAACATAAGGAAAGTTGTTGTTTGGAGAGGTTTGGTTCTGAATGTGGCTGGTAAAAAGAAGATAAAATTATTAATTTTTATACCTTCTTCTCAAGTCTTCCAGGATTAACTCTACTAGTTTTTTGCTCTACTTAATGTTCTTATTTTCAAACATGATTTTGATATTTCCACCCAGCTGATTGTACTGATGGTCAAAAAAATGCCACGTGTTCTCAAGAACACTTTATTGACACTTAAAATACAGACTGGGGGTACTTTGCCCAGTCTGTGATCTCAAAGGAGAGGCACCCTTACTCTGAACCCTGAAGGTTAAATAGTATAAATGCTCTCATGTTCCTGTGATTGAGAAGGAGATACAGAGATGCCTGTGGCACTAAACCCCCCCCAGCTTTAAATGTTGCAGTTGGGCTGGAGCATCCCCCTGGGAGGCTTCTTCTGCAACCCTCCCTTGTGTGGTTCTTCTGCACACTTATTTTCTGTAGAGTTGAGCATCATGCCACTTTCTGGATCTCATGCATTTTCTTTAAGATTAAATGCTGCCAGAGTGTCATTTTTGCTGGGGGCTGAGAAAGGGAGGAGAGAAATTTTGTCCTTTAGCAGTCCAGAGGGAAATCTTGGTACAGTGGTGTTCTGTGGCTCTAATTATGAGTATTACTCAGATTATTCAGTTCTGTGAGGTATGTTGTATTAGAACTACTGACTGCTTTGCTTTCCTATTTGTTTTGGGGGCTTTTTTAATAGTGCTTGGTCTGCTGACCTGGAGCTTTTCCCTCCAGGGATAAGTACCTGGAGACTGTTCTGCCTTTTATAATGTATATTGTATGAGAAATAGAACTGTATTGTTTTATTACTCTATTCTTATTTTTAAAAATATCTTTGGTTCAGTTTGTTGGGAGTTTTAGGAAAAAAAACACTCTAAGATAATAATATACCTTCATAAATTTGAAGTCTTATTAGATAATGTGTTTGTATAGAAGATGGATTCTAGTTCTGTGCAGGGTAAATTGACAGGGTTTGGTTATAAAAAGATGAAACAGGAAAGAGAGGAACAAAAGAAGATGAGACCCAACATACCTCAGTGATGAAGAATCCATTCTTATTTTCATTTATTGGTCCTAAAATCGTTCCCTAATGAGCAGGCAAGATGGTGGCTTTTCCCCAGGCAGGTTTTGCTGCTGCTGTGGCATATATGATACGTAGAGGACAGGGCTCGCCAAGTGCAACCTTCACTCAAGGGACTGGGAGGCACCAAGATGGAGAGTGAGAAGGCTGACACAGCAGCCAGGTGCTGCCTGGCTGGGGAAGGACCAAGGCTGCAGCTTCATGCCTGGCTTAGTGTCTTCCAAGGCAGCAGCTCTGGTGATCTTCTGCATCCTCTCTTATTGCCGAACCCACTGCAGAGAGCAGTCGCAGCAGAGCTACAATCCACCTGCAGACTCTTTGGGGAAGGGGCTGCTTTCTTTCAGCAGCAATCTGGGCATCAAGCATTGGAAGCAGACTGTGAACCCACAGTGTGGGAAGAGGGGGTGTGTGTCCAGTTCCTCTCTTGCGGGCTTTTTGTACCAGAGAATCTCTCCTGCTTTCTCCTTGATACTTTTTAGGACAGAAGGGTCTGCCTTGCATATCTCATGGTATGGTGGTGAAGGGACAACCAGCCAAATCCTCAACAGGCAACTTACCTTTTAGCAGTGGCACCACACTGTCAGTGTGCTTAGGTACCACAGACAGCATTATGGCCACTGGAGCACAAGAGCTTTTGAGACAAGAGCCCTTAATTCAGACAGCTTGTGTTTGTAGTTACAAACATGCAATAGACTTTACTTTTGTAACTTATAGCAGTGCAAATACTGATTCACCACGTGAGCCCTGTCCAGGTTTTCACCCTTTGTAAAGAAGTTACATGATGGTTACTATTTGGGTGGGTTACCTTTTGCCAGCTGTCTTCCCAAGCATCCCATGTTTTAAATAGTCCTCCATCTCGCCGTGAATTAGAGTGAGTCACGGCATGGGTGGTGACTCACTGATATCACTTAAACATTAGTCTCCTGAAGGTGTGACTCCAACTCTGACCAAAATATGCTGTCACAACATGAAAAAATGCTTCTAATATATTGCACATCTGCATAGGTGGCAAATTCTCTATGTTACTGTACTGCTATGAAAAAAAGAAGTTTTGCTCTTTATTGTTCCTTTTCCACCAGCATATTTTAAATATGATTATTTTTTACTTGGCATAACAATACAGTTCCTTTTGTTTAGCAAGTAACACTATGTGATCTCTTTCTTGTATTGGGAGGATGGATGGAGGATAGAAAGACATACAAAACACAGGGCCACACAGAGAAATCCCAGGGTAACTTTAGAAGCATTCTTTCTTCAGGCTCGGCACTGTCAGCTCCGAAGTGGAATACCAGGGGATTCAGCCAGAGCAGTTATGGGATTTAATGGTTTCCCTGCTTGTAACAGATTAATCTACCCTTTGCAAGAGGTGGTAGAGGATTACTGTCCAGTCTCCAGCCAAAACAATCTCCCAGTGCAGATTTACTCAGAGTGCCACTCAAACTGTCATCAGCTCTGCCCACCCGACTGTTTTGTTCAGCAAGGCCATGGGAAGTTGTCACTCCTTTCTCCTTGGAGCGAATCTGAGTGTCATCTTTGCAGGATGAAGCTGCCGGTGCCTGGAGCAGGACCTGCCATGGCTCTGGGCACAGCTGTGCCACGTGGGCACGTGTCAGCCCTGTTCTGCTCTGCTGAGCCCAGGTGTATGTAGGGGGAGAGGCAGCACTGATGGTGTATAAAGGCTCCTGTTTTATTTCTAGCTCTTCAAAGCCAAGGCTTTTCCATGGGGAAGGGAAAGGGGAACACAGGTCTCTGGCAAAATCTCTGTGCTTTCAGCATGACAAAGCTTTGCTGGCTTGCTCTGCTGCTTTGTTAAGATATGTGGGGATGATATTAAATCTCTATTAAATCTGTATTTTGTCCTATTAATGTCATCTTTACCTGAGGCTGCTTTTGACTCCAGCATCCGTTTTTCTTCCATCTCCTTATTTTCATCTCCCTTTGCAAGTTGAATGCCGTGGTGGCACCTACCACTGTCCTGCCAAATTTATTTTGGTTAACTGCTTAATGGTGACCACTCTGGTTTGTGACAGTTGCCAGAGGAGAAACCACAATATAAGTAAGCTCTTAGTACTGAGCAAGTAATCTGGGGTCATGGCAAATTCTCCAGAATTGTGTGTTGAAGCAACTGTTGATATATTTCACTATCTGTGTATTTACAAATTTGGAGGGTTTTGCAGAGGGCGATATTTTGGGAAGGTCAGAACCTGCCTAATCTGTCAAGAGCCAGCCCGTGTGGGCTTGGGGGATCAGCTCTGATTTTTGCTGGCCTGCAGTGAGCCCTTAACAGAGGGCAGGAAAGGGCCAGATGCAGGGTTTGCAAGGAAATACATGTTTTTATTTTCAGAGCAGCTGGGGAGTTGGACAATAGCCTCAAAACCAAACAAACCAAGAATGACTTGCAGATAAGTTATCGACAGGAGTGGGTGTGTTTTGGACACTACTGAAGGACAAGCTGATAGAGTGACTTTTCTCCTGCTTTAAACTCTCGTTCTCTGTGCCAGTGTGCCAAGGGGGTTTGACATCTGTTGTCCTGGGCTGGAATTTCACAACAGCCCTTCATGAGATTTTGGCTCTTCCAGCCACGAGCCTTTGCCTAAGTGTAATCTGGTACTGCACATTCCCTGCCTGGGGCTTGTGTGAGGGCTGGCTATCATTGGCTAGCAACAGCAAGCTGTGAAAAAAGGCACCAGGATATCTCCTTTTTCTTTTTGTACTTGGAGGACACTACTGTTCCTCTGACATCAATTGATATAAAAATGAATGATTGAATTTTTTAATCTGCTCTTATATGAATATGAATGTTTTTAATAAACTTATTTTTTTTTATCTACGAACAAAAATGATTTCTCAGATTTAAGCAGCATATAGAACTTCTGGATTGTGAAAATGAACCTGGAGAATTTTAAAGGCTGCCTCTGCCTCAGATGTGTCTTCTGGATTTCGTTTTGTTTGCAGCTTGTCTGGGCAGATATTTTTGTTTGCTAGCTGGAGATTGGTTCTAGAATTGCTAGTATCAGTAATTGCATTTCCTCTACTTGCTTCTGAAAAGTCAACATTTTTGGAGAGTAATCCACGGTTCCTTGCTGAGTTCTTTGCTGCAAATTATTCGTAGCTATTTGGTGGAAAAAATCCTTGCTCGTACTACTTGCTTATGGTTCTTTATTGCCTCCAGTCTACAGGGTGGAAGATTAAGCACGTGTCCCAACTTCTGCAAATCAATGCAGGGGGGAACTCGAAATATATTTAATTTAAACAAAGAGCCTGAGCCTGACTGCTGGCACATTTCTTTCAGCCACAAAATTATTATACCTCTTGGTGAGATGGTATATTACAGCAAGGACATCTGTGGTGTTGGACCAGAGGGCTGAGCCTTTCCTTGTTTGTGGAAGGGCTGTGCATCATGGAAGTGCTTAAAAGTGCAGTGCATCTAATTGAACTATTTTGAGAGAAGTTTTTTTGAAGTTGCATCTGACTTTTAAAAATAAATTGCATACTTTTACTTTGTGTTTTTGGCTATGAAACTTCAATTACTGGTGTCAGAAGGGCTGCTACTGTTACATTACACATAAACAGTCGTTTATTCTGCAAAGTTTCAATTCTGGAGTATCTGACTCTCCAAAGTTAGCTGTACGTATTTGTCATGAGAATGTGTGGCTGTCATTATCATCAATATTTGAACACTTCACAAACCACAGGCAAACATATCCTCTTACATTTATTCAAGGGTATAACAGTAACTATCCACACTTTACACGTAAGAAAGATTACATTACATGTCTGAGGGCAATGAGGATGTTGGTCTAAAGCCAAAATGCAGTCTGGCTCTTCTGATTTCCTCTGCCTCAGAGGAAAATGGCTTGGAGTTTAGGGAAGCCTCTCTAGAAACCTTGTTGTTCCTATCTTTCCCCAGGGAATGAGGCAGTGCCCTCGTGACAGGTTGCCTGAAATTTCCCATTTCTTTGGAATGAAAGGTTAATTTCAGTATTAGCACAGATTTATTGTGGAGGTTCAGATCCTGTCTGGTCTCTGAGCTGTGAAGTCACTGGGGCACTGCTGTCCCAAGAAGTTGTATGGCTGCACTGGGACTTCCAGCTGCTCTGGAAGCAGCTCCATTCCAGGACTTGTCCTGATAAGCTGTGCCTCGATTCAGTCTTAATCTCCCTTCCACCACCTAGGGAAATCAAGGTGCTTTTCCGAAGGCAAAGAAACTCTCACACTGTGAGAGCCTGGAGCAAATGGCCATTAGGGGTTTGTGGCAAAGGAGCTGCTTTTCCCCGTGTTTCCAAGCAGCCCTGAGGAGTTTAATTGGAGCATTTGCTCTTAGGTTGTTGGGTTTCTGCTGGTGAGTTTCACAGGGCTCGGGTAATAGATATCTAGGGCTGGGATGGTTAGATGCTCCAGCAGCAGCAGTGGTACTGCCTGTGCCTGATGGAGATTTCCCCTTAGGCTAACCTCCTGTGGTCTGGAGAGGAGGAGGACCCTTAAGTGTTGGATAGTGTCATCTTATAATTAAGGATCTGATAAAACTCACCGAGGTGAATGAGTCTTTGCTTTGCTTCTCGGGGTCTGGGGTTTGACTTGAGGGGGAAAGCTTTCCTCTGCCATTTCCTTGCACTTGTGCTAGGATTGACATTTGGAAAAAACTCTACATTTAGTATGTTTAAACACATCTGAGATATTAATCTATTTCAATTTATCTGTCTCTTTTTTTCTTGCAGTGGGATCTTGTTTGTGATTCTGCCTGGAAAGTCCACATTGCTAAGTTCTCCTTGCTTGTAGGATTAATCTTTGGCCACTTGATAACAGGATGTATAGCTGACTGGTAAGTGAAAAATCTTTTAATGCAATATAACTATTAATAAACAACAGTATTAAATATTGTTTTGATTGCCTTCTACTTTATGTTCATTAGGAACCTTTGCATAATGATTTTTAAGGTTCTGAAAGAATCATGATGGACAAACAGTGTAAAAGTGTGTTAATTGGACCTGAGTAATTTATATCAAGCTAAGTAGCACAAACGATTTGATATTTGGCTTACTTGTTTCCCACTGACACAATTTATTGCAGCTGTAAAGCTAGTATAGAATTAAGTATTTTCTAATTATACAAGTAAAGCCTTTACTTTGGGGTTGGTTTTTGTTTTCTTAACCAAGAGAGAGGACCAAAAGAAATTGGAAGTGGCATTGATTTCACAGAATACATGATTAATGTAATGTCAACACTGGGCTTACACAGTACCTTTTGGTGAGTTGAAGGCTGTTTTTTGCAAGCCTTTCAATTGTTCTTTTTTTAAAAGTTTCTGTTAGGCAAACATTGTGATGTAGTGTTAAGGATTTGCTGATCTATGTGCTGCTAGTATTGAGGTATTAAACTTAAAAAGAGTAGATCACAGTTCCTTGAATTGAGGCAGTTAAAACGTTATTGGATACCCCAATGATGCTGAGGGTTCAGCTTTAATTTAAAAAGATGGTCTTGTATTGCAGAAGAAGGGGAAAAAATTACATGGATGACTCAAGTGATTTCTGTAGAAACTTGAAGCACCTGAAAAAATACTTCTATAATGCTGCCCCTGTCACTTCAGTGCCTTCCAGCACAGTTGCCAGTGTTGGTGCTCTTAATGGCCCCAAGTTAACTCTTTTGCCATTCATTAAAACAGGAAAAGAAGAAGAGTTTCCTTTTAGGGAAATCTTATAAAACCTCAGCAACTCGCTGGTCAGCTGGGAGAGAAAAGGCCCCCTGCAGCTCTGCAGTAATTTGGATCAAGCATTCCTAGCAAAATTGCCTCTTAATTCCTGAATAGTCACTGAAAATTTTTGGGCAAGAGACGAATCATGACTCTTCAGTGAAGTAGGGAATGTGCATGTAATACAGTTGAATTTGATTAAAATACCACAGTAAAATGGGGCTCTAAGAACCCATAGAAAATATAGAGGGGAAATGAACGAGGGATCTTGCTTGGCTTTCCTAAAATGGAATCAGTGAGGAGAAAGCAGACTTATTACCAAGTTAGGAAAGTGCTGCTATAATTGACAAATAAGCCACAAATAAGTGAACAACTTGTTGCCTAAGGCTCTGGCTTTGAGAGAGAACTGCACTAGGCAGATTTAATAGCTCTCTGCCACCAAAAGGAGCATCCTGAACTTCCATCCATTTTTGTCCCCAGTGTGTACTTTGTGCTGCCACATGAGTTTGTTGGATCCCTCTGCAAGCTGCTTAGCTAAGCTAATGCAGCATGAAATTACCCTGATTTTCAAATATCTAGAAATGTCTAGTGAATTTAAGAAAATTGGTTTCTAGCTGTGGTGCAAAGGAGAAAAAAGGGTAACTTGGTGGCTGGAGGGAACAGTGACCCTTTTGTGGATGACTGGAATGGACATGGTTTGCTGCTACCAAAGCTGGTCCTCCTACTCCAGTTTGGTCCATATTGCCAGCTGATGCACCTGGCACAGCAGGACTCCTGTGCTCAGTAGTTTTTTTGCCATTTAGCAATAGCATTTGGGGCTGGTAAAAGAAGACCTAAATGGAGTTTACTTTGCTATTTAATCATAGCTTGAATTTCGGCTAAGGTCTGGGGCTGTGTGAAGAGGTGGATGCAAAGGAGTTGTAAAGATTGTCCCTGGTAGAAAGAGAAAATGAAGGAAAAAGAGTGTCAGTCCCAAGCAAGAGCCAGGAAGATTAAACGGAGTAATGCATAAAAAGTGTTATAAAATTTCAAAATCTGTTTTCATTTCACTTATATACCACTCTCCAGTTCAGATAATGAAAAGATGCTTTGGGGTTTTTGTGCCATTAGGGGCTTTGCCTTTCCTCTTTGAAAGAATCTTTTAAAGCTGAATGAGGCAAAGGCATAGAGTGTATTAAGGCAATTTGCTAAGTAAACGGAGTGTTCCATGTTCAAAACACAGTAGGTGTGCACACTGGGACAGCTCTGTGTAGAAAATCTGTAGGAGGAAGGTCTGAAAACATGTGTGGCTGTGGGAAGACCAGCTGTGTCCAATGCCTAAATAAGTTACTTGTTCCACAGGCAGAGTGTGCTGCTGGCACAGAGCCTGTTGAAGTTTGTGTGGAAAGTTTCCTCCTGGAGCAGGTGGGCACGGTGTTCATGCAGCACCAAGACAGTAGGTCTGGACCTCTCAATGCCCTGTAGTGCCCCTGCTTTGCACCTGCTCTGATGCTTTTTGGAGCCTTTGAGTCAATTCCAGTCCCAAAAGCAAGAGCGAGCCTGCAAAGAAGGGCATGGGAAGAGCACTTTGATCAGCTGTGAGAGCAAAGTTTGGTTATCTCAGGGTGGCAAGGTACACGTGTAGGAGTATGGGAAGAGCAGGTCCTGTCCTCAGCCCCTTCACTGTCCCCCTGCAGTGCAACTCTGACATTAGGAATAGCTTTTCCATGTATTTGCTTATCATACTGTGTGGGGGCTGCAGATTCTTCAAAAGCCTGAGGTTGCTTGTATCCCTGGTTATTTACCTGTGCAGGCAGCATTTAGCATTTGATCTAGATAATAGCATGCAGTGTAGGCTGAAACTTCTGTGATACAGTAATCTCTCTCTGGAACAGTTTGGATGGCAGCAGATAGCATCCTGGGGCTGTTTTACCAGGGAAATTGTGTATGGTTTAATTTCTCACAAGCATTTCCATGTACTGTTAGACAGATAATTCTGTCTGCATATAAAAGGCACTTTTTTAATGTTCTAAGACACCATCCTGTCAAAACACTACTGGATCACCAAATATATGGCTGATAGCTGCCCTGGAGCTTTGTTTTTTTGAGAAGTGCACTGCATGCCTTGGTGAAGAAGATGACTAGTTTTGTGTTTGTGAGGAAATGCCACTTAGCAGACGGCTTATCTGGTCTCAGTTTTTACAGGCTCAGGAGGCTCTTGGATTTTCTGATCTTTTCCATTAGCAGCAACCATTCATTTGTGTAAGTTGTGTAATGGTAGAAGAAATTCTCCGTCCTAATGATGGATAACCTTGAGTACAGAGGGTGGGAGAAGGGAGGAAGGGAACTGAAGTATGCTAAGCATGAGGTCTTTTTCGATCAACATCAGGGAATGGCAGGTCAGGCTTGTGATGAGAATTAAGTTCCTAATTCTGAGTGTTTGCATAATGCCTTTCATCTGCAAAACACTTCCACAAATACTAATTGGTATGAATTACAGCTTGGCATAGCAAAAATGAGGCTGCAAAAGTCTGTGCAGATAGCTGATAACACAAAGTTCATAGGCTTTTTTTTTCTGTATTCAAGGTTTTACATGAGGTATTTCCCCTCCTTGCCTAAGTGCTGTGTTCTGTAAATACAAAATCTGAAGCACAGACAGCAGTCACTGTTCCCAGAGTGTCCCCAGTGTGTTGTGCATCACAGAGTCAGTGATATTGTGTTCCCACCCTCACCCCCACTGCAGATCATCTTCCTGTGCTTGTACCCTGACAGAGAGCAGCCTGCTTTGACCTTGCTTTCTTCAGCTTGCATGTTGGTTTTACTTTAAAAGCTTTGAATGGCTCATGCCAACAAGTTCAATCTTTGAGGAGCCTCACAGGTGATACTATAGCTGAAAATAATAATAAACCTGTTTTCATGCAAGGAGTCATGACAATACTTTCTTAGGTGTGACTTTGAAAAAGCCTGAATGATGACTGGTGCACTCTTCCAGTTCCCAAAAATGTGAAAAATTATAATGATGTCTCTCTTTCAGGCTTCACTCCCTATTTTATTTTAAGTTCTGCAAAATCCAAAGTTCTAATTGTGAGTGCATATGTATAATGTATTTTATAACTGCTGGTGACAATCTGCTGAAATAATTGAATAGAAATGCCAGAGCATGTGAAACCGGACTAAGTTGTGAGATTTAAATGCTCTTTATTGTGCTGACATTCAACCTGATGGCTGGCTTGCAGCTGACAGTCTGCTTTGAATGGGTCTGTGAAAGCTGCCTACGAAAAGCAAGTTCATGTATTCTTTGCGAAAATGGCATATGGAGCTGACTAAAAGGGATCCTCAGTTCCACTGGAAAACTTGTGGGAGTTGACAAGTTGAAAAATTTTGGAAATCTCCACATAATGATCCAATTCTTGCTTAAAAATAGCCATGTGCTCTGGTGCTTCATATCATTTTCCTTGCACAGAAAGAGGGGAGAGAAAGGAGAATTATAAAGGCTAAACATATGAATAAGAGATGTTAAAAATTTCATGTTCCTTGGACGTGGAAGAGCCAAACTCTGCACCAGCTGACCCCACTGGTAGCATAACTCTTCCTCCTTGTCAGTACTGTACCAATACACGCAGTTGCAGGTTGCAGCTGCAAAGGAGGGCTGCAAGGCCTCTGTCCCTGTTGCAATGATTTTTGAAGTGGTTTATTCCTCTCCCTACCCTCCAGTCAGACTGGTTTTGTGGGTCCCTCCAACTGCTGTGGGGATACAAGGTGGAGGAGCTCACAATTTTCCTGTCAGTGTTATCAACTTTCTAAGGCTCAGCAAAGTGACCTGAGCCCTGTTTTGTGCTCAGTCCATGCTTGTTAGGCTTCTTCTCAACAAATGAGACCAAGAAAAGTAGTTTCCTGGGCTGGGTGCCCTTGCACATGAGACTGAAAAGCACATGTCCCTTGGGAACAGGAGACCTCTGCAGCAAAAAATATATTATGCCATGCAGCATATAATACCATATATCCTCCTGGGCTACCACAGAAAGATCTGAGAAGTTGATTGTCATCTCCAAGGGACTTATTTATGGCCTTACAGTAGTTCCTGGATGCTTCCTTGTTTATCTTTGTTATTTTGAAAATGCTGGTTAAATCAAGCACCAATACAATGTGCTGTCTCTGCTTAATCCTTTCTGCAATGGACTTGTCAATGCAAAGCTGGCAAAGAAATCTGGGATTTTGTAAGAAAAAAAAAGAGAGAAGAATGGAACAAACATTAAAAATGGGTGGCAGTATTTGGAAGGGATTGCCTGACTTGTTCCCCTCTTTGCCAGTTTTAATGATCCAGCATTATGTCCATCCTGGCTTTTAACACTGTTTCTCCACATTCCTTATTTTTAGGGTTGGTCGACGGCCTGTACTGCTCTTCTCTGTCATATTCATTTTGATATTTGGACTGACTGTGGCACTCTCAGTGAATGTGACCATGTTCAGCACACTCAGGTTTTTCGAGGGATTTTGCCTGGCTGGAATAGTTCTCTCCCTGTACGCACTGCGTGAGTATTCCTTCATCGCCATACAAATGTGCTTTTATCGAGTATGTGCTTTGCTGTTCTCTGGCTTCCTGGTTTTGTTCAAACAGATCAAACCAGGATTATATTGATTGCAAAAGCTTTAACCTTAATTTTGGTAAGGAGGATTTTGCAGCTGTCTCTTTAGGTTGCTACAAAGCAGTCTGAGAATTAATTTCAAAAGTTATAAGGTGGTTTGGGTTTGTCTGTTGTTTTTTAAACCTAGAAGTTACCTGGGTCATAGCCATAATGTACAATGGGAGTAGATTTCACCCTGCAATATTGAGCTCAGTGGGAGACTTACCACTTTGGCTGCCTCTAGCAGTTTGTACTCTGGCACTTTTTCAGAACTTCCTTTATTACTTGCAGAAATATCCTGTGTCCCTGCCTCAGGATTGTAAAGTTACAGCAAAAATATGTTAGAAGACCCTGAAGTCCTTTTATAACTCCTTTTTTATTGGATAATATTGGGGTTTTAGTTGGGTGTTGTTGATTTTGTCTGTTTCATGAGGGGGAAAAATCTCAGAGAGAAACTTGAGGGAAAGCTTGTAAGAAGTACCTGCCTGCTCCCATCTGGGATGCCTAGTAAACTTGGGGCCAGAACACTTGAAATCCCCCTCTGGAGGCCTTGCCTTTGGAGGGTGCATCCACAGTGCCACCAGCCTGATCGGTGTCCCTTGGATATGTTCCAGAGAGCATCTTCTGCTTCCTTGGCTGTTTGTAATTAACAGGTAGCACCACACCAACCGAAGAAAACACAAAATTTCCTCCTCTTTATTATGGCTCTGGAAAAGTATTATCTAATTATATCCTGGAAGTTGCTGTACAGATCTTCATAAAATTTTATTTACTTGCTATTGTGGATGGTATCTAACCCATCAAGATTTAGTACAGTATCCTTACTTTGCACAGAGTATTTTGTAGTATGAAGTTAGACGGTTTTTGTTTTATTTTTGGTCTGTGGCAAGGGGAAAGATGCCTGACTGCAAAAGACAAGAGTTTGTTCTGTATTGCACTTTGTTGTTATGCCTGGTATGATACCCAAGATAGATGATTTTTAAATTCTATTGCCTTTGCTCATGTAATCTTTAGTGAGAATCTTTCACCAAAAACTGAAAGTACTGCTGAAGATATTACACTTTTATTGGGAAGTAATTTAACCTCTGTGGTTCCCATGAGAGGGGGCTTCAGCAATTACTAGTGTGATGTCCTGCTGGATAATAGGCTTGTCAAGATTTTTCACAGCCCAGTTGCAGCATGTTAGTTTTTTACTTGATGAGAGATTTTTTTTAACTTTTAAGAGATTGCAGCTGATGATTTTCATGGGGAAATGCCAGCTAAGTAGAAGTTTGATTATGGACATTTTAATGATTGGAGTGTATGTGTTGCTTTAGACCAGACAATAGCTTATCAGCCCAGGCTTTCATTCAGAAAATGGCATATTCTGGTTACTTCATGCACTACTTGGTGCAGAGCAAAGATTTGAGTCTGATATTTTATCCTCACCTGCTCTAAAATTCAGGTGTTTGCTGTAACCATGGCTGTCTGGATAGACAATTCCTAAACAGAGCTAGTAGGTGTTAGGAGAGATCCGTGTGAAATTAGCTGCAGGCTGAACATCAGCACACTTCTGTGGAGGTGAGAAAATGTGAAAGATGCAGTACCTGCGCCTCTGAGAAATCTTCTGACCTTCTGTCTCAAGAGATGAGGGGAGTGATTTTTTACTATATTAAGTAATTTAAATAAACAAAGAAGTTGTCATCTTGATATAGCATGCTTGGAGAGAAGTAATCCCTAAAGTCTCGAGAGAATGAGAGTTGTAGGGTTTTCTGTTTTGGTGGTAGTTTTGATTTTTGTCCTCGTAATCTGCTAGGCTTCCTCTCACTCTTTATGTACTATCTTTTCTGTTGGAATCAGAAATATGTGTGGAGCATTCTTATGATTCACAGCTTCTCTTCCCTTTCCCTTAATGGCCTTGATTTCTTCCCTTGGAGATTTGTTGCCCCTGAACTCCCAGCTGGCTGCCCTGAACAGAACAATGGAAAGTGGAAAGTTTGACCTGTTAGTGGCAGCCATTAGCCAAAATTTCCAAAGCTACTGTGCAGAACAAAACTGCATAGGCTTGCATAGCCTGCAAAGGTAATTAGTCTGCCTCTGGGATCCTTTTACACTGTCTTGAGCTTGCTAGTTGTGCTTGGATTTATGGCCTGCCTGAGGGAAATTGTAAATAACTGTTCAGATGCTTTGGGAGCAAGAAGAGCACGAAAGTGCTGTCTTTAAAACACAGAGCTGCCAAAATTGAGTTGCCTCTATCCAAACCACACTCTTCCTCATAGCCTAGTGCTGTTTTCAGAGCTGTCTGCCCTAAGGTGCAGAGTGTGCCAGGGATGAGCCCTGCCTTCTGTGGAGGGACAGCAGGGAGCTGCCTGTGCTCCTCTGTGGGCTTTCCTCAGTGCTGTGGTGAACTTGCTTCTTGTGGTCTCCAAGCACAGCCTCTTGCCTGGAGCTGCTCAAGGCTTATCTGAAGGAACCACCTTGGGATGTTGATTTGTTAAACTGAAAATTTTTCCTGCAGCTGCCATAGTTTTGTTGGAAGAGGTGTTTCAGGTGAAATTTTTTAGTGAGGCTGCAGGAAGAGACAGGCTTTGTGCAGGTGATGGTGCTTGCTGTGAGGAAGGGAAGCAGAGCAGCAATGAGCTCAGGCCTTTCCCCTCCTGGCTGCTGTGGGTCCTTGCATCATCCAGGAGAACAAAACGCAGTAAATCCTATTCCACTGAGCAAACACATGCAGTTTTGAAAGGCTTTTCTTCCATGCTGATGTAGAACAGGAGGAACTGTTATTGTCTTCCAGAAGTGTTTTTCTACTTGGAAACAAGTTTTCCTGTCAATCTTCAGTGGGTTCCTGTGCTTCCAAGCAGTTAGCACATATTTTGTATGGTCAGGGACCAACAAGAATCCTCAAGAAGCTCTTCCCAGAGGGGTACAGTGGCTTCCTTCCAAGAAGCCACACTCAGCAGCAATGTGATGCACAGAGCTGGAGCTGCCCTTGTGGTATGCTGGGTGGGTGCCCTGCTATCCTTGCTTAGCAGATTTCTGCAGTAATGGGCCACCTCTTGTTAGAGGAGAGTGCTGGGACCAGTGGTGAAATCTCCTGGAGAAGAAATGGTGAAGGGATGCAAAGGAGTGCTCTGGCCACAGTGGTTGGAAGGGCACGTATGGCCTGCCCAGCAGCTAGATGTAGAAGAGAGCATAGACTAGGGACTGGAGGAAGACAGGTTAAGAGAAGGGAGGGGGAAAGCTTTTTTTTTTTTTCCTCAGTGTGCCTTCTGTTTGTTATTTATTGCTGTGTGCACATCCAGAGAGGAAGGATGGGCATTGTGCCCCTGTTAGCTCAGCACGGATGGATGCACGGTGCCACAGCCTGCTGCCCAGCCAAAGGACAGGAGGTTTGACTTTACCCATTGGGGTGGAAAGCCCTAAGATGACCCTGAGAGGAATTGTCCTTTGGATAGGCTTGAGAGGGAGAGGAAGAAGTGTGGGAGCCCTTAGCAGGGTCACGAGTGCCTGAGTAATGCCTCTGCTAGTATCTGTGGATTGGCAGCAGCAGGCGAGGCATGCCAGTCTTACTGCAGATAGCTCTGCTTGCTCTTGCAACTCACGTGGGACCAAGTGCACTCAGCAAATGTGGAAGTCACGGGAGAGAGCAAATCTGATTACTTTGAGGGTGGGGAGGGTGTTACATCTGGGTCACTTTCGTCTCACTGGGTCATTGCCTTGGCCCTGACCACAGAGCAGCTTTTTCCTGGGTGCTTCTGGAGAAGGGCAGATCCTGTGGCCGACTCAGCACAGCTCCCTTCCTCAGGGCTCATTGCCATCAGCTGACACCAGAGCTCTCATGGCTGAGGGCAGGAGTTCCCTCTTCACCCTCTCTCCTCCCAAATGCTGCTGCCCAAGTCAGGCTGGTGCCAGCATCTGCCTGGCCCCTCTGCCAGGCAAGGCATTCGTCTTCCTTCTAGAGACCACCAAGCGTGCTGTTGTCAGTGGGATGTGCCCTCAGATCTTATCCCCTGCTTCCTTTGGGAGATCTACTGAGCACAGTGTCTCTTGTGCTGCCTGAGCCTGGGAGATAGAGTGGGGGCTCACACTGGGCAGGGCCATTAAATGAATGAAGGGAAAAAGCCTTCCCTTCTACTTTTTCTTGTCCTATGCTGTATCTATTTCCCTGTCAGAATCCCTGCTTTTGTCACTTTCTGGAGCCAAAGCTATGACTTTGGTATTAATTAAACTATTTAAGGGGAAGAAGAGGAAGAGATTTTTTTTTTTTTATTTTTTTTTATCTTTGGTAAATGCTCCTGGTAGGTTTAAAGAGCTTCCCATTAAAGTGCTGTATGCTGTTGCTGATGACTGTACCTGAGCTCAGGCAGAACAAGCCATGGTGTGGATTTGCACACAATTGCAGGCTGTTCAGCAGTTTCATGGATGACTGAGCTACAGATTATGCTGCAAAATTAGAAAGTCTAGACTTGAATGAACTGGTAAATAAGCTCTGGAAATAGCTTTGCTGGAAAAAAGATGACATCTCAGGTTGGAGGAAGGAAGCAGGAATGTCCCTCCAATGCATAGTAGAAGAATGAGTAGGCATGGTGCTTCTCTTTCACTGTTGGATGAAAAAAGGTAGAAACATTGTTGAAAATCATAGGTTGTGTTTCAAAAGCCTGTGGAAGCTTGGCAAATGCTTTCAGACCAGTTAGGATGTCCAGCTGTGATGTATCTTTCTCATTTATAGCTAGGTCAGTCTAACCTGTTACTCCTGTAAATTAAACAGGCAGAGATCTGAGAGGCTAAATGTGGCTTCTTAAGATTTTTTTTTTTTTTAAACATGTGTCCTGGAAAGCTGAAGCAGAGTGCTAGAAAGTTTGCTGCTGACTGAAGAATGAGCAAGTATCAAAACGGAGCATCTCTCAGTGTTGGGCTGTAACGATGTCAGATTTTTAAAATAATTTTGCTTCCAGTCAGGTGTTGATAGGGTGAGATTTATCGTCTTTTCTTTTCCGCCTTTATTTTTCAAAAGTGTATAGGCTCTGAAATCCTGAAGATTCCAAGTTTATAATAGATTTCATTCTCCATTTTTCTCTTGTGACTCTTCAGTAGCAAGCATGGCCTTGGCAAGGCAGGTGAAGCACTGGAAACAGCAGGCTCTGAAGCTATTCTGTGTAATCTGAACTGGCTCAATAAATAACCCTGCAAAGCATTCCCAAATTGGAGGATGTGGAAAACATCTGATTCTTTTCCAGTGCATTGACATGTGAGTTAGCTCTGCAGTAACGTGCAGTTCTCTCCCCTGACAGGTCTGTGATAAGATCAAGGTTGTTAAGCCACCTACCTTCTGTTTATGTAACCAGCCTTCCTTTGTCTGAGTCACTTGATGCAGATCTGGTAGGAGCGATCACAGAGGGATCCACTGAACGAAAAATCTTACTGCCTCACCTTAAAGTGACCATTAATTCTTAAATGATACAGAATCACTTTGCTTATAGAGCCACCACAAGCTATTCTATCATTGAGCCAGGATGTGATTTTCTGGAAATAGCACTGCTAATAATTTTCAATAGCTTTGTGGGAGAACTGTTTAAAAAAATAATATGCAGTAGGAGCTCTCCAGCTGCTCAAAAAAAGTGCTGTGCATGCCTTTTATCAAGTGCCTGGGGGCTCAATTTATGCAAGAGTGGAAAAGGTTATTGGAATTACAGTACTCTCCTTATAAGTATAAATCTTCCTTGTTCTACGGTACTTCCCTCACTACAGTCAAATCACAATAATAATCTGTTTGCCTCTTTTTCCTCAATACTTCTGCTGAAATTCCTTCATTTTTCTGTTGGTCAGAGTGGGTATAGGCCCTTCGAGGGCATGGACCCTCATCGTTATTTTAACACCCACACTGTCTTCTGGAGCGGAGGTGCCCTTGAAGCATTGCTAACATATTGTCCTGAGTCCTGGAAAAACTGTACCATTGAAGGCAACTCATTTGAAATTAATTTATACCAAGTCTTCTTGTATGCCAAAGGAGAATAAAAATAGTCTCTTTCTAAAGCTCCTTGGAAGGTTAGATGTTTGCTTGATGCCGATATTGCAGCAGAATAGAATTTTAATCAATTTTTCCATTTCAGTTGCTGAAAGTCTTGTGTGTTGTCAGTGTGACAAAAAGCCTAAGGAATTAATTTTATTTGAGATACTTTTTGTATGACTGGTCAATTGTGAATGCAATTAAGGTGGAACACTGCAGTTGTTACACTTGTGATGATGACAATCAGATGAGATTAGAGTACACTTGCAATTTCCCCAGCTCAGAACACAGCTTGTATTTTTACCATTTAAAGTGTCTGTCTTTTAATTGTTCCAGACCAGCTTCAACACTCTGGGTATGCTCAGTCTGCAAAATCTTACCTTCTGTCACACAAATACTTGTAACTGTTCAGAACTGTAATTACACTTTTAGGGTTTTTTTTTAATTGGTGGGGTTTTATTCCGAGCAATGTCAAGTACATTCATAAGTCTGCTACACAGCTGAAAGCTTGCAGCCACTGAAAGGAAATGAGAGGGGCTTTTCTCTTCCTCTTCCAAATTCCTTTGCATTGTCTCAGCTTCTGGTACAACTAATGACTTTAGACTATAAGGGAGTGTTTAAAATGAATAGTTAAATCCAAAAAGTTGCCTTTCACTTGTAACTCTTTGACTCAGCTGAAGTGGTGTTATATCCTCACTGTAAGAATAAATTGTGAAGTGTCTGTTCCCTCTGCTGGTTTGTTGGGGTTTTTTCCCTCTTGCTGTAAGACAGCTGCTAAATGGCTTTTTCTTGCTACATAGTTCCAAGCTTCCTCTAACACTTGTGCATGCATCTGTGCAGCCCATGTCCAAGTGACTTTGGTTTTTTAAATCTTTTTGATTTTTCCTAGCAGCAAGATAATTTTTTTACAGAGAGTATCAAAGAGAGGTTGTACAAATAAAGCCCATTATGCTGAAACTGTCAGCTTACTGAGTTTTAGCTGCCCTCTTCCTTATCTGTGTCTCGGCACTTGGCAGCACTTAAAAAACAGGATGGGGTCGTGTTGGAAATGAGATGAGCAGTGACATTCTCAGGAGTTGCACTTAAGACAGACAACATTCAGGGTTGGAATTGTTTTTCCCCAGATGCTTCTTCCAGTGAGGGCACAGACATACACACGTTTTTGTGTGTGTGCACACGTGCCAACTTTCTGCTGCAGAAGGAAGGATGCATAGGTTCATAAATCACCTAGGAATGAATAGTGCTTTACTTCCCTTTCCTGCCTATCCCTACAGGTTAGCTTGTCAGGAAAACAAGCCAAGTTATAGCAACAGGATGTGCATAGAGGAAAAGCCGTGTGTATGTAGAAGGTGCATTTAGAAGTTATCTGTAGTGACTTTGAATGTTCAAGTCCAGCAACAAATGTCAGTGCACAAATTCACATAAATATTTATGTGCCTTTCAAGAGGAACCATAATTAAAGAAGGCTAGCCAAATTCCCATCCCCAGTCACGCAGACATGACTCCTATTTTCTCACTTACAAATAATATAACCCTGTGGGATTTTTCCTAGTTCAAGTTAATTAAATTTCACTCAAAGCATGAAATTTGCAGGCAGTGCTCATTGCAGTAATTCTGCAAATGTGTATTATTTAGTCAGATACAATAAAAAGTTCACTTTTGTTTTAATTCTTCATTTTATTTGTTGACAGTGGACAGAATTTAATCATGCACACCATATCAGTGCTCCTCTCTCTCTCTTTTTTTTTTTAAAGAAAACTCCTTGATGTAGCATTGTGAATGAATTTGTTCATAAGTTGTATGCTGCAATTACTGATGAACCTAAAAGCATGAGCTATGTTTTTGTCTTTTGAGAACGTCTGGTCCCTTCTTAAATGACTTGTACAGACACTTACATAGTTTTTTAGAGATAAGTTGAGACCTAAGTGCTTGCTAATATCTTGAAAACTTGTTTGTTCACATTCTTTGAATTCTGGTTATGGTATGAATTGTGAGAGAAGAAATCAGTTTACTAAAGGTTGATGAATGATGTGCAAATGTTTGCACTACTCCAGTTTTGGATATATAAGCTGTATGTCTGCTTTAGTAACCTATACATTCAGTATGGAATCTTTCAAATTTTCTTGCAATAATGCTTGAATTTAGGTAAATAAACCCAGATAATATCCTAGAGAAAAAGGATAATGTTTTTGAAGAAGGTTCGGGGGCTTGGAAATATAGCTGTGCTTTGAAGAAGTGAACTGTGGGAGAAAGCACAGTTCAGTACTTGCATAACAAATTCTGGATCCATGTTCTTGCACTTCTCTGGGTAATGTCCCCAGCTCCTGGACGTCCCAGCACTTCTCTCTAACTGGCTTGTGCTTGGAGGAATTCTTGGCAGGCTAACAATTCTTGTGGCTTCTCCTTCCAGCTTTCTTCCCACGTCCCATGCAGAGACCAGCCTCCCGTACAGCGATGCCTCAGCCCTCTGCCTTGCAGTCAGGCATTTAAGTGCAAATACATCTCCATCAGTGGCTTAGCTCACATAATCAATGTACTAGGTTAAGGACATACATTTCATTCTGCTGTTGTTTATTCTCTGAGGAGAATAATCCCTGGCAGAAGCAGAAGGGAAGAGCGGTGTTTGCACATGCCCCGGCTGGACTGGGACCTGAGAAGTGCCGCCGTGCAGTGGAGGAGGGCAAGCTGTGCTGGAGCACTGTGCACTGTAATTGTGATTTTGTTAAAAATGCAGACTGGAGAACTTGTGTGTCCTGGCACTAAGACACAGGTAGGTTACTTGATGTCACTGTTATCCAGACACTTGAGATTAATTCCCTGGAGAAATGAGGAGGGTGTTTTCTCTATGAAGTACTGAGTTCAACAGATATTTAAGAACCAGAGTTGTTGTCCAAAATAAATAAATAAACCCCTAGAGTTTTCTGCTTGATGTGAAATTGCTGTCCAGAAGGAACAAAGTGTCTGCCTGTCAGCTCGTCAGGGACTTTTTCCAGTTCCACTGTTGCTTCCACTCAGATTTCAGTCCTGTATTTGTAGGCACTGTAGCTGTCTCCTGGATATGGAGCACTAAATTAAGAAAGTCAGAAGAAAGAAAAGTAACAAAAAAAGCACAAGAAGCAGAATCAATAATGTGGTGAGGCAAAAAGCAATTTGAGGGAAGAATTTCTGTGGGGTTTTTTTACTATAATTATAGCAAACAAAAATGGATTGAAGGCAGGAAGGAAAAATAAGAGCAACTTAAAGATTGTCTAATGCTGGAAGTAGCTTATGTGGTGAAATTGCAACCAGTGTTCCTAATAACATCTCTTTTTTTTTCATTTATAGCTTTGATTTTGAAATGTTTGGTTGGGGTTCTTTGCCTAGAACTTGACTGACTTGTTTTTCAATGCAGAAAGCCAAATCTGTCTTTCTAGGAAGCTTGAGGTAAATTTATTAAAGAGCTTTTGAATTATAGATCCATTAAAAATGACTCTGCTTTGAAAGTTAAATAAATAAAACTGTCAGTGTTTGTCATCTGTTGAAAAAAAAATTGTTTCTCTTGTATCTGTACAACAGAGAAACCCAATTAGTGAACTCCAATGCTTTGGAATTTGAGCAGGAGAAGCTTTGATTATATCAACCTTGACTGTATTCATATGAGTCTTTTTAGATGTCATTTGTGAGTTTAGAATAATGAATCAGCCGTTGTCCCATTCTGTCCAATCAGTTGTCCCATTCTGCTTATTTTTTTTTCCTTTAATGTCTGTGCTAAGTCTGGAAGAAAATATGCAAAATCCAATGTTCATCTTGCAAACATTTAACCTATGGATTTGTTTTTTTTCAGGAGACAGTATTCATCCTTTTTGACTGAGTGTTGTATTTCAAAAAAAAGCATTCATGCAGGTGCCTTTCCTCCCTTCCTGACCTTTTCTTTGGTGGTGGTCTTTCCCTGAGGGTAATTGTTTTGTGTGGGTCTAGGCTTAGTAACATGTGCCAAAGCAGAGAAGAAGAATAGCTAATGCATGACCCAAAGAAGGAAAATTTTAAAAAAAGACTACACAGTATGTACCACAGCTGTCTCCTCTCTCATGCTGTGATAAAAGACAATGTGACAGATATTTTTCTAAAATAAGAAAACTGCTCCAATGCAATGAAGAATAATAGCATCAATTAAAGATTTTGTGTCCTAGTTGTTTTGGAAACAAAAAAATGGCCAGATAAAGCTGGCAGAATGTAGAGCTAGCATGTGTGAATGTGAGTAGCACTGCTGCCTCAGTGCCGTCCTTTGTTGGGATCCTGACTGGGAGGTTTTTAGTACCTGGTGGGACTTGTACTGGACATACCAGTGCTTTTTCCTGCTAGAGCAGCTTTGGATTTGACTTCTGACTAAGATACTTTAATTTTCCTATAATTTCTATCTCTCCTTGAAACTACAGAAGCATGTCCTGCTTGCCCAGTGCTGCTCGGCTGCCAGCCAACAGCTGCAGTGTGGCTCTGCCCATGGCAGGGCTGTACAGGTGGAATACCTCACAGGAATGGGCCTCTGGGAGAAATGATCCATCTGCCTGTCCAAGCAGGACAAGGCCTTTTTTTTTATGTGTCTGATCCTTTCTACCCTGATTCTGGGAGTAGTTAAAATCTCAAAATGACAGTGCAGGAAGAACTGGCTGGAGCTTTTGCCCTGCAGGAGAATCTGACAGCAACTCAGGCACAGTCTAAGGTGACCTGGCTCTGCCTGTTCTGGGTACATCCATCCTGCCCTGGCCAGTGCTCCCACCTACTGCTGACCCCATAGAAAACTGATTCAGCAGTGTAAACAGGCGGAAAACTGTTAATTTTGTTGATTTTTTTGGTTTTAAGTCAGTTTTCCCCTGATCTTTCTTCTCTCAAAAGCTCACTGCAGAGTGGAATGAGCATAGGCAGACAAAGGTGGAGAGAAGGAGCGGGTGCCTGGGAAGTCAAGGAGAGAGGAGTGACATGACTTTAAGGGCCATGATAGAAATTTGCCTAGCCATAATGCCCTGCTATAGAAGCAGTTTAAGAGCCCTTGTGGCTTGCTTGTAGTGCAAATGAATCAATTCTTGCAAGCTCACTGCAGCAACCTCGGGTCAAGAAATTCCCTAGGTGTAAACAGATTAGTCTGTTGCAAGTCATGGTGAAGCTTGACTTAATTCTAGTGTGGGTCATTCTTAAATGTGGGATTTAAGACTTATTTCTTGCAGGCTTTTTAAAGATTAGACAGTGTCTCTGCATCTTGGCAGAGACAGCAGGTCTGATACGTTGAGAAACATATGTCTTGGACAGGTTGATGCTTCTTTTCAGGATAGCTGTCTTTGAAGTAGTAGCAGATGGAAGTCCTTCCACCTTTTCTAGGCACTGACTAAGCTCGAGAAGAACAGATAAACTGGCAGCAGAGAAAAGCAATTCTTAAAAATAATTTACAGAGATCTGTATGGCTTTAACTTTATTTATTTAAGCTTTCAGAGTGAGAAGCCTGGCTTTGAATTTATTGAAAACTTCTGAAGCTCAGTTGGAGAACCAAATATGATCAGGTCCTAGTTATGAGATTTCCACTTCTCTGGCTGGCTTTTCTTAGTGACATCCAAATTAGTGAATAAATAAAACCCTTCAATTTGCTGGTGACAACAAAAAAATTTGTGATTCAGATCAAAACAACTTGATCGTGAACTTGGCAGTGCTAACCTTGAAGAGCAGAAATACAGGCCATCAATCTGATATTTCAGTACTGGAAAGAGTTGCTTTGAAAAGGTCATTTTATTACTGTCCCATCAGTTTTACTCAGTAAATTTTACCCTTCAATAAGACTAAATTTTTTTTTTTTTTACTTTGGGATAAGAAAAGGTTAGGTCTTGAACGGGGGGCAGAGATGATGATGTTTCTCTCTAGGATAAAGATGCTGAAAGATGTTCTGTGTGCTGAATTGTCTGTCGAGCTCCTATTACCTTGGTGTTTTAATCAGAACATTTTGAAAGTCTTTGGGATTGTCAAAGGGTGTGAGTGTTTTTGTTTTTTGAAATGTTTGGTTTGGGGTTTTGTGGTTTGGAGGTTTTGTTGTTTCCTCTTATTTTTTAATTTATTATTTCTGCTTTCTGAATTAATTTTGGATTGCTATTTAGGTGGCTACCTGCGAAGGTCTGACTACAGCATGCCCATTTCTATTTTAAAATGCACTGTGTAAAATAGGAAATATAAAAGGAAGTTTCTGGATATATGTGTTTAGGCTTCAGCTGTGTCTCCTGTTCGTTTTATCATAAAATAAATGTGAAGTGAAATGTGAGTTTCACTTTCTCAACAGTGGAATGAAATAGTGCTTGTTCTTTGGAGAAGACATCTATGAGAAAGGTACACTAAAACTTGTTATAATATATTGGGAGTGTTTACTAAGACTTATGTGAAAAGAAGATTTTCCTGATGATTCTGAATTGGGATACTGGTCTGCAAAATGTTATGCACAATTCTAATTTCAAACAGATTTTGAGTGACTTAAATTAAAGTTACTACTGCAAGAAGAAGGCTAAATGCCAAAGCAAACAATATTTAAGCTGATTTTTAAAATATACTGCATGACAGTTACACTTGTACAATGTGTAATTGGTATGAAATGGTACTTTGGAAATGTAAACCTTAAGACAGTTTCAAGACAGGAATTCAGTGTAAAATTAATTAGGTTTAATTTCACTTAGTTGTAAATGTAAAATTATGGCACATTTGAGTAACCTAAACATATAGTTTGTTCCATTTTCTGTTTGTTCTGCAAACTAGTGAATCAGGGTAGGAATAAGCTGTGGTTGGCAAAGCATCCCATGTTGTCTGTACCTGGAGATCTTGGCAGCAGCACGGGTACCTCTGAAACAGCCTAATCCTGTCCCAGTGCAGGTTCCTGTTGAGAGAGATGCTGTCAGTGTGGTGTGGGTCTGGGGGCCAGCAGAGCTGCTGCCTATGTGGTCACTTGCCCATTCCTTGAAGTACTGGTGCTCCCCTGAAGGTCTTTAAGGAAAAATGTTACTGCACGGGAACTGTGCTGCAACTTTGATCCTATTAAGATACTGATGTTCAGTAATTATTGGATATAGAGTTCCTGTTAGTGTGGTCACCATGTGGGAGAAATGCGTTTGCATTCCTGTAACTGCTCCTTAACTCCCAACCTGGGGAAATCCCGGGACCTTCTGATGCAGGGAGGAGCAGCCCTGCTCGCCTGCATTCCTCTCTGCACCTGCTTCCTGTCTGCTGGGTTTGTTCAGCCACATAATCCAGCCAACAAGGTAACGAAAATTCAATTTGCTGAGCCAATTTTATGCTCTTTTGTTTAAATGTCCATTTAGGGAGCAAACAGATGTAGGTGTTAGAGGTAAATGTCAGGGGAGGTGAGAATGCAGGAAGGTGGACTTGCATGATGGGGTGACAAACTGCTTCCTGACCAGCATTATCTCCTGAAGCTAAATCTGAAAACCCAGCAAAGGTATGGCCATACATTACAGCTGCCAGTGTCAGAATTTTCTGCCACATGTTGACACCTCCTGAATTTTGCCAATTAGGCTGGTTTTTTAGCTGCACTCAAAATCAACTATATGAGGTGATGTGGCTTAAACAAAAGAAATCAAAAGTACTTCTCGAAATATTATTCCCACCACTGTCAGTTTCTCTGGTCTGTTTTTTGACAGATCTACCCTAGGATTATTGTGTGTTTGCAACAGCAATGGAATTGGTGCAGATAAGGGAACCATAGCCAGAAATGTGCTCTTTCCTTCTTGTACCACAATGTCTCTGTGTGTCCAGGAGGAACTATACTTGGATGAGTTTCTTGTGTACTGCAGAGTACACTTCAGGTGGAGCAAAATCAAAAAGGAAAAAATCAGGGCATCATTCTGTGAGGAAAATTGAATTCTTGAAGTGTAAAATTTTCTAATGGGCATCATACAACCTTGTCCGATATGGCTAGTGGGATCAACAGTCTTTGGACCCCACTAAAGGAAGTTAAAGAAACGATGGGTGAGCAATGGTGCATGCATGGATTGCTGCTGAGCTGGCCACCCTCCCATGGAAAGGTCAGGGAGACGAAGAGACTCTCACTCGACTGTTTTTAATGGCAAACTGTGGTCTTTCTTCGTTTGTAATTCTGGAATACTAGCAGCAGACCTAGCAAAAATAGATGAGTGAGTGAATGGCAGCAAACAGATCAAAGGCACATGATAAAGCACTAAAAGGAAAGTATGGCATATAGGAGTGTGTCTCTTAGAGGAGGGGAAGATTGCCTAAAAATATGTAAATAAAAATAAATATGTATGCACATGTGTGTATATGTATACACATATACACACATTGCTTCTTTGAAAACTGTACTATATTGTGATAGAAACTTTCTACAGAAAATATTTGGCTTCTCTGGCTGTGCTGGAGAAACCGTGGGTGTTTTGTTTTGGGTCACATTTAATATCTGTGGTCTCTGGATATAATGTGTTACTTTCAAATGTGATACTGTGTTACTTTTAAATGCTATGTGTGTTTTATTCCTCTTGTCTGGATTCCTGGATCACTTTTCCATTGCAGATTCTCTTCTTGCTAAACTAGTCTGTTGTATCATGAGAATCCTTAAGAAACAAGAACAGATTAGGTGAAAGCAGATGTCAAAATATTAAAATTTCTCATGGGATAGAAACTCTCCATCCCACACAGACAGCATGTATAATCTATTTTTTGCATAGTCTTCCATGCAAGTCCTTCATCCCTCCTCCTCCTCATCAAGGTCTTCGTGACCAGAGACTGGCTTTCAGAAAACACTGCAATCCAAAATGGCCTCAAACAGGCATACATGGTCTGACTGGGGGTGACCTGCACTGGGCTGAGCTGGGCTCTTCGACTCAGTGTGTTGTGTGATTTGGTGACACTTGTGTGCAGCGTGGGTGTTCGGTGGGAGAATCTGCAGACATTACTCCTGGTGTTCTGCACACCGCTGGAATTTACTGAAAAGAATTCCCAAGTGCTGGCATCTGTGTTTTCTTCATTTCTATTGTATCCTTTTTGCGGAAGTTGGAAGCATTTAGCCTTTTCACGCACTTTATCTCGTCAAGATAGTGTGGTGAAAAAGCACAGTGCAAGCTTAGCTACTCGAGTGATGATAAAATTGATATGAGATCAGGCGGTCAATTGACAAGCAGTAAACACAGGCTGTTTAATTCTGGAATGCTTGAGTGCTTGGTTACTTTTGTCATGTTAATGCGTTGCCCATGACATAAGAGGAGACTTTTGTGTATGGGTATGGTCTCTTGGGCTTGTCTGGAGTGACGAAAATTCCTTTATGGTGGCACCAAGCAACTTTGCTGTGAACCTGGAGCCTTTGACATTAACGCCTTGGCAAACTGTCCACTGTCACTTGGATTGCCTCAGGCACATTGGGGCGATGGTGAGGGACTCAGAGGGACCTAGCCGTGTTTCTGGGAATGCCTGCTTTCCAGATAACTGCAAAAATTGGGCTGGCACCCCGAAATTGTGTGTAAAGATGCGTGCTGTGCAGTGCCTGGCCAGCGGGTGCACGGGCATGTGTGGCACAGGAATGTTTCCTTGCGTGACAGCCACAGACTAATGGAATGTGACTGGAAAGCACAGGGACGTGTGGGTGGGTTGTGGAGGTGGTGTTTGACCACCGGTCCAGACTGGCCTGTGTTATGCTTTCCTAAAGTAGCACAAACTTTTGTTTTCTGATTTATTATGTTAGTAAAAGATCACATAGATTGTGCATGTGTGGATGTTCTGTCATAAAATCAGAATAAAAAACACAACAACAAAATCAAAAGTCCTGGATTCTCTGTTAATGCAGTTTTCAAATTCCCTAGTTAGAATGTAAAATTTAATTATTTCTCAGCTTAAGGAAGTTTTCTTGTTTAAAAAAGGAGAGGAAATAATGGTGAAGTCCCAAACGGTGCTATTGCCTTTAAGTGTCAGTATGGAAAAAGATTGGGATGTTTGCAGTCAGCAAATCCATTTTGATCTGGATTGCATGCGCCTCATCTGACCAAAAGTGCATTATGTGTGTGTGTGTGTCAGTGTTACTATTGATCCTAATTTCCGGGCAGTGCCACTTAATGGCATTTGCTCGTTTGGAGCCAGGCCTGGGCTGCCTTTCCCAGCCGTGCCAGTGTCCTCTGTCCCTGCAGTCACCACTTCTCCCCAGAGCACCGGGCATTGCTCACCGCACTTGGCTTCTTCCTTGACACAGCTCCTTAATGAAACACCGGATGAGTCAGTGTTAACTAACCTCACTTGGGTGTGTGGCTGTCACCTCCCTGGAGAACTTCTGTCTGTGTCTTGAGAATGCCGGGAACCAGAGAGACATGCTTTGCATTCAGCTGCAGCTCCATTCTCCACATAATTTTAGGCTTTGGTACCTGTAGGGATGGCGAATTGGAAGTGAAACTGGCACAAGCAGAAGGAAATGTATGTGTCTCTTGCTCCCTCAGGCAGCACTTTTACATAAGAGGGACACTTTAGAGATGCATATTTGAAATTGATTTCGTCTTTCTGCCCCATTAAACAAGCAATTGATTTTCAACAGCAGCTCAAAGATGAATCTGAGTCAAAGCAGGATGATTAACTGGAGGACAGCCAGCTTGGCCATTGTTTGTCCTCTCCTGTTTAATACTCAGTGTGTGATACACACATCAGAGACTTCAAACTCCTCCCTTCGAGAGACAATACAGTAAATTAATCTGTTGAGAAATTGCTGAGATTCCAGCCTCCCTACCAACTTTTTCATTTAACCATGTTAAATACTGCTAGCTGGAGTTGCTCAACTCAATGACTCATAGCCAAACACTGTAAAACATTATTTTTCGGTTTTTTTTTTTTGCATTTCCTATCTATAAATGAGTGGTTTGGAGTTCAGTTGTGTTGAATACACTGAGGTGAAAATTCCTGGCAGCTGATAACAACTATTCTTCATTTAAACACAGAATATGCTCTGCTTTCACCCATAAAACTGGGTGATCTTTGCATGTACATATCAGCAACCCCAAAACTACAATGTCTTGAGGGCATATGTGCCCATCCCTTTTCTGAATATCTGAGTTTCGGGTGTTCTAGTGACTAACCTGACTTTAGAAAGGCAAGGATGTTAAGGAGTGTCTCTTGAAACTCCAACAGGTTTAATCCCTTATGTCCCAATACTTGCCATCCCAATTTTAAAGGAAAAATAGATGTACCTAAAAGCCCTTAATCATTGTCATGATCCCCATTACGGTTTGTTGGTCAGGGAAGCAAACATACTCTATTCTTATGGGTGCTGACAGGAGAGAAAATCGAAAGATGGAGGAAAATGCTACTGCTCTGTATACACTGTGCCTCTTAGCCAATTTAAACCACCATTTTCATCAATTTCTCTTTGTAGGAACAAATTAGAAAATATAACTGTTGCTATCCACAGGGAAGGGGAAGTAAATCTATAAATTGAAGTTCAAGGTTATTGGAGCTCTTATCTGTCCATAATATAGGTATCTGTCTCTGAGCTGCTGAATATTTTTATTGCTGCTGGTTTAATAATTAATCTACCCTTTGGAAGCTGCAGGCTTTTTGCCTAGGATTAATGTTCTCTTAACATCCCATGTCTACCACCCTGTCCTGAAAGCTAAGTGGCACCACAAGAATCTGCTGCAGGGGGCTTGTTCCATCTTTGAACCATGTTTTTGTGTTTGTATGTCTTCATAGAAAGCATTTTTAATCCCTCTCTGCTGCCAGGTTCAGGCAAAAAATCTCCAGTTCTGTTCTGCAAATCTCTTCTACAGCAGTTTGAAGGGTTGGTGCATTAACAACTAGCAATGGTACATGGCAGGTTTCTCTGAACTCGTCTGTGAAAGAAGGCGTGTGCGTGACTGAAAGGGCTGTTGCATGTTGTCTCCAGCTAGGAGTGAGGAAATGCATGCCTTTAAACACAAATCCTGCTGCCTGTGGGGTAAACTCCTTCCCCCATGTCAATGTCTGAGTCACTTCAGGGCCTTTCCATGCTTTCCTGGGAGAGACCCTACTTGGTGAGGTGTTACTCGGACCTGTAAGCAGGCACTGCAGTTCTTTGGCGCTTGAGTGCTTTGTGTTTTTTCCTGTCCTCTCTTTTTGGTATAGAAAAGTGCTGAATTAGTATATACTGCCTGCCACAGTGAAAGTGGGGTGAAGCAGGATGCTCAGCTACTCCCATTTGCTTGTGAAGATCCCATTAGGTTTCCTGATGGTGCTCTCTGAAATGAGGAGCTCTTGCTTTCATCAGGTGGGAGAATCAATACTGTGTCCCTGCTCTGCCCTGTTCACCCTTTTGATTCCCTTTAAATGGAAGTGGTGCCTGCCATGGATTGCATGTTGTACATCTCCAATGTGTCACTCAAGAGGAAGAATCTCCATCTGTGTGTTGAACATGATGCTAGGCAAGATAGGATGAAGGAAAACATTTTTAATCCTTTAAAGTATTTCTGATCCCTGTGATAAAGTGGAGAAGTGAGGTTGGGATGTGGGATAACAGGAGTGTGGAGAGTGGCAGGGGGAACACACTCGTCTCAAGGTAGCTTTTGCTTCTAAGAAAGGAAGTGTTTTGTTGAAGGCAATTGCTTTGGGGCAGCCAGTTATGCAAGCCCTCCTAATTATGAATGGAGGGATACCTCTGTGGAGAGTGGATGAAGCAGAAGGAATGAAAATGGGAGCTGCTGAAGCTGCATCTGTGCACTGGGGAGAGGGAAGAACAAGGAAACTTAGGACAAAAACAAGTAATAACAGGATTCTGACTCAATCATGTCTTTCTGAAACACAAGGACTAGAAAGAGAGATGAAAATATGGAGTTCTGATTTCTAACAGGATTTGTTTCCAGCTAGTACATGGAGTGGGTTAGTGGCCAATATAAGCCTTTTTGAATAGATCCCTTCCATGTTGTGTTTGCACTTGATTTTTTTTCATATATGCAGAACTTGAATTCTGAAGGTCTCTTCACCACCTCCAATTGCCTCTGAGCAGAATCTTCCTTGGTGGGTGGTGGTTTTTTTTCCTATTTTTAGCAGCAGCCCATGCAGTTAAGAGCACATGATGTTTACCTTCATGGCTGAAGCCATGGTTTTAGCCCAGGTTTCCAGAGGCAAAAAGCAATGTTTTTCTGCCTCATTGAACTGATTTTAATTCAGTTAGGGCATTCTTCAGTCTCCAAATGTCGTTGTACAGGTTGTCTAGAAGCAATAGAACAGCATGGTTGTACTCCCAGCCTCGCTGGTGGGCAATTTTTCAGTTAAACCAGGCCTGGGCTGCTTTGTTCCCTGTGGAGCTGCTGTAACTGCACACACAGGAGCACTGGCTGCAATTGATGGCTGGGAGAAACACTGGTGCTGCTCTTCAATCTGGAGTGCTTCTTTCCTCGTTTCTGTCAGTCTGCAGCAGAATACCCGCCACTAATGCAAGGGTGCCCCATCAGAACAAAGTCATAGCCATTCCCATGGCAATCATAGAATTACAATATTCTTAATTTTATTTTAACTGTGGTTGAACACACAAATTTCTAGGTTTGCAATGTTATACAATGTAGCTTGTTCAGTTGCTGTAGCAGTGACACTTCAAGTCATCAGAAATACTGCTTTTTTTGTTGTAAAACCATATGGATTTTACATTATAAACAGTGATTACTGATTTTATTCTCCAAAATTTAGCTTGCTGTAAGGAATAGCTGGATGAAATGTGACCAAAGCCCTAATAGCTCATAGTTTAGTTGTGTTGGTGATGTGAGTTGGTTAGCACAGGCTCAAGTACTCTTCCAGGAGCTGAAGAGGATGACTTTGTGCTGGGATTAGACACAGCTTCTCTTAGGGAGCCAGTTCTGTGTGCAGCAGCCACAAATTCTCAAGAGATTTGTTTTGAAACAGCAGACTGGTTTTTTATACTGCCCTGGCTGTAGCCCTTCTGCATTTTGGGTGTAATAAGGTGTGCCCTCTTGCATTAAAGACTTTATCCATTCTCCCTATCTAGTCCACATGTACCACACAACTTACTATTGCCTGTAATTACTATCTGAGCTGTTCTCAGCTTATAGCTATTTATTTGTCTTGGAAACTGGACAGTGTTTTCCATGGGATTACTTCTCTTTGTTCTAGTTGTTATAGTCAGGATGGTTTAGGCAAAACAATGCAACGGTTGGTTTTGGGGCACCAAAGGCTAATTCAGGTCTCAGAAACCTTGGTTTGCAGCCAAGAAGTGCACACTACCCCATCCATGGCAGATAGTAAGTGCTATCTCTTGCACACATGCAATTAATCTTTGAAAACACGAGGGTTTTACTTGCAGGGATCAATTTACAGCAGAACAGAGTAAAGCAAGTTTTTACCTTGTGGAAGGGCAAAGCTAGAATTGAAGGATTACCTTCAGTAGGCTGGAAATGCCTACTTTATGGACATGACACAACATTTTCTCAGAGTGTGGGCAGACCTAATTAAGCAGTTCTCCCTGGACAATATTTGTTTCTCAGGTCACTGCAGTGGTTGTTTCAATCAAGTTTCTCACTTGTATTGAAACTGTCCTAGAGTGCCATGAGTGCAGGTGTCAAACTTTGTCCCTAGGCAATTATTTTGTTTCTTTGAAGCCAGAAGAGTCCAAGAAGCCGAGTTAACAAGGCTCACCCATGAGGTTTCTGCTGCTTTTATTTTTTTCCCCCCATAGCAAAAGCTGGTGAAGTATAGAAAGAAGTCTCTGTGACCTCATAATTGAATAAAATGAGACTGCTAATTATGTCTGGGAGGATTGTTAGATTGTCATCAATATTTCTCATCACATTTAGGCCCACAGACTTTCTTTTTTAAGAAGAGAAGAATTCGGGGTGGATGTCACTGCAGTCTATAGATTTTACCCATTGTTTTATTTTTTGTGTGTTTCTGCATGGATTTTTTTGGAAAGGTGAATTGCTGGGTGAAACTATCTGCCTTGACATTCAGTGGTTCTGGGCAAACAAAGAGTTGTAATTTTATTATCTCACAAATGAAACTTGAAAGGTTTGCCTTATCTTTGCTTCCCTTGCCTTCTGGACAGAGGCAGGAAGAGATTCTGCCCTTTGGGTGGTGCCTGGTTGTTCCCTGTCCCCGGAGGAGTGGGAGCTCTCTTAGGAGGAGCACCACAGATCCTGTGGTACTGTGAAGGGCCTCCTTGCTGTTACAGCTTTTCAGCAATCCTGTTTGGGAATGCAGAGAGGGGAGGAAAGTGCTCTGCCTTGTGGGTACTTCACTCAAATGAAGCTGGGGGGAGGAGGAGGCAGCTCGATCCAAATTGCCTGTTGTTCACCCTCATCTGGCTGCGTTCCTCTGCTTTCTTACCCCCCATGCCTCTCCCTAACTTCCTGGCAGTCATATTCCATGGCATGCTCTTTTCACCCCGTTTCAGACCATGCAGCAGTAGCACAAGAGAGCCTTTGTTTAGCTGGACTGCTGTATCTGAATGCTGTGAAAAGCATTGTAGCAGCTGCCGATGTTTGAGACTGTGCTTGGGGATGTGTCAGAGGGGATCTGTGTGGCCAGCACCCTCTGAGCTGAGCAGCAGAGCTGTAGGGACGCTCTAGGGGGACAGGAGGGATGCTGTTGTGTGAACTGCATGGAAGCAGACTGGCTGTCAGTGCCGTGGAATGTTTCTGCAGAGCAGCTTCTGTGTGTTGATATTGCAGCAAAGTGAGTCTAAGGACATCTGTGAAATGGAAAAAACTTCTTTGACACCTGACCAGTGGTAGAGAGACCAGAGAGAGCTCAGGTGGCAGCTGCATTGTCTGCTTGCAGGAGAAGTACCATTTCTTGGGGGAATTCTCAGCTCTGTCAGCAAGGTGTTTTCCTTCACTGCCCAACTCCTCGGCCATGCTGTGCCCCACAGCCAGCCCAGTCTGTATTACTGTGGCCCAGCGTTCTGTACCAAGGGCCATCAAGAAGAGCTGTCCCGGGGAGGCCACTGGCACTACAAGAAGCCCTATTTTGAGTCAGCGTGTTGATGCTGTGCTGCAAGTGCATCTTGTTCAAAAGCTGTACTAATTATAAATTGGTCTTGGGAGCTGAGGATAAAAATATCTTTAGTCAGCCTGTCTCTGTAAACAACCTGTGATGCTATTTGGAAATGTGGTGTAGTTTTCATGTTGCAGGGAATGTGTGTGCTGTATGTGAAGGACTTCAGCAGCCACAGTGCAGAGCTTCCTTGTGGTCAGGCTGACAAATAAAGCAGAGAAGGAATTTTTTTGCATGCTAGAGATGGCAAAGTGGATATTCATGACATTGTTTTCCACCCAGTTAGGGGAGAAATTTGAGTTTACCTTAGGATTTTAAGAGGAAGGGTGTTTATTATACCAAACATATGCTGTAATAGTACCTTCTTGGTTTTTTAATTAAAAAATGCCCTTGAAACACCTTCACTGTCGTGGCCATATGAATTTGGGTGAAATCTCTCCCTTACATTGCAGGAGAGGATTTACTTCTGTGGTACAAGAAATTAGCTGGTTCACTACTAAAGCAAATGGTGATGTGTGCTGTCATCTGCAAGGTAGATTTCCCTACTGGAAGGGGGTGCCAGAGGCAGGAGGAGGATCCGGGTGCCAGCTGCCAGTGGCAGACACACAGGGAGCACCCACGAGTGGAAATGATGCTGGAACTCCATGTGACTTTTCTACACAGCTGGAAGCTGCTGTGAAGTGGTGGCGAGAGGAAACTCCACAGCCTCCTGTGGCTGTCTCGGGGCTGATCCTGACAGAGCTGTCACTTGGCTCCTAGTGGAACTGAGTCCCCTGTGAACACCCCCTGACTGTTTCAGGCAAACCTTCAAATGTATACTGGGTGCTTGGGAAGATGAATTATGCGAGCATGCTTTTCAGGGAGGTAAAAGCACTTTGCCTTTCCTTTGTTCTTCTTCCTTCTTAAGCTCCATTGTGACTTAAACCAGAATGGTGCAATTTTTCCAGTTTCCTCAGGGTAATGCATCTTGCTGCAGGTCCTAGGTTGCCCTGTGTTCTGCATTCTGCTTTATACAGAGTAGGGAAAATAGAGGGAGAGGAGTGAGGAACAGATACAGCCCATTTTGGGTGTCTTCCAGTTCAACACTTTGGAACCACATCCACAGGCTTGAGGAAAAAATGCCTGAATGTGAAAGGGCTTGCCATCGGAACTAAATTATTCATCAGAATATTAAAAGAAGAGTGTACGAAGATGTAAACTGAGCACACCCCAATGCAGGCTGTAAGGAGCTAAAATTATAGTTGTGGTCTTGGGAAAAGACCACACTCTCAATTAGCTCAGTGCTGGCAGCTGCCTGAGTGCATACAGCACCTTCTGCATAAAGATGATGCCAAGCATTCATCAACTTTGTACTCGTTTTTCAATAGCTTAAATAAAATAGGATTTAGTCTCAGCAATATTATGTATCAGCAATAGATAACAGCACTGCCAGTTAATAGAGTGCTGTAAATCTGGAACCTCTTTGAACCTGTTGTCTTATAACTTCCCCAGGTTTTCTCATTTGTTTTTCTCCTTACTGTTTGTCCTGTAAATGTGTATATTAGGCTTTCCTGTGATGTCAGCCTCCTTTGTGTCCCCTTCTTGCATCAGCTCTGTTTCCAGCTGTTAATCATATATGATTGAATCTGTCTCCATCAGTGTTTTAAAAATTCATGGCTTCCTCTTTTAGTTCACAGCCTCTCTCTTTTTTACCATCTCTATTCAGCAGCCTATTTTCTGACTCTATTTTAAAGGAGGTGACCGCCTTGCCTCTCTTGCTGGAGTGTGATCATTGGCATGCATCTCCTGCATTTCAGAGCAAAGGTGAATGATGTGTTGAGAGCTTTAGAATGACTGAGTGACAAGGTTTTCCTTCTGTTTATTTTGGTCTTTTTTAATGCTGTTGTGGAAAGGATGGGATCAAGAACCAGGTCTTGCAGGGTTTTTAAAATCCTGTTAAGTCTGTTTTCTCTGTTTGTCGCTAGTAGTGCTTCAGGCAATATCCTTCTCCTCATGAACATGAAGGTCTTGCCTTAACTGATGACAAGCTCAGATGTTACAGCAGTGTGATTTAATTCTGAGAAGTACTAGGGCTTGAGTGGAAGTCAGTCTGCATTCAGGGTAGTAGTTAATATGCTCAAAGCTGTAATGGGACGTGTTTGCTAGGCCAACGATGCTCTTCTGTGCCCTTCTCTGTTCTCCCTCCCCCTGACTCCACTTGTCTCTCTCTTTGTCTCTTATATTAATTAATAATAATCACTGTGTGGGTGGAGATTTGTAGAACCAGAAATGGAATGAACTAGAAATGACCCAGGAAATTTCTGCCATTGTGCATGTATATATAGCTCCTAGACAGCCACAACAAAGAAGATACAGCTAATTATTTTCCAAGTGACTTTGACATGAATAGAAAAATGTATGTGAATATTTTTTGAGAGGTAAAACTCTAAATTTAGAATTTGCTTGACCTGTTTTAAAATATGTTCAAGAAGTCTTTAACAGAAACTTTTAAAAATGAGAGGGAACTTTTCTCTGAGGAATGAAAATCAATTTCAGTTTTAAATGAAAACCTGAAAAATTTGGACAAGATTTGTATTAGATATACTTGGGAAGGTTGGGGGAAGTGTGAAAGAAGTCTTTCCCTGATAAGTTGTTCTGTGTGTACTTGATACAAATATCTCATATGATGCAGAGCTCATCTGAAACAATAACAGGAAAAGAAAGCCATACAGAGAGCTGTAAAATATACTGATTCAGGGATAAGAAGTTCTTATTTGGAACATTCAGGTTGTGATAGTATTTTAGGCTTCATTTTTGATAAATTCATTTCTATTCAGTGATGCTTCTTGGCAGTATCTTGATTTTCACACTGCAAGAGATTCTGATTCTCAACCAGAAAAATAACAGTGGAGGAGGGAGAGCAGGGAGGTGTAGGTAGATGTACAAATAAAGTGTGAATGGCTTTCTGCAAGGAGGAAGGCTATCATCCAGGGCCTGCAGTGGAAGCCACTGTTTTTTCTGTATATTATATGTAGCCTGGGAGACATTGTAGAGACTTCATGTGAAACTGGGAAAGCAAGTGCGCATTTCTTTCCCCAAAAGGATTGTCCCTACCTACCTGAGAAATGTGTCTGACTTTCTCAATAACTAAGTAGTTATCTTTGTCATCTTGTGTTGCTGCGGCTCTGAAGTCCTCTGCTTTTGGTGGATGATCTTCTGTTTGTGTCCTTCAAACATGTTTCTGGTCCTTCTGCATTTTCATATCGCCTTATGTCATGAGACAATACACTAGTTGGTTGCTCTAGCCTGGTTCATTTCTTGTGTCTTTCAAGTAGCAGGAGGCTTCATTTACCTCTGTTCACCATCTGCTGAGTTCAGGCACTTCCTTATCTAATGTAGTTTCAGCTTCTTGCTCTTAGTTCTTGTTCCTGTGCATTTGGAAATGCTCTGGTTTTCTGTCAAATTTAGTTCTTCTGCAAAGGAGTCCATTAATATTCATAGGGCCCAAAGGAATGGGGTGAAAGAGAAGTGTCTGAATCCTCAGTGTCTGCATCCAGCAGGGCCTGAGCCTTCTGTGGATGTAGGGCTGTGACACTGTGACTGAAGGGTGTATTTTCTACATAATTGTTTATATCCTCTTCCTCTTGTAGGAGGATAATGTTCTTGATTGTAGTGTCACTCCGATTTTTTTTTAAAGCAAGAATCAGTGGGATGTTGACCAAACTGTTGTAGTTTTGCTTAATTTTTACCTTTTCTTTGGCGTTATTCTACATCTCCTTCAGAAAAAAAACTCTTAGAAAAAAACCCACAACAACCCAACCCACGAAAATAAAACCTGCAAAAATCCCTCACAAAGCCCACAGAAACACAGAAAAGCTTCCCAAACAAAGCTTCCCACTGCATATGTGTTGGCTGTGTTTTTATGGGGTTTTTCCTTTTTGCTGCAATATATATTTCTCTCTGTGTTTATTGTCATACAGTTTGCTTTGAGAAAAACCGGCATGTTGCATACTGAGTCTCTGTTATTTAAAAGAATTTCCCATGTCTTTTTTATTAGTAATCATCATGTACCTGTGAGCAGGGAGGTGACACGTTGGAATATGTCAAGTAAATGTAACCGAAGTGAAATCAGATAATTGACAGTAAGGCAGGAGTGCAGGGAAGACAGCTTGCTTGGCTGCCAGCTTGACAAAGCATGTTAGTTCACTGGAGTTTTCTTTTGTTTTCTTTTGTTCTTGATTTTGATTCCCTGTTTGAGCTCTGTCTCCACCTGAAGTGTTCATTATTTATGTAAGGCAGCACTGTTATTCCTTCAGGGTAAATGCTTACAGCTGCTTGTACGGACTGAGCTTTACAGAATTGATGCAGAAATACAGATATCAGACTGGATTTGCCTTGTGCTATAGGTTCTCCATTTTCTTTTGGGCATTGTCACACCCAGCTTACTGCAAAGAGCACTGCTTCTCCAGTGTGTTATTGTAAGGTATTTACTCTAAGCTGCTTCTCAGGTGCTAAAGTGAAATCCAGTTTACTAGCTTATCTGTACCACTAAGCCTTTGGAAAGAATGGGGAGAATACTTCATTTCACTTTTGTTTTGCCCTATGCCAGACAGAGCTGATAGACTGTGACAGTATTAAACAAACTCTGCAGAAAATGGAGAAATGGGGATGAAAAAAGAGTTCTTCCTGGTGTTGTGTTTGCAGTGCTAAGGGTGTTGAACAAACATGCTTGCAGGGGTTCAGGATGTATTAATGATTCAGTTCACAAGTAGTAAGGATAAAGGGTTGGGGTTTTTTTTCCAGGCATTAAGTACTGCATAACTGAAACTTTGTTAAATTGTTGAACTAATTTATGTATCCCTCTTAAAAGGGGGGGTTAAGCTTTCTTGAAACAGGCAAACATTCAACACTTCCTTTTATTTAATCCAAATAATCTTTCCTGCTGTCAGCCAAATTGGCCATATCATTTCATGTTCTGTGCTGCCAACACATTTCCTTTCTCCATAGTACATATGATCTCATATTATGCATAATAACTCCTGATATTTTTCTGAAATATCAAACTAACTTGACCTGAAGGAAAAACAATTTTCTTTTTGCTATGTTGAATCTTTCTATACATTTCCTATATTAACTAATTCTATACTCTTAAGATGAAATCTGCCAGTAGAAAATAAGTCGAGAATGTAAGGGAGGAGTCATGAGCAGCTTACGGTAACTGCTAGGACTAGGTGGACATCAGAGCATAATATCCACCCTTGCTGCACCAAGGCTAAATTATGGATATTTTTAATGGGTTGGTAGCTAATTTTAGTGGCACAGATCTTCAAATGAACTTTTTTGCATGTGGTTCTTTCAGGCAAGTTTTGCACTTACTTAAGTTGGTGACAGAGAAAATTAGTGTTAATCAGAGCCAAGCCATTTTAAATGCTCTGACAGGTCTCCACACGCCAAGAAGGGCAAAGTACTCAGTGCTGAAGGTGTGACAGCTCCCACAAAAGCAATGAGCATTTCCTCTAGCAGTACCCTTTCTCTGTTTTTGTAGTTTAAAAGCAGCTTTGTAACTTGTCTTCTGTGGTTGCATCAGGTGGGGACTTGTCTTGTAAAGTAAATATCCTGAATGAAGTCTTGCTGCATGCTTCTACCACAGACCACAGTCAGAAACAGTACTCCAAATTTCCCAGCTTTGCTTTAAATTTTCTGTGTCTCTAGGCCAAGGTGCTTGTTGTCCATTTAACTTAACTTGTTAAAAACTTGTTATCCTAAAAATAATCAATTCATGTAGCCCATTAAGTCATCGTGTATCCTCCTTCTTGCCCCACTACTTTCTCCTCTTCCCCGTGTCTGCCTCACTTTTGAGCCTGTTGACCAGATTCAGTCACACAAAATCAAGCCAAAATCCTCAAGGTGGAGGAAGGACCTGCCACAGTTCAGGCTTTGTTAGTGGCTCTGCTTACAGGTTGCTCCTTTGCTCAGCAGAAGCCATCCAGAGAGAAGAATGGGACTAGAGGACCAGCACAGTTAGGAAGAAGATACCTGTCTTCTTCTAAGCCCTAACTTGTAGTGGAAGCTGGGCTTACAGACAAGACACCATGAGCTGCCCCAAGTACCATATATACCATGGTGAATCATGGATTCTTTTGGGGGATTTGGTGCAGCCTCTTTTATTTACAAGGATCTCTGCCAGCAACACACCATAAACTTGGCATGCAGCTCCTCCTCATTACCCTGGCCTTCTTTTTGAAGCCAAGCTTGACAGGTGAGGAAGTTAGAAGGAGAAATCAATGAGGAGGTTCATCTGGCATCAGAGAGGTCAGCAGACCTACAGAGCAAGGTGTATTGGCCCAGCTTTGTGGTTTTTTTCCGGGCAATACCATCCCACCAACTCCAACACTCTTGGGATTCAGCTGAGAGCTCTCAGCTTCAGCTGAAGGGCAGGAAAAGGTGTCTGCATCTGCTTTAAAAGTAGCTAGCTAAATAGGTAAAAGCTCAAAAGGCATTGAAGCTTTGATCACCATTGCCAAGTTTCCACATGTTTAGAACATTGAGTGCTCCTGTAAACAAGATCTCAGCCCACACCCTCTCCCTGTGTAGGTGGCCACTGAGGCTTCACTTAGAGCACTGTACCCGCCTGTGTGCAACCAAGGCAGTGACTGACCTAATGACTCTGGGAACTAGACTCTAATGGTCAAGCCTTGTTACATGGCTGGCAAGGCTGGAAAATGCTGGAGTGTCTCAGAGCTTCCTGGACAATCTGCTGTGATGTGAAATATTTCCCGCTCCTGGAGCAGAGGAGTCCCCTAAAGGCAACTGAATAAAAGAAGTAGCACAGCCTGGAGATGAGAGGAAGTGGCCTCTCCTTTTAGGTTAAATGAGTAGGTGCAGAGCTCTGAGACTGGTGGCTGTTCTGACTTGTTTTGCAGGGGACTGAAACTCATGCTGGGCAGGGCTTGGGGTACCCGGCTCATATGAAGTCTTCTGGAGGTTTGGTGAGTGATGCAGGTGGAGGTAACCTGTGGGTCAGAGGTGGCTCATACCTGTTGAAAAAATACAACCAAGCCTGGCAGCTGAGTTGTGCCAGGGGCAGCACAGCAGTCACAGTGAGGTGTCTCCATCCTCCAAGCAAAAACCATTGTCTGACAGGACTCCACATTTCTGTTGCCTGAGCAGGCTGTTTGTGAGGATGTGTAATCTTTGGATTCACCCTTAAACAAGAAGATGAGAAGAATGAAGAATGTGTCGTGATCATCAGATGGAGCTGAATTTATGTGGCAGTAAGACTTCTCTGGCAGTTAGACTCTGTGTTGGGAAATGGAATGGATCTGCTTACGGTATATTTAAAGAGGGAGACGGCAGTGAACCCACATCCAAGAGAATTTAAATTTTATTTCGTGTATTTAAATATATTTGTCTAATCTCTCTGACAAAAGCATAATTTGCTTTATAAATGCATTTTACACGTTTGCTTGGTTTTGTGTGGTTTTATATGTGCACTGTCAATTTTTGCAACTGAGATATGAGCCTGTTTCTTTTTTTCCCTTTAATGCACATATAAAGCTTCATAGAGAGTTGTTTCTGAACATTGTCTTTCTTGTATCTCCAAACATAAAATGTCAAAGCAGCAAAATAAACAGCCTCCCTCACTCCACTCTCCAAACTAATTGAGTGAGAGCTTTTCTAATTTAAAAATTTTTAAGAAGTTATAGCAGTGGTCAGGCCTCTTCTCACTACCCCACAACTGCACAGCTCTTTGTTTCAACAAAAATCACATCAATAAAATAGAGTTACAGTGGGCCAGAATATTAAGGTTGTTAGTTTATGATCCAGTAAATTTGCATTTAAGATGGCTGTTGTGGGATCAGAGGCACCCTGCAACCATGTGGGCTTGCTAGGTTTACTCAGGACAGTTTCACTCTGACAAATCTCCTTTGCATGCACTAGAACATATGAAGTCTATTCTAATTTTTTTAATATCCCATCTCGTCCTCATAAGATTATTTTGATCCTTTCTCATCCATCTGCCACTGTGACTCTGCCTGCCAGATATTGCTGTCCTGTCTTGGATAATATTGTTCAAGCCTGTCCAGCACTGAACTTGGCTGGTTGTTGTAGGAGAACCATGAGTGGTTCTGCATATCTGACTGTGATGTTGATCTTTCTAAATTTTTTTTAACTTAGTGCTAAAACTAAGGCTTTGCTGGCTGTATGAAGCAAGGTCTAAAGCTTCAATTGATTGGTTTTTAGCATGGCTGGTGACAACTATCAACATCTGAGCCAGAAAACCTTATTTTGTATGTAATGAAAGGATGGCCAGAGCAGTTTTAAAATGCAAGGTCTTGAATGTTTTGTGTGTCAGCCAGAATTCAAGAAGAAGTTGGTGGGAAAGGGAGGAAATGAAGTAGGCAGAGTGCTTCATGTAGTACCCAAAATTGCAGAGTGTCTGCTAGTCAGTGCATGAGGTGGTTCCTGTTCCTTCAAAAATCCCAATTTTGGATCTTAAAGTAGACAAGGTATTTGGTATGCAGAAAGTCAACGATTTGCCTACAGATTTTATATTCTTGCCTTCAGACAGCAAGGCTGAAACTTTAAGGTAAAGTCAGAATTTCATTATTTAAGATACTTTTCAATGGGAAGTAGGTGGTCACTGGCTGGTAGTAATTCAAATGTGTTGACTTGTAATTAAATATGGTTGTCGCATTCATTTGGCACTATTCCTGGAGAACTGGGTGGATGCATGCTGGACGTGTACATGTGCTCACTGAAGTAGTTGTAGGGCTCAGCATACACTTGCTCAGATCCCTGATTAATGGTTGTTTTTCCCTTGTGGCCTTTGCCAAGATAAGCTTGGATGGAAAACTGAATTAAAAAGCACTTAATTTAAAAACTAATTATTAGTGAAACAAATGCTTGTTCAAATGATCTTCTCTTTGAGCAAAATAGAAGTTTAACAAAAATATGATTTTGCTCTTTCAAATTAACATGTCATTAAACAAGGGAAGCTTTGTGGTTTTTTGTTTCTGGTCATCGTGTCCTTCATAGTGGATACCGGAGGGAAGAGAAGCTTTCCACATCCTGGAACTTCTCAAATTCCCATAGCTTGCTTTCAGTGGCAAGTTCAAAGCCTATAGAAAAATGTTAATTTAAACAAAGTCATATTTACAAACTGTGTTTTGGCCATTTGGGGAAAAGTTTAGCTGTCAGGAGCTGAGTTAGACCTTCTGCAAAACTCTTGTTTCAGAGCATTGGTCTATGACTTTTGCAATCTCAGTGTCTGCCTTGCTTCAAATCTTTGAGAAGTGAACAGTGTTTTGAATTCATATAGTTTTAATTTTTTTAATATTAATTTAATTTATGGTAAGGGTACTTTTTTCAAATGTAGAATTTAAAGGATTTTATTTAGAGATTCAAACAGAGATAATTCCAGCTATAAAAGTACAGACAAGTGTGATTTGTATTTAAAGGGTTCCCCTTCACTCCCTAAACCCCCACCCACCCCAGCAGTTCTTGCCTTTGCTTATTAACCTTTCCTTAAAATAAAGCCAGCCGACTGTCATACCTGAACTATCTCCACATGAAAAGCTGCACACCTGAACGAGTTTTCTAGAAAGAAGGACTAGTCCTACATATTGCAGTGCAGTATTGAAGATAAAAAGTAAGTGGCAGGGGGGGTATGTCTGAAAAAAAGGTGAGGTTTTCTTGGGCTATCTGGTATCTCTGCAGAGCACTTAACTTGTCAGCAGGTTAGAACTGAAGCCTGTCATCAACTGCTCCTTGTGTAAGAAGGAGCATCACTCACCCCTTCTCGGGAATGCCCGGGTCACCCCGGGGTGTGCGGGAGCAACAACAAAAATGTCATTCAGTGTATTTGACTTTCTAAATTTACCTTTGTACTTTATCTGACTCCTGTGGTGTGCCGTAGTTCTTGCACTGGGGATGACTATTTGAGTGGTGTTTGCAGGGAGATTGGCACAAATCCTCTGTCAGGAGTTCGGGAATGAGAAAGGTCAGTGTTTATCTGTGTGGGTGGGTGTGTGCCCAGTGAGGAAAGGAAAACAGTGGTTTAAGAAGAAATTATAAGGATATTTTATTTTATGTGTTGAACTTCTCTGGGGTAAAATCCCAGGTGGTCTCAGTCTTAAGTGTTGTTCCCATTCTTTAACTGTTCCTTGATTTTAATTTTTTTGTTTTAATTTTTCTTTTGAGATGTCTGAATGAAATTGCCAAGTCAAAGGTCACCAGCTTACTTCAGTGCACTTTAGGATTTCAGCAACCTTTAGACATGATTTAAAAACATCTCTATCAAAGTCTACCTTGAAGATGCAATAGAATAGAAAGTGTACTCAGGTGCTGGAAACAACTTAGCCATAGCTATAAAATTGGGACAGAGGATGGTAAGTCTGTACCAGAAGCAAGGAATGTCTGGGGTATGTGGTATTTGGCTGTGGGTAGGGGTTGGGTGCCAGGATGCTTGGGATGCAGTTTCTTTTGAAGAGAGAACCAGGATCCCTGAACAAGGATGTTTCCCTTTGCTCACTCCGTATCTCTACTCAGTGTAGAGACCTGACATGCTGCCTGGTTTTGGAAATAAGCAGGACTGCACCAATGAAATAGGCAAATTTTATATTTTGCTGGTATCTTCAAGGAAGAGAAATGTCTTAATCCCTTCACATCACCACTTGTGTTCCTTGATTTCCCGTGCAGAATACATCCTCCAACTTTTTCCTGAGAAAGAAATTACTCTTCTCCAAATTCTCACTTCTTTAGTTACTCCCATTTGTATGCTTATGATATGTAAGAGAAGAAGATCTTACTCTTTGAAAGAGCTATCCCAGAGGAGGCTCTGGCCTCTCTCAAAGAGGCATCTGATGGTTGCTGCTGAAGTATTTGAAATGCATGCAATGGCAAGGCTAGATTTGGGAAAAAACGTTGTCAAGCATCTAACACAGAAGCAAATAGGAAGAGGGAAAGAGGGCAGGTCAGACTGCTTTTGGGGGATTATTTATTAAGACTCAGATCTATGCCTTTGGATTATGAGTAGATTTGGCCCACGACACTAAGTCTGTAACACCACAGATTGGTATGCCTTTGTTTCCTAATATAAGATACAGAAATCCGCTGTGTTGCCAGCATTGTAAATGTACTACAAAATTATTTCATTCCAAAGAAGTTAAACCCCTTAGTATCCCAGGCTGTTACATTCACTCCAACTGGCATTTGGAGCTCATACAGCACTTCATAGTGAGCTTCTCGTGGGGAATGCAGTCACAGAGAACTTAATTTTTTCAGCCATGGCTTTACTTTTTTCTAATCCTACATAAAGTGCATTAGATCTTGGGCTTTGGATCTTCATACCCTTCAGTGTGTAACTTATTATAGGGATCAGTTAGTTCAAGGAGTAGCATGTGTGGGAAATGCTGGTAATATTAGACTTTTGTGCTTTCTTTTATGAAGTGCTTCATCTAAAAATCTATAACACTTGCAGACATCACTAGTTGTCTTAAAGCATTATGGAAACCTGACCTTACCCACCCCATCTCATCTACATTTGCACATGTATTTGGGAATCCAGTGCTTTGGTTGCTCACCTGACAAGGAATGTGGTGAGAGTCATATTTAATGAATATAAGTGTCTCTTCTGCTATGCCTGTGGTGCTTTGGTGATAAACATCCTTCCCCAGGGCTGCACAACCAGCAGTCTTTCTGACTTAACAGCTTGCTGTTGAGAGAGTAGTGACACGTGGTGTGGCAGTGTTAGCCCCATATTCTGGTTTTTGTTTTTCCCTTTTCATTTAGAGAAGGATGCCTCTGCCATCTCTGCTCTCCCTGTTTCATCTCCTGCTCCCACATGGCCTCCATTATCAGCCCGGTGTCAAAGCAGCCCCAAGATCTGGGGCAGGGATGGGAGCCCTGAGTGGCTTGGAATCTGAGCAAAGGCACAAAAACTGCTGTGCTACAGGGATGCTGCTCATTGCACCACGGCTCTGCACGGCTTCTTCCGGGCAACCTGTGGCCAGATCTAGTGTGCACAAGGTGTTCTCAGATATATGCATTTGCAGGAAGAGCTGCCACCCCCTTGCTGGAGACTGCCCACTCCTGCTCTTAAAGCATGCAGTAGTTTTGTGTTTGTTTTTATTTAAAGAAGACAGCAACAAAACCAACCAAACAAAAACCTGTCTCAATTTTCTGTTCTCACTGCAAAAAAAAAAATTGAAAGAGGGGAGAAGTTCAGTGGAAGAACTGTAGCTCATTTTCCAGAGAAGGGGATCAAATAGTATGAGTGACCCAGCAGCAAATAGCACCGTGTTAATTGCACTCCAGAGAATTTTGCACTTAACTGTTTTCAGACATGTTTTTAATTAATGCAATATCTTAGTTCTGTTGGATTCAGAATGAAATCATATCTCAAATATTGGTTGTTGCTCTGAACTTCTAGCCATCTGAACTTCAGAAAACTTGCTACAGCTGTTGTGAAGCCCAACTTGTGAATCTTTAGGGGACAGGATACTTTTAATTAACCTGGTTTTTGGAGAGTGCAATGTAAGTCGGCTGCATTCTGATGCTTACTTATATTGAAGTATGTGTAGTTTCCCCTTCTTCTGAAGCATCATAAATTGTTTCCAAAATCCACGGGCCAGTTGTAGTTGCCCTACTTGAGTCAGAATAATCAGGACATGAAGATTAAATACTCTTCCCTCAGCCCACCACCCTTCTGGCGAGATGTGAAAGAGAAATCCAGACTACTTCATAGTGAAGGCATGTTAGAAGCTGCATTCATACCTAGGTAAATCACCATCTCATTTCAGAGCATGGATTTGTTTTGCTTTGTTTTATTTTGGTTTCTTTGGGGGGAGGTTGGTTTTTTTAGGCTCCTTTGGTGATACAAGGTCGGTAGTGAAAGTGTGGATAAATATTAACTGACTGCATATGCTGCAGCACATTGTCATTAAGTGGTTTATGTGTGAAACCATGGAAGGAAGAAGCTGGAACAGAGACACTTTCTCCTATTTGATGTGAAATACCTGGTGGTGAGAGATATAATCAAGAGTAATGTGTTCTTAGGGTTATTAGATACACACTGTACTCTTGTTTTAATTAAGCCTTGTCTGTTGCACTTGGTGATGCTTGCAGTGGTACAAATGTCTGTTTGGCTCCTTTAACATCCAACATGTTTTGTTGAAGCAGAAATAGTGTGGTCAGTCACTAAGAGGAAGCATAACTGAAGTGTTGGGTCCAGGCTAACTTGTTTCACAGGCTGCAGGAGTGGTATTAATGTAAGACTCCTGCTGGGCATACTTTCATTAGCTGAAAATGTTTGCAGATGCTGTGATCCTATGGGTCTTTCGATACCAAAAATCGTGACCAAAGTTATTTTTCTGGAGCTCATCCTGATGTTGGCCAGTTAGGTATCTTGTTGCCTCATGTTTTGTTTCTGCCATTAAAAAAAAATAAATTCAGATATCTTTATAATTACAAATTCCTAACTGTCTCTGAAATAAATTGTGCCTTATTTGAATGTTTCTAGGAGGTTAATGAATAATTAACTACAGAGTAAAAGGGAAGATCCTTTTAACAGGCAATTGAATCTGGTGTGATGTATGAAAATTAATGGGTAGGCTTAGAGCTTTAAATGTGATATAAATATTTTTAATATTTGGACATGAAAATGTCCTTATTGGCAACAATTTCAAACATAGTTATTTATTTGGAATACCTCTCAATGAATTCAGTTCCCAAAAAATGAAGCTTAGAGTTTGTGTATTTAGGACCTGCACTTGAATGCAAGGACCCTTGTTACCTTATTTGTGATTAGGTGAGGGAGAGCAAGTCTCGGTTTGTGGGGTTATCTTCTTTCTCCTTAACATTTTTTCCCTCTTTGTTACGCTTGTGCAGGCATTTGCTCAGATTGAAAATTCAGCTCTGAGTCTTTGTACCTTCTAGGAAGGAGGAGTGTGCAATGATTTTTAAAATAGAAAATATTTTACATCTGTTGCTTTTATAGTTGGTTTTATATGTTAGCTACTGATAAGCCAGTAATAAATCAGTGCAAGCCCTGCATGCCTACACTTTTCCTTCTTTGAACACAGCTTGGATATTTTTTGCTCCCTGCTCTACTCTGTGTGGTGAACTGCATAGGGAGTTTTCCTGTGTTGCAGAAGGATTTGGAAATGAAGTTAATGCCACACTTCAGATCTTAATCTTCCTTGCTGTTTGCAGGTGATTCCTTGCCAGTCGGCTGGGTCACTATTAAAACCAAGCAAGGATGCCTAAAACCAGGAGACTCCATCTATATTAGCATCTCCAATTTCTCACATCTGGAGTTCTAAAATTGGCTATAAATTGAGTTCCCTTAAAGGGAGGAAGGTCACAAGTGACAAGGCTCAGCCATCTCCAGCGCTGCCAGCCTGGGGCAAGGCAGGGGCTGATGATTTTCTTTGTTCCGTCTTTGTTTACCAGTGTTTGTCTTCTCCTCTTAGGGACTTGCATACCCCTTTCTGCCAGTCATGAGTGAATATATTAATGTGGCTAAGTTGTCCCTGGGTGGTGGTGGTATTGTTGTTATTGTATTGCTGTGTTGTTCTCAATTCCACACCTCCTCAAAAAATTAGTATTTTCTTTTCTACTTTGATTTTTGTTTGTGTAATTATGCAGAAACGTGGCTGGTGCTACCAGGACAGCAATGGGGATGGCAGCCTGACAGTAACTAGCTCAGAAATTCTGTCTTTGAACTTCTCGGCCCTTCTGTATTCATTTGGTTCTATTTCAAAGGTGGTCTGACTTTTAGTTGACTTTATTTTAATCAAATGCTTGTAAGCACAAGGCTGTGTTGTGGATGTGTTATTTATAGCCCTATAGCAGTCAGGTGCAAAGTGATCTGAGCAACAGCTTCTGGTCAGGTTAAAAGAAAAACCACCTCAGGATGAAGGTTATACAAATGACTTAACTCTATGTAGACAAAGGTGCAGGTGTGTGATGTCTGGATTTTGGGGTGAGGGAAACTCATTACTGGTAGTGAAACTGTTGGAAGCCGGTTGTGTGTTGTTGGAGTACCCATTCTCTGTATTTACTGGCAATTTACCCCTGGGCAGCAAATACTGGAAAATCCAAGCAGGGAGGTGAGGGCAGGGCAGTGAGCTTTACTGTATGACAGCACATCTCGGTGCCCTGGGAGCTGAGGGTCTCTTGCTGCCGAGTGAAACAGAGGGCAAAAGCTAATTAGCTGCTTTGCAATTTTTTTCTTCATAAGAAGGTAATTTTTTATTTCACCACCAGAGCATTGGTTCTGCACAGTGGGTGGAAGAGGCAGAGAGAGCAAAATAACAGGACCCTTCCCCACTTGCTCCTCTGGGTTAAGGTGATACCTGTGCCCTCTCCCAGCACTGTGCTGACACTGTACACAAAGTCGGGCAGGTTCTGTGTGGCTCGGGCTGCTCCCACATTTGTGATTCCTAATGCAAATATCTGGCACCGCACTCATCTGGAGCAAGTCAGGGTGTTATGTCACTCAGCCTTTGTGAATGCCTGACATTCCCTCTCCTTTGGGCAAGAGCTGGAAAGGAAGTCGGTTTATTTAGAAAAGGGATTTTTTTTTGTTTACTTCTGTCTATTCATACCCTTGCTAGAAAAGATATTCCTGCTTCCGTATGAGACATCTGGCTAAATTATAAATGTGAGGAAGTGGCTGAAGAAATGGCTTAACTGAATTGTTATTTAGTTGTTCATTTTGTAGCTCTGATTTCTAAATTCTGTATTTTATTGTGACATAGCCATATATAGCCTCCTATTGCTGTTAAAATAAGCAAGTAGTGATAATAAGAGAAGGCCTCATTCTTAAAAACCTGAGCCTAAATTTGGTATTCTGCATTGAGGCAGGCAGTGCTGAAGGAAGGTGCTTCCCCATGCAAAGCCCTCAGGGGCCACCTGGAGCAGACCGAGGAGTGCTCTGTGGTTCCAGCCTGAATTAAAAATTTTCCAGTTCCTCTGGCTCTGGCCCTGTTTTTAGATGAGAAAACAGTGATTAAACCTTCCTTATGTCTCGGAATGTCATGCAAGTGGATAGGGATGTGTAAAGAGATCTGCTTACTGTACAGTGCCAGACAGCCTTGTGCAGCAGCTTTCTCTAGAGGTCTGGAGAAATTCTAATTTTGATTAGAAACATCACTCAGCAAGACAGGGGAGCAGTTTTTGTCTTCTCGGCTTCTGTAAACATATTAAAATGTAAGTGAACATTAATTCTATTTTTGCAAATTATGTGTCCACTGACTTGGTTTCAGCAAGAACAGATCTTTCAGAGTTAGTTATGCTTACTTCCCATGTAACCAGAATACCTTTTGTATATAGTACTGTAGCTGGTAACTTGGTAAAATCTGCATATAAGGTTCAAGGTGGTTTACCTAATTGGACTGTGAAACTTGTTAGATAAGTTTGTAGCCAGGAATCAGTTCCTGCTTGTTCCCACAAGTATTTGAGAAAGTATTTTGTAGGTTTATGGTGTGAGTGATCTGGGAAAGGGCTCTGCCCTCCTTTCCTGGGGATGTTTTGCCCCTTGAGCCATGTGCCTGGTGCTGCTCTGGAGTCGTGGAGAGTGTTTCGTGGGAAATAGTCAAGTCCATAAGACATTCCTGTGTTGCTTATGCCAGGGGGAGCACATGCCCACAGTGTGCTCAGGTTTGCTGTGTGCCTGCAGGCACTGGGACCTGCCCTGGGAGGTGGTGGTGTCTGAGCCCTGTGTGGGGGTGCTGAAGATCCACTGTCACACCAGCAAAGGCAGGATCAGCCACAAAGGCTTTTTTCCTCCCATCTCTCAGCATTTTTCTCATGGATAGGAATTCTCATGTAGTTTGCCACATTCTTTTATGTACTTAGGAAGCAAATTGGTGTTTGAGTTGAAAATTGTATCTCAACTCCTGTACTTTTCCAGTTCGGCCCCTTTTTATCCCCTTGCTGGCTCTGCAAGAAGACACAAAGGAAAATTTAGAAACAGTAACTGAATTATTTCTGTTGTGTCAAGCAATGGAATGACTTATTCAAAGCTGAGTGTGGGAAGGAAATCTGATATGATGAGCCAGGGGCAATCCTCCTGTTAATTATCTCACTCCCTTCCCATGACCACAATCTTCTTTCTGTTATTCTTTCTCACTCTCCCACCTTCTATACATTTTTCTCTTGCTACAAAAGGGTGGTAAATATAGGAGGTTTTTTGAAGTACCTGAAACTATTCCCTGAGCAGGGATGATTTAGCACCACACACGATGCAACCCTTGCATAGGAAACAGCACATAAGATTCATGTTGCCATTTACATGTGATAAGCAATGTAAGTATTGATGCACAAATACAAATAATGGCGAAACTGCTTGCAGTGTGCATTTGTCTTCAAAGTCAGTAGCAGAACTTACTGCAGAGAGAACCTCCCTAAGATCCTCTGACCTTAAGAGTGCAGCTTGACTGTATCTAGGTAAGGTGAAGTCTGCACCAGGCTCTGCTGGGTGATCTCCTAGACAGCATTACCTCTACCCGCAGCTCTTATCTTCGGTATCACAGGTACAGCGAAGCACTTCTTAACGGGAGCTTGCATTTGAAACAGAAAATCACATAGAGAAATAGTTAGCTACTGCTAAGAGAAGGTTAACAGTCATTCATTTCTCAAGGTGTGGGTATGGACATACATCGTCACAATTTTAGCTGTAGCTATGATGTGTATAAAGTCTACTGCTGTTGTAATCAAAACAAGTGAAATCCGCTTTCATGAATTGCAGCTGGATTCTTGCCAAGGAGCTTGGTTTCCTTTTAATGTTGGCCTATTAATTAGCTCAGCAATTCATTCTAGTTTTATTTGGAACAACTCAGCAAGTGTTGCCGTATTTGAACTCTTCTGTAAGTGGCAAAAGTTTTCTTGAAAGAGTTGTTTCACTGCAGAAAAGTGAACATACCCATGGGAGGATGGCTTCTGCTCAGGAAGATCCATCTATTCCCAGCCTACTTGCCAGCTTCCATGGTAAGAAGATGTGAAGAAACATAGTCTTTGTCTTTTCCAAAGTTATTACAAAGCAATAGGAGGTTTTCCATCCATTCAGGAAAAAAACATTTGTTTCTTACCCCAGTTTTAACAGGATATATTGGTATTTGAAACTGATGAAGCAACATATTCATCTTGGCTGTGAGAAACTCTCGAATAAAGTCACACATTTTTCAAGGTTGATTCTGGATAAACTTTGAATCCCAGTGGATATTTCTGGGTGGTCTGGTTTGGTACTGCACAGACATCCTTAGTACAGCAATTTACATGCAAATATGAGATGCTGGAGGCATTGTAATGCCAATTCCCTTTTTATGGTTCTTCACTGTCTAATCAGGTTTTACCAAATCAAAGAATTCTGGTACTTAACAGGAAAAAAACTTCCGCAAAAGCTTTTGTCTGGTATTTGTAAAGATAGCAAGGAAGAAATTTAAGGAATGTTTGAGCTTTGGCAAGTATGAGATCATTTTATGTTGTATGTGACAACAGCATGCAAGGGATGTTTCACAATGCTCACCTCTGTGTGCGTGCACCTACAGGTACTAGCCTGCTGAGTTACCCTTGGCTTGAAACAGAGATGTGTTTGGACAGGGCTGGAAAGGGAGTGCTCTTTCCCTGGCAAGTTTTGTGCACTGTCACTGAGCCCGTTGGATTACAGTCTTCCCTGCAGAACTGCTCACAAACCAGCCACAAGCAGAGCCCACCGTACAGAGCACTCCATGTGCACAGAGCAGTGGGAAGTGTTCTCTGCAGCATAGAGATCATGCCTTTAACATAAGGAATAAAAGCCTGTAACCAAATACTCAAGACTTGATTTTGAATGAAAAATTGAATTTTCTTTGCTTCAGAAAGCAGATTTTTTCCCAAGGTTGGATGCCGTATCTTTTTCACTTTAAAATCAATTGACCAAAAGGAAATCTTCATTGGTCTTTCCTCTTTTTTCCGTAGAATATATTCTTTTCTTTCCTTGTGGGACTGTTACTTGGAAGATAAAAGCCCATTGGGAAATGGAAGAGGAAAAGCAGTATCTGTACTACTTGTAACTGTGCACCATCTGCTTTTATATCAGGACAAGTTTTCTCACTATCTCTGCATTACCACAGCCTCATTTTTCTTTTTGTGTCCTCATGGGCTTAAAATCAGAGGACATCTGACCAGAGGCTGTCCTGCCTGTTCTTATTCAGGCACAGTGGTTGTGTGCAGTGTTTGGCATGGTTCTTTTCTGTTGGGTGGATGTCCCAATTCTGTCTGCCTGCCTTTGCCTTCCCCAGACCTGTGTCAGTGTTAATGCTGAACCCTGGAGACAGAGAATTATTAATGCAAAAGTCACCTCTTAGTCTGAGTGGCACCTCCTTCTCTAGTGAATGCATGTGTTGCTTAAAGCACTCAAAACATAGCAGCTCGTTGGCTCTGCATCCCTGCAGTTCCCCTTTCACAGTGCTCATTAAATATCTATCCAGACTGCGTGGCATAAATCTTTAAAAACGAGGGTGCCCTGGGGGCCAAATGTGTGACAGCCTTTCACAAAAAGGCTCACTAATTGCTTTTGATTAAATCGCCTGCCCTTCTGCTGGCCCTCGGTGCCCGCTTTCAGCCAGCGCTGCGCTGTTCCGGGCTCTGTCCGACGGGGTGATGCCACCTGAGCAATTTAGGTCCCCTGGGATGGGATGGGTTATTCAGGGCATCACTCTAATTCCCACTGATGGCTTCTGACATCACAGAGGCATCAGGGGAGGAAAAGGAGCGTGGGGCTTTTGCCTTTACAGTTACATGTATACACATATCCACAAATATGTGTGTATGTTTATATATGTGCACATGTGTATGGAGTTACAATTGTATTTGCAAGACTTTAATAAACAGCATCCAGTCTTTGCTTAGACTCTGTGTATGTAAGCGCATGGAAGGCTTGTTATGAAGTTGACACAAGTGAAAGGAGCAAGGTGTTTTCTGGAGGTTGTGCCTCTGGATGTGACGTGCTTCAGACAAGCTGTCTCCCTTTGATCTGAGGGAGTGGGTGCAGGGCAGGCAGAGCTTTATTACGACCTAAAAAGCACCAAGTACATTTCTTTATCCTTCATCTAGTTTTCTTCCTTGCTTGTCTTTCCTGTTTGATAAGCTAGGCTGCAACTCATTCAAGTCTTCCATGTCAAATTCTTGTTAACAATGTGCAGTTCTGCTGACAATGTGCTCAAATCCAGGGCTCAGTGCATCTATTCACTCATCCAACAGCATGATGGTAATGGTGAAAAAATCCTCCTTGGAGGAGCACCTCATGTGGGATCACTGCTTGCAGAGAGAGGGGCTGCCCTGCTGTCTCAGTGAGCTGGGAAGCGTTTAATAGACATGAAACAGAGAGTTAGGCTGTTATTTCTTTGTTCCTGCTTGAGGACCATCATCCATTTGAAGGTTGCAAACTGAGCTTTTGAAACAGCTGCTGTTGGAATATTGTTTGCCAGTTAGTAAATTAAGAGATGTGCAGATTTCCAGCTATTGAATTTCTTCTCTGTTCTTATTTTAAGTAGCCACAATATTGTTAAAAATTCGCTAACAAATACAGATGCAGATCCCTTTCAACTAAAGCATCAAAGAAAATTAGCTCCTCTGATACATCTCACATCAGTTTTTGTTTCAGCTCCTCTCATATACTCCTGTCAAAAAGATGTCAGTAATGATTTAGATCCTGCTAAGAGAAAACACACCAGCTGTTGTGAATAGCAGAGGTGTTAGGTTTGCAAAGCATTGCTGTGATCAATTGTGCACTTCCTTTAGAGAAAGCCACCTTTTTGGAACAAGAGAGAGTCCCATATATTTCTGTACAATCTTCGTTTTTGCAAAAATAAACAAATATTTGTATGGGTTTGGAGAGTATCTTAAGGGGAGTAGGAAATTTTAGACTGGAGGTGGGTGAGAATTTTTTTAAAGATGGCAATTAACATGTATAAAAATGTATGTCATGATAAAGCTTTTTAATCACTTTTTAATTGCATTTCAATTAAGTCATCTTTATACTGAAATTAGTGTGTTCTGTATCTACCCATTTCTCATGCTCTGTCACTGCTGTTGAGGTTTCCAGGGGCCTTCTCCTTGTGTTGTTTCATAATGCTGTTATTCACATGCAGGAACTGTCACCAAAAGTCAGTGTTGGCTGGGAGCTGCAGAGATGCTGCTGCTGCCTTCCTCTGGAAGTAGGATAGATGGCAATTGCAGTAACTCAACTCAAATGTGGTTTAACATTTCTTTGGGTTTATTGCTTTGTGAGTGGCAGGCAGCGTGGTGTGTTAAAGGTTGCTTATGCAGTCAGCCGTCTGTTTTGTAAGATGTTTGTCTTGTGCAATGTAAAACTTGGCAAATCCAGATTCCGCGGAATGAACGGAGGGAGGAATGACACATGCTTCTTTCTCTGCCTCTGATGCTCCTTGGGAGACAGCTTGCATGCAGGCCGTGGTTGCAGACATCTCTGCATCCCACACACTGGTCAGGCAGCCTCTGCTCAAGGTCTCCTGTCCCTGGAGGAGCCGAGGTCAGCCTTGCCTTGCCCTGCCCTGCTCTGCTGCAAATCCATTGTGCCTGGGAACAAGACAGTTCCTGCAACCGAGTTAATGAGGATTGAGTAAACACCCTGCATTGAATCCAACCTGGCTCCATGCTTGTGGTCCAAACTCTCCACCTGTGGGTAGCTACAGACTGTCTGCAACTCAGAGAGCTCCTCCTAAAATACCCTGACACAGCTGAGCAGTACCAGGCCTGAAACAGGGATGGTGTGTTACTCATTTATGCCTTACAGAAGCAAGTCAGGCATGTGGAAAGTAAAGAGAAGGAAGGCTGCACCTTGTGTTTTAGTTGGATTTTGCATGGGAGGTGTAGCTGTATTTACTTTTTTCATGCTGTGCCTCTCGGTGACACTCCATAGTGTATGTAAAGGGTATTTTGCCTCGCATCAGTTTTGGCACTATCCTGGTCTTTGTATACCAAATGATCATCTGATCTAGTTTTGATAAAAAAGAACTCTGTTCTGATTAGATATTTCCCTATCAAGATAGCTCCATCCAGGCTATCTTTTGAGGTCACAAATTAAGTGTGCTGCTGCACATCTGGTGAGGTGTCATGCTGGCTGCCTGCCCTGGTGCCAGCCTGACAGCTCTGTCGGCTCAGCTTATGTCAGTGCTCAGGCAACTGATTTGACACATATTAAATGTGTTAATTAAATGGTGGGCTAGCATGTGTTTAAAAGAACCCGCACCAAATTGATGATGTGTAGAAAAGTACCTTTGAAGGAGCACCCCTGTCACTTCACAAGTGTATTTTAGAGTAACTCCTGTCCTGATGTGCTGTTGGGGGAAAATAATACTATTACTCGGCCATTGGAGGTTCAGTCTATTACTGTTGTCTTTTCTTGGTAGTGGATTGGATTTCTCTAGAGAGGAAATTAGATTTTTCCTTCCCTTTCACTCTGTCTCTGTCCTGTGCTTACATCAATTGGTGGTTGTCTGTGCACTGCAGTGTGTGTGTGATAACCTTTACTTCCACAAGCTACTTCATTTGCTGTTCCCTAATAAACTAAATAAAGTATTTACACGTGGTGCTTTTTCCCTTCTGGTGACAGCAAAGGCAATCAAGATGATGTACTCCTTGTCTAAATTCATGCAGGAGTGAGTGCTGGCTTAGCCTGGACTATTTCAGCCAGGACTGAATCAGAAGTGTGCTAATTGAGAGATAAGAAGTGTATGTAGCCCATGGGTAGGGCTTTCAGCTCTTAGAAGTTTGTGTCTAGTAACCAAGGGGAAATTTGTGTATCTAAGCAGATATGTTAGATTTTATTTTCCTTTCTCCCTAGCAGCCAGCTGCAAACTTGTCTGGGAGTTATTGATAGTTTTTGCTGCAATTTTATCTGGTCAGCTAGCCAAAAGTCAGCTTGGGGGCCAAGTTATTCTAGGAGTATCCAGTGAGATGATTTGTTTACAGCAGAGGGCAAATCCCACAGAGAGTGTTGGAGGAAGACAAGGTCCCAGAGGTTTGAGAAAGCTTGGTGGGAATTAGGAAATACAGCAGCAGCAGGGCCAGGGTCACCTCCCAGCAGTCTTCAGGATCACTATGACGGAGGTGGCAGAGCTCATCGTGCCAAAAGGGTGACCTCAGGGAGCACAGAGGTGGTGGGACGTGCTGGAGGTGCTGAACAGCTTGGGAAACTAAATACTCTTCGAGGGTTTTTTTCTTTCCTTTTGTGCTCTGATGAAAAGCAGAATCCAAATGCAAAATTCTTTCTCAGGGTCACATCCTGCGCTTTGACTTCGGGCTGAGCAGAGAAACTTTGCTGGGGCTGAGGCAAACACAGCCTTGGTGCTGTAGGCTGTTACTGCCACTGGGAATTTCTGGTATCCCACATTTTACACCTAAAGATATGTTGTCAGAGAATTCTTCTCAAATTATGAGTGTTTTTCACCTGACTCTCAGTTTTTTTCCTCCCTTTTGAAGCAGAGGAGCATCTCAGATGGGTGCTTAGATGGAAGGAATTAAGAGTATTGGGTGTGCAGTAATGTGGGGTAAACTGAGAGAAACTGGGGGATTTTGTTTGCTTGGGTTTTTTTAATATAATGTGCAACTGTGAGTGTGAACCTCTAATCAGACTGTCTCCTTGGGGATTTTGTTGTGTGAATGCTGTTGGCCAGACTGCAGGTGCTTTGTCTTGGCCATTTTCTCCAAGGGATACTCCTATATAATTACAGTCTGGGTGGCTCACAGATGGAAACTGGGCAGGGAGAGAACACTGGAAAGGCACAAAAAGCTGCTACCTTGTGGTTTCAGTTGGAGCTAAAACTTGGGTTGCAGAACAAGAAATGCTTTGTGTTTTGGGTCTGGAGATAGACGAGTGAGTGCTAGAGAGCTGTTCAAGCAGTACAATGTAGCCTCTTTTTCTTCTTGATATGCTATTTGCAAATGACTTCTTCTTTTTTTTTTTTAATTGAAGTATTTGCCTTTCATCCTCGTGCAAATATTCTGAGAATAAATGTCAGCCTTTTAAGACAAACGAGAGGGTTTCTGAAATTTGAAACAGATCATTACCAGTGTGCAAGTGCAAGATCAAGTGAGAAAGGACAGAATGTGGCTCTTAGTCCCTCTATGGCAGTGACAGCTTGCCTGGTGGGATTCGGAGGAGGTGGGCTATGCAGGGCCACGCTCTGTGGCTACATGAGCTGATGTTAATACTGCAGTTCTTCCCGGTCTCCCGCTCCTACCACAGCTGCAGGTGCAGAGGATGGGAGAGAAAAGCCAGCAGGAAAGGGGAGAGGACAGCATTTCAGATGTCAGGCTGTGGCATACTTACACGATTTTATCTTATTTTCCATCTTCTTTTCAGAAGAGGCTGCCTGAAAAACTGTTGTAAAGGATACCAGCCCAGTTTGTCCATCCCAGTGCCAGGGAGAGAAGCTGTTAGCAAAGACATTTTGCTCTTTCTGATGTAAAGTCCTTGTACCTCTTGTCACCAGTACCTGCTGCATTTGCATTGGGTAACCTGTGGTTTTACCATGCTTCTCCCTGCTGATGCCCAGGGCAGTGGCCTCCTGCACAAAGCAGTGAGGCTGAGCCCCAGGGCAACGCAGAGGTTCTTCAGTAGCTCCCTACGCACACCTCAGCAAGCCTGGGTGCTCATGGGCATTACACGTCTGGCCCCAGGACCAGGTTTCCACTTTTGCCAGCCAGAGGTGAGGTGCAATATGCTGTGCAAGGAGTCTCATGTGCTCAGTGCCTTGTGCCTGGGATGCCTGTGGGGCCCGGGTGTGGATCACACCTGCAGTGAGAGAGCTGCCCTCAGGCTTGGCTGTGCTTGCAGCCTGTCGAGCAGTTTTGCCTTAGGGGTTGTCTGGGTCCAGCTTGTTTGTCCACTGCTGAGTGCCTATTGACTGTGAGAGAGTCTGTCCCATGTGTCCTGAGCATGCCTGATTTCATTGCCCCAGTACTGCTTTGCATGCAGGTTTCAACTTGACCATATGATCACTTGCCTAAGAGTTAGGGAAATTAGGTCTCTGAACTGGATCTGCTGCTCTGACTGAGCTGCAGAGAGTAGAAATGCCGGGCAAGGAAGCAAAATCCTTTACATGCACGTCTCCACACAAAATTTTCCAAGTAGAGCAAATGGATGTATCTGGGAGTTTTCGGTATTGATGATAATTTCCATAATTAGTGTGTATGATGAGGGTTTGCTCCATGCTCCACAAAATAATTGAGATGGAAACTCTTTCATTGATTTGGGGAGCTGGAGCTTGCTTGCTCGATTTGCCATGGGTGAGTAAAGCTGATCTGAGTCTTGTAGTGATTTTGTCCGAGTCGGTAGTTGTGTCGTGTGAACTGGGTGGAAATGGCTGCAGCTGCAGAGACCTTGTGCCTGGGTGCATCACGACCCCAGTGTGAGCATCAGCCTTTCCCGCTGCTAGGGCAAGGCTGCTGCAGAAGGTGGCTTTGCTGCAGAGGTGGGAAAGGGTTGACTGATAGATGCTTGCTAAAAACTGCAGTGCTGAATCTTTTATTGTATAAAATTGAAGCCAGATATGTTGGAAAGTCAGTAGGCTGTCCTAATATGTAAAACATTTCAACAAAGCTGTGGTATTTCATATGCTGCTGGTGTTGTTTGAAAGTCACGCTCACCCAGCGAGAGCAGGGATTATTTTCTTGTCATCTCCAGCTTTTTTAGAGGAAAGGGCAGAAACTGATCATATATATGTGATAATCCAGAGAAGAAAATAGATGCTAAGCAATCTCTGAAGCTATTTGCTTTCTATACAATGAATAACTGCTTCATGTAGAGTTTTTTACTGTGCACCAGTAACTTAATAAAATATACTTTTATTATTTGATCACCTCTTCCCGACTATATATAAAAGTTGATATCTCGGTTATTTTTATTTTTACCTGATACTAACCTGAGCAATGCAATTGAAATGCCAAAGCCTTACTTATCTAACGCAGACTTCCCGTTTCTATAGCAACAAAACTTGACCTTGTACTTAATGAAGGAATATTGGAGTGTGAGTAACTGTGACTTTAAGGTTTAGAAAAACAAACAGAAGCACTTTATATTTGGAGATTAGAGAAATAAAACGGAAGTGACCTCTTTGCATAGAACAAAAAAAAATTCCTAGGCTTGGGATACTTCATTAGTAAGAATGAAACCATATTAATGTCATAAGGAGCTCTGTGTTTTAATCTTGTTTACCAAATTAAAATGTAAAAGCCTTTTATAGCATGTGAGAGTCTTTGAGGGCTTTTTCTCCCCCTTTCATTTCCAAAGCTGCTGTATTTGTGGTTAGGCTAATGAAAATTTGGGCTGCCTGACAACAGATACGTTTTCCTTTCGTATTGGCAAAAATCCATTGACGGTTTTTGTATTGGCTGAAAATAAAGGGAGCAAAATGTGTGGTGTTTAATCCTACATTTGATCTACAAGTTAGTTCCTGGTCAGTTAGTTTAAATCTGTGTTACAGTGATAAATGCAAACTGCAGGTTAGAGAGCAAATGAAGGAGCAGCTGTCATCTCTTCCTATTTTCTTATGGCTTTTCAGTTAAAATTTTAATAACCATTAAATTCTAATTTAAAACCACTATAGGAAACACCCCATTGAAAAGCAACAATGCTGACAGCAACATATCACGAATGTTTACAGGCCTCTTTCTATATCAGCATTCCAATAAGTGCTACACAACATTTGTGGCAGGTTTATTGAGCTAAAGTATTAGTCTGTGCAAATAAATGTAGGCAAATGGGAAATATGAAATAGAGGCTTCTATTGCAATCTTGCTGGTGAAAAAAATTTCCACAAGCCAGTCCAATTTTTGTGTTTTTATGTGACTTCTAAAAATTTTGTTGTTAGACTCTGATTCTGATAAATTCATCTTCTGACTGAATAAAGTCAGCCAGAATTCAGGGTTTAAGGAAACATTTAATCTAGTGAACTGAGATTTATCTACTCACTTCTGACAAGACAGCTGGGGCAACCAAAGATGCTGGTGATGGTGGTAAATTGCCCCACAGCAAAAGGCAAAATGGAGGGCAGGATAAGACAGATGGGAAGTTGGCTTGTTTGAAAGTTGATCAAGATAAGCTATTGGGAAACACAAACCCAGAAACAACATGCTCAGCAAAATCCAGCTTGAAATTGGCTGAGTCGGAGCATATTAAGCCGTGGGCAGGTGGCTTCCCATCTGAGCTGGGAGCCTGCATCCTGCTGAGAGCTGTGCTCTTCTTCCTCCTAGCGAACTGTTTGGAAAGGCAGGTGGTGTCCCTGAGAAGTGTGAAAAGTCATGACCCAAAATCTTTGGCTTCTGTTTATCTATACATTCCTTATTAAAAATAAACACCTTATAATTTGGTAAAAAGCTTCTCTAGGCAGAGACTGACGGAAATCTGGCAATGGGCATACAGCAGGTATATGGAAATTGCAATGTTTGCACCACAGACAGCTTCTCTAGAACCTAAATTTGGGGGGGAGTAAAATTTATTTGATTCTGCATCGCTTTGACCAAAACTCCTGAAGGACACGAACTCCCTTAAAGTTTCCTAGCCAAGTTTCCTAGTCTTTGCAGGTGGGGGCTGATTGTCTGTGTACTCTGTGTTTCAGGAATAGAGCTCTGTCCTCCCGGGCACCGGTTCATGATCACCATGGTGGCGAGCTTCATCGAGATGGCAGGGCAGTTCCTCATGCCAGGGCTGGCTGCCCTCTGCAGGGACTGGCAGGTCCTCCAGGCTGTCATCATCTGTCCCTTCCTGCTGATGCTGTTTTACTGGGTGTAAGTATTTCTTCCTCCTGCCAACGAGCTCCTGATGCTGGACTTGGGAGATGCTCCACTGCTGGGAAGTGTGTGTGAGCCTTTCCCTTTGTTCTTCCCTTCACTTTGTGCAGAGGCTTGGCTTTGAAATAAGGAAGAATAGCTTTATAATCTGCTGTAGCATGCACATACTCTGCACCCTGTGACACGGTGGGCACTTGGGAGATAGTATCCTTTCACTGAGGTGAAGTTGTACTTTGTTATTATCTTGGCTGTCACTTCCCCTTTAAAGACTAAACTATTTCTTGAGAGGATGCATCCCAGCCTAGCTGTTGTCAGATTGTGACTGCATGGCTCTATTTTCCCTTAATACCTGTGTTGTGGTTCTGGACTGACACTGTTGGTTTCTTTGATCCAAGAAAAGTTACAAATAACATCTGTCAGCCCTGGAACAAGCACACTTGGATGTTTTGTGTGCGTGAGGTAGTCAGCTCTAAAATAGACTTGATTTTGCCCAAATTAGCACATGCTATGCCGAAGTCTGGGTGGCTGGTCTGTGCCAGGCAGTGGCTCAGCATTGTTCCTACAAGGAATTCCCCACTCCCAGCCGGTCCCACTCCTTTCTGTCTGTGGCACTGTGTTTTTGGTAAGGCTGTCCTGAGAGAAGTAGGATAGCTTTCATTTTGGGAATAGTGCCAGGTCCATCTCTACCATGACTTTATAAACATTCCAAAATATCTTTCTTTGTTGTTCTGTCTTAATAGTGACACGCAGTAGTGGCGTAAGACAACAGAGGCTTATGACAGCAGTGTTGTACTAAACCATAACAATAGGAATACTGACAAGTCTAAAATATTTAGTTATAGTACACTGAGAAAAATGAGGAAAAAGGCTGCTCTTCTGTGGAGGACCAAGCTTGTTATGTACCATGGTGAGCTAGGCTGCTAGTGTAATGCCTGGCAAGTTACAACATGTAAAAAAACGTGTTACAGTATGTAACAGTTATATTTTTGTATCAACTCCCTACAGAGCCCTCCTGTGTTGAGGGTGGTAACTCTCAGTGGGGATTCCACTGCTTATTCCCAAGGTAGACGTGCCTCAGCATGGGCAAAATGTGCATTCAGGAGAGTTACAAGTCCCTTGCAAGATAATGTCAGCAGAGGCAGGGAGTTGGTTACCCCTGCATTCTAACATACAGCATTTAAATAGCCTTATCTTGGCAGTGTTAATCTTGATGAATAATGAAGAGTGTTTTTGTTAATCTATGATGCTGTTCTTCCCTCCCTTACCTGCTCTATGTTACACACAGGCTTGTCTGCTCCAAAGCTTCATGTAGTAATGCTCGCCAGCTGAAATACCTGATGTCCACCACTGGATAAAACACAATATCAAACAGAATATTTGCAGACATTGGTGTCCAAAAGGATGGTACAGTAGTATGGAGATGCTTAATGAACATGGGGAGTGGCGTGGAGAACAGACATCCCTCATCAGTCTTCTGGAGGCCACACATTTTCCAGGTGGCTTTGGCAGGGTCTCACACATTCCTGTTGAGAGGTCATTCTTCAGTGACATTGAAAGGGACAGGAAATGCTAAAATTATTCTGTAATCTGAAAGAGCTCTCTGGCTTTTTAGCTGGGCAGGGCAGGTAAACCAAGCAAATAAGTCCCCCTTATATATTGTGGAACATAGCAGCTTGATAAATAGTGGTAATAGCCAGAGGATCAGGATTTGTGTTGCCCAGGGTTTTTGCATTTGCAGAAATGAACCTTGGTTGGGATTTAATTATATTGTCGGTACAGTATGTACTTTTCTCTTAGGCTTTTCTCTTCCATCTGTTGCATATTCTCTGGGAAGTGTTACCATTTTATTACCTCTTTCTTTCCTTCCAAATGGAACGTGTACTCACAGCGTGTGTTACAGATAAAGGAAGAAAACTGACTGATTGGTAATAAAAGAAGAACAGGAAAACTGTACTGCTTGTTAATTCCCTATCATGTACCCAAAGCAGTGAGTCTAATAACAGATGCTGCAAATAGCCCCTGCACTGCCTCCTCCTTCCTCTGTACTCTCTTCACTTTCATCTCCTGCTGTGAGAGTGCTGTTTGCCCCCTCAGGGCTGGGCTTAGCCATCTTCCCACCTTTGATTTTGCTCTTCTGTCGGCCACATGCACGTGGCAGGCTATACAGTCCCCAGGAGGTGCATGGCTGAGTGGACTGGGAAACTGGGCGTGGATGGGGGAAAAGAGAGTGGCAGCAGATTTGTCTTGGAAGGATGGGCAGATAGGCTTGGATATGAAAGAATGGAGCAGATGTCCCTGGGCTCTTAGGTAGTTCTGGAAGGGCAAAAAGGCACCCATGAAAGCTAGACATGGGTACAGGGGTTTGTGACAGGTGTATAAAGACAGTTTAATAGAAGTTAGACTCCTTTCAAGTGTGTGTGTGTATTACAGCCATAAGGGAAGGGGAGCTGCAGTTACACAGAGACTTATTTCTTCTCCCTTGAACAAAGGAAGCTCCAAACAGGATGATGCTATGAATGTCAGTAAAAATATCAATAATTTGAAATAAACTCCTTCTTCACTCTAACCAAAACTGAAGAAATTGGAAGAGGTGGCTGGTTCTTTTCTGATGCTTTTAGGTAGGATTTACTCACACCAAGACACAAAGTTGTAATAACTGGGTTTGTTAACCTGAGGCAGACCCCTAATTGACAACACATTACAATCTTTCCATGGGCATCCGTTTTCCATCCATCTGCACAGAATCACAGTTCTCCTTCCAGCTGCATGTGGTACTTTCCTGGTCTTTGTCAAGGATTCGTCTCCCAGAATTTCTCAGTCTTAAGATCTTTTTTCCTCTAGTATGCCTCCCAGTCATCCCCCTCTCCTCTCCCAAACAGCAGCAGCTGCGGAACAGGAGATGAAAGTTTAACCCTACCCCACCCCCTGTTCTTTTCCTTGACTGTAAAAGCATGGCCCTTTCCTTGCTGAGCAGACTATCAACCAGCTATGTGAGGAAAATACTGAAAAGTTCAGCAGGAGGGAGTGCATGCATTGGCTGTTGTTCACCAGGGACAAGGTGTCTGCACACCTTGGAGCAGGAACACTGAGGGAGCTTGGTGTACTGCTCTAAGGGAGACAGGGACCAAAGATGGAGTGGCACAGAGGGATTGTGATCAAGCTCTGTCTGAAACAATGCAGCTGATGAGAACTGTAAGCCAAAGGAATGACCCAAAAGGTGACCAAAAACTGAACTTTGTCACGTTAGTTCAAAAATATGTATTAGTTTTCACACCCCCACATATGCTAATGGCTGAAGTCGCCCAAATTCCAACCTAAGCATGAAATGATATCACCTGTAACTTTGCCTTTTCCTCTGCCTCAGTGAAAATATAAATGTAGCTTAATTGATGAAGGAGTTCAGAGGAAGACCTCATCTTTATATCCTGGGACTGTTGATGGGCTGTACCTACCTCTTCTCTCACCACCTGTTGTGCAAGACTTGAGCACTCAGCAATAAGTGCTTCTTCAGGAAATTCAAAGAGCAAGCTTGTGTTTGTGATCATACTTTTAGTCACCTCACAATTTAATAAATTTGTCAATGGCTGTATTACTCATACTTCAAGTATTATTGGTGTGTGCTTCCACAGACTGCATTTATCAGCAGCAACCCAAGAACCTGCATTTCTGTTGCTCAATAAGTGATATTTTTGCATCTGGCCATGAAATTTATGGAATGTGACCGAACTTCTACTCTGGCCATGAGAGTTCATTCGCTGCAACCAGACTTAGTGTGTCACACTGTTTGAGAATTTGTGACCATGGGAGTTCTTATCGTATGTGACTGGACTGATGACCTGGACTCAGGGCAGCACACGGACTTTTAAGTGGCCTTAAGGAATCTCTCACTGCACACACTAAGTGATGGAGCACCTGAAGGCTGCTTGACTTTGGCACTTCCAGTTTTAGAAACCTGCACCAGCTAGAAGATAAGACATGTTTGTCCCCAGCCTGTGATGCCCATCCTTGTGGCTCCTTTTATTTCCCTACGTGTGGGTGGTCACAGGACTTGTTGTTTGGAACCTGTAAGACTGTGGAAAAATCTAAAACTTATAGGCTGGTGGCTGAGGCTGTACCCTCTCCAGGGCAAAGCCTGCAGAGATTTTGCATTCAAAAAATTCCTGGTACATAAAAAAAAAAGGCTTTTCTTTACAAGACTTTCTGCTGGAAGATGTGCCAAATCATCTGTGCAGCACAAGGGGTAGTAAATAAGCTGTCAAGCTGAATGGCTGTCATCATAGTTGTTATATATTTTTATTGGCTGATATAATTTAGATTGCAGCCTGCCTCATTTTTCTCCTTTTTATTTCTTCTTCCAAAAATACTTTCTCTGTCTCAGTTGGAGGCTTTGCTAAGGTGTCTTCCAAATTGTATCAGCCCTAAGAGATAGTGCAATAATGGTATAATTGACTGCTTAGAAGTACAAGAACTGGGCAACATCCACAGCAAAGATCAGTGCTTAGTGAAGAAAATTTGAGGTTTTATTAAGTATTTGAAGTTAAAAGTAGTTGTTAAAATTGTTTTTAGTAAGGTCTTTTGGAAGAGTAGTAAAAACGAGGTCTTAGCATGAAAAACTATATCCTTAGAGTGAGTTTTCATGTCTATAGCAATATGAGAGGTTTTAGGGGTTTGTTCTAAGAGCTACATATTTCTTTTGGTTTTGTATTAAAATAAACTCATTTGGAAAAAAAGGGAGAGTGACCAGTTAAGCTCATTAATCTGGTTAATATCAGCACTTGAAAGAAACACTTGGATGGAAAACAGACTTTTTAAACTGTATGCATGTATATATTTTTAAGGCAGCTAACAAAATAACTGTCTTTAGTAGGGGAAGCTTATCATCCTAAGTAATTCTTCTCTTTCATCTGTGTCTAAAAGAGAGCTCAAGTTACTTCTGTCAGCTGTTTTCTTTCTTTGGTCTGAATTACCATGTGTGAACTGCACATCTCATTCACTCTCTTCTTGGCAGCAAATGTCTATTGCAGACAGTGCTGCCTCTTCCTCTCATTTCTTTCAGGTTATATTAATGGACAGAGCACCTGTAATGTTATAAAATTCCGATGTGTCATATTTCCATGTGATAGGATACTTCCTCTATGATTTGTGAATCAGGGTAAAAGAAAGTATCATAATTTTGCACATTCTGAATCTGTTTTCCCTCTTTTTTGTTTCATAAGTTGTTCTTCTGTATTTTGAAATAATTACATAGCTTCGGAGTGGTTAAATGGGCAGCTAAAACTCTACCAGGTCATCCTCTGACAGAAATTTGGAAGCAGCCCTAACCTGTTTTCCCTCTTTAAAGTATTTTCCCAGAGTCTCTTCGGTGGTTGATGGCTACACAACAGTTTGAGGCATCCAAGGAACTGATCCTTCAGTTCACGCACAAGAACAGGATGAACACAGAAAGCGACATCAAAGGAGTGGTGCCTGGTGAGTTGGACAGACAACTGCAAATCCCCCAGCTCTTCTCTAAAGGCTGCACGTGGCATTACTGCCCAGAATTAAATTATCTGTTTATTTCCTGTAAATCATCTCATTCATTCATTCATTCATTCTACTTTTCTTGACAATCCATTCCAAACTCCAGCACTGTGTTAAAAACTGCGTGGCCTGTTGAACAGTCCTAGTAATTATAGTCTTGTCTTGCAGTGCCGTGTGTCTTTAGAGACATCTCTTGAAGAATTTTACCATGGCTACAAGAGTGCGCCTTCAGCTCTGTGTGCCTCTGGAAACTGTGTTTTAAGGAAGCTGCTTACTGGGATCCTGCCCATCACCCAACACTTTGTTGGTTTGGAGAAGCAGCAGCACTCAAACCCCTTATTCTAAACTGCCAGCCTCATGGGAAACTTAAACCACATTAGTTTCTCTTTAAAGCTTTGCTCCAAGAGTGGTTTTGCTTTCCTCTCCTGCATCATCTGAGTGATGCTGCTTTAGGGATGGGATGTTGCTGCAAGTGACAGTGGTAGGGTGCAGTTTTTGCTTGAGAGTCTAAGGTATTAACTCCTTGGTTTACTGATGCTTTTAGAAAGAGCTGGCTCTCCTCATCACCAGAAGGGTCACTGAAATAGCCAAGATCCTGTTTTGAAGGTTGCTGTGCAGAGGAGACTCTGTGTGTGTGTGTGTGTGTGTGTATGTGTGTTTGTCTAATTACAATAAAGGAAAAGAGCTCCTGGATCTTTATATCACCAGTGCTCCTGTCAGATTCGGTTCAGGCTCCCCTTTTCCTTCTCACAGGCTTGATTCTGCCCATAAACACCCATTTTGCACTGTCATTTGCAATCTTGTATCAGACTACCCACTTGTCAGAAAATGGTGGAAATATTTCCCCCACTTTTCCAATCCTACCCTGGGACTCTGACCCCAGGGGCTGCAGGGGAATCTCAGCCAGTAGCTCTGCCAGGGGGTAGAAGTGATGCTTCTGCACTTCCCTGATCCTTGTCAAAGGTCTCTGGTGTAACTGTAGTTTCTGTCAGTCAGTGTTGAAGGTGTTGGTCAGCACTGAATTAAACACAGGCTTAATCCAGAATAGAAAACTGCCACCATTAACATCAGTGCCTAATGAATAAAGCAGTCTCCATCAGTGAGGGATGAAAAGCCCAGTTCAGCATCTCTGGTGTACATATCCAGGTCACTGGTGTGATTTTTGGTGCTGTCAGTGCACTGGTGTTAATTAGCTGGTTCACATGTAATTGTGTGTCAGGTGTTACAGTTCCTGGATCTGCATCACACAACATGGCTTTGCAGTGTAAATGCCATTTTTCTGGTAAAGTTCTGAAAAGCATTAGGGGTGTGTGAGCCATCATTAACCTGTTGACCTGCTTCCCCCACCCTCTACCTCAGATCTTCCTCAGAATAAATGATGGATCTTGAGAAATGATGGGTCCCTCAGCCAACCATTGGCCTTGGAGTTTCCCAATCAATTCCTAAATTTGGTTTTTGTCAGTCAGCTTCTTGAATTTGCAGATGAAATAAAATGTGTTTTAGGAGAAGGAAAAAACTAATTACCTGAGTTTCCTTTAAGGAAAATAATAAAGACACAACTGTGTGCTGGAGGGATTTATTTAAGCCATGTATAATGATATTGCCCATGGAGAAATGCTAAATGTCAAAATGGCTTTATGACTATTATTTGTGACTGATTACTTTCCTCAGCAGTTTCATGGTAGGAGTACACTTCTGTTTAAGGAGGGGAGTCCCTTTCATGTGAAAAAACAGCATTATTTCACATCTTGATACTATGGATCCTCTGACTGCAAATACATTTAGACATAGCAGTTATCAGTACAACATCTTTTGCAATTTATGAATTATTCAGAACATGGTCATTTCTGCCTCCTTGTTGATGACAAGATTGTTGGGTTTTTTCTTATTTCTTCCCTCACTTTTTCTCTTTAAACTCTTTCTGCAGCCCCACATTTAAAAGCTTTTCTGATGCAGCCCTGGAGGGAAGCTGCATTTCTGCAGGAAGAGCAAGAGAGGAGCAGTATCAAAAGAATGAAATAAGATTAACTACAAACTACTGAAGAAAGGCCCACCACTCTCATTCTGGGTGTATGGGGGTGTTGATGGTCTGAGTGAGGACAGGAGAATAGCAGGATTCTTGAATTAAAAATGTGACCAAACTGCAGGCCTCGTATCTTGCAGTGGGTTAGGAAGAAGGAGGAGGAACCCTTTCTCTGCTGTTGTATGCTGTAATCACATGCCCATAGCTGCTCTAGCATGGAATGGGTAAAAAACTGGTACTTGTCTGGGAGAAAGAACTCCATTGAGCCTGATGCAGATATCCCTTGTTTTCCCTTGATTCCATTGTTGAGCTTTCCTATCCGTGTGGAGGGATTTTTGTTTGTGATTTGTTTTATTCTTTGTTTTCCATCTGAAAGGGCTGGAAACTGTTTTGCTCTAGTTAGGGGCCATTGTGTTGCTGTTTATTATTCCTCGCTGCATTGTTGTAACAGCCTCCTGTGATTGAATTACTCCCAATGCATTTAAATGATAAATTGCTCACTTGCAGTCCCTTCCAGCTGAAAATCCCACTGTAATTTTACTCATACATACTAGTCAAATTAGTGTATCCAATATAACAGATCATTATAGGAGTTACAGTTCATATTTACCTATTTTGGCACTTGATGAGTGTTCCATAGTAAAAAAGAAGCAGCGTTCAAGAGAACAAAGTATTTCTGGGATGCAAGAAAATTTAATTTTGAATTGCTCTCCAAGCAGTGAGCAGGCTGATTTTCCTTTCTGAAGAATCACAACATTTCCACTGCCTGCTGAAAGCTTTTGCTTGTCCATTTGGCTACACTGCCTGCAGTGGAGAGAGCCACTATCCTTCTGTAGGGTCTCTATGCTTCATGGGGAGGTGGCCTGTGTGTGAGGTGGGGGGGAAGAAAAAAAGGAAGCAAAATTTATCTGCTGTTTTTGACAGTCCTTTGGGCTGGAGTAGTTGCCAGTGCTGTCCTGGGAGGTGTTTCTAAAGACAGCAACTAAAAGTCCAGACAGTGATCCAGCTGCAGCTGAAAGGTCCAGCAGCTGCTGTAACAACCCCTGCCAGGAGAAAATGAGGATGGGCAGCTGATGGGCAATGCCCAGCCAGCAAAATGGAGTGAGAGTGTGCTGACACGGCAAACAAACTAAAGTGAGACAAGGGATGCTGATAGGAGTCCAGGGTGTTGTAAATTTACATTGCCCTTATCTTCAGTAGCCTGTCCCAGGGCTGATGTTGGTTGCATAAAGGGATCTTTTTCCTCATCAGCTTTAAGCAGCTTTATTTTTGAGTGCTTGGTGTACCTTGTGATTTTGGGCAGGAATAATTTGCCTTTATAATGAGATTTTTGGGTTTATATGGTTGCATTTTCTTCTTTAGTGCTTAAGAAACATAGATGAATTAGACCTGGTTAAATTATCCCTAGTATGTTTTGACTCAAACTTTCACCAGTTGCCTTTAAACTTTGCCCTCTTTTAGAAATAAAAGTTTAAATCTGTTTTTGCATCAAGGAAATTATTTTTGTTCAACTGTGTATTGAAATGTCATTTTTAAAACAGGCTTGCTGAATTTTGTTGACAAATGTTTCAAAGCATTACCCAAAAAAGTCAGCTTCAATCATGAGCAAATTAAATATTATGATAATATTAATTCAGTACAGGTTTTTTCCCACCAGTTTCTCCAGAAACTTCACCATCTCTTCCTTGCTCCTCTATAGAATGAGAACCAGACATATATTTCAGTGCAACTGCTGGACAGTCATTTTGACCTTAGTGTCATAAATGCTAAGGAAGTATGAAGATTGTTTAACAAACAGGTAAAAAGAGTGTTCAGGGGAATTGGAAATCCTAAAGCACCAACCATCCTTACACCTTTTAAAGGTGTCTTACACTTTAGGTGACTTTCATTCTTTTTATAGAATGCATTCTTTTTCTTTGTGTGGGGTTGAAGGATCTGTTTGTTGCCTGGAACAGATTGTCTGACCTTGGCTGCACCAGTACCCAGCCCTGCCGTGTTTGGGTGTCCTGGGAAATGCTCCTCTTGGAAATGCTCCACTTGAGACACTGCTGTATCAACAGCTACCCAAGTGTCACATGTGATGCTTCCATGGAAACCCACCCCTGTGCCGTTCTCTTTGGCTTCCCCTGTGTGGGGAGACATTTCAGGTGTTCCTTAACATGAAAATAACTGCTTGACCAGGCTGAAAAACAAAGCTCCCTTTTTGCTCGTCTCTGGATGGAAACACAAACCAGAGGTGCTCCTGTGGGCAGAGAGATTATAGCTGTTGCTTCCCAAAATTCCCTTCTAAGCTTAGAGAAATAGTATTGATGTAATCACAAAAGGTGGACAGCAAAGGTAAAGCACCCAAACAGATGCCAGTGCTTTAGCATGCAGGACACAGCATGGAGAAGGTAAAGAGGTACAGTGATGATAAGTACTCTGTGTGTGTTTGTGTGTGGATTGCAGTTAGGAAAGCTGTGGTTTTCAGGGAAGTTCCCTCTGAAGAAAAAAAATTAAGTGTCTTTCACCTTTATTGCTGCTGAACAACATGCTGCCATTACTTTTCTTTAAACATAAGCTATTTTTCTGTTTTGCTTTGCTATATATATATTCTTTTCCTAAGCATGAGGCTTGAATCCATGTAATTATGTGCATTTTCCTTTTCCACTGGGTAAATTGCAGAAGGAAGGGTGAAAATGCCTTATGTCTGAAAGTCAGTCTCTTTCAACTTTACTCATATCCTTAGACCACCACACCTATCACTACACCACTGGTTTAAAGCTTGTGGTAGATGAAAAGTGTATTAGCTGGAGAAGAAAAGCAAGTTTCCTGGCTCCCTAATGCAGGTGATTTCCTGTGATAGTGAAGTACACACCTGCCAGATGTCCTCCTTTGACAGATCCTGTTTCTTGGGTGTTTAATGGTGCTAAACTTAAATGTTCCATGCAGCTCTCAGAGGGTGGTCAGGTGGGAAATGCAGTCCAAGGTGCTTCTTGAAGGCTGTGTGTCAGCCACAGACATGTCTATCTTAAAATTAAAAAAAAAAAACCACCCCACCCAGCCAGTGATTTCTGTTGTCTTCTTGTGTGTTAAATCAGTTTCAGGAGTCTGGGTTTCTCCTACTGGGCCCATTGTCCAGTAGCAAGAACAGGTGGAATTTGTGCAACTCTTTCAGGATGTGCTGTACGTGAGAGTGATTAACAAGAATAAAACTGGTCAGTTAGGGCCTCTTCTCCTGGCTGGGTCTACAGTAATGGAAGCGAGCCCATGCATGCCCTGACTGTACCCTTAGCAAAGGTAGCAGTGATATCTGACAGCATCAGGTATTGGAGGGATCAGGGGGAAAAGGGTGCACTCTACTGAGAATGTGCCTTTTGATGCCACTGGGAAAAGCCAAATATGCTAGAAAATTTAAAAGGGAAAAAAATAAAGAAGAGGGGGCTGTCAGCCTCTATTTCAGTTTGAATGACCTTTTCTCACTAGTTGAGTCCTCTGCAGACTTTCACTGGCTGCACTCCAGCCTGTTGATTTGTGCCCCTCTGGCACACTGGCTCTTTGTGCACAGTGCTACCTATCCTCCCAGAGGAGCCAGCTTTACAGGGCAGGGACCACGTGCAGAGGGCTGGCAGCAAGCCCTGGTGCTGCTGGCATTTCCCCAGCCCATGGGCACCAGAGGGGAGAGGACTGGTGAGTCCGGATGTAAAGGGGAGACCTCGAGAGTCAAGTGGAAGTGGAGAGCAGTAAGAGGGGACCAGTGGCCAGAGAAGAGAAGAAATAAGAGACTTTAAATAGTTCTAGGAGCAAAGAATAAAGATAGTTGGAGGGGACTTAGGTAAGGGTAACAAAGGACTGGGGGGAAGTAATGGAGGAAGAACATTCTGTAGAGGTGGAACAGAGGAGAGCTGGAGCATCGAGACCAAAGGGGCTGCAATCATTTTCTTCCCCTTCTTTCCAGAGCAAGCTGTCAGGCCCAAGGATTCAGTCTCAGGACTGTTTTGCAAAATCCACTCCTAAAATGTTTGCTTCACCCCTCCCTGCTGCCCAACTCACTTGCTCAGCTTGCTGAGGTTCCCTCCACAGCTCCCACAGCAGAGAGCAGCCATGCATGTGTGGGTACCTGCAACCTCCTGATGGCCACAGCTCCACGCAGGGACACTGGAGGTGCTCTTTGTGCTATTGTTGGAGCTTTCTTTTAACACTGGTGATGTTAGAAGAATGTAAGCATTGACAAGTCATGCTCTGGGAAATGAAAGAAGTCAGGTTGCCTGGGCAACCCCTGCTTGGCCTCCTGGCACGAAGGCATGATGATACAGCCTTTAATAACATGATTACGACCTATTTTTTCCACAGGGCATAGGATGGACGAATCAGTGCATAGGATGGACGATGATGTGGGAATGAAGCTGTTGTCTGTTCCTCATTTGTTGCAGAATTTGGAAGGTGTGTAGTGAATGAGGCAGAGGGTTGCAGAAGGAAAGAGGACAGTGTTGGGGAAATTAAGCTGAATACCTCCTGAAGAGCTGTACTCATTCTCTGGGTGTGTCAGGGATATTCTTGTACAATGGTGGAGATTTTCCTTTCAGTGCTGTCACTAATCACAGTTTCTTCAGTGTCAGTCTCCAGTGTGTAATTCTGGGGTTTGATTTGCAGAAAGATAGGAGCATTTATATCAACAACTACAAGGGGTATTGCTGCATGACTTTTTTCTCATTTTGGACACAAATCCTCTCTGTTTTATCTACCTGCCTGCAAAACAGAATTAATCTTTGCCCTTATTCTTACAAGAAGGTGGTAGAGATTATTTCATTTGCATTTGTGAAATACATGTATATTCTGACAGCACTGTAGGAATGTCTCTAAGGAAATCTACGATTTTTTGTACTCACTGGGAAGCTTGGATAATGAGGCAACGTTGAATGGGAAAGGCAGAGATGTCTTTAATACCTGCCCTTTGGATGACTGCAGTGAACATTCTGGGGGAAAAACTAATGTGTGATCATCTAAATGCTGTATCATAATGCACATGAGCAATTGAAGACTGCAACAGCAACCTTATGTGTGACTTTTCAATCTTTTTTGAATGTACTTAGAAATACAGGATTTAAATAAATCATTGCAATCAGTCCTTAGCTGCTATAGTGCTAGAGTTACAGAGTTGCTCTCGTGAGAGGAGGTTAATTTTAAATGCTGTTAGTATTTATGTCCAGTGCTTTTGTTAGAAGGCCACCCCAGTCTCCATATTCCTCTTGTACTGCACGTTCATTTTAGCATTCAATTCAAATACATTATAGCTGTCTGGGTTTGTTCTTTATTCCCTTTCCCATTTGCTCTTCTCCGTGCCTATCTTGTATCAATTTTTCCTCATGCTATATGAGAAGAGAACAGAGCAGCCCTATTCCTGTACTGAAATGAAGTTCTCCTCTATCTCCTCTCCTTTTATAAATGGGCTTTCTGGAGCTTTAGTTTGCCAAATATTGATGACCAGAATTGCAAAAGAATTCCAGTATTTCATTGTCTGAATTGCAAATACCTCATGGCTGCATTAAACTGGTGCCATATTGTCACTTTTGTTCAAGTAGCACATAACCAAGTCCAACACAGGTTTTGCTTATTCTCCACCAGAAACATTTCCCCTTAATCACTGAGAATTTTTCCTTTTATTTCACATTTTCACTTGCTTTTGCCACACACTGGATCTCAAGCTCACCCAGTTCCCTCTGATGGCCATTTGCTTTGTACTTACCTTTGATAGTAAGGTAGTGCCTCACTTTGTCACCAGCAGACCTTATTGGTACATTTCTGAGATTTTTGCCAAACTCCCTACTCAGGTTATTAAACAAGATTTTTTTTTTTAATAAGATGTGTCATCCCACTACTAATGTCCTGCCATCCACTCCCGATTTCTATTTTTCTATCCCTTATTGCTCTCTGCCTATCAGTCAGTATTTTACCTACCTCATAATTTTTGTGTATGCCTTGAGAGCTGGACAAAAGTCCTGGAGGATATAAATAAACTTGTGTACCAGTAACTCTACCTGCCTGAGAATGGATTGCTTCACCTCTGTGTTTTGGACTGGTCCACCTCCTGCTGCAGAGCTGTCATGCTCCAGGGATTGATTGAGTCTTTGTGTTAGGCTTCTATAGATCCTTTCATGTTCAAAGAGCTGCTGACAGTATCATTTAGTAGCCAGAAAAATCCAACAGAAGTCCATCACCACAGGACACTTGTCATTTTAGACATCATTTTCAGCGGCTTGATTTGGGCTTTTGTCTGCTTTGTCTATGCCAAGTGATGCAGAGATGGGTGGTTTCATCTGAAGGCTTTAAAGATACTTTCCGATTTTGAAAGGCAGTTCCTGAAATGCAGAGGGTCCCATGAGAATTCGGCAATGTTGCAAGGAGGCTTGTTGTTGTTGGAGGCTGGTAGGGTTCCCCTTCCCATGAGACTTTTAAAGTCTGCCAGTGAATAGTTCTAATTTCCACTGAGATATAGAAAGTTAGCTTGTTGACAGTTTTCCTACTGAGTCCCTGAATAGGAAGCCTAGAGTGTGTGTGGGCTCTAGAGTATGGGAAAACTTATTAGGGTCCTCTGAATAAATGGAAAGAAATATTTTTTTATTCCACATTCTCCCTTTTGGTAAATCAAAACTGAACGATTTAATGCAAATTCCTTCTGTACTGGTGACTTCAGTGTGAAATCAAAGGATAATTGGGGGGTACAGGGAGTTTTTCTGGTGTTAGTCCTGAGAGAGCAATAGTTTGCTTCCATGAGGTTTTAATAGGCTTTGGCTTGACTTTTATTATCTTAACTTTGACCTATGAAGTCAGTCAGCCTGAGAGCTGTCACTCTCCCGATGCTCATCAAAGTCAGTCAGAGCAGGTCCTTTCATGCAGGCAGGCTGCCTCCAAAGACAGCAGGTCACTTACATGAGAGCCAGTTCTGTAGCTGATGAGTTTTTTGCAAGTCACATAGCTTATTTGTTCCTATTGGAATGATATTTTGGTTATTGCAAGTCACTGATTTTGCAGTGCAATGGGGATTTTTGGAGAATATCTCACTAGTGTTCATAGAAAAATGGAGGGAGAAAGCCAACAGAAAGATGGATTGTGTTGGAGACTTGGAGACAAATCAGTCATCTAAAGCAGGTGACTTAGATTTGGACTTTTAACAACATCGTAGAGGGATGGAGAGGTAAATAGCTGGTAGAGTCACAAGGCTCTCAATAAAAAGCCAGGATCTGTTTGCATTCTTTGGTGCAAGGTTTGAGGCCAGATTCTTTTTTCCCTCTTTTTTCTTTTTTCCCCCTCTTTTTTTTCTTTATATTTTCTTCCCTCCCTTTTTTCGCCTTTCTTTTTAATGCTTGTAATGTTGTTACATCTGGAATCGAGACATTTTTGTATAATGCTGTGATGCATCCATGGAGTATAACCCTCATGAGAGCAGAAGCAAGGGTCCACTGCAGAAAGACTGCTGCAGGAGTAGGGTAGAGAAGGGGTGAGCTCCCCTGTCGTGTGTGATCACCACTGCAGAGACACAGGAGGTGTTTGACAGCTCACATAACCAAATGAGCCTTTACTTGAAGGCAGAACAGCAGTTCAGTGAAAAACACCTGATGGGAACTAGTTCAGAAGCACTGATTTATGAGTGATGTTAAAAAGGGGGGCCTGGGTGCACATGAGAAGGATGCATGGCAATAAACAAAGGACATATGGATTATAGGAAACACTGGTGTATGAACAGAGCAGGAGCGGAGGGCAGAATAATGTTTGGTCCCAAAGACAAGTGTAGCCAAGTTGAGTGTTGCTTCTCTTAATTTTATTCAGTTGTGGCTCTGTACAGCATGTGTTTACAAGTAAGTCTACTCTATGTCCTGAAAGAAAAAAGTAAAAATTTCTCTGAGAAACAAACAAACAAAAAACCCTATCAGATTAAGAAAATCTGAAGAATATGGCATATGTACCTTCTGCTGACAGAGGATGAGATGTTTTACTTTTTATGTCAGATCTGGTCATTCTTTGAGAGTGAACCCTTTTGTCCACATGAAATCTGTGCAATATGTGTTGTTTGGGTAGTGATTTTCATTGTTGCCCTTCAGCTGAAATAGTAAACACCCACCAACAGCCTTTCAAAACCCGTGTATTTCTTCTAGTGCTTGCTTTGACTTTTTTTGCTAACTGCTTCCATTGTTCTGAATTATTTTGTTCTCACTTATTCCTTCCTAGAATCTTGCTACAAAAATTATTTTGACCTTGTTTTTTGAGATTAGGTTCCATTTTTTTGAATCGCTAAGTATTTTAATAAGTCCCCGATCCTTTGCTGAGCCCAAAGAGATCTTCTGTAATACAAATATTAATTTAACCAATTTCTTCTTTTGCTCCACCTTAGTTTTTCTGCTTTTGTGAGCTTCATGCTGCATAGGTTCTGGGGAGAAATGGCCATTATCAAGTTGTTAGGAAAGTAGTATAGCAATATTCTATTTAATTTAGTGATTAAGTACAACCACTAAACTAAAATACCCTTTTCTGCTTTTGTCAGAAGCCTTCCCAGTAGTGAGCAGTTAATAGCTCGAGTATGCATGTAAATACTGTTTGTTTGATTTATTATTTTTATGATGCACTTTTCAAATAATAGCTGGCAGATGAGTTTTTTGTTTAGCTTGTAAGTACAGGTGACTTTTTTGGTTTTTTAAGTCGTCCCCACCCCCTACAGCTTGCTTTTATTTTCTCCTGTCTTGCATCTCTTTAGGAGGTTACTATTCAGCAGAGTAAGGCAGAGGTCAGGGCAGGCCAGTGTGGGCAGCTGGGGACACCCCAGCTCATTGCACATGCACGAAGGGAACACGTGCACCCTTCACAGCAGGGCCACGCTGCTGCCTTTGAACACAGTCAGGCTAGAAAGCAGCAGTGAAAGCCTTTACCCCAAAAAACAGACCTAGTCTGTGCTCTTGGAGGGCATTATTTCTGTGATGCTTCTTTAAAGCTACAGCTTCTCCTGCTTTTTTTGGACTTGTTGCTCGCTGATCTGGTAGCTTGTAAACAGTGGCTGCTTTGGCACGCTTAGGTAGGTGTTCAGGCTCTAACTTAAAGCTAATTGGGAAATATGCAATGCCCTTCATTATTGTCCCATGACAACAAGGGTATCAGATGCAACACTTGGAAGGTTTTTGTAATGCTGATATTTCAGCATTGAAAAAAAAAGTTCACTTGAAGCTGCCCAGCACTAGAAAGATATGGTAGGGCTTTAGTTATGAAATGCAAAGAGACCACAGCTGCTGATGCCCAATGATTTTCCTTTAAAGAAATGTATTAACATTTAGGACATCCATCAGAAAAAATTTAAATATTTGAAAAGGAAATGGAGTCGAAGATGGATGAGCTGACATAATGTCCTGGCCACTTCCTTCTGCAACTTGATTTTGAACAAACTTCAGAAGATTACGATGAAAAATGAGTTTGAGCTACAGTCCTTTCCATGGCTTTTTAGGTATGCATTGCACAAAGGGAGCAGAGCCTGTAGCTGCACAAGTGCAGTCCTCCCTGTGGAGGAGTTTAAAACTTAGCAGAATCCTGAAGTTCTTCAAGAAATTTGCTATCATGCTTGTTGGGGTCAAGCTGCTCCCACTTTACATACACATTTTTAACTGGAAGAAGGTTTTGGAGTGTGAAGGAGTTCTTAGTTCTTTTGCCCCAAGAAGATGAAGGGAAGCCTGGAAGAAAAGGAGGAACCTGTGCTGGATTTCAGCACAGTTCAGCAGTTCAGCATTTTTATAGTTCCTGTTAATGTAATCAATAGTGTTCTGCTCTCCAGAACATCCCTCAGAATATCTTAGTTCACAAGTAAATGTTCTCCTTCTCATTCTCCTCAGTGAAATGATAATTCTGATTTGGTTTGTTTCAGAGCTGGAAAAGGAAATCACCAGGAGACCGAAGAAAGTCTGCATTGTTAAAGTTGTGGGAACAAGGAACCTGTGGAAAAACATCGTAGTGTTGTGTGTGAACTCGTAAGTCCAATCTCTTTGTTTAAATAGTTGTGTGGTCAGTGAACTGGAGCAGCAATGGGAAATGATGAGGGAGTTGTACTATTTCCTCCTGTGGGACCCTTCACTAATATGTCTGATAAATGATCCTGGAAAAACACTGGCTGTTACAGGGAACTATATTTCTTGTGGCAAACGTGGCAGAGCTCATTGGCTGTTTCAGGCAGCAGAACTGCATCTTCTCAGGTGCCACGCTGCAACTCCATTGCTGCCACCAGTGGGCTCGTGTGGCCAAGTGCTGAGAGGTGCTCATGCAAGCAGACATCTGCTTGGTGTCCCAGCTGAGAGTTTTTGAAACCATTTATGCCCCAGGAGTGCAGGTTCAAGTTGTTTACATCTGATAGGGCTGTGGTGCAGAGGAAGATGTTGCTTGCCGGTAAATGCAAGTTGCTCCCTCGTCTAACAGCTGTGCTTGGTGGGTGTTCAAAGGCAGATTACAAAGTGCCTCAGCATTCCCAAATTATGTGCACGGGGTCATAGTGAGAATATGCAGTCCTCAACAGAATATTGTGGTGCTTGTCTCCTAAGGCTTCAGTTTGGACATGCTTATGTGGGCAAAAACAAGCATCAGCCTGAGAGTTTTGCAGGTTACAGGCTCTGAGACCTTCTGTCCAGAACTGAACACCACGTAAAAAGGAACTACATTGGCTTGCAAATTCTGGAAGAGCACCAGCAGTGCATTTTCTGATTTTTCCATGTTGTAAAATGCCCATTTGAATTTTTCCTGTTGTTTTTTTTTTTTTTTTAATGGGAGGCAAGGATGGAGAAGGCTGGGAATCCCCTTTCTCTGCTAGGTTTCAAAGTATGTAGCTCTCTTGTGGCTTTTTCTTCCTCACTTCAGGGCATTATTCTTCAGCCCTCACTTATGCTAGCAGGCTTATGGATCAGCCATCACCCAGAGAGGACAGCCCCTATGCTGGGCAAATAGTCACCCAGAAGCACACAGATTTCAGCAGTCAGTCTCCAGTGTTATTGGCTGCAGAACCAACTCTGGTTTTACGAATTTTGTGTCTCTCTTCCACCCACCAGTGAGGGACTCCCTCTGTTCTGAAAGAGTGTTTTCTCCTTAGGCTCACCAAGCACATTTAATAGACAGTATCAAATGTATTTGTGAAAACTGTTTACATGGGGAATTCTCCCCTTCTCCCTCACCCACATTAATTCGCATATTTGGAAATTCTCTAAATCAGAACTAGGCAGCCCAAAGAATAACTTCTGGGATTAGCACACAGAGGCTGTTTGCCATCCAAGCAGAGCATGAAGCAGATGTACATCTGAGGAAATAGATTTCATGTTTGTTTTGAAGGGGTGAAAAAAATATTATTTTATTTTACTTCTGTTATTCCTGTTAGACAAGGCTGTGCTGAATTTTTAGTGTGTGAAAGAAGGAACCTTTTGCAGGGAACAAAAAGAAATCAAGGAAGGCAAGGATTTAGTTTTAAATGTAACTATTCTGAGCTGCTCACCAACTTCAGAGAATTGAGTAATTCTTAGGGAACAGGCTGGAAAGCAAATGATACAATAGTTTACTTTATGGGTCATGGCCTCAATAGCAACTTCTGCAACTGTGTTCACATGCATGGAAGAGAAAGAGAGAAGAAAAGCTGGTTAACTCTGCCCTTTTATTATTACTGTTTTGCTGATTAATATTTCTCTTATGGGAGGAGTCAGCTATAACCCAGTTATTCAAAGCAAATGTCGTCTTTTGTATAACAGCAAGTACTTGTATTAGGTTGTTATCAGAGGCAAGGTGTTTGGTATTGAGGGTGGAGTTTTGAACTAGAGCATTGATTCACAAGTTTGCAAGAAAGCTCCTCAGGCCCGGGGCTGTCGTGGACTCAGCGACTGTGTATCCCCCCAGCGGTTTCTATGCTTATTTTCTAGTTTACACTGATAGAGCTTCAAACTTGTGACCTTCAGGAGGATAGAAGCATATCCATGTAATGTACCTGCCATTCTTAATTTTTTTTTTTTTTTTTTTGAGACCGGGATCTGTGCTTCTCACTGTCTCAGGCACTGTTAATTTGTGCCATGAAATTTGTCTTGTGTAAGTGCCAGAGACAGGAGGTTTTCCTGGCAGAGGTACTTGAGCTGTGATGGGTGCAGTTGAAAGCATCATTGACCTCTCCTGTTGCACCCCTGCTGCTATTTTGTACCACATCAGGAGTGAAGTTGGGGCTTCTCATCTGACCTTTGTAGCTCCAGCCCCCTGCTCTTTCTTCCCCTTTTTTTTTCTTTTTCCTTTTCTATTTTTTGGGGGGCACAGGGTGAGACAAGAGAAAGAGGTGTGAAATGTGATGGTAAGATGTTGATAGGTGGCATCTCAAAGAAACTTTTTAAAGAGGAGGAGACACACTGCTATGAAGGGTGGTGTAAATGTGTAGACTGAATTAGAGCTTATTGTTTCTTAATTGTAATAATCATTGCAGCACATACAACTTCAAATAGTCCTTTCTCAGGGTCTTTCAATTTTAACAGGCTAGTTTGGGAAGTGGGGTGTAATGCTTGTATTTAGTATGACCAAATGCCACAGGCAGGTGGGTATTCCTGATGTTTTGCTGTCCAAGCACAGAGGCTACTTTGTCTCAGCAGTGCTGGCTCTGTAGCTGTCAGCAGGTGCACTGGGAACAGGGAGATGTGCTCCTCTGGGAATGAGATTTCTCAAATACAGTGGGAAAACCTAACACATACTAGGAGCTCTTCTGAATTTCCCCGTGCCTTGATCATACCATGAGCAGCAGCTATATGAATAAAGTCAGCAAATATTAGGTTGAATGGAGATTTTTTTTCTTTTGCTTCTTTTTATCAATGCTTATTTTCACAGTAGCAGCTAGAGATAAGTTGCTTAACTTAAGGTATTTTATTCCAGCATTAATGACACCCCACATTGAACTACATTGTGTGTTCTGCCCCCTCAGCAATGGTCTCTCTTGCCCTCTCCTGTTTCCCTCAGGCTGACTGGTTATGGCATACACCACTGTTTTGCAAAAAGTATGATGGGGCACGAAGCGAAGATGGCGATTACCCACAACTTCTATGCGGACTACTACACCATGGCTGGGATTGCCCTGGCATCCTGCCTGGCCATGTGCCCTGTGGTCGGCTTTCTGGGGAGGAGAGGAGGACTCCTGCTCTTCATGATACTCACAGCTCTGGCATCACTCCTGCAGCTGGGCCTCCTCAACTGTAAGTTGGAGATGAGAGCATCTCCGGACCACACAAGCTTGACATGCAAATAAGGATCAGGAAATACCTGCATTTCCTTTGCCTTTCCCACATTTGTCATGTGATACACCTGCATAGTTTTAGAATCTGAATTTGCTTGAAGGTTCCCCCAAACCCTTGTTTCTCAGGCTCATTAACAAAAGGCTTTGTATTCTGGATGATTCCCATGGTGAAGCTTATTGAGCATTGGTGCTGTAGTCACCAAGAAAATAAACAAGGAAACAAGAAACGCTTTCAATTTTATTTTAGTGAGATAGCCCCCAGAGAAATAGCTGTATAGAGATTGGGAAGGGAAAACTTTCCCAATGAAGTCTACTTCTCAAGTGGGCTCTAAACCATGCAGAAGTTAGAGCAGTAGGTGTTTGTCCTCTGCCTGCTCTTAGCATCTTGCTGTGAGCAAGTAATCTGCAGGTAGCATGGAAATCATGCAGCTGACAGACCCTGCTTTTAACATACTTTGTTTGTGTAGTCCTTGTGAATGTATACACATGATTTTGGGAAGTGACACAGCATGGTTATCCTGCCAAAAGTGAGTGTTCCACCTCTTCCTTTGCAGGCAGTAACTTTTGTCTAACCCTTTTGAGCTGCTTCAGCTATTAAAACTGCCATAGAAATATCCCCTTTCCTTTTTTGATTTTCATTCTCTTCATTTTTTGTTGACTGAGGAAGTTGAACTTGATGAATCAGAGAGGTGTCGAAGCAGAGGGAATGTGGGATGTGTTTTGCCACTCTTACAGCTGCCAATCATTAGACCCCTGTCCCAGAAAACCCCACCCCAAGGAAGGGAGAGGAGGGTTGAGACATACTTTGGACAACTGGATGTGAGACGAACACCACTGGCTGGTTGTAATTTCTAAGTTTAGAAATAATTGAGGGCCTTAATAAGAAACACCTTTTTGCATTGAGGATGGAAAGTTTTCATGTTCTTGTATACTGAAGGCAGCTCCAAGCCAACAGGAATTGTTCATGTTTACAGACTGTGTTTCCTGGAGGCATTTACCAAGTTAACTTTTAGCAAACAAGCTGTTTGTGGGAGTGTAGGAGGGAAACAGGGAACCTCTTTCATGGCATAGAGGAAATTCCAGCATCGTGTGTGTTTGCTCCCCGTTTGGCAGAGATGTTTGCATTCCCTTTGAGCACATATTTACCATGTCCAGCAATCCCAGCTGACAGTGGGAGAAGTCCCATGGGTGAGTCTCATCATGTCTGTTAATGGACTCAGATTCACACTGTGCGTGTGTGCAAAGTCCCGAGACTCCATGTTCTTCTGGGGGTGTCCATCAGGGTCTCTCCACACTGAATTACCCATTTTAGTTTGTTTTAAGGATGGGAGATTTGTTGAAGCTGTTGAGGCAAGAAACTCACACTTGCTTCATTGATAGACGGTGTGTCAGAGCCTTTAGTCTGCTCCAGAGCCACAAAAATCTGGTTGCATTTTTTAAAAAAATGTATGAAGGAGGTGGGAGACAACACCCTATGTAGGACTAATTGCAACCTTTTCCATAACAGGTTTAGGTGGTTTTGTGAACCAAGTTGCCAAAACTAAGATCAGGCATGGCTTTAGGTGCTTTGTGCTACATTGGTACTCTCAGTGCTGTGCCCCCATCAGCCTTTCTGACTCCACTATTTTCTTGGTGAGAAGAGGAGGGAAAGGAAGCCTTGAACTTCAGACCAGCTCTCCCCACTCTTGACCATGGCCATCCCTTCCTCAGAAGAACTAGATGTTGTTTGGACAGAAGCAGTGACCTTGTTTATTATGAAATCTGTCACAGCATCTTGCATGTTTTAATTTAGCATCATTTGGGTGTAATTGGAAAATGAAATCCAAATTTGAGAATGGTGAGAGAGAGAGACAGAGGGGTATTCTCCACCAGCCACAAACCTGCAGCAGACCTTGAAGCTCTCCTTGTTTGACCCCTCCTCTGAACTCTGGAGTGTCACCTGGGAAGTCGCAGAATCCTGGTGGGAGATAACCAGCATAGCTCTGCCCAGCTTGTGCTGATGCCCTTCCCCTTGCAGCCCAGTGTTGCTGTGTGCTCCTGTGTGGTTAGGATTGGTGGTTAGTGTGACACATGGACCATCAGCTCATGGTTTCAGAGAGGAATATGTCTCCACCAGTCTGACAGCACTGATGCCCAGATTTTGCTCTCTAACACAAGCTTCTGTAGGCCATTCCCTCGGGGCTGCAGCAGGAGGGTATTTTCACTTCTTCCCCTTCATTAACAACAAAGAGGCCTTTGTGTTAACCCCAGTGGTAATTCTGGGGCTTTTAAATATGCTTTACTGCTGGTCTGTTATCACTGTCTCATTAGCATGCTGTCCTCCAGCTGAGATGTGCCTGGATACAGCATATCCTATCTGGTGGCCAGGGAAAGATGTGATGGTTTGGCATGGGAAAGAATTGGGAGTCAGAGGGTGGGGTTATGGTGGCATGTGGGATTTACCCTTTATATTTTTTCTTTCAGATAAAGAAACATAAAAACTGTATGTTCTTGTTTTCTCTCCCTTTCTCTTTTTTTATCTTTCTCTGATTTCCATGGTCTTGGATCCAGTGATTGGAAAATACAGTCAACTTCCAGACTCAGGTATGATTTACAGACAAATCTGTATCATGTGGGAAGCACTCATCCAGGAATGGGTAGATCCAAAAGGCCTGGGCCAAAGCACCCAGAACAGAGCTGCTGCCACAAAGGGGTGCAGAGGGAAAGTCCACTTCTGTGCAGTGCCTTGGGGCCCCACTCACAGGCAGGCCTGCTCCTTTATGTGCATCCTTTTTGTGTAGCATCCCCTCCACATAAGCTCACCTCTGCACGTCAAGAGAGGGTGCAGAGGTCCCCCAAGGTTTGACATACAGGGTAAGGCTTTCCCAGAAATTCCTTCTGAGAAACAGCATTTCCAGTTCAGGAATCTCAGATTTTATTTTTTTTTTTCCAGAAAAGAAAAGGGGACTTGAACACCTTAAGGATGCTTTTAATCAGGTGACTTAAACACCTTAAGAAATACTTCCCAAGCTGAAGTACTGTAAGAGAAATGCAGTGACCAAAACAAAATGTACCTTTGTGTATCAGATTTGCTGGATCTGTCCTTGCCCAGCTTTTCCAAGGTCTGTTCTGCTGAGCAGTCATGACTCCCTGAGGGGGTCAATGGTGTAGCCTCACCCGCTATGCAAGAGTGTCCAGAGACCCATCGTTTGCAAATGTCTTATGCCCATATTCTCATCAGCTGGCAGAATTTGCTTTCTCTCCCAGACTTGGGGTGCATTGCAGAAAGAGCTTAGCCCTGAGCAGGCTGTGGCACATTTCAGAAGATGTGACCAAAGAGCTCCTAAATACCTTTAGCTCTCCTGACAGCTGATATATTCAGCAAGAACAAAAAGCAGGTGTTAATTTTCATTGGCCCCAACCCAGACAGTATGCCTGCTTGGGACTGCACACAGCAGCTCTTTCTTCAGGTAGGTTTGGGACTTGTGTGTAGGAAGGTGAGGGAGCACTGGCTGCAAAGCTCCTGTCAGGCATGATGTGTTCCTCTGGTCTGTGAGTGATGTGGCCTCGTCGCTGGCCAGGACAGGACACATGAGCTTGTACAGCCCTGGTCAGAGATCCCACCCCTGCCCAGGGAAGGTGGCGAGCAAGGATCAAGAGAGACATGTACTGTCATCGTGGCCAGAGACAGTTTCCTTGAGCTTTGTTTAGATTTCCTGGGGTTTCTGCAAGTGCTTGATAGACACTGTTTGCTCCCGGAAACCTCGCTGCCATCCAGCCATGAAATGATTGAGCAAACAGCCCTGACTCAAGGGAGTGCTTCACCGTCCTTGGCATGGGCTGCTCTCGCCCAGAGTTGTCAAGCTGGGAGTTACAACAGAGTTTGCAGACTGATCACATGCAGAGGCTTAGCACAGAGAAGGGAGCACTTCTAGCTCTTTCCCCTTCTTGTCCTGGAAGCCTCCTCAGCACCCAAGCCCCAGTGTACAAGATGTATGGCAGCTTGAGGAATGCTGCCTGCCTCAACTTGTCTGTCAAACATGAAAAGGAAGAGGCTGGTGCCTAAAAGACTGCTCAGAGATTTGTTTTTTCATGTGTTTTACCTTTTCTGTGGTGGCTGAGCATAAAAAAAAATCAGAGACCATTGCCATTTCTTGGCATGATGTTATGATTTTTTTCATGTGTGTTTGTATCTCAGGTGCTTGGGGAATGGATTTTATAAATACCAGTTTTAAATTAGTATTACAAAATTACTCAAATTCTTGTTGAGGGAGAAGAGTAATATAAATATCTTTATTTTTTTTCTTCCTTAGAAGTTTCACCTCATTCTTACTTTTTATGAACACACTTGTCTTGCCAGGTATGAGTGACAGTGTCAAAGACAAATTCTCTGTTGCGTTTTCCATCGTGGGTATGTTTTCTTCGCATGCTGTTGGAAGCCTCAGCGTGTTCTTCTGTGCTGAAATCACACCCACAGTAATCAGGTGAGACTTCGGAGCCCCCCTCAAAAGATGGGGACAAAATTATCCTCATTTAATTGATAATGGGCTGTAGTTTAATACCTTCTATGGGAGGGAAAGCCCCATGTAATTGGAGACCTCACAGCAACTTGGGGACGGCTTTTTACAGTGGCTGCAGTCATTCTGCACAAGTGAATGCGTGTCTGTGTATAGAGAGGCTTTGTTTTCCATGGCTCCACCTTGTGTCCCATCGTGGTGATGATCAGCAGGCCTGGCAGCACATGAATTGCAGCTTGGTAGGGTCTTAAATACTCAACTGAACCAGTTTGTGTGGTTGAACATTGAAGTTTCTTCACTAACTCTGAGGGATTTGTTCAAGCAGCGATCGGGTGAGTCTGCATCTTGATATTAAAGGAGAAATTCCATGACTGTGCAGAGGAAGACATAGGTGCCAGCAATGCCCCTCCATTGGGCAGGTTAACCAGGACAGCTGCAGTGGTGCTTCAATGGAAGGGAGGTGTTGAAACATGTGGTGTAAATGCTTTTGGTGCACAGATGTCCTCTGCAAGCCTTCCTCTCTGCCTTTATTGCAGATATAGCTGTCTTTCTCGTCACATAAGACCTATCTTAGCAGAGGCTCAAAGTTTTTCTAAAGAGGAGCATTTTCATTCTGAGAAATAGGAGAAATCAGACAGAAGATCTTTGTTGGAGAGTTTCCCATAACACATTTTTGAATGGTCAGGGATTTGTACCATTTTAGACATGCACTGTTATCTTTCACAGCACAGAGGTTGTGCTTCTGTGTTCTGGATTATGCTTTCAGCAGTGCCACAGCAATTCAGGAGTTTGCCCTGGCTTCACTGAATTTCCCAGGAATGTAGGTCATATGGGTGGGAGGGAGAGAGAGTGGGGGAAAGAGGCTATTTTTTTTTTGGTCCCTTTCAAATTATATATTTTCAATAAGTTTGCAAAAGCATTATTGCAAAATAATGTCATCAGAGTAGCCAGAGTCTCCTTGCTCCATGGGTTTTTTTTTCAGGCTATCTAAATTTCTGAATGTATTTTAGGGATAGCATTATTTCCACAGGAAAAGGCAGTGTGGGGAGTGAGATTATACAGCAGCCTGAAACACTAACAACTATTTATTTATGTGTGCATCAATCATTTTGGTGCTTTTATGCCCTTTTAATTTTCTCCTTGTCTCTGTTTGAAAGACACATAGATAAGGGATTGACCATGTCAGCCAGAAGAGAATCTGCCAAGTAGGATCAGATGTGCAGTCTGAACTTAGCAAGCTTTTTTCCCCTTAAATCACTTATGTTGCTACAGGGAGGGAGACAAAATCCTGGCTGGGAGCCGAAATTCTGCTTCCCCTGACTCTGCTGGGTGACACCAGGCAAGTGACAACAGCTAGATATGCTTCAGGATCCTTGTTTATTTATAGAAATGATGACACTCTGCACTGCTTTGCAATCCTACCACCACGATAAGATCCACTCAGGATTGTAATTAGGAGGTGTAGCTCAGGACAATAAATCTGTCACATGCAGAGGTGTGCTTGAGCTGCCTTCTGTCTTGCCTTTTGGTGGGATCTGGGTATTCCCTCATAATCTGCTCTCCAAAATGCCACCCTGGATGCCCTTTGGGTGTTGGAACTAGATGATCTTTAAGATGGTCCCTTCCAAACCAAACCATTGTATGGCACTAATATGCTTTTGGTTGGATCTCAAGGAACCTTAAGGAAAAGGAGGGCAAAGAGAACACTGGGGTTGCCTCTGGGGTTTCCCTGATCAAATCCATTATCTGCAAATCTCTGAGAGCAGAAAACAGCACTGCCATTACCTGGGGTAGCAGTGGCATGATAGCAAACCCACAGCACCCATCCATCTCTGCTGCTGTGGTGTTGAGGTATGAGAAGTTCCTGGAGGAGAACAGCCAGATCTTCATCACCAAGAGGTGACACCTGCTCCAGCAACATGAACATTCCACACTGTCATGTGTCACAGAGGGATCCTTCAGATCTGTCCACTGCACCCCAGTCTCCTGGCAGCAGGCGGGGGGGGCTTCATCAGGAGCTACCCTTCTTTGTAGCCAGGACTTCAGTGCAGACTTCCATCCAAATGCTGAATTAAAGCACCAAGTGTCACTGATAATCCATATGGAATAATCTTCACACCACTAGAGCCTGCATGTCTACTAAATAGGAATAGGCTGAACAAAATACAGCATGACCTCTCCTCATCTTCCACATACTCAGTTATCAAGTGGAAGATGGTTCTGGCTTTTTCTCTCAGTGTCCTGCTTTTGTGCCCACACAGCCAAAGAGTGGGCAGCACTGGCTGAATTAGAGTCTTTTCCCATCAATAGCTGTCTCAAGCCAAATTTCCAGAAAACCTGGTCTGATTTCAGTGCTGCCCTGCTTTATGCAGGAGGCTGGACCAGGTGCTCTCCCAGAGCCTCCTTTAGCCTGGGCATCTCTCTGGCTCACTTTTACTCTGAGCCATGCCATCTGTTGACCCATTTGCTCATGCAGACATGGCTGTCTGAAGACAGGATTAACAATTCTCTGCTCTCCTGAGGAGTGCTGAGAAAGGCAAGGGCCCTTCCCTTAGGATGTCAGCGAGGATGTCTTGCTGCTCTCTGGCAAAACACTGAGGTAGCAAGCAAGGAAATTCTACTGCAGGAATAAGCAGGACCTTTCTGAGGACAAAATTTTGAACCAAGGTCGCTTTGCTATTTGCCCACGTTAGGACCATAAACCTCGTGCTAACCATCCCTCTCCTCTGCCAGTGGGTGAGCAGGGCTTGGGAAAGTGGCCCTGCTCGATTATCCATGTGGCCATGCCATAGGAAAACTCCCCACAGCAGCCACTTGCAGGCAGAGCTTCGAGGGAGAAAGCTGGGACTCTCTGTGGGTGCCAGCAGCCCTTGCACTCCCTCTCCAGGCTCCACTCTGCATCTGGAGAGTGTTTGAAGTACAGACACAGATTCCTGCCATGGAATTCCTCGTGCTGAGGAGGAGCAATGCCCCAGAGCACTCAGAATGTTTTTCTTTTCCACCTGCTGTCCCCTGTCACCTGCAAAAACAGTGGGAATCATGAGGGTGCTGTCTCTCTTGCCTTGAAACTGTTTTCCTGATGTGCACAGAAACAACAAAAAATTCCTGACAGTATTTTCAGTTTTCTCTTTTTGTTTTTTTTTCCCCTTCACATTTTCACATCTGCAGTGTATTTCAACCTTAAAGAAACCCCTTACAGGACACACACTGAAATGTACTTTCAAGCCTCTTCTGCCAGGTTTTAATGGCACTGGGAAAAGTAATGCCTACTCTAATTACTGACGTCATATGGAAAAACTTTTCCCCCCTGCAAATCTGAAGCCACTTGACCCATAAATGACAGAGCCGTCTTTGTTTTTGCCTTTTCCTGTTTTCTTTCAGCTTGCTTGATGTCCTTCTACAGCAGCATTTAAAACTCACCTCAGGTCCTTCTCAGGGAGGTTGAGATACAATTTAGCCATTGCAATCACTGATGTAAATGAGCTAGGCTTTTGTTGCTCCAGAGCCAGCTTGGAGAGAGATTTGCCATGCATTTGGGACTGGTTGTGTCAATTACTCATGTGAGCGTATTAATGAAGTTGCAGGGAGGCCAGTTGCACAATAGTTGCATTCAGCTGGGTTTCTAAATTGCCATTGGAAAGCTGGCAAGTTTTTAGTAAGGGCTTTTGCAGCATTTGGGGAAATCACAGTTGTCTGTGAAGATGCTCTGCTGAGTCTGAAGAACTGGAACATACATATGTGGATTTCGATCCAGTCAGCATCTCAAGAGCATCTTTTGAAACCTGTGTTTGCTGTCCTTCATCTGTCAAGTAAGCAGCAGCGGATTTTGGAAAGGATTGAGTGAGGATTAGCTTTAACACTGTGGCTGGCTGAGTGAATTTGGCATTTATAGGTTTATTTGTACAGTGATTTCTAGGATGCTTAGTCAGGGAAACTGTTTCTTCCTAAGTATTTGACGTAAAACAGTCCCTTTGCCTTCTGCAAGTCATCTTCTGTAAGTTTTTGTTGACAGTAACTTCCTCTGGCATGTCCCAGAGGAAGTGTAGGAAGTGTGTTGCCCTCACTGGTTTGGTAGAGAAGCAGGCTGCCAGTGATTAAACTCACAGAGAAGTCTCCCTCTGCAGGCAGCAGGGTCTTTGGAAGATGAAGGACGAGCTACCACTGTCACAGATTTTGTTAAAATGAGCCATTTAAGGATGACACTCTGCTGGCAGGAGACCTTAGCTCTGTCACAGAAGGAGGGAATGGTCTGCCCCTAAGAAACACCTGCAGTGGCACTTCCGTGTGGGGGCATCCAGCAGAGACAAAAGCAGGATTGTGAGGTGTGCCAGGGCCTGGAGAGATGCTGATGAGCAAAACAAGGAATTGCAAGAGAGTTTGCTTACATAGCCAAGCATCAGGAGAGAGCACTGAACTGACCTTTCACAAGCAGTTTATGTGCCTCTAGCTGGAGGAAGATGAGTCTATTTTCACACTTTTTTTCCCTGAAAATTATGCATTTTATTATATCTCCAGTGTGTTGAGAAATTCCAGCCATAACATGATATTTTATATAGAAAAATATTTTATATAGAAAATATTCCAGCACTCAGTGTTTGGTATAATATTGTGGTTGGGGTTCTTGTTGAGGTGAAGCAGGTGAAGAAACAGAAAGGGCCTTTGCATGGGTTGCAAAGAGATGTTTATTTCAGCCACACATGTGCAAAGCCCAGGAGTTCAGAGGCAAAGACAAAAGCAATGGTCTGGGGCTTTGGGTTAGGTACGTGGGATGAGCGGGGCAGGGAAAGAAGTATCCGAGACCAATTACCAGGGGACATGGGGGTGTCACAAGGGTGGGGTTAGGGCACAGGGGCCAAGAGGGAAAAAAGGTGGGAGTGCCTTTCAAGGTCTCCACAGTATAATGGATCAAGGCAATGGTTTGTAAAGTCTAATCTCCTGCCTCCACTGCTGAATGGTGCCAGATACTTTAGAGGCAGCCAAAATTGACTTCTGCACTTACTGCTCCTTGGTGTGTCTTGTCTAAGTGGAGAAGGGTGGCATGCCAAGCAAAATCTGGTTTTCCCTTACTGAATGTGGGAATACTTGGAACTGGAAGCACTTTAGAGTGCTGTCTATGCCCTCACATGACAAAGCTTCTCTTCTCCCTATGCGGGGGCAGTTAAATGGGTGTGAAATGATAGTTGAGTGTAATTATTCCCCTCTTGTGCTTGCAGGGGAGGCGGGCTGGGGCTGGTCCTGGCCAGCGCCGGCTTCGGCCGCCTGACCGCCCCCATCATGGAGCTCCACAACCAGAAAGGTTACTTCCTCCACCACGTCATCTTCGCCTGCTGCACTCTCATCTGCATCATCTGCATCCTGCTGCTGCCCGAGAGCAAGAACCAGAACCTGCCTGAGAACATCCCGGATGGGGAACATTACACCCGGCAGCCCCTGCTGCCGCACAAGAAGGGGGAGCAGCCCCTGCTCCTGACAAACTCTGAACTCAAGGATTACTCTGGCCTCCATGACTCAGCAGCTGTGAGCGACGGGATCTCGGAAAACACCACTGCCAACGGCATGAAGTCGATGTAACTGGGTGGATTTTTTCCTTCTTTTTTTTTTTTTTTTTTAATTATTTTATTTCCCCTTCTTATATTTCTTTTCTTCCTTTAGTATTTTATTTGATGCTGTTGTGCAGGAGGAGTAGCACTTTGGGCAAAGGTGTTTTGCACGGATTTTATAAACCAGTGGTGGAGCAGACACAAACTTAGAGGAATTCAACTCTGCTACTAAAGCAAATTTTGACATCTTCAACAGTTGTGCAGATTACTCTTGAAAAATTTTGGGGGGAAAGACTCATTTGAGAAAAGACCTGGCTGGCGGTAGCCCTTCAGAACTCTTTTTTTTCCTGCCATTAAATATGTATATTTATTTTGATTTATTCTCAAGAAGCACTTTATTTCCTTTTCCTTTCATAGATCACAAAAATGAAGCCATCTTATACGAGGTGCAGCCATTCCAAGAGAGAAACCATGGGGGGAGGGGGAGTGTTGTTTTCTGTTTTGTTTTTGTGTTTCTTTAAAGGAAAGAGGGATTCACTGCAAAGTTGAATTGACTTAAACTTAGACTTGTGCAACATTCTTCTGCCTGTCTAGAAAGTCCAAGTGCCCAAGTTGCCTGCTGTGTTTGTATACACTAAAAAAAAGGAAGAAAAAGCAAAGCAAAACCTGTTGTGACTCAAACTCTGACTGCATTTTAGGCAGCTTATATTTGTCTTTATAGCCCATGTGCACTTAAAAGTTACTTTCTAAATTAGTCCTTTTTTGTTTTCAATTAATGCATTGGAGAAAATCCTACCCAAACAAGCTGATTTTTCAATGAGAATCAGCTTTCTGCATTTTAAGAGTATATTAATCTATTTTAGGTGGTTGCCACTGGTCCTTAACAGTAATGTAGATGATGCAAATGATTTGACTAATGATGCAAAAATGAGTTTTGCTTAGAATGGCTATAATTATCAGGAGGTCCAGGATCTCTGACTGCTCCAGGAAAAAAGCAGAGACCAGCAGTGATAAACAGTACAGAGCATGGGCAATGATCTATACCTTTATTCCACAAGGCAGCATAGCTGGGATTTCTGCTCCTGGGAAATGAGTGTCCTGGTATTGTTTTAAGTGTTTTTAGAACCAGGGTTTGGGTTTTCAATTTAAGTGGCAAAACTACTTAAATGACTGTTGGAAAGGAATTAATTGATAGCCTGTGAGTAATGACTTACTGAGCTGTCTTGGGCTCTTAGAGATGTGTTCTGGTTCTGAACCAAGAATATACAATGAACTCACTCTTATTTCCCCACTTTCCCGACTGCACTTGTAAGATTTAAGTTCAAAAGAAAAGTTTACTTAAATTGGATTAATTCTACACAAAGTGAACATCCAGTTTACCTCCTGCTGTGCAGACGGCACTTTGATAGTGGCCACTTGACTTCTCTCTTCCAGCCCCCAAACCAACTATTTCCTTTGGCCATTGGCTTTTGGTTCTCACTCAAGAGAATATTGTGAGGATCTAGTTCAATGCAAGGACTTTGTAAAGAGCTTTCTTGCATTGTAGTTAACCCTCCCCTCTGTCCCTCCTTCTTCTCCTTTCTCACTCAGGCCATCCATTTGTGATTGCTCAGTAGTGCAGACGTTCAAACAGAGCAGCAGGATGTCAATGTTGTACTGAGTGTCCGTATGATTGCCACTTTGTTTGATGTACATCTTGGGTTCACATGCAGGGGAAGTGCTCATTTGCACTTTCCTGCTCTACCTTCCCTCCCCTTTCCTTCCTTGCTGTATATATTGTCGATTAACTACTGTACCTAACGATTTCCATCCTCCATTAGGCTGCCAATGTCCTCTTACAGGCCCCAATAAATCAGAGATCCAGCAGGCCATGCAGTAAAGTAGCACAGCCTCAGATGCTGAAGGATGAAAGGGGACAGGTAGACCTGCAGAAGCAACAGAGGTGGTTGTGTTCAGAGTAACAATGTTGTCCTAAAGCTGCTAATTTTTACAGAGGATGATGTGGACATTTGGGTTCTTCTTGAGCCTGGTAAGAAACACTGGACCAGTTGATGGTAGTTTTGCCCAGAGTTACACTACTGTTTTTTTTCACCTTTGCTAGAGTTGCTGTGACAGCAAGAGCCCGATCTTCCTAACACTCAAGTTTTATTGTCAGGCTTGAGTGCAGCTGCTTCTTTTTGTTCTGCACCGAGATGTTTGCAGTCCATGTTCACCTGAGGAAAGAACCCAGCCCTTCCCCACTCGTGCAGTATTCACGTGCCAAATTTGTGCAATACCTTTTGCCTTCGATGCAAGATGCTTGTGGCAAGCCACGCTCATTCGGGGACGAAAGAAATGGGTTCACAACAAAAAGCTGAAGAAGCAAAACAAGGCTTCAGGGAAGAGAAAAAAGGGCCTGAGAGAGGAGAAGGTACGAGCACAGAGGCTGAAAGCAGCGTCCTGCCATCCATCGTGCTGTGGAGCCGATGGCTCCTTCCTTCCTTCGTGGTCTTCTCCGTGGCCTGCGTGCTCGAGCTGCGGCACAGCTCTTGTAGACCTTCCACAAGCCTACAAACAAACCCGGCTGCTTCCAGCACTGTCAGTGGTCCTGGTGAGCTCACCGCTGCTGTCCACAGCGCTTTAGCCTTTCCTATTCTGGTGGTTGCTCTCCGATGACAGACAGGCACAGGGAAAATAATACTTGTTTAAACATATCAACATTTAGACAGTAAATACACTAGGTGACAGGAACATGCAGCAATTTTTTTTTAAAGAAAAAAATTCTTATGAAGTTGATTTGATTTGCTGCTTTTTTGGTTTTTTGCTTGAAACCAGGTAGTTGGTACTGATCTGCAATGAAGGGAACCCCAGCTTCTCTAGTCAGTCTGGCCCTCTGCCACTGTCACGACAATAAAGCAAAAACTAATTTCCTGCCTTGGCAGTTCCAGTTTTGCTCCTTTTCCTGAAAACATGAACACTTCTGTGATGATTATGTTCTTCCACACATGCTCACGGAGTTGGAAAGCTTTCACTAAACCTATCTTGTGTGGAGGAGCCAGGTACCAGGGGTTGCAGCAGGGCAGAAAGAAGTGTAGGGATGCTTGCCCTGCCTTGTCTATTCCTGCAGCAGGACAGGGCTCTCTGCTGGGGTCCCAGCCTGCTGCACCATTGGCTCCTTGACCATGTCTCCTCTGCAGCCATCACCAGGAAAGGCTTTTCTCAGGCAGCTCTTTCTGGCCACCACAACAGGGGAAGCAGTCCAAGCTGTCTTGTCCATTTTTGGCCTTTTTTCTGTGAACCTTCAGTAACCTCTAAGCCCATCAGTAGATTTTTCTTTGGGTTTACCATTTAAGGGCTTTCTCCATCTTTGTAAGTTCAAACAAAAATGTGAAGTGACATTATGCTTGATCTTGGGGGTTTTGTCCCCCTTTTAAGGTTTCAGTACTGCTTTTGTTGCCAGACACACTGCAAAGAGATAACACCTGTTTGCAAGTGTTTTGTGGCCACTCTGAAAGGGGGTTGTGTGATTTACTTTTGGATTTCACCGAGCAGGCTTTTTGTTGTCGTTCTTTTTAGTGAAAGTATTTTACTTAACTGTTGCCACTTCCTGGAGCCAAACACTTTATTGGTCACCAAATTGGAAGCAGAAGTGCCATTAACTGAACTCTGTGAATGTCAAGTCAAGTTGCGCCTGTAGCTGGCACATAAGACAACACTATTGAGTGGGGGGGATGATATCCCCCACTGTACCTTTTTTTTATTTTGTTTTTTAAGAAAAAAATGAAATTACAAACCTCATTTTAAATGTATTGTGTAAAATGTTTCGGGAAAGGAGTACAGTGTGTTTTGTCTAGTGGGCGAGATCTCCCTCCCCATTTCAGTTTCTGATGAAGTTTTAAAGAATCGTGTTACTGTATGTTTTGATCATGAATAGTCTGGTGGTGCTTCCTCATAGCACAAGCTTAAATCAAGTACTGAAAACAGTCTTACAAGCTAAATGTCTGCATGATGTTACATCTGTTGTACCTACTGAGAAGAACTTTGTATGTAAATGTACAGAATAAAATGACGTTGTCCCATCAGTTTGCTCTCCCTGGTCTGGCTCCGTTGCTGTGACTTCTCAAACTCCCAGCAGCAGCTGATGCCTCAGCAAATAGCCCTATCCTGCTCTACAAACAGAATGAGCTGTTTGTAATCAGGCTAATTAAAACAGCACATTGATTTGCAACTAATTATCCTTTATGGTCAATTACAGAAGCATAGTTGACTGTTTCCTCAGTGGTGTAAATTAAAAAGAAAATACCCTTCTACTGTTGCATTTTGCTATTCTGATCTTGAACTGCAGCCAAGGACAGGCAGCTGTTCCCACCAGGTAAGAAGAGTCCCTCTACACCCACACCAAATCTGAGACATTGAAGCCGCAGGTGTTCAAACCCTTTTGGACAAGAGACTCAGCAGGTGTGCCTTCTACTGCAACAGCTTCACGAACAGTTTTCAGTTGCTGATTGTGGCACCACAGCAAGGTAAATTCATCACTTTTTTTGTAGGTGCTTAGGACTGTTGCCTAGAAGCAGCAGCAGTAGTTTCGTTTTGGTTTGTATCAGAAGCTGATGCCTGAGCTCAAGTCAGGGTTCAACTCTGAATGAAACAAAAAAAAAAACAAACCCCACCAAAAAAACCCCAAACCTGGACATTTAACTCCTAGCTGCCATCTCATTAAACAAAACAGCCCCTGGACCTGCCTTTGAATGGATACCCATCCTACCTGAAAGCAAGTCCAGAGATGTAGTAGCAGGATGCTTTTCACTGGTGGTCATGGTAGCAGACCTCTCTGATTTTATGTATATGCTCAATTTACATGTGATGCTCTTCTAGCAGCCTGACAGATTTATCTATTGCTCCAGAACTCAGCTTGTGCCTTTTCCTTCTATGTAATCCTCAGGGATGCATAAAAATAACCCTTTGTGAAATCCTTCCAGTGTTCTTAGTGCCCAAGGGATGGAAGGAAATCCATTGTTTAGCACCAGTACTACAACCAAGAAGGGCTAAAAGGACAAAAGTAACACTTGTGTCACAGCTTTACCATACAAAAATGTGGGGTTTCTTTATTTGAACACTAAAAGCTGCTATACTATGTTCAATGCTAGTACACAGTAGATTAATTGTACAGATAGCATTTGGAACTGATTTGCCATCAGATCTCAGTATTGTGTGGAGGCCAGAGACCACATGCACTTTTACAATGATGTTCATCCATTGCAGCATCCATTTGCTATCCTACTTGGCAGGGTAGCAAAAAAAAATTTGTTTTGAAAACTCAAATTCTATTTGAAAAAAATAAAATCTAAATCAAGTGTATCTATATTTAATAACAATCACAAATTCAATACAAAAAAAATATACTAACTTTATGTCAGTGTGAAAATTGAAATCAGTTTTTCTGAAACAAAACCTTCATCTTCTTTTATGGTGATGCACAATCAGAACTTGTCTGGAAAAGCTGTCATCTCTTCTTTGATCCTGTTTTCTATGAGTAAGGTGAAATTGCTGTCTGTGTTTTGAAGATTGTAGCTGACAAATATCTGCTTTTTGGTCTTGCTGGCTAAAACACAAAACAGAGTAGTCAGCCAGAGTTTATTCTTGTATAAAAGTGATGATGGTATTTGAGCAAGCCTCTTAAAAAGCCACACCATGCAGATTTCTAAGATGTTCTCTACTCCTGCTGTGCTGGGTGCAGTTATAAAGGAACAGCAGAACAAGTCCCTGACAACTGGGGAACTGGGCAAGATTTTGCACTTCACAGAAGTGAACAATATAAGACTGGTGACTGACAACTAGTTTTTGCCCTGACACAAGACACTTTCCATTAGTAATTAGAAATCCTTGCAGTGCTTTTAGTGGATTTTTGGACACTTAAATATTTTACATTGTAAGTGAAACCACAGACTGTACTGGACTCTTAGCACTGAAATTCAGAGTTGTAAATCTGTGCTGTGTAAAATACTAGTGGGAAAGCACACAAGAAAATGATTGGGCCCAAATTAACTAAGTTCTGTTTTTTTATTAAAACCTTAAAAGGTTAATAAGCCTTAAAAGGCCCCAAAAAGCTATGCACCAGTTCTGTCTAAGCTTGCTGTCAATTTTGTTTCCCTTAACATTTTTTCATACAGTATCTATGAATGCTCCAAGAGGCTGGAGAGCCATTGCTGAACATGATGGAGCCAAGCACAAGTTCCAGGCTACTGTAATGACAAGTACCTAGAGAGAGGTGCTACAAAATTAAGAGCTGCCTTCCATGACAGAGCTAATTAACAGTGATAAAAAATCCTGTCCAGTGGGACAAGAAGACTTAATTATCAGAGTAGAAGAGAGAACACCAAGAAGTGCTTTATGAATAAAATGCCATCCTACTTAGATTTTGTCATGGTAATATAGCAAATTTGTGGCTCTCTTCCTATATTACTGAAGCTAAACTTTATGAAAAATGTAAGCACCATATAGGAAAAATAGGCACTAAATTTAAATTGAGTTGTGTAAAATAGAAGACAAAAAATAGTATTTGGGTTACGAGATATTTTTGTCTGGGAATGTGCTGGGAGCTAATGATCCCAGACACAAATCAGACTGTTCTGATGAATATTCAAAAATGTCATCTGAATTTTTAAAACGTCAAAATAGAGACACTAGGACTTCTAAGATCTCAATCCTTTCTAAATAGGACTATAAACAGTTAAATAAAGAAAACCCATCTATGTGTATGTATAAAATGTTCAAGAACTCCTTTAAGGCATTTTCATTATGCAAATGAATTTTTTATTATTTTCTATTCTAACAGGTTACCAGCTTCCTGACTCAGTAAGTAGAGCTGCTTCTGAAATGCAAGGACTCATTTGCCTTTTAAGAATTGGCACTACAAAATGCTGATATAACGCAGCATGGTGCTCTGACTGCAAAAATTAGCACCTGGCACTAGATTTTTGTGGTATAAAGCAGCACGGTTTGTAAGCACTAGTGCTTCATCATCATGCCATAAATGAATGCAATGCTAATTCTGAACTAATTAATACCATTATCCTAGCTAACAAAACGATATAGTGCACTGCAGTGTCAAAAACTGAACTTCTTAATTATGTTTGCCTAGAGTCTCTGGAATACTGTTCCAGTTCCCAGGAACAGTGTCAGGCTGGGAGTCCCTCTGGGCTGCCTGTGCCAAGGACCTCTGGTCCCAGGGCTCTGCCCCAGCTCTGAGGGGCAGGGGGACCTTTTCAGACCCTGCTTCCCAAGGATTTAGTTGGACGTGTGCACTCCTGTGGAAAGGACAAAAGAGGGCAGATCTTATGCCTCCGTGGAAGACCATCTGCAGCTTCAGACTAAAGCAGAAAACTGCAAAGGACATGGCTTACCTAAAAAGCCCTCCAGCAAGTCTGCTTCCCATGCAGCCTGGTTAACAACCCCTATTCCACTGTCTCTTCAAAGTGGAGGAAAAAGACCCTTGACAGCCATTGTCTGGAATGTGCTGCATACCAGGAGAAACTACAGCAGCACAGATCTGCTCGTACAACTCCATGTACAGAGCAAAGGCCCAAATCAAAGCTTAAAGAGCAGCCCAGCAGGAGCAGAAGAGGCAGGATAAATGTTAGACATGAGTTTGTAGACTATTTATGCTGGAAAAGAGGTTATGAAAGCGGTCAGTGCCCAGCTGAGAAATACTAAAGGAAAGGCTGACATGATCTTCACCAAGGGTCTGCCAGTCTCTACAGAAAGAAGACTGAAGACATGGCACTAATCAGTAGTGCAGCCCAAAACACTGTAATTTCAGGATATGCACGTGAGGGAGGCACTAATGGCCAAGGACTTTCTCACGAATTGGCCTCCAGTATCCTACAGGAAACATTCTTAGAATTTGGGTTTATTGACTAGTGAGACACATCTTGTGCCAAAGAAATCAGGCAGGGTGGTGGGAAACAGTCCCTGCACCTCATACAAGCAGATCTAGACGGATATGTGTAGAAAGAGGAAAAAGAATGAAGCACATGTATCCTCAGCAACAGAAAAAAATCAGAAATACAGAAGGAGATAGAGCCAATACACGAAATGCAGCTGTTGTGGCTAGGACCCCTACCAAACTGTAAAGAAAACAAAAAGAGAATGTGTGCACTGTGTTGCACAGCAGCACTGAAACTCCTGCTCCAGGGCAGGAAACATTGCATTCAATAAACTGCACACTGCAGGAACACGTGACAGACGATGGAATGCGACTGGCAAGTGTTAGAAATGGAAATAGTTATGTGCAAATGGCATTGCATGCTACTCCTGCTAGTGCCTGTGGAGACAAGAAAGTGCACGGGAAAAAATGGTGACAAGCATGGTGGGGGAAGGAGAGGACAGAAAAACTGCCTGCCTGAAGGTTACCACATGTCAGGATGGTTAAAAAGGCTACCTTGGAAGCACAACTATGAGTCAGACTTGGCTGTGAATAGCATCTCTGCTATTACAGATTTTGTGGGAGTAACAAGGATTTAAATTCCCAAAGAAAAACTAAACACCAATAACAGCAAAGTTGGGTATTTCTAGCTGAGGTCAAGCACAGATTTCCTTAACAAACAAAGATACAGGGATGCTTGTTGATGATCTTGTAGATCCACTGGTCTCAGGATTAATAAATTTAAAAATAGATAAATTAATTAATTTGGACTAAGTGACCATGAGTTCACCTAAATTCCTGGACTGTCAAAAGCCAGCCTAAAGACTATGGTGTGAGATTTCAAAAAGATGTATTTCTTTTCTCAGAAGCTCAGGTAAAGAGCAAGCCATATTATTCAAAGCCATAAGTGTATTATTGACTTTCCCCTTTGAACCAAGGGTGAAAAAGGTCTATAGGCCTTCCTCAAAATAATACCTTAACCAGGATCACACAAGCAAGAACAGAATATAAAAATAATATGAGAGGAGCTGACTGTCAAGGAAACCTGCAACTCAGTGGAGAAATGTCATGGATACAGAGGAACATGGACCAAAAGCTGGGCCACAGCTGGCTCAAAAGTTTAAGATGAAATAACAGAAGACACCTAAAGCACACAAAGAAAAATAAAATAGAAAGGTGCATTATACTCCAAGGATAAAGAGTAACCTATAGACCAGTACCAAGCAACAGTATCAGTTCTCAGTAACAAAGTATGGAAAATTAGTAACGCAAATAACAAAAATGCCACAGGAGAAAAAAAAAGCAGCAAAAATGAGAAAACTCACTAGGAGAAAGAAAAGTTAGGTGACTCAGGCAGCCTCTAGAACACTGCAAGAACTAATGGAGGAAATGGCAAGTTATGAACTTCAGTGATGAAACTTGTAATAAATCTTTAAGAGTGAAGATAGCAAGTACGTGTACAAAAAAAAAAAAAAACAAATGAGTACGGGAATCAGTAAGATAACTTAGAGCTGTCAGCTGGGCAGCAACACTACACAGAATATTAGAGCAAGATTCAGAAGAAATGAGTGACAAGGAGACCAAATGGAAAGCGGAATAAACTATTACACTTTACCCAAAATAAATCCTCTCTGACTACATTTTTACTGATTTCCTAAGGGAAAGGCACTACACATAAATAAGTCATGTTATACAGTACCCCATAAAATTATTACTTAAAGTGGAAAGGATTGAAGTTAGTGTGAATAGAAAATTGTGCCACCAGAGTCTACTAAAACAGTGTCTAATAAAAGAGAAGTTATTGTGAAGAAGAAAAGATACTAATACTGCTTTTCAAAGATCAGCCTTGTGAGCAACCCTTTTTTATATGTAGCCATGGAGGAGAAGCAGGTTTACACTCATGGAAGTGCCTGACAATGCAAACTCAAGACTGTCTGAAATGGAGATCAGCACAGAGATCATTAATAATGCTGTGGCATTTCCATCTGAAACAGAGGAAGTAAGGTGAGACTGAGCAGCTCAGCATGTTGCTTTTAAAACCTGGTAACAAGCACGTCAGCAGTGCACCAGTTGGAGCTGCATCAGCCACTGGTGGGTGATGATGAGTAACCAGCATGATACAGCTGTCAGAACTGCGAAACTCCTAGGATGCATTAGGCCGTGTATTTTTAATCCTTTTAGTGTGGACACAGGAGTTCGCAAGCTGTCATTAAGATTCAGGATTTCAGCTATTGCAGTAGCTGTAGCACACCGCACGTGACGGAAAAGGAATCATCCTGAGCGCCGCCCATTTGGGTCAGTCAGATCAAGCCCAGGCTTGATACAACCCTGGACTTCCCAGGCCAGAACTTTTTGGAATTTGGGGGCTAAAAGGTGCGAGATGTGGTGAGGGTTGGCTTCATCTTCAGGTAAAATGCAGGTGCCTGGCATGACGGCCAGCTCGCCCACCAGCACAGCAGTATCACAGGTTTACAGAAAGGAGGTCACCTGAAACCCCACTCGACAGGTGCAGCGTATGCTGCCACTGCCTCGCACCCAAAGCCAGGATAAGGATGTCAAATAATTCACTTCTGATAGCGCAAAGCGTGCCCAAGGCCGCTGACTCAGGTGCCGCAGACTTGTACATGCATGGGGGAAAAAAGTGAATAGGTGGATTGGATGGAAGCCGGGGCAGGGCACACCGCATCCCTCTGCGCCCACCCAGCCCGGGCTGGTGGCTCAGGGCCACCAGAAAGGCACGGCCCGGTCCCGACCCGCGCGTTCCCGGCGGGAGGCGGCTCCCAGCTCCCAGCTCCCGGCTCCCGCTCCCCGCAGGGCGCAGCCGCCGCGCCCGCACCTACCCAAGCGCTGCGCCAGGCAGGAGGAGGCGGTGTCCGACGGGTCCCCCAGGAGCGAGGCGGCCACCGGGATGCTGTCCTGCAAGCGGAGCACAGCACAGGGCACGGCTTAGTCCCGGCAGCGCGGGTTAGGGGCGGCGGGGAGCGGGCGGGACCCCGGCAGCGACACTCACACGGGGGCTGCACATGGCGACGGCCAGGCTGGCCAGGGCGGGCGCGGCGCCCACCCAGAGGAAGAGCGAGTCCCGCAGCCGCATGGCGTGGAAGTGCACCCGCTGCTCGCCCAGCTGCCCGCTGAAGTCGTGCAGGGCAATGCCGCCCGCCGCTCCGCCACCGCCCGCCGCCTCCATCGCCGCTTCTCCCGGCGCGCCCAGGCCCGAGCACGCAAGGCCCGAGCCGGAGGCCCGGCCCGGCCCGCCCCGCGGCGCCGGGGAGGCGGTGCTCGCTCCGCTCCGCCGTGCCCGCCCCGCCGGGAGGCACCGCCCCCGGCACCGCCCCTGCGCGGCCGCCCGCCCGGCTCCCGGGGGATGCACCCTTCTTTCCAGGGAATACTGGGACACGCGCTCCGTGCACGCCCCTCCCCTCCCTCCGAGCCCAGACCCCGCCAGCACGAACACGCACGCCCGGGTACAGCCCTCCACAGCGCGCCTCCTCCGTGCCCCCCACCTCCTGAACTTGCCCCCCGGTCGATGCACACCCCCTCCGTTTGCCACTATTCCCCTCCCATCCCAAAAGACACAGCCCCCTCCCGGTGTGCAGGCACCCCTCTGTGTGGGAGCACACCCGCTCCGTGCACTGCTTCCCGGGGCTCGCACCTCCCTGGGCTTTGCCTCGCTGCCCGCCTGGGAGAGGGATAAAGCGGAGGCAGCCGCAGGGATGAGCAAACCCCACTAGGTGGCAGGTGAACCCCTGAGTGAGAACGCGTGCCTGGACAGAGGCGCCTCCAGGGAGTCACCCGAGAGGAGCCCCGGGGTTTCAGACTAAAGGGAAAGGGATTCCGTGGTGCTCTGCAGCCTCGGGAAGAGGTCACGGCGACCTTGGCTTCATTCAGCTGCGGAGGTTTTCAGCATTGGGCATCGACAAAGCAAGTGATTTGGGTTTGCATAGCTCTGGAGAATATGGAGCCGTGAATAATTAAAAGCCCTACTTTGGGTATGAATTTTGTGCTCATCACTCTTTCCACCGGAGCACAGCAAAGTCGGTCATTACTGGAGAGGATTTTCAGTAACTGTACCGTCTGTTGCTGATAAGAATATTGTCTGCTCCCTGATGGCCGTGGGCCCTTTACAGTTGGAAACATGTATCTTCACGCCACCGGCAGAGCAATCATTGCTGCGCAAAGAACAAGCACGTTAAGGGTGCTTATTAACAGATTGGCTCTTTAATCTACATTTCCTCTGCCTCCAGTTTCCTACATACCGCTAGAAATTAAAATTCCCATTTCTAAATGGTAAGATTTCATTTTCCCATTGAGGAAATGGGTGGAGGGAAAGGAGCCCTTCATCACTTTTCTTCCCTGAGCCGCTCCAGTTCTCCTGGCATCTGCCAAAAGAAAACCCAGCTAATTTCTGTCTATGCTGCCGCACTGATGCTAAATCCCGGGAGGCAGCTAAGCCCGGCTCAGCTGCCATACCCCGACATCCCATGGCACAGGATCGGCTTGGAGAGAGGGGCGGGGTCGCACGCCACCTCCCCTGCCCTACATATGTCACTTGCTTATTGCAAAAAGCATTATGGGTTGTATGGTGTCATCCCCACTATGTCGGTCCCCCGCCTCGCTGCTGAAACAGCATCGGGCTTGTGCTGGTCCTCCCATTCCCTCCCGCTCTACAGCCAGTCCCAACTCTTCTCCTCAACATGGGTTGGCCTCCCACAAGATGAGATACTGCAGAAGCTGAGTTTTGTGTTGGGGCTCAAAAATCAGCCTTTCCCCGTCCCCACAGCCTGTTGCAAACTGACACTTTGCCCGTGGCAACTGTGAAAACAGGCAAATAAATAGGCGACAAAAGCCACCTTGCAAGGGAGTGTTGGCTGCATGCACCAAACACTTCCCTCTCTCTGCTTGTTGCAGCTGCAGGTTCAGCCTGCAGCTGGGTAGGTAGGGCTGCCAGCCAAAACAGCCAGGAGCCAGGAGCACTGCAGGAATAAAAATCTAGGAACAGGATAAAATGTCTCCTGGGAGTCACACAGGTGGTGGTGGTGAGAGTCCTGTGGTTAGACACCTGCAGGTGATGGAGGAATTTGCCCCAGGCTTGCTTGATCAGTGGAGAGAAAAGTAAATACTAGGGCACAGTTCACCTGAGCCGCTTTAGATCTCTCTTTTTAGAGAGAAGGAACTCCTCTTGCCTGGTTTCCATTGACTTGAAAGAAGATGAGGGTGAAAGGTAAGGTGTTGCACAGCTTTGCAGACAGATTTATTCACGCAGGCAAATCTTTTTCTGGGTGTTCAGAGCCAGTTTCTTTGCTGTGCTGGGTCAGAGGTGGCCTCTGCAATGGAGTCCTAGTGGAGGATCTGTTCTAACAAAGCTCCAGCTGAGTGTGTCTTCCCACAAAATAAAGGTTTGGGCCTCCTTGTGTGCTAAACCTTTGTTAAAGTCATCTGCTGGATTGAAGTAAGAATTTTCTTCACTGGTCTTTCCACATCAGGTGCAAATGTCTGATGCTGCTTTGAGGCTGTCTCCAGGCTTGCTTCTCCCTACAGGGAACTGCCCCTATTTCATCATGCTGTGATCTGTTCCTCTTCTCACCAGGAGTCTTCTCCAAAATGCTTGTAACTTCCCTTATCCTAAACCCTTCAGACCTCTAAAAGTAAGTCATGGGGCTCCTCTGCACATTAACAGTTCTGTGGGTTCAATACTTCTCTGTGAAATGCAGCTGCTCTCTGTAAATCGTGCTAAATCCTTGTCTAAGCTCAGAAAAGGAAAACGTTCATCTAGCGACTAAAATGCTAGTTAAGCATTTTTATTTGCAGCGCAGGTGTGTGAGTAGAACTGTGCAGAACCAGACCATCAAGTGTGAAATTAATTTCTTGATTACAGCACTGCAAGGTCATGAGAATCCCTACAAAATGAGAGGGGAAAGCACTCCATATGTGTATGGAACTTCTTGCATTTCCTTTAAAATGCCCATCGTTTTTTTCCCGTGGCCTTGAAAGCAGCACCCATAAGTCTACCTTGTTTGTCAGGCATGAGGCTGGAATGAGCTTCAGCTGTAGTGAGACACTGGAGAGAGAAATAATGATAAAGCAAACATACCTTACAAAAGCACTGCATGTTTATATGGATGTGTATGTATTGCTGCTCAGGTGAGATCCAAGGTCCAGGAGACCTGATTTAAAGGTATCTACTTCTATCCACCTTGTTCTCTAAAAGTTAGGTTGCCCATAAGAGTCACTAGATCCTAAACCTTGATTTTTACTGATCATCCTCTACCCTCCAGTACAGTTTCAAGTGAGGGGTAGATCTGCTTCCTGGTAACTGTGGAGTCAAGACCCATAAAGCATAGTTATGAACTGGGATACCATTGAGAGCAGCAATTTTTTCTGATTCCAAAATGTATTCTGTGCTTTGGCTTCTGCACGAATAAACAGTGAGTTTGACATTTGAGAAAGCAGGTAACGATTAGTGTGTGTCAGCAAACCTCCTGTTGATGCCTAGGATGTTCTAGTTTTCTTGATTTGTCATCCTTCTGCAGAGGAGTAAATGACTCTTGATAAAGGCAAGCTAAACCTCCCAGCTGCTCTGCTAAGGTTCCATGACACCAGGCTGTTGCTGCACTAGCTGTGGATGCTCATTGTATGTAGACCTCCATCAGTGGCATTGACGGCTGAAGGAGTGGCCTTTTCTCTCTCTCTCTACATCAAGGCACCTGAGAATCTGGAAAAAATACTTCCTTTCTTTTCCCCCCCTCATCATTACATGTTTTTTCTCAGCGGGGTCCATCCCCTGACATAGATTGTTGTGCCACTGCTCAAAAATTTGTGGTGGCATCATGGAGGGAAGAATCAGGAAAGCAAGAAAGGGAGTAATTTCTCTGCTTACACTTGACAGTTACCATGGTTGTGATGCTGTGGCCATCTAAACCAGTTTAAGGTGGAGCTGGGCCAGTCCTTCTTTCTCATGCTCATCTAATATGATGAGAAGTCAGTCTGGGGAATCAAACTGGTCAGAACTTTTTCCTGGGATCCTGGCATGGGTCGTTGGTTAGATCTGATAGGAAGTTGCTTCTGAATGATCTAACCATGGCCATGGGAGTAACCTGAGGATTCAAAACACTTAGTCAAGCATTGGTCAACCCAAGTTGTAGTCTCAGAAAAAGAGATGGAAAGAGAATCCAGACTGGACCTTCTGAAAAAGTTGCAGAAAATGGAGGAATCAAACTTGCGAATTTGTATGAAAATCAGTTTAAGAGAACTGCAAGGGGACTGCACTAAGTTCATGCTATGAATCTTGCAATCCAAAGCAATATGAAAGCCAGCCCTCTCTGAAAAAAAATCTGAAAACCACTAGTAAGCAGATGCAAAATATAGATGTACAAGCAATTCCACATCTGCAGCAGCTGCTATGACAGTGTTAGCAGAACTGCTAAAACACCTCCTCAGCATACATGTTGGTACCTAGGCAGGCATTACTATGAGGGAATTCAGTTCCTCATTTCCAAAAGACTTCAGCCCTTTTTTGGGTGGGGTTTGTAACCTCAGCTGTTAGGATTTCCGTACAAGTGGGATGAAGCCTGAAATGCAGGTGGCACAGTAATTCTCTATCAGTTGTGATCCTCTGCACGGTGTGATTGATTAGAAATCATGTCTGTTAAGTTTTGTGCCCAACTGACCCAGTGGCCTCCCCTCCTGCAAATCTCTTCTACCCTGCTTTATTTCATTCCTCAGCAGACTGGAAGAGTACAACTGTTGCCTATCTCCCTGCGGCTGAACGCAACTCCGTGTGACACACAGCTTGTAAGGACCTTTGTGAGCCCAGCCTAAATTTCTGCCCTTATCAAATCAGACAGTTTCCTTTCATTGTCATATGAGTCATTGGAGGACTTGTCTTAGATCTGTTGGAGCGTTTGGGACATGTGGTTTCGTAGCTGCTGGACGGGAGGCACTAACACAGAGTGACTCACTGCTCCCCTCGGGGACAAGAGGTTTATGCAGTCAACCGGAAATCATATTTTGTATGCAGACAGACCCTTCGTGGTGGAGAATCCCTTACCCACACCAACTCTCCTACACAAATGTCAGCAGCTGTAGTGAGATCTGCAGGAGCAATGAGTTATTACACACCTGTGACCTGACATAAGAAAGGGCATAGGTGTGAAGGCCTAATGGAACTGACTTTTTGTGAGGTTGAGAAGGGAAGGAAAAAAACCCCATGAGATAGTATTGAAAAATGTTTTCCTTTTTATTGCTCAATTCAAATCCTAGATCTTATGTGACATACAACACACCTGGTGGATACTGATATTCTTCTGTCCCTGGTCACTTAGCATGATGTAAGGCCAGGATACAGAACATGCAGAGGATGTGTGGTGTCCTTGAACCAGTGGGAACATCAGGCTGCTGCAGACTCAAGGGCTCACTTGCCTGCTCAGGTTGCAGAGAATCACGTTCATGGCCATGGAAATTACTGATTCAACATGCAGCACTGGCAGCCACACAAACAAAGGTTTGACCGAGATTCAGGCTGCTTTGGGAGTGGAGTGAAATTCCTTTTTTTGACAGATAGTTTGCTGTTGCTATGGTTATGGAACTTGCTGCACGTCTGGTCTCTTCCCCAACCCTCTGGGTACTTTCCTTCTGCTGATGCCAGGATTTCCATGAATCTTCTTTTGCTCTTTACAGTAAGCCTGGGACTTGTATCACAAGACCTTAACCTGCAGGTCCAACTGGACGTGCCTGTGTATGGCTTCTCCCATTCTCCAGCATGCCAGTAAGGACCTGCCTCTCAGTCTGGTTCACCAAACAGCCACTCTCTTTCATTACTTTCTAAAGTGATGCCATGGCCTTTTAGTTTTTCCATTTGCAAGCAAGCAAAACTAGCTGTACAAAATCTGCTTTGATTACTTTGCATCCTCTTCCCTGGGCAAGGCAGGAAGCTAACAGGCCTGGCATTGTCCCTTAGCAGCCTCCCAGTCTTCACTCAGAAGTTCCTCAGCTCAATCCAGTTTTTTTATCTTGGCTTTTCCTTCCTGCTCTGTTGAACACAGTGGTTTAGCAGAAAGAGTGAATATCTCTGTACTATCATTTGTACATTACTAGAGAGCAGAAAATGTCACCTGATCCATAATGATGTGGCTGCTTTGGCTAGGATCTCTAAGTTCCTAATACAGTTCTTGAAAAGCATGATTTAGATTTGGTGTGTATTTCATTTCCTAGCAAAAGTATGTCAGACAGCTACCGTTTGACACCTCATCAGTGTATCTGATGTTTTTGGTGATTACACAGAATATAACTTTTGCAAACATAACTTCAGTGATCTGTTTCCAAACTCCTGAGTTTAAATACATTTGAAATAATAACTCACACCAGTAGCCAAAGATGGGGGTGTCCCCTATTTGCATGACAACAGAACAGACAGAATAGTTTCACTGTCAGAACACATCTCGCTATGAAAATGTTATCTGTCCCTTCACTGCATTTTCAAAGTATGATCCCAAGAGGCTGAAACTGCATCTTCAAAAAGTCTGTGTCCCGCCCTTGAACAGCAGCTGAAAAATATCCTTCTCTGCTGCGTCTCAGAAAGCATGAGAAATTATCTCCCTTTTCTGCTTTTGTGTTTGAAAAAGCTGGTTACAGGCACTGTTGCTGCTATTACAGTGCCCTGGAGTGAATGATGGCCTTCCTCAGGATTGAAAGATTTGTGTGCATGAAGTTATATGTTTCTTGTGAGGCAAACACAAATTGGTGAAAAGTATCCCTAAATCCTGTGAATACCCGTAAATGGGAGGAGAAAGCAGGACAAAGGAATTAATGCCATTTGGAAATGATACATTTTTAAAATGCATTCAGAATCTGAGTCAGCCTCTACACAAATCAACTGAAAAAGTACCTGCTCCTGTGAGCAGAAGATAAACCTTGTAGTGATTAACCTCACTTAGCCATTGTGTAAAATGCTGCAGTGTGTGCTCAGAGGTACTGCTGGATGGTTTGCTTACCTACCTGAATCCCCACCTGTGCCGTGGTAAGGCTTCAGCCCATAAAACCCGGGCAACTCTGCGGGCATAGGTCGACTCTCTCTCTCCCCTGCTCCCCTACAAAGCGCCTATCAATCACCTACACCGATGTACCCGAGTGACAATGTCAGAGTTAGCGCAGTGGTTCTCTGTCACCACACCCCGATTTTGCCGCCTCTTCCTCATCACTGCAACTCCAGCGCGGGGATTCCTTAAAGCACAAGGGAAAGGAAGGGATGGAAATGGTGCTTTCAGCTGTGCTCTCGGTTCTATCTTGGTGAGGATGCTTCCAGCTTTAGTAAACCAGACGATCAAAGCCTTTGTGTAAATCCTGCCATCAGGAGAACGCTTGTACTGCTGCACTGACAGCGCAGCACAGCCCTGCACAGCTCCCCCAAACCCTGCTTTTCTCAGCTGCAAGCTCTTGACACCCAGATCATCTCCCTCCAGCCCAACACGGGACAGCAACTGGTGCAGGGGAGAGAGAAATCTCTCAGTCATTTTCTTTGCCAGTAACACATATTTAATATATACACGAGTGATCTGCGACTGCTTTTTTCAGCCTTCAAAATCATATTTCTTTTCTTTCCACTCTTCTCAAAATGCATATCAGAGGCACCTGAGAGGCCAACACAGCTGCTTGAGAAGGTCTTTACAATTAATTTGCACGACCATGCCTTTAGCAAAGGGAAAAAGAAAGTGTTAACGAGTTGACAAGCACACTCTTACAGCAAGCAGCGCTACCAGCCGCAATGTAACTGCAGGGAGGAGAGAGCAGGGTGGTGGCAGAAGACCTTGAAAAAAAATTCTTTGTTCAAACCGGTTACAAAGACTTCTGCTTCCCTAACATACTAAACCCGAGCTGGTCGAGGGAGGCAACGGATTCAGCAGAAATTAGACTTAGTACTGATGCAGGGCAGCGTGCTGCTATCGGGCTTTCAAGGATGAGTCGCTTGGACGGAAAGAAAATTTTTTTAACCAAGGAGAATTGAAACAAAAAAGGAGTATTTGCTAGGCATGTGGCTCCTGTAGCGCTGCGGTTCCAGATTCTGACCTGACGGCTGCGAATGAGGGTCTTGCCAGCATTTCTACCCTCTGACACTGCCATTTGCAACAAGATCCTCAAACTGCAAATTTGTCCCATTTGACTTCAGCCCGAACATACACATACCCCAAAAAAATCCTGCTTATGAAAGAAAGGAGCAAGACCAGATTTCAAGAATAACTTAGACAAGCAAGTGAATATTTTCTTTCATGCCTTGCTCTTTTGCATTTACTGAATTTGTTCCACATGAATGTAGAAACAGCTGCATCAGCAACAGTACTGAGGCTGGAACCTTATTAATATTTATGCCTGGCAAGCAGAGCACACAGGAATCAAAATGCTTTCCCATCATTGGTTCAGGGATCCCAGTGTCCCTTCAACATCTTGCCACGTTTGGTGGCCAGGCACGAGGATTTATTAGAGAGCAGATCAATTTCTCATCAACACTCTCACCCGGTAGTGGGCAAACTGCCCTTTGCCTCTTCTTACCTGCTCTTTGCTTTTCTTCATTTAGTAATTTCCTAATTAGAGAAACCATTTCTCATCTCTCTTTTGCACTTCTGTAGTTTATATTCCCACATATTATATATTCTTGAAGACTTTATAGATGCTTGAACTATTATAATTATTAGCTTATATGGGGGCATTATCATCATCCTTTGTGTGAATGAGATGAACCAGGAAATAACATTGTCACAAGTCCATTATGTACTATGGGAACCAAGTGCACAATATGTGGCACTATGCACATGAAAGGTGTCATGTGGTCTTGGGATGTCCTTCAGAGCCTCCTTTGGGGCTTCTTACTACTGTAATTTTTGCTGACAAAGTGCTGCAGTGAAAGTCCTTAAGCTGAGGCTGGGGGGTTTCCTTCCTGAGAGTTCTGAGTGGGGATCTGGCTGACAGCCTTGCTCCAGCTTTTGTTTTGTGAAAGCAATCCTTACAATGTGTAATAAAGAGGAACTGGTGAGCAGGCAGGTGCTCTCCGAAAAAAAATTAAACAGTCACGGAGTTTTAACTTTTTGCTAGGAACAATGACTTGTAGCTGCAGTAAAAGAGAAAAAAAAATATCTTGCAATCTAGCTGAACCTTATTGTGGGGAGAATGCACCAGAAGTTCCTGGCCTCAGCAGAGTTGAGGGCAGGGATGGCCCAGGGTGGGCAGCACTGGCAGGGGCTAAGAGGCAGCTGCCCTGGCCCTGGGCCCTGCTGGCAGGCGTGGCAGCACTGTAGGGGTGACCCTGCTCCCCGGGGTCCTGCCTAGGAGGACATGGGGACTGTGAATACAGCAGATCCATGGCCCAGGCCTCACCCACTTGTTGGGTGACCAGAGCCCACCAAGCAGACAGAATGGTGTGGGGCCACTGCTGGCAGTGTAACCACCCCTCACTGGATCAGGTCCTGGATCACCCTGTGTATGTCTCATTGGGCACACATTGGCATTAACCCTGGGTACTGTGGCCTGAAGACAGCTTGGCCTTGATGAGCTGTGGGACTTAAGCATTGCACTGATGGGCAGAGACTGACTCTGGTGTGCTGGCCGGCCAGCTGCAGGCAGAGGGAAGAGAGCTGGACTTTACTGCTCTCATGAACACACCCTCTGTTGATGCATTGCAGTTTTCTGCTGCCTCTCTGTTTTCTTCCTTTAGGACCTCACAGCTTTCCAGGCTGCTGTTGGTTCTACTCTGTCCTCTAGCCACTAATGATCATGCTCCCAACAATCTTCTCTCTGTCTGCATTTGCACCATTTCTTGTTAGGCAGGGGGCTGCACAGATGGCTTTCCCACAGCTTAGCAATTTTCTTAGGAGTCTGGGTTCAGGCAGTGCAGTTGGGCTATGTTATAGCCAGGAGTTTTGTTGGGAGCAAGGGTAATGAGGGTCACAGCACACAGCTGTGGCTACTACCAGCCTTGTCCTTTCCCAGCAGCTGGCATAGGTGACTCCAGCCACTGACACAGCCTGCAAGCAACCTGTATGCAACCATGAAGACACATGGAAACATGGATACTCAACAAAATTTTGTTTGCAAAATGTTCCATCTGCACCACCATTTAAGTTCCTCTCAAATATACACAGGGTCCTCCTAGCCGACCCCTCACTGACCCTCTGCTGAGTTACAATGGAATCACGCTGAGGAGCAAAATATTAGTTTGCCCTAAATGACCTAATGAGCCATCCTAGATGTCCAGTTGGTCTGTGGTCTAAGACTTCAACTCGTGAGGGTCCAAAGTTCTTTCTAATTTTTGTACAATACAGCATCTTTTCCCTCAATATATAGAAGGTCCAGATGCCTCTCTTGGGGGTTTGAGCATAACTTCAAGGTCTGTAAGGGATTTCCATCCTTCTGAGAGGAGCCACAGACAAGGAGTGGGAGAAAGAGTGGGATCCCTGTGAAATGTGATGCCGAGCCATGGGATGGTTGCAAGTTTCTTTTTAGAAAAAAAAAATTACCCACAAACTATGCTGCAGTACATCCCACAAAAGTACATATTTTCTATTATAAATTAATATGACTGAGTCTTTCCCTTGGGCTTCTGTTAGCCGCCTTTTGCAACCTTCTGCATCTAGCAAGGAAACCAGGACTTTCTCTCATCAGTGTCCACTTCAATAGCGTAAGACAGAGGCTCTGACGGTGATCACACCCAACCTTGTACTGGGAGGATGGGAACCACAAAAGGGAGCGGGGAGAGGACACGTTAGATAAAACCGGGTTGATCCTCTGAGCTTCATTAAACAAACTCTTGACAGTGATTGTGTTATTCCTCTTCTCTAAGATCGAGAACGACTGTGAACCTTGCAAGCTGGCATTTCACCCGCCCTGCCGCCGTTTCTGCAGTCCCCTACCCACAGTGCTTTTACACCCTGGGAAATCAGCCTGGCGAGTGAAAATGGCCCTTTTTTGTTCCTTTTCTTTTTTTTTTTTTTCTGTGCAGCTCTTTTCTGCCGGGCGGGGGGGCGGTTGCCGGGGAGATGGGGATGGAGGAGCCCAGCCAGGGCGGGCCCAGGGGCTGGGGCAGGAGCTGCGCTGACAGACACAGCAGTGTGAGGCAGATCCAGAGAGGCGGGGGTGAGAGAGGCACGGGCAGCCAACAGCTGAACACTTCATTTCCCTGCAAGTAATTCACAACAAGCTGTGCCGAACCTTTGAGGAGCTCTCCTTCCCAAACACTCACCTTCGAATTAAGATGGACTTTGTCTGAAGTATCCTGAAGTGATTTGAACGGCTGCCATTCACCTCTAAGGAGTCTGGTTTAGCGGCTGCTGAAAAGCTAGACCTGGATTTCCTCTCATCCCTCCGAAAAGCAGCTGTTTATTTTAAAAATAAGCATTTCACCTATTTTATTTTTCTTACAGTCTCAACAAGTTCTATACAGCAGACATACTTGAATCTCCCTGCTTCTAAAATGTGTATTAGTTTATTTTAAGGCAAACTAGTTGGGGTGGGTTTCTTTCCTCCACTGTTAATAATCTGTTTTCCTTGAATTGGATTTTAAAATGGCTTCCTTTGAAGCCTCAAGCTGTTGGGAATGAGCTTAGCGTAGGTATGGAGGATGTGTAAAATCAGCTACTCCCCTTCACACCGAAATGTCAGTTATTCTCCTCGTAAAAAACTAATATGCAGTGTACAATAAGCAGGATACTTGGAAATAATAGTAGTAGTCACAGTACCTGTATTTTGCACCAGCTCTGCTGTCACCGAGTTTTGCTGTGACAGGGTTTTCAGGAACACACCCGCCGCAGCCATGGGAAAGACTGGCATTACTTTGAATCATTACCTGGAGCGGTCAGTGGTCCCCTGGAGCTGCTAATCTGCAAGCTATTCTTGAACAAATAATTATAGATGAGGATGTTGATTATGCAGTTAGCATTCCACAAAAAAAATGTTCGCTTGGAATTACAGCTACACATTATTTGCGAAGCGTAGTCAACCAAATAATTAAATTGCTCCTGGTTTAGGCCAGTAAAAATAGATTTCACAGGGACTGCAAATGATCGGATTAATTTTTATCAAAATCCCACTTGAAGAGACAAGGGTGTATTTTCTAGCATGCCTTTTGGAGATGGGATGCTTTCTCACTGTAAGGCAAACAAAAGAAAGGTATGGATGCGTTGGCATATCAATCAGAGGTAACCGGGTTGTGCTGAAGATTGCCTTGGAAGAAGGTAAAATCAGATCTGGAGTAATCCGTAGGCAAGGTTATCGATCTGCATAAACCGTTAGAGAGATTAGGGACATCGGCACGTGGATAGAACAAAGGAGGGAGAAAAAAGAAGAAATATATTGAAGAAATACGGGTTGAAAATGGTGATGTGCTTTAAACTGCACCCCTAGAGCAGCTGAATTGTAGAATAGATGAAACAGCCTTCATGTAGCGGGTCCCTAAAACGGGGTTTAGTGGAGTCCCTGCCTGGGCTCTCCGGGGCTCGGAGCAGCCTCCCAAGGGAGCCACACCCTCCGTCCGCCGCACACGCACACCGAGACCGTGGTGAGAAACGGGCGATGCCGAGGAGGAGCCGCCACGCCGGGCTGACCGCCCCAAGGGCACCGGGCACGGCGAGAACCGTGCCGCCCGCCCGTGCTCTTCCTCCCCGCGACCCCCTCCTCCGGCGGCGTGGGCAAGTGCTGTGCCCTCCCTGCCACGGCTGTAATACCCGCGGTGACATACGGGACTGCTCGAAAATAAAGCGGGGGATCAGAAATTATCTCTGGAGACCACATGTGCAACCGTCTCCTGTTCTCCCGCCCTTTCCTTTCTTCATCCCTCAGCATCTGTATATCCGCAACGAAGCGACGAAGAGCTAGACCCACTTGCTGCAGAGCTGAGGGAGCCCCCCCCAAGCCCCTGGCCCCGTGCAGCAGCACCGCGCTATTGTCTGCTCTCGGGTCGCTGGTGGCTGGACGGGGGACAGCGCGGAGCAGGGCGCCTGGCTGGAGAGCGGCTCTTGGCGCAGCTTCGGGGACAAAATCCGACCTTTTTAGGCATAGAAAGAGAAGCCGAGCTCGGCACCGAGGAGTCAGGCGGGGACCGCTCGAGGGCAGGGCTGGCGGACAGGATCACCGCACAGCCCGTCATGGAGGGAAGCCCACCCGCGTCGTGCCGGGGGTAGATAAAGCGGGCAGGGCGTGGGCTCCTGACCGCCGGTGCGGGCTTGAGCGGCAGACGGGTGACAACCACGGGGCGATACCGGCGGGTACGCGGTGCCCCCACGAGGGAGGGAGTCTCCCCCCGGCACCGTGTGAACGGAGACACTGGCGGGGGGGCGGGGGCAGCCGCGGGGTTCCCCCTCCCACCTCCCCGACGGCAACGCCCGCTGCTGCGGCACGGAAGGCTGCGCTTCACGGGGAACAAAAGGCTGCGGCGGCGGCGGCCAGGGGAGGGCGAAGGGTGGGACGGCGGCCGCAGGGAGGTTCTGCGGTTCACACGTGGGCGGCCCGGCCCGGCTTGGCCGCCCCATGGCGGTGCTCGGCGCCTTTGTCCGCGCTGTCAGCGCCGAGCCGGGACGGCGGCGCGCCCCGACCGCTCCCGAGGCCACGCCCCGAGCCCGGTCACGCCCCCGCGCGGGACACAATGCCGTGGCCCCGCCCCGCCCCCGCGCGTTCATTGGCTCCGCGCCGTTCCCGCATGACGTCACCGGCGGGGCGGGGCGCGGCGCCCAATTTAAGGGGCGGTGAGGGGCGCGGCCGCCGCAGCGGCGAGTGCGGGAGCGGGCGGAGCAGGCGGTGAAGGCGGCAGGAGCAGCGGGGCGGCACCTTCGGACACCGGCACCATGCGTGAGATCGTGCACATCCAAGCCGGGCAGTGCGGCAACCAGATCGGCGCCAAGGTACGCACCACCGACCGGCACGTCCGCCCGGGACTCCGCTCGTGGGGCGGTATCCGCTCAGCCGGGCTCTGTGTGTCCCGGGAAGAGCGCTGCTGGGAGAGGGAGACTCCGGCTTCCCACTACGGAGCATCGTCTCTGGGAGGGTCCGCGCGCGACTGTTCCCAGCTCTCCCATTTTAAGGGAAAGCGCGGTGGGGCTTCCGCACCATGGGCGCGGCACCCCTTGGGAAAGAAGGGTAGGGCGGGGGCATCAGCTGCTGTCCATCAGCCCCTCGTGAGCTGCGGGGGTCTCGGGCGGGCGGGAGAAGGGGCTCCGAGGCGGTGCCACACCCCTCCCGTCGGTGGGGGGGCTGTACAGGGCGCGGTAGCGGCTCCGTCTGGCCGGGGGGCCGCACCCACGCGCGGCGAATCCTCGATCGCCACGTGGCGGGGATTTGGCCAGGGGGCGAGAGAGGGGCGTGGCGGCACTGACCATCCTTCGGTCCCCTCAGTTCTGGGAGGTCATCAGCGATGAGCACGGCATCGACCCCACGGGCAGCTATCACGGGGACAGTGACCTGCAGCTGGAGAGGATCAACGTCTACTACAATGAAGCCACCGGTAACGCCCCTCTGTATTGAGCTTCACGGGGGAGGGGGCATAGAGTGTGCAGGCAGGGGTCACTCAGCCCTCCCCGTAGTGGGTGACGCCCCAGCACAGCTTAAATGGCTGCTTTGTTTTCCCATCCCTGGATCTTTTCAAATTCCCACACCCTCCATGCCCTCAGCAGCAAATCATGGGGAAGCGGATGGGAGCACAGCAGGGCTCCTGTGACAGTGGCTGCTGACTGCGAGGCTGTAATGCTGGTGCTGGTTCTTCCCACAGGTAACAAGTATGTCCCCCGTGCTATCCTCGTGGACCTGGAACCCGGCACCATGGACTCCGTGCGCTCCGGCCCCTTTGGACAGATCTTCCGTCCCGACAACTTTGTCTTTGGTGAGTGACTGTGGGATGGAGGAGTTCCCGGAGCAGGAATTCCACACACAGCAAAGGCTTTGAGCGAGCATGCGAGTGACCCCAGGGAAGCTGAATCCCCATAGCAGAGTGGGGATGAAAGAGAGGGGGGAGGAGCCCGTAGGGAAGGGGCAGTGGCATCATCTGTGTTTGTCCCTGGGGCTCTAATGTGGCACCCGGCTTGCGGTCTGCCCTGCAGGTCAGAGCGGGGCTGGCAACAACTGGGCCAAGGGGCACTACACGGAAGGCGCTGAGCTGGTGGACTCTGTGCTGGACGTGGTGAGGAAGGAGTCGGAGAGCTGTGACTGCCTCCAGGGCTTCCAGCTGACCCACTCGCTGGGCGGAGGCACGGGCTCTGGCATGGGCACGCTCCTGATCAGCAAGATCCGCGAGGAGTACCCCGACCGCATCATGAACACCTTCAGCGTCATGCCCTCGCCCAAGGTGTCGGACACGGTGGTGGAGCCCTACAATGCCACCCTCTCTGTGCACCAGCTGGTGGAGAACACGGACGAGACCTACTGCATTGACAACGAGGCCCTGTATGACATTTGCTTCCGCACCCTGAAGCTGACCACTCCCACCTACGGGGACCTCAACCACCTGGTGTCGGCCACCATGAGCGGCGTGACCACCTGCCTTCGCTTCCCCGGCCAGCTGAACGCCGACCTGCGCAAGCTGGCGGTCAACATGGTGCCTTTCCCGCGGCTGCACTTCTTCATGCCGGGCTTTGCCCCGCTGACCAGCCGTGGCAGCCAGCAGTACCGCGCCCTGACGGTGCCCGAGCTGACGCAGCAGATGTTCGACTCCAAGAACATGATGGCCGCCTGCGACCCCCGCCACGGCCGCTACCTGACGGTGGCCGCCATCTTCCGGGGCCGCATGTCCATGAAGGAGGTGGACGAGCAGATGCTCAACGTGCAGAACAAGAACAGCAGCTACTTCGTGGAGTGGATCCCCAACAACGTCAAGACGGCCGTCTGCGACATCCCCCCGCGTGGCCTCAAGATGTCAGCCACCTTCATCGGCAACAGCACGGCCATCCAGGAGCTCTTCAAGAGGATCTCGGAGCAGTTCACGGCCATGTTCCGGCGCAAGGCTTTCTTGCACTGGTACACCGGCGAGGGCATGGATGAAATGGAGTTCACGGAGGCCGAGAGCAACATGAACGACCTGGTCTCTGAATACCAGCAATACCAGGATGCCACTGCTGATGAGCAGGGCGAGTTTGAGGAGGAAGGAGAGGAGGATGAGGCATGAAGTTGAGATGGGTAGGAGTTAAGTATAGTCTGAGCAGGCAAGTATTCATTGAGAGAAGGAATCTGTGCAGTTGTGCTGAAGCATGCATTTTTTAATTTGGTGCTCTCCACTGTTGCTTCTGTCAGCAGTTTTGTATCCTTGACTGTCCAATGTAACAGTAGTTGCAAAATACTTCAGAGTCTTCTGTTGAAATGGTTAACTTCTCAAACATAAAGGCTTTTTGTGTCCTAAACTGTCTCCTCTACTTTATTTCTCTCTAGATGAAGCAAGTAATTCTTGTGTAGTTTTCTGTAGCTTCATTTCTTAGTTTATTCCTGAACCTCTGTGAAAGGTTATGCTCAATAAAACAAGATTTCTCAGGACTTGAATTTAGCAGCATATGGAAACTCTAGTAGCTCAGCTAAAGATGCTAGTTAACTTATGGAAACTTGTGTTTAACAGCTTAGCTAATTATTGAGGCAAAAGCTGTTTTAGCTGATAAAAACAGGACACTGCATTTCAATTGTGCAATTCCTCTTTTTGGACATACATGGTGAGAGGTCAGAGAAAAGGTATTGAATTCCATGTTACAGGCTATCAAAACTGATTTGATAGGATAGCTACAGGGTTCCCTACTGCCATTCATCAGTTTATTTAACTTGTTCCTGGGACTATAGTACAGGCATATGGGTGGCTGGCTGTGATTTGACTTGATGCTGAGCTCACTTATCTTGCCCTCAACTCTCTTCTCTAAGTACAGAAGTTCCATGCAGAGAAGCATAGGTCTGTACAAGCAGGCAACTTGAGAGCTCAGGTAAAAACCCAAGCTTTTTCTCTTCCAGAATAAAATTTGTGTTTCCCAAAAATGGCCACTAACCTGCCCTTTACTCTAAAGGGATTGATTCTACAGGTCTATCAATTCCCTTTAGGAGATATGAGGTGATGGGCAGATTTCTAGGCTCAAAAGGCTATCCAGAGTGTACCATACAGTCCTAGTCACCTGCAGATCCCCTGACAATAGCTGTCTCCAAGTTACATGTTTACAGGACAGTTGTTTGTTCCTGGTCCCTGTAGCAGGAGATGAACCTCTACCCCGGCAGGGGAGAGCAGTGCAGCTGCACCCTGCTGTGCGTCTTTGCAAAGGTAAGTGTCGTTTCTTTACAGTGAGGGAGGGGGGATTGATGTTTCTATGTTCTTATAGGATGCAAGAATTCTGAATCAATCTACAACATTCTTAACAGTAGCTAGCAAAGTTTCATAGATCCTAATCCTCCTACAAAGCAAGAGTGAAATCCCTCATGGAGTTTAGCAGTTACCCAATATGTAAGCTTAGTCCTTAGTTCATTCAAACACCACTTAGGGGAGTGGTGCTACACTAGAAAAAAGTGTGGCTAAGAGAACTGCTACCAATGTTACAATTACTGCAGTCCTTACTGCTCTGAAAGAGCTGGTATTCACACGTGCGCAGTCTCTATTGTGATCCTTTACTGAAATGCTTACAAGGCATTACTGGAATAAAGAATTAAAAGGGAGCTGCTGTGCATAACTAATATCTTGCCTGTTTTGAGTCCTCTGCCTGTGGACACTGCTCTGAAAGTATGCCTTTGCTGATGGGCCTGGCTACACTGGTGTATGCAGGAAAACAGGCACTTGCTAAAGCTTTTCTCTCATCTGTAGGTTTGGTTTTGGTGTACAGAGGAGTGAGAAGTTCTTAAACTGCCTGGACTGTCAGTAAACGAGTACAGCTGTGTATACCCACAACAGTACTTGTATTTCTTAGCACTTGAGCAGTTCTAGGATTAAACGTTAGACAAATCGAGGTTGTTTTAGTAACTGAGTTAATACCTGCTGCCTCAGGCCCTTTGGGGAAATAACACTGTATCTGGTTGCCACAGTAACCTTGCCTTGAAATTACCAATCTGGGTTGCACATGAAACTGTTTATTATATAGCTTTGAGTCAGCGAAAGAAAACAGTTTCACTAAAAGAGGTCTTTGATAGTAAAGATCTTCCTTTCAGCTGTGACACTGTAGCAGGTTTCACTAGTATTCAACATGTCTAGCATCTAATTCTTAGTGTAATTACACTCTGTCTCTAGCTAATCCTTAAATATAGCTACCCAAGTGACACATTTCACTACAGCTCCCTTACTAGAAAGTAGGACGCCATCCTACATGGCTTGCTGTTTGTAGTCTGGCTTCTTTTTGTTCTAGAGGAAGAAAACCCAGAAATAGAAATACTCTAGAAAGAAATATGTCCTTTCATAAATACTACATGTCTTATTTGCCAGTCATAATCATTTAAAAAAATTCAAAATCAAACCATCATTTCAGTAGGAGTTGAGAAATATAGAAAAAGAGGATACTGAAAGATTTGAAGGGAAGGTTCAAAGCTTGGTAGGAACAGTAAGTCAAATATAAGAGAAGCTGAGTCTCATTCTGGGCCTAGGACTGCAGTACCTATTTTTGTCTGTCTTTGATCTTTAGCTGTATTTATTGCCCAGGAGACCTTTCATTATAAAAACTGGAGCGGACTGCTACATGCCAAACAACAAAGAGATGTCTTCACAGGTCTTTGTGGTTGCAATTTTTCTGTTTCACAAAGAAAGCAGAACCACTGGAAGGATTTCACATTAGGTTATCTGACTCCCTTAACCTCTCCTGCGTGCAGATTTATATTTGTCCATGTGATGAACAATACATTTAGGGCTAAAGGTCATGCATGAGGTATCCTGTTTGGAAGAAATGGGGACAGATAATACAAATTTAGTGGTCTGCTGATTAAGCAACTTATAATGACTGATTTGTGTTGAGATATAAGTTAATATAAAGCAGTCTAATTTCACTTCAATAGATCAGTTGTGGCCTGAAGGGAAGTATTCTCTGTTGACAATTAGAGCTGATAGTGTTGGGGAAGGGAATTTTTTGTTTGGTTGGTTGGTTGGTTTTTTTTTAAGTTTCTTTTCTTAAATGTGTGGTATTTTTAAGCACGTTAATAGAGTGTCTTGACCAAGGCAAACAATCAGTACTTGGCTGCTGTTAAATGCAAGAGGGTAAAGATATATAAGGCTGTAAAAACGAAGAGGCTGCATGCAGGTTTAATTTCAATAGAAATGGCATGAGTTGTGGTAGCATGGGGATGCCCTCTCTCCTAATTTCTCTTTCCTGTTTATTTCTCAAACCTCAGTCTAAACCACTGTAGCAATAGTGCTGAGGAAATATAATCCAGTATGTGGTTTGATATTTCAAAACTCTTAATGGGATTGTAAACTTACATCTGTTTTCAAACAGATGTTTTCCAGTCTTTCAAGTGGGAGCAATAATGATTCTCCTCTTCCCGAGATACATGAAGTACTTCTATAAATCAAAAATTGGGTTGCATTAAGCATAAAATTGTCCTGATGACATAATAGTCTAAGAATCAAACCAGAGGCCCATTCTGTTGACAGGTGTATCCTCCCAGAATATATGAAGTGAAGAACAAAATAAACCAAAGTAGCAATAGGATTTAAAACCTGAAGAAAGAAGAGAATCCAGATGTTTGGGTCTTCTCTCCATTGAATTCTCTGCATAAACAGGGCAAAACCCTAAGCTGTGCAGGGAAATCTGCTCATGGATGATGATATCACATGCTACATAGTTCAAAAGTGTGTGATGCTAGTAGGTTTTTCTATATATGCAAGTTCTATGTGCTTAAAGAAACCATGATGGACTGACAGACTCCTTATGGGATGGTGCCACAATGCACGACTGCAAAGCATGGCTCTGGTGCCCGGAGCACCTCTGGCAAAGTGGTGCAAGGGGGACAAGTTTTCTTGCCTCATTTGAAAAAGCTGGGGCCTCTAACAATATTCCCTGCATTAGAAAGAGTTATCCTCTTGTTTCCTTTGTCCTTTGCCCTCCCTGTAATCCCCAGAGCCAAGTTATGCATAAGATCAGGATGGAATCCAATAATGGCTTTCAGTAGCACAAGTTTCATGGTTGCTCCACTGAAATCGCTTTCCAAACAACCTCCTCTCCCACCCCAAAGAACCCAAACCTAGTCCCTTCCCCATCTCATTGTTTTATTAGTAGGTTTTTGGGGTGTTTTTAAGAAGGGCTCTTAATCTATATTAGATTCTTCCTCACAGTGGGAGGTGCTTTAATTACTGCTTTCTGTTTAATGATGCCTAATATTTCTGTTTGCTATAGCTATGAGCAGGCAAAATCTTCTCTGGAGAAATCATGTGACTATCCCCTACTATTTGATTCACAACTTTTCTCCCAAAGGATGTTATTCTACTTTTCCTTTCCACATTAAAGCATAATGAACAAATACTTTAAGGGACTGTTCAGAAATGGTAGCCTGCACATGAGTTATAGGTAACATTATTCCTCCAAGCCTGTTCATTGTAGGGAAGGGACTGTTTTTCATTTACAAATAATCCCCTTCTCAATCTTCCCATGTGTTTTTTCAGCTGCTTCTACATTTCCACAGAACAAAGCTTGTGACACTTTTGATGCTTTATATGTGCCTGGGGTAATCTGAGTAAGGTTATTTTTCCCCCCGCTTTCTTCAGCTAAAAATAAACCTCTACAGAGAGGAGCTGATTTTGTATGTGACTAAAAAAAAAAATATTTTTGAGAGTTTTTCACCTTCCAATCTAAAATCCATTCATACTAAGCACCTGCCTTCTGATACTTCAGCAATCACCTGTCCTGGTCTATTTGTTATTTATTAAAATGGGAAAGAGCAGACTATTTATTTTCAGATACCCCGATTTAAGTGGGTCTTATCTTTAGCTTGCCTGCAAGAAAATTCAAAATTGAAGCATTTGGTTACAGGAAAGTGCCTCAGGACATGATGCATTTTGGAAAAAGACATTTCTTGGCCCTGAATCTCCTGGATACTTGTCCAGCTGGAGCCCTCTGAGCACTGGAAACTGAGGCAGAGGGAGGGTGTTGGGGAAGCTATGAAAGCCTGCCCATCCCCAGACATTGTGCCAGCAAAGGACACAGTGCAGGAGACAATTCATTGCCCTGAGAAGTTTAACAAGAAGTGAGCTGTTTCCCTGCTCCTAGCTTCACTCCTATTTTAAGTATTTTATTTGTGAATTTGCCAGAAAGAAAAATTGTATCTCTTTGAAGTGTGTGTATAAGAAGGCGATCTATTTACAGTATCTAGGTAAAAAAATAATTTAGAGTAGGTCATTCCTTCCTCCCCACTCAAAGTCATTTTTCCCTTACGGGCAGAATTCCACTTCTAAGGGAACAAATCAAGTTAGCTCTGTTAAATTCTTGTTTATTAACATTTGATTTTTGTAGCGTAGAGATTTTCCAACTGGTCTCAGTTTATCCATATGTCATCCTTTATAATCAGGTTATTTTTCCCACTTGGCTTCCTTGGAAAGCTTAAGGCATAGTTTTTTGGGGTTTTTTTTTCCCATTCTGGCAAGAATACCTGTACCATTGTACTTAAAAAAAAAAAAAAAGTTAATAATAGTTCCATTTAAACAGAATGTGAAAAAAGCACACTTGCTGCAGAGGATGAAGTAGCTACCCTGGCAGAAGTTGTGTAGTTTATTCAGTTAAAAGTTGTGTTGTTTTGCAGTAAAAAATGTTTCCACATTTTCCATGAATGTAATAGAAAGATACTGCCTGCCTCTGTAGTGAATAATTAAACTGGGGTTTCAAGCAGAATTCAAATGGTCTCACAACAAGCTTTACAAATACTTAATGAAATTCAAGCACTGACTTTCTTACAGCATGCTTCTCTGTATCCAGCATAATGCTGGTTTTATAATTAATAAATTAATTGTGTGGCTGTTTTGAAATTTCAGCTAAGAAATTTCCAGCTCCACCCTAGCAGGCAGGGATTAGAGATTTTATTGGCATTGAGAAAACTGCCACTTCCATAGGCAGGGCTGATTCAGTATCCTCTAGCTGCTAAAAAGGATGGTCCTATTCCCCTTGCCCTACTTCAGGTGTTAGCTCCGTGTTATTTCCTCTACCAGCTCCAGGGCATGTCTGACCCTTTCATCAGTCTTTTCCTCTTCCTTAATTCCACAGTTAAGGACAAAAAATTGGAGGGGAGGTGGGGGGGTGGAAGAAGGGTTTTCTTCAATTAGGTGGTGTGCCAGAGGAAGCCTTCTTATGCAAAGGATGAGGGAAATGAGGGCAGCTAGAAGCAGGAGAGAGCAAAACAAGGTATTTGGTTGTTTCAGCCACCTAGTGCAACATCACCCTCAACTCTCCTGCAGAGCCCGGGCAATTTTAAACAATGTATCCTGAATCCCACCACAAACTACTGCGTCTCTTATCAGACCTCACGAGATGTAGTTCAGAGTCTGCCCAGTCTCAGTTTGAGTTACAAGTAACTATCGGATTGCAAGAAAGTAGGGAGGCTAAGGAGCAAAAGAAACAGTAACTAGTAGATCAGCGTCTTTATCTGCACCTTGTTCTCGATGACGTGCAGGAAATTAACTGCCCTGGAAAACATGATATCAGCATTTCATTTATATTGATGTTGGAGTCTTAATCATCTTTTGACTGGACGAGCCAGTTTGTAGGGATATCAGATATGTTTCATCTACTGAGCAATCTAAAAAGGTAGATGCAGCCTGGATGGGGGTAGGAGCCATCTGGCTGCTACCCCATCACATCTGGTGTACCAAGAAGAAATAATGAGAGGCTGCATTGTTTTGCTTGTCTTCTCAGTAAATCGCTGCCTGATGATGATCACCACATTTTCCTCTTTTTGGAATAGTTTTGTGACATGTGATCGTGTTTATTATGTGGAAGCCAGAGAAGCGGGGTTCTGTTTGCTCTGTCCTGTACAAGCACATTCCCAGAAATGCCTGACTCTATGAGGTTATAATCTAAATTCACAAGAGGAACCATATGGTGTGGAAGAAATACTGGATTCATCGAGAAGCAGTTTTCCCCTCTAAAGGTGCACGGATTATTTTAGAATTGACAGTGTCCCAAATTGCTCTGTAATGTGATTTTCTCTCACACGCTTATCCTCTCTCCTCTTTTGTTCTTGGCCAAACACACAGACCCTCAGGTATAATAAACACAAGTTCAGAGGGCTCCACAATGAAACTGCTTTTGCTCATTCATAAAAACAATGCTCAATGTTGTTTTATTTAATAGCTTCTAATGCCTGCAGTGAGTTGTAATATGAAATAAAAATAGATTTCCCTTTTAGGTATTTCATCACTAGCATTAAAATCGCTTTCGCAATTATTCCATCCTCTTGCTGGCAGAATATTCTTCTATATTAATGCATATTGCAAATGATTTACCATCATGTTCCAAAGGTGACCTCATACAGTCCTCGTCAGGTGGGAACATCATAGTTACTAGGCAGAAGGCAAACAATAAGGTAATGAAAAGAGCCTGCTCATTCGAGTACCAACAGAAAGACTCAAAAAGCCATGTAGTCTCTGATATGTATGCCTGAGCAACACGTGATATAATCCATCACAAATGACTGAGAATAAAGCTGTGGGCAGACATTTTGTGTACTTGAGAAGCTTTCCTATTTGTACACTTGTGATTCTTTCTCAAACAATGGGAAATCACAGACAGACATGAAAATGTTGCAGGATCCCTGTTGCCTCCCTTGTGCATCCATCGCCAGGCTCCACTGTTGCCTTGGAAACTGGGTAGGCAGGGCTTGATGCAGGCAGGGAGGAGGCTGTAGCAGAGTTTCGGCTGCCGAGGGGCCCATGGATGTTCCTGGGCACGTGCCCTGCCTTTGTATGAATGGGAGAATTTCATCTTTCATTTGCGATTCTGACAACTTAGAATTTATAGAGCTGTATTTAAAAACCCAAAACAATAGGGAACTCCCGTATCTATTTAAATATCCTTGATGGCTAAGATTTTTTTAAGTGTTTGCTGTAATGAAAGGTTCTGAAATGACATTCAAGTAGTTGACATTTAGTTTGGTTCACTGTGTGTTCATGGATTTTCAGCATTGCTGCAGATGAAGGAACTTGTACACGTAAACGTGTACTTCCCTCTAGGTACTCAGAATAAAACCTGGAGCTACATTCCCACCCTGAAAAGAACAGTGGCAATCTATAAAGAGACCAGAGCTATAGTATCTAAGAATTAGTTTCCTAATATAAGCTCAGAATTCTCCTCTAAAGGAGGTCACTGTGTGCATGTGGGAAGAACAACATCTCAGGGAGTGTCCAGGTGTCTTCAAGAGAAGAATCATAATGCTTCAAGTCAGGCCTTTGTGGATTGCCAGGAATATCTGGTACCCAAAAGGGTCTTCAGTGTCTATGTGGATCCACCAGAGAGGTCAGAGATGCAGTTGTGCTGCAGTTCCACCATTAGTTAGATGTAACTGCCTGCTGCTCCCCAAAAAGGTGGGTTAGGGTTAGGACAAATGTATATGCATAAGTGGTGTGAACAATAACAAAGGCTGCCTGTGATTAAGTTTTGCTGAAATATGCCAAAGGAAAATATTGACAACAGCTGGGATATAGAGAACACAAACTCCTAAAGAATTTGGTGAAAAGATCTCAGTGCCAGCACAGTCCTAGATATTTTGTGATTGCAAAAGCCACATGGAATAGCACCACACTTAATTCCCCGTGTTGCAAAGCTTAAGCCAATCTGTGCTCATGACATTTCACAGCAGCTGAGGTTTCTGCACTAGGGAAGAAAATGAACTACAGTTGATAAGAAAGTCAATTCACTGGAGCAAACTGAAAGCCACTTTTGAAAATACAGCCAAAGCACTTTTTCAAGGTCACAGCAGCCAAATTCCAGGCAAAGATATGGTACTTCTCTAGTCACTAGTATTTCCTGCTGTTGATGAAAAAAAAAAAAAAGTGAAACTGGTGACATTATGCATTAATTTATATTGTGTTAAGCATAACTAACCTGAGTATTATGTAAACAATTCTGATCATTCTGACTTTATTCTTGATAGTGGTAATGATTTCCCACATCAATTATTACCTCACCTTCGCAAAAATCTTCTTGTTTTGAAGGTGTTACAATTGCAGTATAATGTTACAACATAGTGTGAAACTGAGATGAATTAACTGTCAGTCTGGTGTTGCTCATCACACACAGCCTCCCACTCCTTTCTTTCCCTTCCCTACAACCACACAATTGTGAAGGTTGGACAGAACCTCTGGGATCATCTAGTTTAGTCCTTTACTTTGCCTGGCAAGGTCACCTAGAACAGGTTAATCAGGGTTGTTCCCCCTAGGGTTTTGACTATCTCTGAGACTGGACACACCACAATCTCTCTGGGCAACTTGTACCAGAGCAAAGTTGGCTTTTTGGTTTTTTTTTTTTTTTATGTTCAGATTTCTATAATTCCGTCTGTGTCCATTGCCTCTCCTCCTGTCACTGCACACCTCTGAGAGGAGCCTGGCTCCATCTTTTTTACTGCTTCCCATCAAGTATTTATACACACTGATAAGAATCCCCTGAGCCTTCTCCAGGAAAATTGGTCCCAGCTCTCAGACAGCTCTCCTTGCATGTCACATGCTCCACTTCCTTAACTGCCTTCATCCTCTCATTAGACTCACTCCAAAATGCCCATCTCTCTCTCATATAGGGGAGTCCAGAATTGGATGTAAAACCTCAGATGCATCTCACCACACTTATCCCCTTCCTTGACCTGCTGGTAACAATCTTCCTTAAACAAGGATGTTGCTGTTAGGACACACTGCTCACTCATGTTCAACTTGGTGTACACCAGGATCTCCAGATCTTTTTTGGCCAAGCTCCTTTCCATCTTGGTGGTCCCTGGCATGTACTGGTCCAGTGGTTGTTCCTTTCCAGGTACAGGACTTTGCACTTCCTTTTGTTAAACTGCATGAGGTTCCTGTCAGCCCATTTCTCCAGCCTACTGAGGTCACTCTGGATTGGCAGCACAACCCCCCCGTGTATCAGCCCCTCCTCCCAGTTTTGTACCATCAGCCAAAGGGTGCACTCTCTTGCCATTTAACTCACGAACGAAGCAGTTAAATGGTGTTGGCCAAGGATCAGTCACTGGAGTACAGCACCAGTGGCTGGCCTCTGAATTTCATGTTGCTGATGTCAAGCCCTTCAGCTTGGCAGTTCAGCCAGTTTTCACTCCATCTCACTGTCCATTTATCTAGGCCATACCTCATCAATTGCCCTACAGGGATGTTATGGGAGACAGTTCAAAAGCCTTCACAAAATAAACAAGGTTAACTATGCCCAGCCTGTTGATACTTGGCAAAGCTTTAGAGCTTGCACTACCTGTCTGTCCTCTTGGTGCTTTCATGTTGTGCTTAAGCTGAACTCTCTCCAGTTCCATTATGCTGAACACAAGGTACATTTTTTGTGTTACATCCTCTTTTCTCATACGTTTTGTATCCTCTTTACCAACCTATTTCTTGCTTCATTGTGGTCTGTCATCTCCCTTCCCTGGTGCTAGTGTAAAGCTGTCCTCAGCAGGATGGCCAGATGGGTGGCAAAGCTAGTTTCACTTCTGAAAAAAAAAAATTAGAACTGTGAATCAAGTACTGTTCTACAATCAAGTTCAATAGTTTCTGCACAATTCATTATAGACCCTGCTGAAATTTGTTTCAGATGTTCTCCTAGGCAGCAGTGCAGATAAAAGTGTGTATCTCCTTGTTGTCCTTGAACTGTCTCTCCTCCCTTGGTCATCCACCATATACTTATCTCAGCTATTTTTCTAGGAGAGATCAAGCAGAGATGCTACTAGTCGGATTCAAAGTTTTCTAAAATGAAGTGTGTGGCAGGTGACTGGTAACACAGAACATAACTTACAGAAAAGAAATATATCCCATTTCTGCATGTGTTAAGCTGCTATCACTGCTGGATAACTCCCAGAAAAACTAATTCTTTAGCAGAAACATAAAATTTCACACCAGCCCTCTGTGCTCCTGAAATTAGAGCCTCATGTATACATGTTTAGCAGCACTATCTAAAACAGAGTTTCATGCTTGAAAGTGGCTGTGGGCTTTAACACCACCACCCAATCTCTGCTTCTTGCAGGTACCCGAGCTATGGAAAAACTATGCTTGTGCTTCAAACATATTGAAACATGATTAAGCAGGCCTAAGCTAGAAATAAGGCTTGAGGGTGCTAATAAAACATAGCAGCATGTGCTTTGCTGCTGTGGCATAGTAGAGGCGAAGGAAGCAAGGAGATGAGTTCCAACAGGTGTGCAAAGACGAGTTAGGCGGTTTTGGTTTATTTTTCACCCCAAGACAAGCCATGTCGATCCGATTCCGGCCTTTTCCCCGACGGCTGAAGGTGAAGTTCCCCGGCGCCCCAAGACAGCGGCGTTCAGCATGCGGAGGAGCCCGCAGCCCGCCTCTCCCGGACCGGACCGGACCGGACCCGGAGGCGGAGCCCGACCGGGACGCGGGAGACAATGCCGGAGCCGGGGCCGGGGCCGCCCCGCGCCATTCCCGCCGCACGTCACCGGCGGGGCGGGGCGCGGCGCCCGATTTAAGGGGCTGCGAGGGGCGCGGCCGCTGCAGCTGCGAGTGCGGGAGCGAGTGGCGAAGGAGGCGACAACAGCAGCAGCAGGGCTAGCTTCGGAGACCGGCACCATGCGTGAGATCGTGCACATCCAGGCCGGGCAGTGCGGCAACCAGATCGGCGCCAAGGTAGGGACGGGCGCGGAAGCGGCGCGCTCCCCCAAGTTGCACCCCGTGGGTGGCAAGCAGCCCGTCCCGAAATGAAAAGCCACCTGGGGTTTGCTGAGGTGTCGTGGCTCCTGCCCCTATATCCCCCGTCCCTGCCGCTCTGCGCTGCCGCGGGGCTGGGCGGGGCAGGGATATACCTGCGCTCTCGTCCGGCGTGCCCGGCCTTCCCGCAGGCAGCCACGGCCATCCCGCGCTGCCTCGCCCCTCTGCGGCCACGGCGCCAGCTCCCGAGGGAGAGAACGGGAGGTGTTTCAGTGTCACACACCGCCACCACTGAACGTGTGCGGGTGTTGCCGTCTTGTAGCGGCTGCAGGGTCTTAAGCCAATAGTAGACAATGGGAGGACACCAAATTGATGTAGCCAGAGATGGCCACCCCTTGGATACAAGCTACAAAGGAATTAATTTGCACTTCAGTGCTCTGGCTGATTGTCAGCCTCTTGCTAGTTCAGCTGCTGCGGCCCTTGTGCACTGACTCACCTTCCCACCCGGCAGCTGTTCTGCCATGCAAGGGAGTGGTCAGGGCTGCTAGCGGAATGCTTGGGCTGCACTGGGGGTGGGTGATTGGCACTGGCCAGCTGTTTCCACTGGCACTGGAAACGACTAAAAGCCATTTTTCAAAAATTTCCTCTAGTTCTGGGAGGTCATCAGCGATGAACATGGCATTGATCCCACGGGCAGCTACCATGGGGACAGTGAGCTGCAGTTGGAGAGGATCAACGTCTACTACAATGAAGCTGCTGGTAAGTGCCTGTTTCCTCAGATGTCCCCAGATGAATGGGGCAGGCATGACAGTTCATTGTGGCTGGAAAAATCCCTGAACAAGACCTGTCATCTGCCAGTGGCTCCTCTAAGACACCTTTGTTCTCAGAAAGGATCTGATAACACGGTAGTCTTGATTGTGACAGTGCCTCTCCAGAGAAATGCAGAGAGGTGGATGGGAGCACAGCAGGGCTCCTGTGACACTGGCTGCTGACTGCAAGGCTGTAATGCTGGTGCTGGTTCCTCCCACAGGTAACAAGTATGTTCCCCGTGCCATCCTCGTGGACCTGGAACCCGGCACCATGGACTCCGTGCGCTCCGGCCCCTTTGGACAGATCTTCCGTCCCGACAACTTTGTCTTTGGTGAGTGACTGTGGGATAGAGGAGTTCCCGGAGCAGGAATCCCACACACAGCAAAGGCTTTGAGCGAGCATGCGAGTGACCCCAGGGAAGCTGAATCCCCATAGCAGAGGGGGGATGAAAGAGAGGGGGGAGGAGCCCGTAGGGAAGGGGCAGTGGCATCATCTGTGTTTGTCCCTGGGGCTCTAATGTGGCACCCGGCTTGCGGTCTGCCCTGCAGGTCAGAGCGGGGCTGGCAACAACTGGGCCAAGGGGCACTACACGGAAGGCGCTGAGCTGGTGGACTCTGTGCTGGACGTGGTGAGGAAGGAGTCGGAGAGCTGTGACTGCCTCCAGGGCTTCCAGCTGACCCACTCGCTGGGCGGAGGCACGGGCTCTGGCATGGGCACCCTCCTGATCAGCAAGATCCGCGAGGAGTACCCCGACCGCATCATGAACACCTTCAGCGTCATGCCCTCGCCCAAGGTGTCGGACACGGTGGTGGAGCCCTACAATGCCACCCTCTCTGTGCACCAGCTGGTGGAGAACACGGACGAGACCTACTGCATTGACAACGAGGCCCTGTATGACATTTGCTTCCGCACCCTGAAGCTGACCACTCCCACCTATGGGGACCTCAACCACCTGGTGTCGGCCACCATGAGCGGCGTGACCACCTGCCTTCGCTTCCCTGGCCAGCTGAACGCCGACCTGCGCAAGCTGGCGGTCAACATGGTGCCTTTCCCGCGGCTGCACTTCTTCATGCCGGGCTTTGCCCCGCTGACCAGCCGTGGCAGCCAGCAGTACCGCGCCCTGACGGTGCCTGAGCTGACGCAGCAGATGTTCGACTCCAAGAACATGATGGCCGCCTGCGACCCCCGCCACGGCCGCTACCTGACGGTGGCCGCCATCTTCCGGGGCCGCATGTCCATGAAGGAGGTGGACGAGCAGATGCTCAACGTGCAGAACAAGAACAGCAGCTACTTCGTGGAGTGGATCCCCAACAACGTCAAGACGGCCGTCTGCGACATCCCCCCGCGCGGCCTCAAGATGTCGGCCACCTTCATCGGCAACAGCACGGCCATCCAGGAGCTCTTCAAGAGGATCTCGGAGCAGTTCACGGCCATGTTCCGGCGCAAGGCTTTCTTGCACTGGTACACCGGCGAGGGCATGGATGAAATGGAGTTCACGGAGGCCGAGAGCAACATGAACGACCTGGTCTCTGAATACCAGCAATACCAGGATGCCACTGCTGATGAGCAGGGCGAGTTTGAGGAGGAAGGAGAGGAGGATGAGGCTTAAGCCACCTGGTATCAAGGGAACTTCTACAAAGCAGGCATGCATCTGAATGACTTCTGGTAGTGGTGGTGAAGCATGTTTTCTAGAAACTATGTACCCAATTATCCTCTCAGCATTTGTGAGATTTTGTGAGTTCTGAATCCTAATTCTTACAATGTTTTTTGTCCTTTAATATTAAGAGCACATAAAGGCATGTATTCAAGATCATGGTTTCTGTCTTTCTTAACACCTCTATTGGACAAAGAACAGCTGTTCAGCCTGGGTGGTAACAAGTAAGTTTAAAGACATGTCAGAAATCTTGCACTACAGTGGTATGCTCTGATTGCCAAGGCTTACAGATTCTTAAGGCATATGCTTCTCATGTAATTATGTTTGATGTTTTTCTTACAGGACTCAAACCTACCTGTAACTGCATTGAAAATAGAATGCCAACCTAAATTCCTAAACAAGGCTAAGTACCTCTGACTTGTTTTACAGTTCGTGTTAGCGCAGGAAATTTTCCACTTCTCTGTTGAAGTCCTTTGCAAAACGCAGATGTAAATTATGCTTTCCTTCTGGCATCAGAAGCAACCTTAAAAGAGGAAAAAAAAACCCAAACACTGATTATACATTTTATTCTGTGAGTATAGGTACTTAAAGTGCTTGTTACATTTTCCTTGTTCTTGGTTACCCAGTAAGGAATTGTAGTAACTCTTATTTTAAGTACTGCCTCTTTGTATGTGGTTGGCATGTGAACCACAGCAACAGTTGGAGCAACAAGCACACTACTTTTCCCACTTTGGGGAGGATAAAATAAGCCTAAACTGAATTTTTGTTTCCTAGACCCAGTTTCTAGAAAACTTTTGTGTCATCTTCAGACAAGATTCCAAAACTTATGTGAGTAAGATGCACCTTTGAAAGGTATGTAAAATACGGGAGCACTTTTGCCTCTTTCAGAGAACAGTAGTTGTGCTAGGCAGAAATGTAGAGTTCTTGTCATTATCCAAACTTGGTTAGTACTTGTATTTTGTCTAATCTTTCTGCAAAAACACAATCCAAAACTAAAATCATTCCTTCATTAAAATAAAAAGGGAAGTCAGAACTTCTCTGCCTATACCAAAAGCTTAGAAGTAGTACCTGTGAATAAGGTTATATCTTTATAATACAAATATGAATTTGACATGCCCAAAATTCTGCTTTTATTTTTTATCTGAGACCAACTTTATACATCAGGGATGTAGACTTCCTTATATAAGGGTGGGAAATTCTTTCAATTGTTTTGTTTTACCATATACTAAGCAGTTTCAACAGAGCTTAAACAATTTCGACTGATACTTTTCATGTCAAAGTCCCACTATAGCAAGAGGGATTAACCTCCTCTTGGTTTTGTTTTGGGAAAAGAGCAGCAGCATTTGAACATACCCAGCTTTTCCAGTGAATTCTGCCTGAATTTTATTAAGTCTGTTTCTTCAAAGATGAGCAGCACACAGATGCACAAACTAAAGTGCTGTGCATGCTGTTTCCTACTACTGCCATGCTACAAAACTCCAGCTATACCATGCAAATGCAGAATGATGGCACACTCTTACACTGATGGTTTCTCTCATGGTCAATCTGCACTATAAGCAAAAGCTTTTTCTTTACTACTAGACAAAAATCAAGGCAAGAAAAGCTGATGGTAGAAGCATGTGTTACTGAAAATGTACTGAATTTAAGCTTTTCTTTCTGTTTCACAATGGAAAACGTTTATTTCCAATGAAACCAGAGAAGAGTGGGACCATGTACCCAATACATTAATAATACATTGCATTAATTTATGAGAACACTGTTAGTCTGGTTTCTTTTCTGAGAAATATGCATATGGGGGAGCACTTCAGCACAGAGATGTGTAAAGGATCACTGTTCTACATTTTATTGGATGGCAATTTCTAAGAGTGTTTCTTCTTTGACTTGTCTTCCAAAGAGAAGCTATCAGATTCTTGTCTAGTTTCTTGGGATAATTTGCCCTAGTCAGCATCTGGAGTATTTTGGAGCTCAGTGAAACCAAGCAGAATGATAGGTGTTCTGAACAGGGCATGTAAGAGTGACGAATCAGCAGACATGAAATAAAACACCTGCATGTGATTGCTAGGAAGATCTCTTGTTCTCATCCTTCCTGTAGCAGAATGCATTACTATGATCAGCAGAGCTGACTTTGAGATATCATTCATTTTTGCACTGAGATGACACCAGCAAAACAGTTCCCTAGACTTTGCATTCATAAAAACGCTTCTTTTTTTCCCCCACTACTTCTGTTCTCCAGCGCTGTTATTAAGTAGTAATAGAATGCTTACATTTGTGTGCAAATTCATGAAGAAAATTCAGCTAGTAAAATCCCAACTTTTTATAAGAAGCATTTCTGGAATTTTCAAGTTGTGCTGGTTTTGGCTGGGATAGAGTAAATTTTCTTCACAGTAGCTGTTACTGGGCTGTGTTTTAGATTTGTGCTGAAAACAATGTTGATAATACAGAGATGTTTCTGTTATTGCGGAGCAGGGCTTGCACTGCCTCAAGGCTTTCTCTGCTTCTCATACTGCCCCACTAGGGAGGAGGGTGAGGGTGCACAAGGAGTTGGGAGAGGACACAGCTGGGACAGTTGATCCCAACTGATCAAAGGAATATTCCATACCATATGGCATCATGCTAAACATACAAAGTTGGGGAAAGAAGGAAGGAGGGATGACATTTGTCTTCACAAGTAACTGGTATGTGTGATGGAGCCTGGCTCTCCTGGGGATGGCTGAACACCAGCCTGCCTGTGGGAGGAGTGAATTAAGTCCTTGTTTTACTTTGCTTGCATATATGCCTTTTGCTTTAGCTATTAAACTGTCTTTATCTCAATGCATGAGGGTTTTTTTTCCCATTTTTACTCATCTGATTTTGTCCTGGATCCCATGTGTGAGGGAGTAAGTGATACTGAGTTGCTGTCTGGGATTAAACCACAACACACACGAAGCAGATTTTTCTTGATATTTTTCTTGTTCACATAGTAATGTTTCTGAACACACTTGTACATTTTTTTTCTTTTTCTGCTTTTCTTAAAGACACTGAAAATTCATGGGACAGGTGGAAACAGAATCTTTGAGGTTGTTCACATCAGCAGGGCAGAGCAAACAGAAGTAAACTGTTTTCTCTCTCTAATAACTGGGAATCGCTCTCCATTCAGAGCATCTAAATTCCCTGTTCTACTGAATGAGACAGAAATGAAGTCTCTTGCAGCAAAAGGAATGCAACAGTCATAACAACCAACTTTGCTTGCTTTGATAAAGCTTATGGAATAGTGGTTCTGTCTGTGTAGTGGAAAGAGGAAAAGCTACTTGGTTTCTCTCAGAGGGCTTTAGGAAGGAGCTTATTAAAATATTGTATTTTTTTATACTTCAAGAAAAGCCCAGCTGCCCTATTTGCATTGCAACTTGCTAGGGAAGTTTAGAATAGCTCTCTGTGTAGCAGAGACTACTTGTCCAAATAGGTTTGTTTTTTTTTTTTTTAACACTGAGTTTGAACTACTTCATTTCTCCAACAATGGTTTATAAAAATTCCATCATTTAACTTACCGAGAGTCTTTGATGTGCTTATGAATATATTCTGCATGAGCTTGTGGGACCAAAGGGTCTTTCTCACCATGAATTATTAATGTGGGACATTTAATATCTGGCAGCAACTGTTGGCAGATATTACCTAGGGAGAAAACAAATGAAGGTCACACTTTGGCTTAAAATTGTATGAAAGATGAAACTGCTTCCGTAAAGGGCTCAGAACTCCATTGGGTTCTAGTTATTGCCTCTCCTTATGGCTTGTGTGATTAATCTACAGGACTATGTAAGCAGGACTATAATTAACATTTTTTTCTCCAAAATCTTACTTCACTGCAATTTGCTCCATTAATGGATACTAGCACAAAAGGATACAGAGGATGAAGTACTCCTGTTCCACAATTCCCCCAGGCTCCCTTTGACTCTTCAAAGCCAATACATGCATCTCATTCCCAGCTTTGTTCTTTTCAGCCTTAGAGTCTTAATGGCCCTAACCTTAAACTGCATTTTGTTACAGCAGTTGTCAGGGTACAAGATTTGCTACTTTTTTTGGAACAAATTAACTTAGGCTGTACTCATACCGGTTGTACCTCCCAGGCCCTTTGCTGTGTGCTATGTTCTAATGGATTGAGCCCAGTTGGACGCTAAGCACATACCTAAGCCTCTCTATCACTCCCCTCCACAAGTGGACAGGGGAAAGAAAACAGAATGAAAGGTTCCCGAGTTGAGATAAGGACCAGGAGAGCACACTCACTGAATACCATAATGGGCAAAACAGACTCAGCTTGGGGATATTAATTGAATTGATTACTAACAAAATTGGAGGAAGATAATGAGAAGTAAAACAAATCTTAGAAGCTTCTTCCTGGGTTCTACCTCCTGTCCCTCTGTGGTGCAGGGAGATGGGGAGTGGGGGTTGTGGTCAGTTCATCATAGGTCGTTGCTGCTTCTGCTCAGGGAGTCCTTCCACTGTTCCAGTATGGGAACACAGGAAACACTTCTCCAACACGAATATATCCCACAAGAAATGGTTCCTCTCAGACTGCTGCAAGGTGAATCACCTTTCCACAGGATGCAGTCCTTCAGGCACAGCCTGCTCCAGCATGAATCCCCCACTGGGTCACAAGTCCTGCTAGGAAACCTCCACCAGTGTGGACTCTTCTTTCCATGGGTCTGTGGGTCCCAGCAGGAGCCTGCTCCAGCAAGTATTTCTCACAGGTACAGAACCCTCTCTTGAGCACACACCTGCTCTGGCATGGGCTCCTCCAAGAGCTGCAGGTGGATCTCTGCATCCCTGTGGACCTCGATGAGCTGCAGGGGCACAGCCGCCTCACCAGGGATTGCACCAAGGACTGCTTGAGCACCTGGAGCACCTCCTTCCCTTCTTCACTGATCTTGGTGGCTGCATAGTTGTTCCTCTCACATATTCTCACTCTTCTCCTTCTCTGGCTGCAGTAATATCTGTGCAGTAAATTTTTTTTTTCCTTTTCAAATATGTTTTCACAGAGGTGTTACTGCCATCACTGATTGCCTTGGCCAGTGGCATGCCCATCTTGGAGCAAGGTGGCATCAGCTTTGCCAGACAGGAGAAAGCTTCTAGGCACCCTGCAACCCCCCAGTACCAAAACCTGACCATGCAAATCCAGTACAAATGCATAACCATTCATTTGATGAGTTGTACTAAAGCTATTCAAAGGCTATTTTCCCTGCCTATTCATAATTTGATGCTTACTAGTCATTAATCTTGTTAGAAATAATTTTAATGGTTTTGCTTAAAAACTTCTCTGAAATTTCTCCCCTTTTTATTTCATTCTTTAGCAACCCAGTTTCCAAACTCACTGCCTAAGTTCCCACATTTTTGCAAGGGAATCTTTGAGCAAAACATCCTTGATGGGCTTTATGTTCCATTTTCCTTTGAGATAACTTTGTCTATTTGTAGTTGTCACCTTGCAGCTACCAACAGCTGTAAGATTAATGCTCATACATCCACATTTTCCTTAGCTCTACAGTCAGAGGCTGTTTCACAGTTTTTCCAATTGTTTGGTTATTTAAGCAGCCTTTGTTAGCAGTTCTACTGGTTAAATATTTTCATTTAGAACATTTTGACCACAGTCTTCTAACACCTGCAGAAATGTTGACTGTTTTTCAGAACAAGCACCAAGTAAATTTAGGTTATTTATCTAGGAACATGGCTGGCAGACAAACTATTATTTCCTAATTTTCAGTCCTAGAACTGTTTTGTACTATAACCACTAAATTGTATTTTAAAAAGCATGGAATACCAAGAAGAATCTTGGATGTTGCAACTTTATGCAACTCAGTTTCATTAAGTGTTGGGGCATTCTAAAAGTTCATTTCTTATGGTATTTCATTAAAAAAAGCTCTCTCATTCAGGGAAAATAGCCTAGTTTTAAAAAGAGCTTGAGTTTTTGACCAACAATGGCTTTGTTGTCCTCCTATCTCTGATGGGTTTTATTAACACCTTTTCTTATATTTGTTGTATCTGTGCGTTTGTTGCAGTGCCTTAACTTTAATTGCAAGGTGGCCTGTTTGTAATCTAAGTTAGAAAATTGTTTTTCCCCTGGAAAAAACCCTGCAGTCTGATAGCTGCTCATCTCTTGCAGCAAACATTAGGCTTCTCCCAATATCTGACCCAGTTTCAGCATCTAGGCAATTCAGCTCCTTGTTACGTATTTCTTGGTGGCTTCTTTTTCACAGTCACTTTATCTCAGTGACTGAGGCATGTGCAGGAAGTGAAGGGATGCCACAGCCACAAATTCACCAGCCTGGGCTTTGCAATTGGGAAAAAAAAAAATTTAAGGAGATTCCAGAAAGGGTAAAATAAAATCAGAACCTAATTTATTGCATCACTTTACTGGGAGAAATCCTAGTCCTGTGTTGATGATCCTATACAAAAATTTATGGAAAAAATATGACAGGAATATGACAAGTTTTCCTTGTAGTACCTGCTGCCTGTTAATGTACATCACCTTCTATCTTTCATTATGAGAGCTACAGGAAAACGTGTATAAGAGTTACAAACTCCTTTTTTAAATACATTATGTATTACTGCTTTAGGTAAATTAAAAGCAAATTCACTATGAATCAAAATAGAACCACAGATTATTATTCATAATATCCTTGGCTGCAAAGGTCCATGTAGAGTAATTGCAGAAATCTTCAGGGATAAACAATTACACTGTCTAGTTCAACACTTTTTTGTTTTATTTTTAAACACCTGAGCTGCTCCAATAGTGCTGTTAAAATGTGTTTTGTCAATTCTGAGTTCTCAAAAGCTGAAGTCCCTTCTTTTTTAACTCACATGCTACTAGGTTTGAAAGAGTTCTTCAGCTCTGTTTTGCCAAAAGTGGAAAGATTATGCCTTACTTTTGGTACATTTTAACTATGTCATCAAGAGATAATCCTTTGACACAGAGACAGAAGAGGAGAGAAAGATTCTGCCTGAGCAGAATCCTTCTCGTTTAGTCTGTACAAAAACAATTACTTAACAATGCAATTTTGTAGTGGAACAAGAGGAAAGCCTCATCAGCTAGTGTTTTCCATAAATGTTTTCCTCCTGTACCTTTCTGGTTCTGTGAACCATCTACAGAGTAATTGTGTTATTCCTGAGTGTGAGTCAGACCCAGCTTTTAATGTCATATGCAGAATCCTTCCTTTACTGGCTACTAGAAGTACTGTCAGATTTTTTTTTTTTTAATCCAGAACTGCCTGCTACTCTAATTGCCTTAGTTCCACATTGTGAAAGCCTTACCATCTGAATTTTCAGCAAAGTGCGATATTCCATCTACCCAAGCCTCACAGGTTTCTGCAAAGTACTTTTGTCCATACAGCTCTTCCAGTGGTTTCCTGACCTTTTCACTCCATTTTGAAACATCTCGGATGCCTACATAAAATAATATTGAAATGTTATGTCCTTTCCAGTAAAAAGGTACAAACCACACCTAATATGGGGAAGTTTCCAAACCAGACTGCAAATATGTATTTCAAACTTGAAACTGCAATTAATATTTTAAATAATTCACAGTATGGAAAGGGTATAAAAAAGACAGTTGTGCAACCTCTGCTGTGGTCCTCTGAATTGTAGGGGAACATGTTATTATGGTCACAAGGAAAAACAGAAAAAACATAATATTCAAAGGACTCAGTCCTAAAACTTCTGATGGTCTTTTCTTGAAGGCTTTGACAAGAGAAATTCAAGAGCTACCTTGTGTATAAAAATGGGACTGTTTCATAACAGTGTGCTAGACCTGGCAGGTTTTCTATATTCTTTAGCCTTTTGCATCGACTCATGGATGGAAGTTCTTCCATGGCTCCTACCAGCTTTCAGAGGAAGGAAGCTCTTACTAAGACATTCCAGCAGACTGAAGTCATGGTACATTTGCCATAGTTTTACACAAAAACAAGTGACTCTACTTAGTAGAGATTTGTGACTCATGGCAGGCTGGCTAAAGCTGTACAAATAATCTGACATTTTAGTTATTTATGTATCAGATTTTTCTATTTTTTTCCCCTCTAAAATTTTCACTACTGCTCACAAACTAGGTATTCAAGAGGGTTATTTTCACTAAACTGTATTTCAGCTGTACAGTTTTGTCTGAAACAAAGTTGGCACAGCAGAGAATAGGACAGTACTGAATTATCAAACTTCAATATATGCCACTAGCAAAGGTTTTAATTGGTTTTAAAAGGGAATTAGGGGAAGAAAGAAGTGAGGTGTTAATTAACAAAGAGAACCTGTCCAGCCAATTGACAAACATAGCAGTGACCAAAAGTATTTTATAACAGCATCTGATTGGAAATGAGTCTGCTCACCCCAGGCTAGGTGCTACTGAACAACTGTTTCCCATATAGAATCTAATTTTTTTACCCTTGTGGCTAGCATTAATTTGGAAAGTGAAAGGAGAAGCCAATGTTGATGTGACATAGATACCAGATCAACACCTTTCTCTCCTCTCTCTCCCTTCATGCAGCTGAGATGCACTCACGACCCAGTTGTAGAAGACCTGTGCTGATACTCCGAGCTCTACCAGCCAGGGAGAGATGTTGAAAGCAGCAATGCATGAAGGACAAAGGCCAATATTGCAGTGGGTGCTCTATGTAAATAGGACTTTTTTTTGGTTTTGTTTTGGTTTATTTTTTAGTTTTTCTTTTACATTTTAGTCTGTTGTGCAGGGAGATGTGCATTTCATAGTTATACAACAAAAATTTCAGAGGTATAAAAACATGTTAAGAAATAAAGCATTTTACAGAGCTTTCTGAACTGAAAAAACATATTACTACTACCACTTTTAGTTTTCGTATAGGTGAGGTAAGTACAGATGTGCAATATATACACTTGTAATTTTGCTGAAGCCAGAGAGATTTCACAGCTGGTATAAATCAAACTCCAATCACTAAAATGAAACAATACCAGGTTACTTTTGTTGAGAGCCAACATGGTCAACTCTTTTCACTTCTACATTCAAAAGGAAATATGGCCATTTCTTCCTATTTTTCTTTATAGTGAGAAGTGGTCTCAGATTCTATTTCACATGAATGGAATAAGGATCAGAAATCCCATGTTTCTTTACTCTGTAAAAGTTTTCTAATTATAATAATTAACTCAGAAGGAATGCAAATTGTAAAGACTCCTTGGGACATTTATTTGAATGAGTCATTTGCTTCTTGAACTTAAAAGCTAAGTTGTGAACTTGTTTTCCTACTGTCTATATTATACAGGCCCTAGAGGCAAAAGCTGTAATGAGCTAGCCCAGTGATTATCTGTGGACCTGGTTTTAAAAAGGTTGTGCAAGATGTAAGATAAGAAATTAAACCTGGGGTTTGATAGTATTATTTAGAATTTATTTTTAGGAATTTGTTATAATAACAAAAAAATGACTTTCTGAAAACTACTGATAAGGTATTATAACTTCTGCTTTTCATCAGGGTAATTTGGTAAGGGCTTGTTAAAAAATCTATTATATTACCCCTAGAGTATTTGTTAGAGAGTTTCTCACTATAATCTATCCCCATACCTAGCAATGTAGTGAATTTTGTGTCCTGTCTCTTTAGGTTTGTTGTGTCCTCAGCTCTGTCTCTACTTAGCTGTTACATGACTAAGATTCTTGGGTCAAGTAGAAATTAAAATAATTCATTTAGAATACGATATGAAGTTTGTACATACCATTGTAAATTCTCACATCCTCTTGAGTCACGCTGGCATTTGCTCCCCAGACAACCAACTTGTGGATAAGATTTGGGTACCTTGCAGCAGCAATGAGCGCTGTAATTCCACCATCACTCCACCCCAGCAAGGAGAACTTCTTAAACTTCAGTGCCTTGATTCATACAAATATATGCAAATCATCAGCTGGCTTTACAGCCAAATGTCAAATATTTCTTGAAAATTAACTGCACAGTTTTAGGCACAACACTACATAGTTGAACTATAGTTAGCTTTTATAATTATAAAATATAATTTTCTTGCTATACATAAAAATGCTTTTAAAAAGTCAGATATTTGGAAAACAAGAAATTACACCTGTCATTTCAATTTTCTATAACTCTTTAATGAAATAGGCAGTTGTCTATTAGATTCTTGCTGCATTTGAAAAAGCCCTTCAAAAAAGAAAAGCTGATTTAAAATGGAGAGTAAAGACCTTTTCAGAGAGCCTGATGATATGGAGAATCTGCAGATTCTCTTGGTGTGAGTTTGGCAAAGACTATCACAGTGTGGATGGTAAGCAATCCAAGATTAAGCTAAACTTTAGAAAAAGAAAAGTGTAAGACTTGAAAAGTGGAATCCAGTGATCTGGTTTACTGATGCTAGCTGAGCTAAAAAAATAATCTGCTCTGCAACAATCAAAAAATTCTTAAAGTATTTTCTACAGGATTGTATCAAATTTTAGTTGCTAATTCACATTTTCTGAAGCTTGCAAGTGTATATTTTAAATGTTACTTCATGGTCAGTTGTGATTCAAAACATTAATAACTAAATTCCTCCTTCTTTAAAAGGAAAGCTTAGGGCAAACAATACGACAACCAAGACCTTTATTCATTCTGACCAGTCAGAGGACCCAAGGGAATGGCAAGAAGCTGAGTTGAGGGAGGTTTAGGTTGGATATCAGGAAAAGGTTTTTCACCCAGAGGGTGGTTGGGCACTGAACAAGCTCCCCAGGGCAGTGGTCACAGCACCAACCCTGAGAGAGTTCAAGAAATGTTTGGACGATGCTCTCAGGCACGTGGTGTGACTCTTGGGGTGTCCTGCACAGGGCCAGGAGTTGGACTCGATGATCCTGATGGGTCCCTTCCACTCAGCATATTCTGTGATTCTATGATAATGCTTTCTACTGGAATTTGAAACAAGAGATTCCTCATAAATCACTGTACGTGGTAGGGAGTACTGGTAATCACAGGAGAGAGGATTTAGTGTGTGTTATGTTCAGTGGGGAAAGAGTGTGGAAGGTAAAGGCACTCATGAGAAAATACACCTGAAGGTTGTAGAGGGACAATATTCAATGGTTAAGCAATACTTGGAGTTTTGCATATAGGAACTGCAGTTTGTGAACTCATTCCAAATAAAGTGTATTTCACAGTGTTTTTTGCTATTGTTCCGCAAAAATTACAGCCTTTTAGATGTAAATAAAGAGGATATTTTACTTTTTAAGTAAAAAAGAGCAAGTTAGTTGAATGAGATGCTTTGGTGCTTGGTGGTGTTGGAAGTCCAGGCCTGCTTTGTTGCGACAGAACAAAGGAAAAATGCAGGCAATGAGAGAAAAAAGTACAGAGGGAGAAAAAGAAGTTTCTACTTTGCTTGTAAACTTGATGCTCAAGCGAGGCACAACTTTACATTTAGCAGACTTGTGTCCCTATAAGGCTTTTCTGGTTTTGGCTTCATCTTCTGTATTTTGCTCACTATAGTTTTGACCAATTTTAGATTTCACTCTGCAAAGCTATCATTACAAAACAGAAAAGAAATAAGGTAGGGGAAAGAAAGGGACATGTAAAGTAAGAGCTGATAGCAAGAAAAGAGAACTTTCTCATCAGCTCATCAGAAGTTGGCACTGGTCTGATGAAGAGGTAGTTAATCTGTGTCCAACTTTGACTGTTGTGCTGCTGAAGGGTTCCTGGTATCTTGGCAGTTTTTAGGGGTTGGCAGCAGTGCTTGTAAAGATTAGGTTTTTGAGGTTGCTACTGTTCCCCTACTGCCAATAGCAAAAGATGGAGCTCAAAGTTAGCTGATGGATGGAATAGCTGATTAAATTTTTCGTTCTTCATGCCAGATTATGAGATCTATTTGCCTCCAGTGTTTCTTGTGTTTACTAGCCTTTATCTTGATGCATTCTTTGGGATATCTCAGGATGCCTTTCCAGCAGGAGGAATTTAATTTATCCTTTGCAGCCTTCAGAAAAACAATGTGATGCAACAGATGTGATAGATAAGGTGTGCATGTTTGCTTGCTTTAATTTTTAACTACTTACAGTACAAGTCGCTAACCTAACATGGGCAATAACCTGAAAGCTGGTTGCACAGCACAGTTTTATGGGTGACTGTGTGCTGCTCACATTTACTCAGTGAGTTAACAAAATTTCCTTTGAAGTCACCTCCTCCATCCAGGCCTAGGTGAAATGCAGTCCAATGACCACTTACAACAGTAAGCTGCAATACAACATCATTCTGAACTGCATGTATGTTTTCACTGCATCACAAGGAGTGTAGCACAAGCAAAAGTTACAGTTGATCTACAAAAACATAGAAAAGCCCAAGCCCATCCTTTTTCTAGGACAGTGACTCTGAAGAGTAAGAACGTCTTGAATATCAAGACTAAGTATTTTCCAAATGATTGTTTTAATGTTATTGACTTTGCTAGCATTAAACATTGGGGTGGAGGGCAGCAAAGTGGACTCAGGTGCATTATACTTTTATTTCATGCAAACTCCTTCACAGAACGCAAATGGAGATACAGAACAATGTCTTCTGCATAAAGGTGCTAAATACTCTGCAGAATTTCAGCTTTTGCTATTTCACAGAAACCTTGCACCACTCACAGCTCCAGCAGAGACACCAGAATGTGAAGGAGACTAGAACAAAGGTTCTGAAGGCTCACCCATACAGATGCATTTTTTGGCTGATTGTAGGCTGGATGACGTATATAAAACATTATATTCTGGAAATCATAGTTGGAATGATTCCTTGGGATTTGTGCTATCCTTTATAATATCCTAAAATAGAAGCAAGTCACCCATGCTTGATTAAGATTTTAGTAAGTTGTTATTATATGTTTATATTGAGAAGCATCTTCAAAAAACCAGGATGCTCTGCCTCATTTGCTTTGGCAGCTCTAGAGATTGGTAGGCTGCTGTCCTGTTTGGCTGGAAGCTACACAGTTTCACTCCCTTTGGGGAAAGCTCTGTTTAATATTTTCCATTTATTAGTATTTGAACAGAGATGAGAAAGAGGGTTACAACCATTTAGACTGCAAGTTTGTCACCTATTCATGGCAGCATCTTTATTTTCTTTGCTAGTGCAGCAGAAGAAATTGAAAATTTACAGTACAGAGAGAGAGCAAACCTATGTCTTAATCCCAATTCTGCTGTCAGACTTACTTTGTTTCACTATGCAGAATCCACCTGGAAGGCCACATTTCCAGTTTCAGATGGGCTTTCAGCAAGGTTATTGTTTATTACAGAAATAGAGTTGGAGTGACAGTCTGAATCTTGCCTCTTATTTTTGGAATTTTAATGATCTGCCAACTTTCTTAACATGACCAAAGAGATTGTATGTCTTAATACAAAAAAGCCAGACTAGTTAAAGCTAAACCAGAAAATAGTGTCAGCAGTTATAGAATAGAATAAAAGAGGAACACAGAAACACAGATTCGAATTAAAAATTCTGCAAGAAGGAGAAATAATAACAGCTTTAGGCCATATTCTTTATAACCACAATAGCTGTATTAATTTAGTAAAATTTGATATGGTCACGGGAAGCCTTTGATTTCCCAAAAAATTACTTCAGTAATATGCTGCAAAATGCAAAGCATCAAGTTAATTTTTAGAATCAAATGTTTCTTAAAATAGGCTGCTCAAGGCAAAATGCCAAGATTCTATTTGATAGAAAATTTTTAAGAGCCCTTCAGTATGGTAATCCCTCCAATTAAATTGCTTTGCATAGACTTTGTTTCTCATACACACATTTAACTAAACATTTATGTGGTTCTTGGCTGCAACTCTCTTAGGGCAGGGTCTTAGAATACAAGCATATTGCTTTACATTAATTCCCACTGCTGAACTTCTATGCATCTTGCAAAATTCGTGGGAGAAGGAAATATTTGCTGGAATACTGTGTATATTCTCACTTTTAAGCCTTCATTTGTATGGTCTTTTCATAATCAGCTGCCAGCTGCAAGCAAACTTCCTCCTTCTCAAAATTTAAGGAAAACAGTTTCAAGAAAAAAAGAAAAGGAAGAAATAATGGAATCTCATAATAGATTTACCTGCATAAGATCCACAGCGTCTTTTGCATCCCTCTCAAAGAAATCGGGAGGAAAGTCTCGAGATGGAGGAATGGATTTTCCATATCCCCGAGGATCCCAAGCAACAACTGTGAAAAGTTGCTTATTCATAGATTTAAGCTGTGGTCCAAAATCAGTTTGACCACTCCCTGAAACATAATTTTTCAATTTTATTAACCACCATACTGCATACATAGTGTAGATACTCTAAAGGGAAAATGGGGAAAACTTGTAACTTTATTCCAAATAAGAGATTATCCAACAAGTGAAGTACTCTTCAATTTTAGCTATCCATTGCAACCCTTAGACAGGAAGTGTCACAACCAAAATCTTTAGAAGCATCTGCAGTATGCTCAGAGCAAACCGTTCCTGGTAGGTATGAAAGGTTATCAAGAACAGCACTCTCACATATGATTGAATACAGTATCTTAAACTCAGTTACCTGAGGAAGGATTTCTCTTTGACAGATTTAAAGCACTAGCATGGTCATTGCTGCTTACCTGGGCAATACAGGTGAAACTGAGAATATTTTCAGGAATATTTTGCTACAAAATTGTACGTGAAAAGCACTGTGCCAGACAGTTATTATTTGATAAAGCACCTCTATAAGAATATTGGTGCTTAAAGCTGACCTTTAAATACTTTGTTGTCTGAGGTGATTGTGGTAATGCAGAAACATAAAATGGTGTATTTTTATTTTTCTAGTATGTAAAAATAAGCCAAATATAGCCTTTTTTTGGATGCAGAACCATTTCTTTTATTAATGACTCAGACTTTCAAAGGATTTAAAAATTAAGTACTCCCACCTATTGCACTAAGCTATCTATGAATTAAGGTAACTTAGCACAAAGGTAAGACTGCAGTTTATGTCTTATTTGTGTTGTGGTCATGTGGTAATATCAAATGCTATTTGATTAAAATTATTCAAATTTAATGTGCTGAAATATAAAATCTGCCATCCATTGGTACATTAAAAAGGCTATTTAAAGGTGTTTAAGAGGTTTTTTTCTGTTTACTTGGAGAAATCTGTCCTCAGATACCATTTACAGGTCTAAGTTATAAAAGAGGCTTTATATAGCCTGCTATGATTATAGCAATGTATGCATAAAAATAATAATAAATAATCATCAATAATAAAAATAATAATGTTCACAAGTGAAGAAATACATTATTTCTGTTTAAAGAGTTTGCATTGGCAACAGGATTGCTAGTTTAAAAAGCTGTTTAAAATCAATAGGTTCAAACATATGACTACTTGAAGGTTGACTAGCATTAATTTTTTTCTACCTTCCCCTTGAGAATTCTTTGAAAGAATGAACTGCTTCATGAAGACTTGAAAACGTTGCTGCCAAGAACAAATGTTTCCTGCTCTTCAATTCTTGACACTTTATCATCTTATCCAGCAATTCAATTAAGCATTTGCCCAACTCTCAGCAGAGAAACAGTCCTACTGACAGCCTGCCATGAACTGCTGGTAAGTCTGATGCATCCTTTAGAACTGCAAGAACCCAGAAATAACAGTCTGTGTTAACTTTAAAATGTTGTTATCAAAAACAGTGGTTTCGATGGACAGACACCACTTAGCTAGCAGAACCTGTTGTCCATCTCAAAAAACTACCGAGAATCTTAATGATGTTGCTCTGAATAAACAAAATGCAAAAATACATCCTTAAGCAAAAAATAAATTTTAAGTGACTTTTTCACAATAAGCTGTAAGGGTTACATGATGTTTATTAATTCAGTTGGAATACATCCAGCTTCTAAAGAGGGGTGCATAATTCAGTCTGTGTAACAAATATAGCTGACCTGATTTTTCCCCCCTTCTGCTATTTTCCACCTTGTGTAGCTATCTGCCACCTGTCCTGGACACCACTTTTGCACAGTTAATCCAAAAGTGCAAGTGACCACTAGGTCAGTCAAGACATCGTACAAAAGGTGCCTGGTAAGATAAATGAAATCTTCTAAAAACTGTTAACTGATGGCAACAACTCTCCATTTTCCCTTCTGTTGTATATGTAGCAATTATTTTTTTTTAATGACAATGCTCCATATTCAGGTGTTGAATACATTACAAAATCATTTTGTGCATTCTTGCTTGAGACCAGATTGATAAAGAGGTTGTTGCTCTACAAAGACAAGATAAAATCTCCATACCTAGCATTCCTGGAAGCAGAAGAACTGCATGGCTTCCTTCTCCTGTTTGCTGATAATGCAGGTGGACTCCATTCACTTGGATTTTGGCAGATGTTATTGAAGTACTAGGGACAGGGAAAGAGAAGAGAAATAGGAAAACATTCAGACAGTTAATTTTCATTACTACCTGGTCACTCCAGGAATACAGAATAATTACTTTTCCTAGATATTAATGACAGCACCGTGATATTTTAATGGGTTGCTTGCCTTTCATGGGTGCATAGAAGATTAAAAAAAGCTTCTCAGGAGCAGAGAAGTTGTGATCACTATGTAGCATTCATACCTAGGCCAAAGGATTGGGAGAGGTACAAAGAATCTTGACAGTGCAACCAGGAAAGTATAAAGGCAGCCTTACATGGCTACAGAAACATTGAAAAAAATACATGAGAAACGAGAAACCTCATTCTGTCACAGCATAACTTTCGAAATGGCTGATGTTCACCTTGCTTTTACTAAACTGAGCCTCTTCATCTGCCAGAGAAACCAAAATCTATTGTTGCTGTTCCTCATGAACCACAGGGTCTGCAATGAAAACCACTTTGCACTGAGATGAGAGTGGAGAAGAAGAATGTGATAATAATATTTCTGTCAGTGCAATCTCACCAGGAGATAAGGCTTAATTGGAAAATACCACATGAGCAATAAATTCACCCACTAAAAAATCCATAGAAACCAACTGCACGGGCCATCTCTCAGCCCCAACACTTAAACCCCTACACTAATCTTCAGTACAAAGCAAGACAAATGTGTATATGCAAGTAAGTGACCTGAAAAATCATGTCCAGATACAGATGCCTAGTGAGAAAGAAGAAGTAGCACAGATTCAAAGTATCTTCTTAACAGTGTAAACCATGACATCTGTTCTCTCGGGCAAATTTGTGCCCTAATGGTTGGACAACATGAAATAAAATGAGTTTGTTTAAAGCTAATAAGGTAACAATCTTGCCATTTGGTTACCTAATGATTAACCATAATTTTACCTAGATTAAATATTCATGCCCTGTGAATTCAATCACTGTGAATTTCATGTACATAGAGACATGTTGTTTTCCAGTCTTAGATACAATAACAATTTCTATTCCATGGGCAACAATTTAATTTTTATATATAAAGTCTGAACTATTCACAGTACTTATAGAACTGAAAGTGGTGGATTACAGATAAAAAACAATCCCACTAATTTAAACCCCTTTCATAAGAAAAATGAACAATAGCTTGCAATCTCAGGTTCCCAATACAAAAGTGGCAGTTAAACTAGAGAACCTCTTCAACACAATGACAATTTTGATTTCACATAAAATCTTGGGTCTATGTAACCCATCATGCCTCATGCCTGAATAAAACCGGTGACTGTGCAGAATAGTAACAGCTTCTTATGTGCAGATCCAGTTTGAGAACTGGAATACAAATGCAGATCTGCAGCAAGAGTACAGCTCAAAGAAATTAATTGTGTAATTATAACTTCAGCGAGTTTTGCTGAATTGCTATGCTAATGTGATCCAAATGATAGTTTGACTGTAATGCTAAACCTCCTTAAAGTCTGTGTATCACATTTTATATGGTTTATACACCCCACAATTCAAATTCTGCATGTAGCACTCATATGGCTGCCTTATCCCCTTTTTGAATGCTGACTTTCATTTTTTTTCTTTATAAGGGTTTTCTTTTATTCTTCATATGCCATCTTTTGGCTTGCATTAATATCAACAGGTATTTTATTATAGTTCTCACCACAGTACATCAGCACATTGCTTCTATTAAATTTTAAGAATTATATGATGGGTTTTTTTTGCTTATGATTAATAATTGCCAAAACCACTTTCAGTTCCTAAAAAACCAGAAATAATATCTTGTTACCTTTTTAAAAACAGGTTAGCAACGTACAGTTTAATACACAGAGTTATATATTCTGCTATTTCTGATTCAGATTTTTTTTCACATAGTTCTATGCTTTTGGGATTAATTATTAACATCAGGGGCTTGAGAATTTTGCTGAGTCTGTAATGCTTTTCCATTCTTGGATTGCGCCTTGGTGTGAAGTCCACTGAAATCCAGGAGTTTCACACAGAGGGTATTTTCACTATTTTTTGGACTAACAACAAATGACTTGGGTTTTTTAGGCACTGAGAAGTTGTATTGGGACTGGCAACACCTAAGGTCCTCCCAATACCAAATTTCTGTGAGTCTGAAATCACTTCAGCAGTGTGCTTGTCAGCAGGATGACTTCACTTCTGTTAAGTTTTCATAAAGAATGTTTTTTCCATTGGTTGACAGAATCGGAAACTCTGGTAAAACAAAACAAAAAAACCCACCCTGGTATTTCGAATTAGTAATGCTAAGGTGTAAAACCCTTTGAGAAACATTGGATACATACTGCCTATGTTTACCAAGGCAGCACAGATGCAGAGTGGGCAGATCTTGTGCTTCACCTCGTACTCTGTAGGAGTGCAGCTTAATCCGACAACTACTTCTGTTCCAGCTGTGCTACAATACGACCTACTCTTTATCTGTGCAGGAGAAAAAAGTTATGGTACTATGTCAGTTTCCCTCAACAGGATCTGCGGAATAAGCAGTGTAATCTATATTAGATGCATGTGTTGTCCTGCCGACCTCCAGGGAGCCCCTCACCAGCAGCAGGTGGCCGTGGGGCAGGCGGTCAGCGAGGGACAGGCACAGACCAGGCGGTGCTGCCGAGCCTTCCTGCTACAGAGCCTCGCAGCGCAGGGAAAGCAGGAGCAGGCTCCTCAGGACACTGCCTGAGTCCCCACTTTGTCACCTCCGCCCTCCCGACCCAATGCACACCGCCTCTGCTAACACACTTTGTCCATCCCGCCGCCTGTCTGACAAATAGCCCCTGCCCTAAGCCGCGGGAAGGGAGGAGGGAGCTGGGGAACGGGAGAAGGAGGCGGCTGTGCATTTTACCCGTAGCAGGCGGCCGGTCCCCGGGGCGTGAGCGGCGCTGCCCGGGCGAGCGGCTGCAACTGTAGCAGCACCAGAGCCCGGAGGGCCCGGCCCGCGCTCCGGCAAAACATTGCACTCAGCGAGGCCGGCCCGGCGGGGAAGGAAGGAGACGAGGGGGGCCGGCCCGCCTCCCTTCCCGTGCCCTGCCCCCGAAGGGCCGTCTCGGCTCGGCTCCCCTCCCGTGCCCTGCCCCCGAAGGGCCGGGCCGGCTCGGCTCGGCTCGGCTCGGCTCGGCTCGGCTCGGCTCGGCTCGGCTCGGCTCCCCTCCCGTGCCCGCCCCCGGCCCCGCCGGGCGGGATGCGGCACCACATCCAGGGTGCACCGGAAGAGAGGCGGTGCGCTGTCCGCGCTCTGATTGGTGGCCGTCGCTGTCACTCAGGCCAGGACGGGGAGGGTTTGGCTCTGTGCTGTGGCCCCGCCCCCCGCAGCGCTGATTGGTCACTCGGCGGGAGCTGAGAGGCGGGAGCGGGTCTGTTGGTCCTCCTTCCCGGGTCGTTTTCCCGGTTCCTGATCCCGCTTTGGAGCCCTGGAAGGGAAGTGCTGTCTCCTCTTGACAGCACGAGGCGAGGGTTGAAGACTTTGCCCTCCGCAGCAGCCTCCAAGAGTAGAGCAGCTCCCAGCGCCGCGCAGGTGCTTGGCTACACCGTCGGCCATGGCGGGGAGCGGGGTACTGTGAGCGCCTCCCTCCTCCCCAAGAGGCGGAGACAAACTGAGACACGGCAGCTCCCCGGTGTCTGCAGGGGGTGTCTGCAAAGCTCTGGGAGATACGTGGGAGCTTAAGCCATGAAGTGTACCTCCAGCAGTGCCCGTGAAGCTCCATGGACTGTGAGAACACAGAGGACACGCGGTCGTCTATGGCTCCAGATCTGCCTGGAGAACGGTGCCCTGGGCAGGTGGGACAGTGAGGGCAGCTCTGGATAGTGCAGCCGCCCCTGTGGCGGTGCCTTCAACGCCTCAGAGTCCCGGCATTCCCAGCCCTTGGCTGGAATCATTAACTCTGCCTCACTAATGGTATTTGTAGGGCCTGCTTATGGGGAACATCTGGCCAAGGGCTTTCGTCTGGCAAATGCGCATACTGATCAGGGCCGGCATTCTCTGGAGCAGCCTGACTGCTTTAATTTAATGCAGCTTGGCTTTCCTCTGCACCTTCTCACAATTTACACATAAAACACCGAGGAGACCAACTGCGTTCTTTGATGTCTGTTTTCCAAGTATGGAGGAGAATGGATGAGTCTGAGCCACAGCTGGCCAGGGTGGTGGTGGAGAAGGTAGTGAGGAAAATAGCAGAGCTTTCTGCAAAGCTTGAAACAGACCTAGGATTAAAGGTCTCCTGCCTTATACCTGGATGAGAGGAATTTCCTCAGAACCAGGTCAGTGTTACATAATCCAGCCCAGCAGAAGCTCAGTGACTGCCCTGATAGTGAATAGTCGTCAAGCTTCCCACCCCCATTGCCATATGTGTGCATGGAACTTACAAGTCTTAGAGACAAATGACAGTCATAACAAATCCCAGTGCATAAAGAGATTAACTCAACTTTGTAAGCATACTGGTTCAGTTTATCCCCTGAGCAGATCAAACCATTTAAGATTAAGGTCTTTAGTATAGATAATTACAAGCAATCCTTCATCAGGACAAGCTGCCTTCACTCTTGCCTGGAAGCTCCTACAGTTTCCTGGGTTCTTAGGCTACTGTCAGAGGCTCATCTTTGTTGTGAGTCTCACTGTCTAAGTTTATTTCTGGTGGAAAATGACTGGAGGGCAGAAATGTCATTGGCAAAAGACCCTTTTCTACGTATGTGTTCAATGACTGACATTGTGAAGGAAACAACTCAAGGAGAATTGCTGTCTGGGCCAACAGGGAAATTGCCCCAGGTACAGCTGTGAAAGCAGAACTCTGCCAAGGCTGAATGCAGGTGATGCAGGTGGTAGATGATCTGAGGACAAAGAGAGTGTAGACTTGCAGATTCAAACTCTGTTCAACCTACTCAGTTCACCAGAACATCCAGTCTTGTTAGTAAAGCAGATTTGCACATAATGATGGGCATTTGGGAGAATACAGTATTTCAGTTCAACTGTTTCCTCAAATATGTTTTCATAAATTACTGTCTGAAAGGAGAGAAGCTTTGAACAACCCAGACACAGGCAAAAAGCAGAAGCTTTTTGGCTTGCTTTTACACACATGAGAGAGTTGAGAACAACTGGAGCACTAGTTTTCCTGACCACTCCCGTAAAATATTTTTATTTGTCCAATTACTTCTGATGATTCAGGCTGGAAACTACCTGATTCTGGCCACTGCACAGAGTAAAAAAGAAAAGAAAAAGAAAAAAAGGAAAAGGCGATGTTTAGAAGAGGTAGCACTGCTCTGCTGGTGATGTGTCCCTGAGGACAGATTTCCCTTTTAACTACCCCTGTCAGTTTTTGGCCTCCTTGGTGTGGCACCATCTCTTCCCTGTGGTCATCTATTACTGGCAGGGTTTCTCTCATATCGATGTGATGCTCTGCAGAGCATCACTGCTGCACAGTGGGACTTTGTCACCTCTGACAAACCATCACAGTCCCTGCAGCCAGGCTGCACTGTTACTGCTGCATGGATTTGTTCCTTATAGAACTGAACACCAGGGGAAAAGTTTTCCAAAACTTCTTGTAAGGGACAAAACTGCAGAATAGTGAGATTTTTCAATATGCCTATTAAATTTCAAAGAGGAGTCTTCTGACTCATGGTTGGATAGAAAATGTGTATCTGCTATTTTTGTACTTCTGCAGGTCATAGAAAATCTAGAAAAGATCAAGTCACTTTTTGATGTAGTGGGTCCCTTGAGATCTGCTGGATCAGGCAGAAAGACTAATTCCAGTTCTCAAGAGGCATTATTTTCACCCACACATGGGATTCTCCTATCAGGAGCTGCAATCCCATACAAGACACTGGAATCATCAGCATTAGCAGGGATTTAACTCTGGAGTTTTCAAGAAGGAGCTCATTTGTCAGGGCCATCGTGGCACTAATAGGCTTTAATGGTCACAATCAGCCTCAGCTGAGGTCTCTCCCCCACCCTGGCTCATGGGTTCTGAAGCCTAATTTCAGCTCAACAGTGCCATCAGTCCTTGCCCCTGCTGCGTTACAGCCATCTCTGTGACTTGGAGTCTCCAGTCATCCAGGTACTGTTGTAGACATTGTTTCCTATGTCTGTGAACACAGTGACTGATTATTTTTGCCTCATTTATTTTAGCTGTTTCTATGAGGTGAAATATCCTGCATTTCAGGACTGTTTTGTTGCTTGAGCTCTTGTGCCTCTTGAATGTTGATTGTTACGTTTTCACCTTAGAAAAAAAATCTTGTTGCTTCAGCTCTGCAAAGAGGTAAGATTTGGGTAGTGCAGAATTGCCAAATTCAGAAGAAAGATGTGAAAATACTGATATTTCTGTGACTTGGTATTGACCTTCCAAACGAGAAAGACTGAATATGGTATGACTCTTGAAGCTGTGAAGTGTGAGGAATAACAGTATGTGGTTTTGTAGCAGGAGGCCTATTTAGTTAGAATATTAGCCAAGCTGAGAACAATCAGACATTACAAAGGAAAACATGCTTTCTCATATGCAGAACAGATCATAGATTCCTTGGCTCAAATAACATTTCAGACTGATGAGGAAACTAAAACACAGACACATAGGTAATGATTTCTTTTGCTTGCCTGCAAAGGATAGTGTCTGTCAATATAAGCAGTGTCTGCATATCTTTTGTATGTTCATGAATAACTGCATTATAAATCTGACACACCTGTACTTGGGCACTTCAATGGGAAGCGATCTCATAATTTCAAAGATGAATATAATCTCCATCTTGTAATTCCAAGTATAGTCTTGGTGTAATTTCTGACCATATTTAGGACATTCTAGGCACAGAAATTTAAAATTACTCCAAACACTCTGGTACAAAAGAAGAAAGTTTGTCCCTTGGAGAAGGCAAGAGTAACATTTAGAAGATGGTTCTTGATTTGTTTATGGAAGGAGTTGTGTAAATCTATTTTGATAAACTTGGTGACCAAGACATCCTTTTCAGTGCTGCATTTCGGTCTCTCAGCTAATGAGAGAGGGGTGTGTTTGGGATGCATAGGAGTTGCAACCCATCATTCAAAATCCAGCAGTGTTACTGGTTTGTTAAGTAAATTGGTGTGAGATTTTGTTTCAAGCAGCTCTTATCACGCATCTCTCTGAGCTCTATAGGCTACAATGCTTATTATCAGATCACATGTTAGTTCTGGCAGAAATTAGTGTCTGTACCAAAGACATGAGGAAACCATGCTAAAAAGAAAGGAAGTGACCTACTTAAGAGTTCTAGAGGAGGGGGAAACCCAGCACAAGTCTGAACTCTGGTCTCCTTTGTTTCACTCATAGGCAATACTTCCTCTGGCACAAAGATCATTTCTAGTCTCTACAGCCTAGAGCCTGTTCTGATCCTACCTTCTCCCTTCCCTTTTTCCCAGGGGCTGTATTAAGGAGCTGCACTTTCACTAGCTGCTCTTGTGTGTTAAGGAACAAATGAGCATGGTCGGCTGACTCTTACTGCTAATTGGTATGCTAGGAGGAAAAGCTAGAATGCTGCAAGGAGCACTTTCTGTAGCCTGTAGAGACTGCGGTGAGGAAGGAGTAGGAAAAAATGCCTGGAGGGCACTAGGATCCCGTGAAGAAAGCTCTCCCAAGTGCTACTTAGCTCTAATGTGGCCCTGCTTGTACTGGATGATCCTGCCTACTTTGTTTCCCTGTGGCTCCTTCTCACTGTGTACATGGCTGAGCATGTTTCAGAGGCTTAGGGATTCTTACTCAATTTCCTATGTGCCTCCATGCTGAAAGATGGTCTTCATTAGTTATCAAACGATGCTGAAAAAAATCTATCAGAGAAAACTGACATAGTTGACTTGAAGCTGCTTGATGAGTCAGATGCCAAGTATTGAGTGTTGCCTGTTCTTGGAAACTGGCCTCTAAGGAAGAGGAGCTGTATGTTGCCAGCTCAGTTCAGAGGTCACGTACCAAATACTTGCAACGATGTCCTCTCTGCGTTTTTAATTCAGCATTATTAATTGGTATTATTTAGCAACTATTTTGGAAGGAGAAAAAATTCCTCACATTCCTTAGCTGCTTGTACACTGCTAGTGGGGGCATAGTAACAAAATTAAATAAATTAATTGCTCTGAATTACATGAACTCAGTCCTCTCTGCATTTAAGAGTTTCAGCACAGATTGACTGCTGTGTGACAAGGGTAGCTACTGGGCAGGGCTTGTACTTGAGTTTATTTGATCTAAAGTCTCCAAGCACTTAGTCTCTTAAAATGGGGAAACAATGTCCTTATAATAACTGGATGAGTTTACCTCCTGTTCTTCAAGGAGAGACCACAAGGAGATCTGCTGCTTCAACCCACAGCCCTTTCCTCCCTGTCTTGCACCTCACCAATCTTATGAAAAATCTCTGTAAGGCTGCTGCATTACTGCTGCCTCTGCCCTTGAGGCTGATAGCTTGCTAGCTTGATGTGAAATTACTCTACTGTCCTTTCTCTCCTTTGTTTTGCCATGAAAGGTTTCAGATCTATGCCATAATACATCACTCTCTTTCATCCTTGTCCCCATTATTTTCCTGCATTTTTGATCTCTCATGAAAGGTCGCTTTTCAAAAATAGGCTCCATCTTTAATTTTTTTTAATTTTTTTTTTCAAGCATGGGGAGAGGGGTAACGGGTGGTAGATTAAATGAGCAATCCAGTAAATTAATATTAGCTTATCTCTCTCTTCCATACTTTATGTAAATTTTTACGTCGGGGAGAGCAGCAACTCTTTTCCTTGGACCTCTTGTACACCATTTGCTTTTACATTTCACCTAGTTAACCTTGTATTGAGACTTAGGGCTTTGATTTCAATTATAGCCATCTTAAGAAACAAGACCAGTCTTAATTAAGAGACAATAAGATCCACAGACTCCCTAGGTAGTTTATTCCAGTAGTTCATCATCCTTATTATTAAATATGTATTATATTTTGGTATCCTGGCTGCTACTTCCAGGCATTGTGTCCTATTATGTGGTTCTCCACAATATTCTAAAGGACTTGTAGTACTTTAGTCCTTCTGCCCAGAAAGCTGAATCCATTCTGTGATTGAATTCTACAAGGGCTGTAGTGGAGTTCGTCTCTAGGTGAGTTTGGTTGTTTGTGTTCCGTACCATCTACAACATCACATGAACTATGAACACTAGTCTAGAATTGGACATGACAAGCACCAAAGCTAAAATTACTTTCATCTTCCATGTCCTGCATTAAAGATCTAGGACTGCCCCGTGCCTAAGTCTTGTTCTAAAATGCTTCATGTTCGTGCTTTACATCTCTGTTCTTGTTGTTTCAGAAAGTAAGGTCCAGACTTACATTAAATGTTTAATTTTCTCCTTATTAAAGCATGCCCATTAAATGATCATCATTCATTCTGTGTACCAAATAAGACAATGATCTTACGATTGAAAAATTGCATATTGTTTAAATAAAGACTGCAGATATGGGAGACTTTAAAAACCAATGAGGGCTTGGGAATTGATGTTGCAATATGGTGCAACCAGAGTTAACAGAACTTAAATGGACTTTGTGATCTGTCAGGGATCTGTTTCATGAACTAATACAGTAGCTGCTGGCTGTAGCTCTGTGGACTGACACAGAGAAGACACCCCCTACCCCATCTCCCGTTCTGCTTAAAGAATAATTTTTCTGCGAAGTGTGTTTATTATATGTCCTGGTTTAGGGCAAATTTGGGAGAAAACCTCTGGATGGGGTTCCTCTAGGAAACAGATGCAAGCAGTCCCTCCCACAACTGGTTTGGGGAAATATTTCCTCAGACAGAAGTGGAAAAAAAACCTGTTTATTTAACAGGCACAGCACTTCCCAGCACAAAAATGAACAATACTAAACAGCAAAACCTCTTGCCACTCTGAGATGACAGATTGAGAAGAGTCCCTTCTGTAGGTTGCAGCCCGGCTCACTCAGGCTGTTCTCAGTCCCTCCAGAGCTGGGAAATGCTGCTGCCTAGGCCAGGCCTGGTGGGACACAGGTGGGAGCTGCCGGTGCTCTTCCAGTATGCACGTGCATGTGTTATAGAATTGATGACATACATGAAGGAAATTAACCTCTTGGCCTGGAAATCAAGCACTCCCTCACAATGCCTATCCATATGGCTACAATCAATTAAAACAAAGATGAATCTTTCTCATCTGGGCCGCTGAGTGATCATGCAGCAACAGTTACAGTGCAGGTTTGAACAATTCCAAGAAAAATGAAAAAAAACCCACAGCCCAGGGAGCTTCTCTGCCTCAGCTAGGCAGAAACTAACCCAGAGCAAAGGAGAGCTCTCTCCTGCTGTCCACTGCTGACAACACAGTCTGTGTGAAGGATGCAGGGGAGCAGGTGCAGTCTCTGATAACAAACTCCGTACCTCTTCTCTCCCCTTTCACTCCTGGAACCAGTCTTAAAGCTGCAGAACTCAATATTCAACACCAACAGAACAGATGATTGGGGATACAAGCATCATAAAGTCACCCCAAGACATTATATTAGACAGATAAACCACGTCATTCTATTGTACTCAAGAGTTGATAGAAAATTTAGCACGTTGCTAAGTCAAAACTGTAAGGCAGTGCAATAAATTTTAAGTAGGTTTAAAGATTACAAATATGCAGATACTTGCTTTGATTAGTTTCATTTTGCTTCCACTGAAATGATGGGTGCTGTATCAAGGAGCAGGAATCCATTTTAACTGCCCTCCATTAAGTCATTAGCTTTTTTTTTGACAATTAAAATGAATAGTTATGAGCACAAATTAACATCTAGTGCTCTATGTTCCGGTTAAACAATTACCTGCTCCAAAATATCTGCTTGAAATATCTGCATATCTCATGGAACAGGAGGTGCCATCCCTCATAAGAAGAGTTTGGAACAATTCTTCAGTCAAAAAACTTCCAGTAATTCTTCCTTCATAGATACTGCACGCAGGGATTATGTCAATATTAGGAAGTCAGAGTGACAAGGAACATTTCCAGGCACTGGGATATTATCACCTACACTACAGAGCTGTTCCAGTGTTCCCCAGAAAGAACCCGAGTACTGTGAAATAAGTCTTTGCACAACATTTTGGAGGTTTAAAGAATTTGCTATTCTGGCAGCAGGCTGCAGCATGCCAGTTTAACCTCAGCATGCAGTAATATTTCCAGACACATTTTACCTACTAGCATAAATGCAGCCTGGGAAATTCAGAACGAAGTGACACTGAGCCCTCAGAGTGAGTAGAATGGGGCTTCAGCCACGAGATAATAAGGCACCTTTCCTCTCCCAAAACTCTTGTATTCTTGCATTTTAAATTTGGATTGCATACTGATTGAACTTATTTTTTCCTTATTTCATAAAGCAGATGAGACTCTTACCCTGTAAAAATCTTTTCTATCAAACAATGTAAAAATCTTATTCAATATTATATCAATTACAGACTTTTAAAGCCAGAAATAGGTTTTTCTTTTATTTATGCTGCTGTTCTGCATAATTATAGGCATCTATATTTAATAAAAAATATAAAAAGATTTGAAATATATTATTAACTTAGACCAGTCAAATACTGGCATGGTAAGTATTGGCACTTCTGGCAAAATGTAAGAGTTGATTTTGGTTTCTATACAAGTTTTTCAAGCAGTAGGTCAGTCTTCAGAACTGAACAAGACTACTAACGTTTCAAGATTAGAATGTAGAGATTTTGTGCAACACATTCTCCTTGACTTGATATTTGTCTTGCATATGTTGTTATCTTTGGACAATTGTTCTATTTGGAAGGAAGATGCTAGTTTCCTTTTATCCTTTGGAAGACCAGATATTGTGATGTGAACTTTATATATTGGAAATAATCACTGAAAACTGGTTCATGAAAAAAGTATGTTCCAAAAAGTCTGTGCAAAAAGGAGAGCTATAGAAAGTTTGTTCTCAGTAAATTTATTCTTCTTGGATTTGCATCAAACTTTTAAGAAGATCCAGTCTTCGGCAGCCAAAGAGGGCCTTGGCAAGTTTTCCAACTGTAGCACCTTTGGAGCCTTCCCTCATTTCCCACTTGTGCAGCATTTGGTAAACTTTCTCTTTTAGTCCGTCTCGTTCGTAGTCATGATCAATTTCATCAATATCGGGATCACTGAAGCCCAGTTTCCGAGCACAGTGCTTCCACTGCTTAGCCAGCTTTTCTCTCACTAGATTCAAATGCTTTTCTGTCACGACTGTGGTATCGTCTGCAAAAAGAAGAAGAGTGTAAGAAAATTGCATGATTCAATAGTTCTTCTGCTCCTTTCACTCCCTCTCTTCTGTCTTCCCCCAACTATTTATTGGTAATATCTGGAGACAGAATCTTAGTGATGCAATTAGAAGTGCATTTCATGGAGGCAGCATAACCCAGTGATGGCAAGCACTGGACAAGAAATGTCCAGACAGAACGTGTGATTCACACTTCAGTTGCTGGACTGGCTCTTTGATCTGAAGCTATCACAGGTTGTCACTTAAACCTGCAAGACTGAAAAAACCCTTTCTAGAGTCCCTAAAAAGTTGTATATGCTTTATATTCTGAGACACAAATGCTACTTAGGAATTGATATAGTTTAATTCAGTATTGACCAATGAAAATAAATTACATTTCAAAATTGTCCAACTTCTCTCTGAATGAAGCTGTTGTGGCTCTTGAATATATGGTTTAACTTTTAGTTTTCCCTGTATTGTGTCAGGCACTGGACTCTATGATCTGCATGGGTCCATTCCAACTCGGGATATTCTGTGATTGAAACTAGAAGTCAGGTGAGGATTTCTAATCTTAGCCTTGCTTCTACCAGTTTGAGTTTTTTATATATTCCAAACCAAATGACTCTCAGATAATTATATGGAGTGAACACGTGAAAACTAGGGAGAAATTTCTCTTACCAAATACACCCCTTGCTTCATATTGTGTGTAAATTTCTTCCATAGCATCAGGACAAGTGCCGACATATGGATTCTGCTCTTCAATCTTCATGTGATTGTAGGATCCAATTTGTATTCCAGAGCTGTTACTTATGGTGTACTTGATTGAATTGTCTGTATAAGGAAATTTAACACAAATTTACAAACAACAGTGTAAGGTTCAAATGTCAGGAAGCAACACAAGGAGGAAGTTCCACTAATAAGGGAAGTGATATTCATGTTCTACTTGATGTAGAAATAGCCATTTACTGGCAACTGTGCTGCAAGTGTATTTTCACCGTGCAGTGTGACACAAATGTACTTTAGTGAAAGTCTATTTTATGACAGAGTGCCACAACCAAGCTGATAGTTACTAGACTGTAAATAATGTTCTGTGTGCCTTGGGAACGCATAGTAGTACTCTTCCTTTCTGCTGCCTAACAGCTTCAGGAGGTCAGTCTTGACTCAAACACTTTTTTTGTTTAAATCTTAAAGCCTCGCTTCTGCTTCTCAGCTTTACTTTTCACATATCTAAGTTCAGGTTTACGGTTATGACTTCTGAGTTCTGTGAGACTAGAGCAAATCATTTCATGTTGCTCATAAGATATGATTAGTAAAACACATAATTTGATCTTTTGTTTATTGATGTCTGATTTCCACACACAGCATGACGCTAAGTCACTGTTCATATTAGGTGATGTCAGCTTTCTGTTCTCTTGACAGTGTTTTCTGAACTCTGCTTGGATAATCATCCATTAAACATTCTAACTCTAGCTTAAATGGCGAATCTCATAACCTGAGTCTAAAATTGAAGTACAGATACTTAAATTGATATACCAAGCTCTGTATTTAATCACCTGAAATCACGGTTACATCCTTGTTACACACTCAATTGCAATGTGAAGTGTCAAAATCTATAGTTATGTATGAAAATCTAAATGCACTTAATATATTCTAATCTGAAATTGCAAGTCAGAAATATATGCATGCATGGTTAGATCGATGAAGTTGCAAAAAAGGAATGCATTTTATCATGTCTCATAACATTATTACTTCTACTCATAACATTATGATTCCTGTATCCTTTTTTTTTTTAAGAGCCAGAGGACTCAGGAAATACATCATATTTGCAGTTAAAAATATAAATAAACCTCATGTTTTCTATGTTCTTATCTGGCAACAAAATTAATTTAGCATAAGATATGAAAATGTATAGAAATACTTTGTCAATATTACAGTATTAACAGTAAAACTTACTGTGCTTATAAATCTTTCCCAAGCCTTTACACTTTGCAGCTTCTAAGGTTTGGGTCATCATTTAAGGGGTGCAGAGTCAAGAATACAGAAACCTGCCCTTTCAAGTTTATTTTTGTAGGGTAGACTACTTAGAAACTGGATAAGCCTTTGAAAGGGTTAATTAAAGAATTCAGAGTGTCCCAAGCAACACAACTTGAAAGGAGCATATATTAATAACTCCTGAAGGATATGACATGATTTTAGGGGTTCAAGCCAGTAGAACTGTAGAGACCTGTGCCTCAATGAAGGCTGATCAGCATGAAGCCTGTAGCTAGAAATTTGTATTAAAATCCAGAGCAAGATAGGACAGAGTGTCCCAAATGTGTATGTGGTTCCAGAGCTGAGCAGAGTGACAGCAACTTGAAGTTTAATCTAGGGAAGTGACTAATTTAGATGTACAGGAGATCTTGAAATGCTGTCATATTTTTAAAGTTCTTACATAAAAGAATATGTTGTCCTTGAGTTATCAAATACATTTGTGTTTAGGTGCTGCTAGAGACAGAAATTAATATCTGCTGATACTGAAAACTTCAGTATGCTTAGAGGTATTAAGCAATAACAGAAATTATTTCAAGTTCCTGAAGTTTTTTGCTTTACTGGTCAAGATGCAATGCAGAGCCTGTTGGCTACCAGGGCAGATGAAGGCCGCAGCACTTACCTGGGTTTACTCTGGATGTACTAGGACAGTATGCAAATGTTCCCCTTGTAAAAGAAGTGGAATCCCTGTAACCTGCAGAAAGAGAAAAAACCAAAGAAATGCCAAAAGCATTTTGTAAATAGAAAATTAGATATACTTAACAATGTCTGCCATATTTGTAACATTTGTAATGTAAGTATACAGTGCTCTAAAATACAGAGATGAGAAGCTTTTTAATTAGCAGGATTGTCTCCTTGAATAACTCTAGTTTAAGCAATGATCTTTTTGTGGTTTTGCTGAGTTACTAATAACCTTAACCATCCTTGGATCTCAGTGAGGACAATGGGCTTCCACGTGGGTGTAGGAATATCGGGCAGTGTGGAATCACAGCACACTGTAGTTACAGACTGAGCGTCCTTGTATGAGGTATTCAAACTGACAAATTCCAAACTCCCAGGTGTGAGTTCTTGATGAGCTGTGCAACCCGTACTGGGGCAGCAAGAGCAGATGGGTTACAGTCACTCAACAAGTCAGGGAGGAACTGAAATGCAGCTCCTGTGCAGTTCAGTCTGGTATCTGCTACGCTATTTCACACATAACTGAAAATAACTGTTTTCTTTATTTCTTTCAAACAGAAGGTTTTTCTTTATTAGTGATGTTGAAAATTCTAATGCCTGTCTTCTGACATGACAGCCCTGGGATTCATTTCAGTAAATAAATTCACATAAACAACTAATCACAGCCTTTGCATAAATAATTTAACAGAGTAACATCTTCATGTCATTCTGCTTGTAAAAAGCTAGGCATCCTTCATTTTCTTGTGAGATGACCTGGAAAATAACACCATGCTAAAAATATCCAAGAGTAGGAGCAGGCATCTCATACTTTCTCTAGTTCCTCTAAGTTACATCTTTTAGGTCTCCAGTTACCACTTATTTATATGTTTTGATAATACCCAATATTCTCTTCTTTCTTTGTTTCCATACCTTTCTACTCCATGGCATACCAGCAAACACCAGGAAGAGCTCTCTGGAGGAACCAGTTACAAGTCTTAGCTCCTTGCTGGCTCCCTAGGTTCAGCAGTCTCTCAGCTTGCTTCAAGTCAAGCTAAAAAATACCCATCTATTTTCTGAAATGCTATAAGTGTTGTTTCTGCACAAGCAGAACCTATGGTATGAATGTTACTGTTTTGAGAGTCAAAGTTCTCCTCACCTTTCCTAGAATGACTGGTAGCAGCTCCTGGCTTCGAGAGCTGCTTTAGCAGTACTTGCTGTCTGCTCTTCCTTGGCTAGTAGCTGAAGAGTCAGATGTTGGGTCTCATGCTCTTCTGTTACACTGATGCTTTAGAAATGGTTCATTTGAAATTGGCAGCCTGACATCAGTGATAGCACATAATGAAGTCAAAGCTAGAGTCTTTTAACTTTGAGTAAACAAAGAGAACTTAATGAGATAAATTCACCATTGCTGTATTACAGATCAGCCTGCAATAAGAAGGTTGTTCCATGAACTACAGAACTCTCCTGACCACTTCACTGAATAGAGGAAAAGTGTGTTTTCAGAAACATAGGTGTTGGGGAAGGAGGAATCTCACCTGTATCTGTGTCTGGATTGTTTGAATACCAGTTGATGTTTGACTGTGGCTGTGAGTTTTGTCCAGATTCTGGCACAGGAGATTTACTTAGGCTTAAGTTACCGGCTGAGGACAATCCATAGGCATCTGCAGGGCTTCCTACTGGAAGGCTACTGGGATTGGGCCTGTAAAAAGTATCTGCATTTCCCCATTTTGGTGTTGTTGCAGCTGCTTGTGACCAGAAATTTGGATCAGTGTTTGCCTGGAAATATGGTTTAGTGTTTGATCCTGCTTTTTCAGCTCTTGGATACAGTTCACTCCGTTGAGAAGTAGGAGAAGGCTTTGCAAACGGATCAGAAAAAACTTTCTGTTTCCTTTCCTCTGTGATTCCAGGGCTCAATGCTACTGAAAAGTTTTCTGCTGAAGGTGGAGCTGCTTTATCCATCCGGCTCCCAAACGCGTGGTAGTTGTATTCGTGCTGAAGTTTTCTTTCCAGAGGATCAAGAGATGCAAATGAAATCTCACAGCTCTCAATGGGCTGGTTCACAGGGGAGGCAGCAAGCAGGGCTTCATTATCTTCACTGGCCACGGGACCTTGAGAGCTGTGTAGAGAATTAGGCTGATCTGAAAGGGAAGAACATTAAATATTTGAAAACATCCAAATGCAAGTATTTAAATTGTTGCAATGACACTAAAACCTATTAGCCTACTTTATTATTATTGTATATCTAAAAGGTTTCAATAAAACATTACTTCCAGCATAAGACATTCTATAAAATAAAACACAGCTTTACTGGCAAGTAGAACAGATTTTTATCTAGGTAGTACAGGTTTGCTTAAGCTATCAGTGTTAAAAATCTCACTGTCTCGAGTAGTGTGAAAATTCACTGCGTACTCTGGTTATATTGGTATCAAGTTTTCAGCCATTGAAACAAACATTCCTGGAGGCATTTGTAGGGCCTGATTTACTGATGTGTCTCCTCTGGCATTAACTGGAGCTTGATCAGTGCAAAACTGAAGGGTAACAGGATAGAAAATAATGTCACTGTAATAACAGACGTAATTTCATAGAGCACAAATAATTTGTCATTAAAATTTTATTTAAAAATGATTATGTAAAGTATCCTGTCTGGGTATTTCATGCTGAATACTCTGGTCCCACAGAATACATTTTTACAAGTAATGTCTACCAGATAAAATAGTTTGTGTCATCTATGTCTTTCAAACTAATCTCAGTATCAAAGGAAGCTCTACTTCAGAATTGAACTAAATGGAGTTATAATCTGTATGACGCTGTAGCATTCCAAGACAAAATAAGAAACTTAAAAATCTGTTTGTTACTACTTGTACTTAGATTTTTAAGAGTAGGACTACAGATGCTTTCTTTAAAGTTCTGAAAGCTTCACACTTTTCTAGAAAATATCATACATTGCTTGAAGCAAGGGAACTTACAGAGCACTATAAAACTGAAATAGAGCGCATGTATGTGCTTCTATTTAGCTCAGACAATGCCAGTGAGCTCGGTTTTTCCCCCTCAAATTACATTATTTCAGCCCATATTCGGCAGGACCAAAACAAATTCCTTTGGATGGCTGTATATTAGTACACCTTGAGTCGGACTTGCTCTGCTTGTTTTGCTACCACTGCTAGGGAGGGAGTGGGAGGAATGGCTAATACAGAAATAACCCCATCCTAAGTGGCAGCTCTTAGAAATTCAGTATTGGCATAAACTATATGGCATCTATTCTCCAGGGCAAGCTTGAGATGTATGAAGATCCTATGAGATGCCTTTCACTACCACTCTCTGAGTGATGCCCATTGATTAGAGAAAAACTCCTGCCTTTTACTGACAGGCTGGCAAGATGGCATTTTTCTGCAGTGCACATTCACAACAAAGTCTTTTGTACTTAAAACTTGAGAGCATCTGCAATCTGCAGCAGTCATACACGATTCTTTCTGCTTAGGAAGTGTAACTACACTCACTTAAAAATAAAGCAGTGGGGCTGCCCTAAGTCCATCAGTTCTACTGAGGAATAGTTGTGGCAAGCCTAGCTTTGGGGAAGATTTATTAGTTGCATGTTACAGTTTAACATTATTAATTTAATCATGTCTTAGATAATTCAGCAGAATTTTATTTTTAGTGGATTTTTTACTATTTCTTGTAAATCAGTGTTGTAAATAAGATCCTGTGTCCCTTGACATTAAAAAACTTTGGTAAGAGAATTCTAGATACACTGCTACAAAACTCTATCATATTAGATACATTATCACATATTGGAGAGCCAGCTCTATAAAAATCACAAAACACGCAACTCATCCAAGATTTGATGGAAGTTATGAGAGAAAACAGATAAAAAACTCTCTACTAGTGTTCCTCAGATTCCTTAGAGAGCAAGGTCCTAAACAAAGGAATACTTTACAATTATGTATCTTGGTCATATTCAGAGCATTCATAAGAAAGCATGGCAGGGGAAAAAGAAAAGTCTTAATGAAATTAAAGCTTACAAACTAAGCAGTTGGCATGACTAGAAAGAGAAGAAAGATCAAGTATGAAAAGTAATTATCAAAGTGACCATTGTAAAGCTTAATGTTGAACAAGGTTTTTGGCATGGAAGAGGAAAGCAGACGAGTGTAAAAGTTGATGGGTTTGAACTGTAATGATGGAAAATTTGAAATTGTAAGTGTGACTTCTGGGAGCAAATATCATCTCAGTTATTACAGTTCTTTCTATTACAATTCTGAGGTGCTGAATAATTGAGTCGCTTAATAACCCTTAATGCTGAGGTTACTTGCTTTGTACACAACTGCATCTTTGGCAAATACACAGAATAATTATATGGTAGTGACTTACCTACTTGACCATTGCTGGTATCTTCTGGTACAGCATCTATTTGAAGGGATTCCATGCTAGGCAGCAGTTCATTTGACTCGGGCCACATTTTCTGCACGTAAGAAAAAACAAATTGTCAAATTATAGGCAAAAGCTTAAACAAAGGGAGTACTTGTAGATTATGAAATAGCACAGCTTCATTGTGAAGTGACCTGGATGAACAGATTCTGTGAATCTCTGGGAAAAGATCCCATCCTCTTTCAGAGAGCCTGACAGGAAATACCCATTGCTTTGCTACAGGTGGACAAAATGTTTTCTTCAATTTAGGGAGGGAGGACTGCAATGTAACTGCAGTGCATCATACTCTGAGTTGGCCAAACAATACCCTTGCTTACATGAATGTGAGCTTAATCCAGAGTGGCTCTGGATTGTCTGACTTGTATTTAATAGCCAAACTTCTGGCAAGCAATCTCAGTGAGGGTATGCTGCTGAGGTAAAGGTAGCAAACATGCATCCTATTCTGTGGATCTATATTTAATAAGTTCATTCATCAACAAGGAAGAAGAGGTGAGAAACAGTTAACATTCAGGTATAGGCACACTGACTTTTATGAAGATGATTAGAAAAGAGGAGTTTAGAGGAAATTTTCAGAAAAAAGCAGTGCAATTTCCTTTCTATAACCCTCATCCTCACTTAACTAGAGTAAAGGCAAAATCTACTCCTGTTCTACTCCTTTGATGTTCCCATTATTCAGGCTTTACTGGGAGTATTTTTTTTTAACCTGGAAAAATTACTTCTCAACTTTTCCAAGTGTTGCTTACTTATAAAATAATTTCCAAAAGTAGAGTTTGTGTTAGTGTGTTTTTTAAAAAATTCATTAAACCAAAGAACTAATTTCGCAGATTAAAAATCAACAATTCCTACCTATCTCTTCCCAAAAAATCGACATCCCTTCAAAAACAGGTGACACTCTAATACACATTACAACTGTAGGTCCTCAGATTTTAATTGAGAAATGGAATTGTTTGAACAGGGGGGTTGAACCAAATGACTTCTGGTCCCTTTCAACCTTAACCATTCTGTGATTCTATGATCATTTTTAGTTAGGAGGCTTGCTTGATTGCTGGGCAGGCAGCAGGGAAGTTATGCCCAAACCCTCTAAGTCATGTTGCTACTGAAGCTGTACTAGTGATTCACATAGTGACTTGCCTTGGATCTACTCTTCACAGTCTGTGCTCTGACTGTAATGGATGCTTTCCTTCCTGAGAAAATAATAAACTCACAGCCCATTTCCTAAATAGTCATTTTGTCCCTATGATATGAGAAGGGCATCTGAAGATAACTGATCCATCTAGTAAAATTTGCCGTGGTCCTGATTTGGGGCTGCTGTCATAAGTTATACATATATACAGTTCACGTTGGGAGTTTGACCAGATCAGTGCAAGAAATCTGTTTCATCAGTTTCATTTTTCAAACTCTGGGTTGTTTGTTTGTTTTTTTGTTAACAGTTACTGTATTTGTTTCTGTATTGTCTTTTTTTTTCTCTAGTCCTCACACGATGTGCTGCTGTGAAGAGCTTGGCTCTATCTTCTCAAACTCCTGACACATAGGGGCAGGTTGCTATTTCTTTGTCCTCCAAAGCCATTGCATGCCTGGGCTGAAGTAGCCCCATCTTCTATCAGGATTAACAAGGTCTGAGCACATCTGCTGCCTGTGACACTGCTGGGTGCCAGGCAGGCTGGTGCACAGGTCACTGCTCTCCGCCACCCTGAGATTTTTCTTGGCACTGCTGCTCCCTGACTGGGCAGCTCCTGGTTGGCACTGAAGCCAGAGGCTATTTAATCCCATGGTGCAACATGTTCCACTTGTGCTTTCTGAATTTCACAAGGTTCTGTCACCATATTCCTCCAGCCTGCAGCTATCAGCCTTGTGACTGCATTGACTGGTCCTTCTAGTTTGGTCACCTGCACACCTTACGTGTGCTCCATCACTTCTGTCAGATCACTGACAGAAGAGTAAACCGGGTCAGGTCCCAGCCCCCTGCACTCCTGCAGCTGCTTCTGGCCTGCAGATGAAGGAGGACCCATCAACTGCCCTCCTCTGGGACTCAGCATCCAACCTGTTTTCATCTGCTCCTCCAGACAGCAACACCTGAACTTGGATACAAGAGTAGTTGGGGAGAGAGTGTTGAAAACTTTCTGAAGGTTGAGAATGCACTGCTCTGCCCTCAATCACAAATCTAGCCATTTTATCACAGAAGGAAATCACATTAGTCAAGCAAGATCAGTCTTGAGATGGCAGACTCTGACCATAATTGGGATTGGAAAGAAGGAAAGGGAACCTTAAAATGCTTAGAAGCTACTCACTTGTAAATTCTTCAGATCTTCTTCAATATTTTTTCCTAGATTTTGATAGTAAAATGGCTCGTATCTTTCACTGATTTCTGCAAAAATAAAAGCGCTAAATGAAAGTGGTTTTCAATGGAAAGTAAAAGTGACTTGTACTGTTAATTTATTTTCCATCAAGATTGTTAAGACTTCTATGATGTCAGAAACAAGAAAGGTATACATACATTTGTAATTTGTACACATGATACATTTAGTCTTAAACAGTAACAAGAACAGAATGACTTCTAGGGATTTTTTGTTGTTGCATTGCTTTTTAGGGTGAAATCTGTCTATGGTCAGTAGCTGAGAGTGTCTTTCCTTGACTTGCAAATGGGAAAATTAAAAGCTAGGAGCCAATACAAGCAAAAGATTAATCTATTAGCGGATTATATATGTTAAATGTGGAGATAGTGGGTGGGTTCCTCATGGCATACAAATTTCCTCTGAGTATTTAAGTACATGCCTGCTGTAAATGAAGCTGTTGATGCTCCTGTCTAAATACGAACCTCAGTTTCCTGTTATTTATTGGGGGGGTTGTGGGTTGGTTTGGTTTTTTCCCCTCTTTTTGTTGTTTTAGGGTTTTCTGGGTTGTTGTTGTTTTTTTTGTTTGTTTGGGGTTTTTTTGGGTTTTTTTTTTTTGGCACTATGTATTGAGGCAGAAAGAAGAGACAATGAGATATAGAATTTTGACTTACTTGCTCTTAGTCTCCTTCCCAGACCATTCAGTCAAGACTTTTACTGATTGGAAGTGTTTTGCCATCTGACCATATGAAAGGATGATTAGCTATCAAAGCCAGTCAGATTGCTTATGGAAGGATAATTAGGACAGCTTTTTGCCTTTGTTTTTTTTTAATTTAGAGTACTTTGAATAGGATATTTTCTCAGTCATGGTCAAGATAGACTATATCCCTTGATGTTAGTTTTTATGTCAATTTCAGCAATAAGATTATACTATGCTGAAAAGAAATTATCAGGGATAAACTGTCTTAATTAGATCCATTCACTTACTAGGATTTCTCAAACCTGTAAATGCTGGATCAGATCCCATTTTTGGTCATGCAGAGAGCATGCTTTACAGAACATGTGCATTGCTATTTCAGTTTTCAAAAAAACCCCACCTTATTTCAAGAGGAAAATACTCAGGTTTGTTTTGCTGCATTACAAATTATCAATGGATATAAACAAATATGAATCCTAAAGTAATGCCTTACCTGCAAAGGTTGGACGTTTCTCTGAATCTTCATCCCAGCATTGCTTCATTAAGTCAATAATTTCCACTGGACATTTATCAGTGATCTCCTTTATTTCTGGTCTGTTTCCATGAATGATGCCAAAGCAAATCTGGGTTTCATTTATACCATCTGAAAAATAAAATTTCTTATCAGGTTCTGCTCATGGGTTTTGCTACCTTTCCATAGGTAAAAAACAATGAAGTGGCTCCCTGTGTGTTTGTGGACATGTAAAATATGATTTCAAAGAGGTACAGGTTACAGCTACAAATCTTTCATTTTGGTAAATTGGTATCCACTGCCCTGATTTACACGGATTAGAGATTTATTTTAAGATTAAGGGATTTACTTTTATATGTAAGGCATATGCCGTGTGAGTGCTACAGATATAGCTCTCTAGAACCTGCATCTCAGGTGCATCAGCTCTGCACTAGATAGGAACACAAAGATGGCCACATAAGCAACATTTAGCCATTTAAATAGCAAAAAATTCATTCAAAATTATAAACATACTACTCTGGAATTCCACAGTTAACTCCTATTGTTCTACATAAGCCCAATGGTGCATTTTGAGAAACGGCACCACACAGCTGAGAATCAGTAACTGACTATGAGATAATTCTCATTTACATGTTTAACTAGTCCACTTCAGGAAATAGTGTCCATCAAAATTTCCATCCTGGTCCACCTGAGGTTTGCCTCATTTCTGTCACCAAGTCTCATTTGTGCCCACACCATATAGATGTGAGGAGATTCAGCTCATGGCTGCATTTCATTCAGATGTTCTTGTCTATGCTTAGAAGTCAGGAATGATGCAACTAATTCCTCTCACTGGCCATGAGGTGCCAAACTGGTGCTATTCTAGGCCATGGGAGATGCAATCTACTAATCTCAATTTTATAATGTTAAATGCTTAATATTTGTAAGTTATTTTTCTGATAGCATCCTTTGAGAAGTAACGTACTTTCGTATGGCTCTTTGTTAGCAAAAATTGCCCAGATCACAATGCCAAAGCTGTAAACATCTGATTTCTCTACTGGTTTAGTATTAACAGAGCGTAAATGCTCTGGGGCCATGTAGAAAAGAGTCCCAGCATTGTTCTGGTAAGTGCTCTTCATTTGCTTCTGTCGAATAGTTTCTTCTTGGGTCAGCCTACTCCAGCTCTTAAAGGAGGCAACACCGAGATCTGCAATCTGAAAAATGAAACACATCAGAGCTAGTGCTGTAATGAAGAAGAGATAAACAAGTATTGCATGCAGTGCTCAATTTTATCAAGTCTTAATACTAATCTAGTAATTTATCTAAAAATTAAATAGTGAAAAAATACAACTTAAGAAAGGAAAACAAACGATTCGACTTTTTTCTTATTTTTCTTTGGTTGGTTGGTTTGGTTTTTGTCCTAAATAAAGTATCACTGCCAATTGGGAGCTATTAGGCTGAACTGTTATTATTAATTGTGGAACACTTGCACAATGTAAGAATAGAAGAAATTTGGTTTCACTCATATCGACAGTCATATTAGAGGTCTGCTTGCAGCAGTCATGGGAGAACAGAAGATTCATAGGAGAAGAATCTAAGATTCAAACCTAGAATCAATCTATGAGATGGGCAGATATGCCTTCTCCCTCACTGTTCTTTCCATTCAGATTCCATTTAATTCAACCACCTTAGATCTTCCGGCAGAAAAGGAAAAGATGAGGTTCTAAAATGATGTGATATGTATGACAGAGACGTGGAAAAGAATAGCATAGAACAGGTTAAAGCAGGGATAGCTGGGTACTGTGTGCTTGAAAATGTGGTATTATTGAAACTTTAGGGTGCAGTTTTGCAACTAGACTAATGGCTGGTGGTGAAGAAAGTAACCCTTCCTTCCTTTTCCCCAGTCTCCTATTATGTGTCCCTCTGCTTCTCTTGTTCCAGCACTGGCACTTACCTGGTGCAAGGCAGTCAAGCAGCTTGCTGAACCAAGTGCCTCCCAACAGGATAGCACTACCAAAAAGGTAAATGGTAATCTGCTGGTTTGGCTTCCTAAATCAAAGCAGGGTGTTCAGATTAGCACTAGTGCTAACACAAGGGAACAGGATGTCAACAGGAGAGGAAAGCTGAAAGAAAATGGGCCTTTCTCTCTTGGCCATAGGCAGCTGTCAAACGAGTTGTGTAACTCAATTACTTCAGATAAAAGTGAGGTGACTCCTTGCCTCACTTCTAACTCACTTTTCTCTCTTATCGCCTCTAACTATTATTGTTGCTCTTGAATTTCTGAAGCCTTGGGCTATGTTTAGAGGTTGTGTATTCAGAGAAAAATCTAGGTGACATTCTGCTGAGGAAGTAGGAGTCCAGGTTCATGTCTACAAGTGAAAGGAGGTCTAGTGATAGAGAAGGATATGACATATAATTTTTACTACATTTGCAATTTCCTGGAGCAACTATTTCCCTTTCCAATTATTGACAATGTTAAACACATTCAAGCAGATAGGTTGTACAACAGCTGCCTTAAATTATACTTTTGATGAAGGTACTTAAGGAAGCCTTGTCTGATTCTGAATTTGATCCTGTGTTCCGGATCAGTTTGTCATGAAATGTGGTGATAGCCTAGTTTGGTCCTGTCCATATAAGTGAGCTGAAACCCAACTCCTCATACAATTTACATTTAAAGCAGATCAAGATGGGGTTTTTATTTTTTAGAAAAGAAATAAATTTATAATTTTCATCTGCAAGCTGTTCATACTGCACTTGCTACTATATTAACCTTGGCAAAGAACTTCTCATTAATTTATGTGAGAGAAATGAGAAATATGACAGAGTTTTCTGAGTTTCTATGAGAAATAGAAAATGACAGAGTTCTCTTCACAGAAATTTATTCTATAGTTTCAAACTGTAATGGGGTGATTATTTCAACAACTCACCTTGACCAGAGACAGGATATTTGATGAAGACTGCTGCAAATTCCCCTCAGGTTTATTCCACAGTGGCCTCTATATCTATGTGTCTTGATCCAAAACCCCGCTAAAGTTAATAGAAGGGCTTTGGAATAGGCTTATAAACCATTCTTTGAAGTAGTGTCCTGATGGAGTTTTTTTGTAGTTCCTGGATGCCATTTTTAAATGATGACTAAGGGAAAAGAGGGGTGCAAAAGAAGAGAAGACAACAGGCAAAAGAAGGAAAGGAATAATAAAAGGAAGTGAAGGCAGGAGGAGAAATTACCGTAATAAAGGGCAAAAGACATTATCCATAAAACATTCTATTTTGTTTCAAATCTGTATTAACATTTGTTTCATCTTTCTAATTATTTTGTTATTTAATACGTGTTAATTCTCAAAAAATATTTTTAATGCCCTTAGTGATTTTTTTCCTCACAGTTGGAAGAATACTGTGCAAATCTCAGACTCAGAGGCTGTATAAGCCACCATAATTCAGCAGTCCGGGGCTAACACTCTCCCAGTGATAGCTTACTAAATTACAAAGGCATTAATCTACCAATTCCACCAAGTTAGGAACTCTAACTGCATGGCTGAAATGGATTTTTCAACCCAAGTCACCCAGCTTTCTCCATTCACATTCTAACAAGTACCTTAATGTGGAAGTCTCTGTCCACAAGGATGTTTTCTGGTTTTAGGTCTTTGTGCACAAAGCCTTGCTCATGCAGATAAAGCATTCCTTCTGTGATCTCCAGCACGAAACGCCCTCTCACTGACAAAGGTAGTGAGAGCTAAAAGAAAGAACAAGAAGTGCCATCTATTAAAAAATGCAACTACAACAATCAAATTAAAATTCAGTCTTTAAAAAAAGTTCCTCAGTCCCAAGAGTACCTCTGCTTAAGCTATGGTAAGAAAAACTTGGATCACCAGTGGGTTGAGGGAGGTGGTTGTCACACTGTACTCTGCACTGGTATGGCCTGACCTTGAATATTGTGTGCAGTTTTGGCCACGATTTAAGAAGGATGTAAAGCCATAAGAGAGTCTCAAAAAGGAGGCACAAAGATGGTGAAAATCTGAGGTGAAGCCATATGAGGAAGGGCTGAGGTCACTTGTTGTGTTCAGCCTGGAGGAGACTGAGGGAATACCCCATCATGGTCTACAGCTTTTTCATGATGGGAAGCAGAGGGACTGGCACTGATTTTTCTCTCTGGTGGTCAGTGATAGGGCCTGTCAGAATGGCATGAAGCTAGATTAGGCAAGGTTTAGTTTGGATATTAGGAGAAGATTCTTCACTCAGAGGGTGGTTGTTGTGGATTTTTGGGGTTGTCCTGTGCAAGCTGAACTTGATCTTTCAAGGTTCCTTCCAACTGAGTATATTCTATTGTATGGTCCTTGGATCAAAATTTTGGCATTAAAATAACTCTAGACTCACCCCATATTTGTAAAAATATTTGCTACATATTTATCAAATTCTCCACATATTTCTACAGCCACTTCTAGACCTTTTTAATCTGTAATTGGTCTGCTCCTCTGTGATGCACAGGAAAGCCATTGTCACTGTCTGCTGTCTCTAGAGAAGGCAGTGCTGCCACTGGCTTTTTAATACAAAAAGAAGAAGAATAAATTAAAGACTCCATTCTCTGGATATGGCAGTAACATCCTGTCCCTTTCAAGCAGCTCACTAACCCTAAGGGATAAAATAATTAACTGCTCACATTCTGTAGCACTTTCATCATGTTCCCCCGGTCCACATACTCCATCACAAGTGAATAGTTTCCATCTTCCAAAATGACACCGAGTAGCTTTACCACACGGTCATGCTGCAGTCTGCGCATAATCTTGCCTTCTTCAAGAAGGGAAACATTGTACCTGTAAAACAAAAATTACACTGAATTTAGGTGCCAGCCTAGAAATAACAAAGGGATGAAAACTACACTGATTCATGATGAAAACCATGGCCAAAAATGTCAACGCCCTTAGAAACACCTGCAAGATTAACCATACTTTCAGCTGATTTTGAATTTATACAGAATTGTTCATGCCAGGTTATGTTCTCTAAGATGCTGCTCAAATGCCTTACACAGAGACTGTCTGCTCAGTCTGATTTTAAGGCCTGCTTTTCAGAAACTGCATAAGCATTCTTCTTGTAGGTATCTGTGGATGTCCAAATCTTTAAACTGGGGTGAGATCTGGGCAGAGCTGAAAGAGCCGTGGAACAAGGAGGATCAAGTTCCACTCCACTACTTCTTGTAAAGGAAACTATTTATAGGGGTCTTGTTTCCAAAGAGCTTCACGTTCAAAATTGATTTCTTACAAGAGAACCACATACATACTAAATGATGACAGCATTTGCTAACAATTACTGGTTTAGGATGAATTAAAAGCCTTAACTCTTTACCTCGGCCTCAGTACAACCCATCAATAATCACAGGTACATAGCTGAGAGCTCACTAAGGGACTTAAAAAAGGATAGTATCTATTACATAATGAATAGAAGGGGTGGTGTTTTTATTATTGTTCCTGTTCTAGTCATGATGTAAGAAAACCTTGAAACTATACTGCTTGCTAATGCTAATGCTTTCCTACCCTCTGATTTAAAAGGAAACTACTTTCTCCATCTGTGTTCCTCCATATTACTAGAGAAGAAACTGGTTGTTTTGTTTGCATTAGGATCAGTTAGAAATTTGCTAGAGACTTTTGGTTCAATATTTTAAGAAATAACAGAACTATGAGCTTGTGTAATGAAAAAATAAAAACACAAACCCAAAAATACTTGACAGGACAGGCTTGCCCATTTTAACTGTAGTCATCCCAAATTGTCATTGCAGGCTGCAAACTACTAGAATCTCTTAATTTGCTTTCCACCAGCAAAGTGAAAACTCGGTTAATTTATTTATCATAATCCAAAGTAGAAAAAACATGGAATTTTGTCTTTCTCTAGTGGATGACTCGTGGGAGAGTTTTAGGATTGTTATAGCTATGAGGTAGTAGAGCTGCAATGTAACCTGAATCCACTAATTCAATCTTTGAATTAAATCAGTGGGCTTGGCTCACTTTGCTCTTTCTCAAGGGAGAAAGGGTTACATTCATGGTACTAACACACGAGTTTGAAGTCCTGCTGATAATTTATGTGCGTTTAGTTCCTAGTAGACATCTACAGTTGGATAATTTAATTGAAAACATATCTGCAAGTTTGAAAATATTGTGTGACCACTGAGTTCCTGCATTTCCTTAAGTATACAAGAATCCTCTTGATTCTTAACTATTCATGATAGTGCTCACTTTGTAACAAAAACCAGGAACTTCACTAAACTATGAGTTAAAACTAAAAAAGTTGTCTCAGGAGAGAAAAAAAAAGAAAATTTGCAGGACAGCTGTTAGCATTGTTTTCTTTTCTCCACGTAAAGTATCTCCAGAATCCAAAGACCTGAAATTATTGTACTTCATTTAGGTTTATCTTAATTGAATTTAGAGGACTTAGACTAACTGAAATGAAAATCAGAACTGAGATCTGTAACTTACTCAGTGCGCTGTGGTCCTGTATACACTTTTTTTAATACTACATATCCATGTTTCTTGTGAAAGCATAAAGAAATTGTTCCAAATCCTCCAGCATCTAATTGTTTTTTTTCAAGCAAATCCTTGGTGTTCATGTGGATGTCTTCCAGAGACATGGCTGCAGTCTTTGTGGCTTAGCAATTAAAACAAAATCAAGCACCCTCGTGCTTCTGGACCTGTAGTATAAAGGAGGAAAAAGAAGTATCATTGAAAGAATTTTGCTGTTCCACTAAATAAGTGTACATTTAAGGAGTGGGGCAGAAACATAAACTCTCATGACCCTTGTGAACGCTCAGCTGGAAACCAAAAATGCTGTGGTTCTCACAGAATCAGACATAAAGATCACAATGATTTATCCTGTCAACCCACTACAGTTATATTCAGCAGATGTAAAACTACTGCAGTTGATTTCTTCACCTGAGGATCTCAAGGTGATGTTGATAAATAGTTTTCATCTATACAACATGCGATAGATTGGTACTGTCCCTACACTTCATATGTGCAAAATCCAAATCCCAGAAAAATCAAGAGCCATGGTTCCAAAAGCAGGTAGTGCCGAATGATTCTGATAGATATCTTGTTTTCTGATTTGCCTGAACATGTCAAGTGCCCAGATTCTTATATAACTCTTAAGCTACCTTTGAGGCATCTTTGCAAACCTAGCTCTAAAGGGTTTGCTTAAAGCTTAAACCAAACAACCAAATAAAAGGTTCCTCTGGAGGGTGAAATGAAGGACTCAGCTTCTATGGGAAACTTACTTGCACACGAACTCAAGGAGACAAGTGCTAGGAAGGAATATGTATGGCAACTTCTCCCCTGCCCATTAAAAGGAAGAGGAACAAAGAAAATATGAAGGCTTGTAGTAACTCTTAAGTTCATTAAGAGAAAAAGAGTTTGGGGGATCCTATGAAATGGATAGATAATAGATAAGTAAACACCGGTGGGTGCCAGAATAATTTTGATTCTTTGATAAAGCTGTGGTACTCTCTTGCCTAATATGTTTCCCAGCCCCTGCCTTCAGCACGTGCCAGCAAGCTGCTTTGCTAGCACTGGTGCAAGCCAACAAGCTCTGGTTCTTTTTCCTTCACTAAGTTTCTGGTGATGGTTCTCTGGATTTGTTCACATGGTCATACTTAATTTTGTGTTGATCGGGTGGATGTCACATGTACCAGGGCCTAAATTCAGTAATGAGCGACAAACATGGCATAAACTGACATCTTGTTTCTTTATCTTGGTCTCCCTTCCAAGAATTGGTTCGAAGTCACTTATGTATATTAATTTTTCCATGCTAACAGCAATTGTATATCTAGGTAGTAATTATAAGACTTGCATATGCTTTTCTTGTGAGTGCAAAGTAGATGTATATTTTTGAATGCTGAATCTCAAAAGTTGCATTAATACCACTGAAAGCTTGGGACTAGCATTCAATACCATATAACCTGGCAAAAAAAAAATCTCTTCCCAAAACTGCATCAAATACAGAACCTTGTTCCTATTTACAGTGTTAATTACCTGTTGCTACCAAGCCACATGTAGTTACTATAACCAGAAGTCTTGGAAATTCAAAAGAAGTAATAACTTTTAAAATCATAATGTATCTGCTGAAGTGAGTTGGGTAACATTCAAGAAGAGGGAATTGTCTTATTAGGTGGGAAGGAATTGTCCCCCTTGGGCATGCTTTTCTGGCTGTTCTTATTAAGTAATGGTAAGTAAGAAGCTCTCTGATCTAATGACTTATTTCAAACCCAAAGCTTTTGGGGTTTTTTTTTTTGTAGAATGAATATCACAGGAAAACAATGTCTAGCCATGCTTTTTTTAAGCAAAGACTACTTATTCTGCTTTACTATTTAACATGATATTGGCTTATGATACCTTGAAATGTCAGAAGATAAAAAAACAAGGACAGAAGCTCAAAGACTGTTTCATTCCAACCTTACTGCTTCTTATTGAGATACAGGGTAATTTATATGTACCCTTAGTACTTAGGCCACACCAATTCATGCATTATGTATCTGTGGTTTAGAGAACAGAAATTTTGTAGCTTAATTTAGTCAACCCTTACAGAAGCTATGCATTCTTCTAGTGGTTAATTTACGTTCTGTGAAGTAGCCCTCATCTATATATTTGATTAATTATAAAGCAGTTTTTTCCATATACTATTCTGAACATTTGTATTTGGTTGGGTTCATATTTACCAAGTACCAACATGTATTATGAAAATTTTGAATACCAGTTGCTAGAAGAGAGGCATTTCTGTCCACCAGTATGACTGGTGTTCTTTAGAAAAGGATGGACATGCGCTAAGTGGGTTTGTGGCATTTTTCTTTTTAACACCATGGTTATGTCCTCTTCTGTAACTCCTAAAGGACATATAAATTCACAATAATCATAACCTGAACACTAGGTCATTGGGTCATATTCCTAATCACTGTTCAAAAGTGCTTTGCTCAGTTTTAACAATTTGTAACTGATCTGATGTGACCTGCACGGTGAAGGAGGAGCCCTGAGCACATCAGTACAGTAATATGAAAAAATATCGATTGTAGCCTTTTGTAGTCTAATGATGCTCCCAGCACCTAAGTTCTTAAGAGGTGCTACAAACATTAATTAGAGAAAGTGAGCATGTTTACAAGTAGCAAACCTTGTGGCCACTGAATTATCAGTTCTTAACGGAAAGGAATAAAGAACAGAAGCCAAAGCTGGTATTCCCAAATGAGTAACAGGAGACAAATAAAAGGATTGCTACAGCTGATAACAAAAATATTGCCTGTGACAATGATGTTTCAAAAGCTGTCAGGGTATCTCAGATCTGTTGCTGCAAATGTCATAACCCATGCCATCTAAAGCTTTCAGTTCTGCTCAGGTTCTTCAGCTGATGCATCTTTTCACTAAGGAATTATTTTTTTTTTCTTTTTTCCTTTAGGAAATAGCAAAGAAAATACCTATGTCAGATCAGCAGGTTACAGAAAGGATCCCGTGGGAAGGAGAGAAGAAGCGAATGCAACGGGAAACAAAGGTGTTTTGCAACATGAGTTTTCAGAGGAGCAGAGGCAGCGTGGGAAGAGGAAAGGTTGGGGTGGTGGCCTGTACCCGTGCAAAGGCGTTACAGTCGGCTCTGGTCACAAAAGTGTGCATTCCGTACGGAAAGCGGGAAAGGTTGTCTCGGCTGCGGCGCCATGCCGGGCCGCAGCTGTCGGGAGACGGGCGCGGCAGCCGCTCCCGGGCGCTCCCGCTCAACCCTAGCGCAGCCGCGGTGCCCAGGGCGGGCAGCGCCAGAGGCGTCTCCTCGCCAAGGGACCAGGAAGCCCTAACGCGGGGCTGCTCTGGCCTAGTTCCTCGTTCGCCGACTTGCATATCGCCCTTCTCCTCCCGGCCGCTTCCTGCCACCACCTCTTCTCGTACGCACCGCTCCCCCGCCCGCCGCTTCCCGTTCCCCGGAGCCCCTCCACGGTGGTGCGGGAGGGAATGGGTGGGACGGAGCAGCGCACCGCCGCCTGGCCATCTCGCTTCGAAGCCCGCCACCCCGGCAGCCCCTCGGATCACGCAGCGGTGGGGACGCTTTCGCACAGTGGGGTCGCAAATTTCGGTTTCTGTGCGGCACCGAGGCCACCGCCTGCTGCTCCCGCTGACTCCGCTCCGTCGCTCCTGACTTACCGCGCTCTGGCCTCTGAGAGTCCTGCTGATTCCCCGGGCGCCGGTGGCAAAGGGGTTCAACCCCGCTACCACTTAAGTAGATCCTGGATCCGGGGGCAGGGGGAGGCGGAGCGAAGTCTGGAAGAGGTGAGGATCCGCCCATCGAATCGCTGACTCAGCTCTCTGCTATCCGCGCCATGTCGCTGTTCCTGTCTATGGCTGAGCTGGCGCGTCGCTCGTTCGCGCGCCTTGCCAAGTCCCTGCCTGAGCTCTCCGGGAACTAGGATCGTTGGCGCGAAGAGACTCTCTCGCTTCCTGAGCTCCCTAGGCACTCTCATCGTCGCCACAAGATGGCTCCGTTACCCCTCGAGCTCTCTGGGTACTGCGATCGGTGGCACACCGTGACTGTCAGCGGTCGAGCACTCCTGGTACTGCGATCGTTGCGGCATAGAATTTGTCACTGCCTCACCTGTGTGGGTATCGTCATCGGTGCCACACCGTGACTCTGTTACTGCTCGAGCTCTCTGCGTACTGCGATCGGTGGTGCTACAGCGTGACCCTGTCACTGCCTTAGCTCTCTGAGCACTCCGATCGGTGCCAGCAGAGTATGTGTCAATGCCTCAGCTTTACTGGCAATACGATAAGTGCCACATCGTGACTCTGTCATTGCCTGAACTCTCTGGGCTCTCCGATCTTCGCCAAACCGTGACTCTGTTACTACTCGAGCTCTCTGGTCACTGCGATCGGTGCCACACAGTGACTCGGTCGCTTCCAGAGCTCGCGCGTCGCTCGTTCGCGCGCCTTGCCCTGTCCCTGCCTGCACTCTCTGGGAACTAGGATCGCTGGCGCGAAGAGACTCTGTCGCTTCCTGAGCTCTCTGGACACTCCGATCGTCGCCACACCGTGACTCTGTTACTACTCGAGCTCTCCGGGTAGTGCGGTCGTTGCCGGCATAGAATTTGTCACTGCCTCACCTGTGTGGGTATCGTGATCGGTGCCACACCGTGACTCTGTCGCTTCCAGAGCTCGCGCGTCGCTCGTTCGCGCGCCTTGCCCTGTCCCTGCTTGCACTCTCTGGGAACTAGGATCGCTGGCGCGAAGAGACTCTGTCGCTTCCTGAGCTCCCTAAGCACTCTGATCGTCGCCATACGTTGGCTCCTTCACCTGTCGAGCTCTCTGAGCTCTGCGATCGGTGCCAGCAGAGTATGTGTCAATGCTTCAGCTCTACTGGCAATACGATAAGTGCCACATCGTGACTCTGTCGCTTCCTGAGCTCTCTGGGCTCTCCGATCGTCGCCACACCGTGACTCTGTTACTACTCGAGCTCTCTGGTCACTGCCATCGGTGCTACACAGTGAGTCCGTCACTTGCCTGAGCTCTCTGAGCACTACAGTTCGTGCCGGAAGAGAATGTATCACTGCGTCAGCTACCTGCATTCTGCGATCGGTGCCACACCGTGACTCTGTCGCTTCCAGAGCTCGCGCGTCGCTCGTTCGCGCGCCTTGCCCTGTCCCTGCCTGCACTCTCTGGGAACTAGGATCGCTGGCGCGAAGAGACTCTGTCGCTTCCTGAGCTCTCTGGACACTCCGATCGTCTCCACACCGTGACTCTGTTACTACTCGAGCTCTCCGGGTAGTGCGGTCGTTGCCGGCATAGAATTTGTCACTGCCTCACCTGTGTGGGTATCGTCATCGGTGCCACACCGTGACTCTGTTACTGCTCGAGCTCTCTGCGCTCTGCGATCGGTGCTACACGGTGACTCTGTCCCTGCCGGCGATCTCTGGGCTCTGCGATCTGCGCCACACCGTGACCCTGTCAGTGCCTGAACTCTCTGGGCACTGCCATCGGTACCGGAAGAGAATGTGTGACTGCCTCAGCTATTTGCATACTGCGATCGGTGCCACACCGTGACTCTGTCGCTTCCTGACCTCGCGCGTCGCTCGTTCGCGCGCCTTGCCCTGTCCCTGCCTTCATTCTCTGGGAACTAGGATCGTTGGCGCGAAGAGACTCTGTCGCTTCCTGAGCTCTCTGGACACTCCGATCGTCGCCACACCGTGACTCTGTTACTACTCGAGCTCTCTGGGTTCTGCTATCGGTGCCACACAGTGACTCTGTCACAGCCTGAATTCTCTGTGCTCGGTGGCACACCGTGACGGTCACTGGACGAGTTCTGTAGATGTCGCGATCGGTGCCACACAGTCAATCTGTCACTGCCGGCACTATCTGGCGTCTGCGATCTGCGCGACACCGTGACCCGGTCAGTGCCCGAACTCTCTGTGCTCCCCGATCATCGCTACACGGTGACTCTTCCTGAATTCTCGCGTCTCTCCGATCGTTGCCACGCCCTGACTGTGAGTGCTAAACCTATCTGGGCTCTGCGATCGTCGCTACGCAGTGAGTCTGATAATTACCTGAGCTCCGTGGGCACTGCCATCGGGGCTACACGGTGGCTCCGTCACTTGCCGAGCTCTCCGAGCCGTTCGGTCGGTGTCAAAAGAGAATTTATCACTGCCTTAGCTGTGTGGACAATGCGATCGGTGCCACACCGTAACACTGCCACTGCCTGAACTCTCTGGGCTCTGCGATCTGTGGCACAATGTGATCCTGTCACCGCCTGAAGTCTGGGCTCTGCGATTTGTGCCACACCGTGGCGGTCACTGGACGAATTCCCCGGGTACTGCGATCGGTGCCGCCAGAGTCTTTGTCCCTGCCTCAGCTCTCTGGGCATTGCGATCGGTGCCACACCGTGACTCTCTAGGCTCACCGACGATGGCTACACGGCGAGTCTGACTCTTGTCTGAGTACTCTCGGCACTGCGATGGTTGTTGCATCACCGTGACTCTGTCACAGCCTGAACTCTCTGGGCACTGCCATCGATGCTACACAGGGAGTGCGCCACTTGCCTAAACTCTCTGAGCGCTACGATTGTTGCCGGAAGAGAATGTATCACTGCGTCAGGTATCTGCATACTGTGATCGGTGCCACACAGTGACTCTGTCGCTTCCAGAGCTTGCGCGTCGCTCGTTCGCGCGCCTTGCCCTGTCCCTGCCTGCACTCTCTGGGAACTAGGATCGCTGGCGCGAAGAGACTCTGTCGCTTCCTGAGCTCTCTGGACACTCCGGTCGTCTCCACACCGTGACTCTGTTACTACTCGAGCTCTCCGGGTAGTGCGGTCGTTGCCGGCATAGAATTTGTCACTGCCTCACCTGTGTGGGTATCGTCATCGGTGCCACACCGTGACTCTGTTACTGCTCGAGCTCTCTGCGCTCTGCGATCGGTGCTACACGGTGACTCTGTCCCTGCCGGCGATCTCTGGGCTCTGCGATCTGCGCCACACCGTGACCCTGTCAGTGCCTGAACTCTCTGGGCACTGCCATCGGTACCGGAAGAGAATGTGTGACTGCCTCAGCTATTTGCATTCTGCGATCGGTGCCACACCGTGACTCTGTCGCTTCCTGACCTCGCGCGTCGCTCGTTCGCGCGCCTTGCCCTGTCCCTGCCTTCATTCTCTGGGAACTAGGATAGTTGGCGCGAAGAGACTCTGTCGCTTCCTGAGCTCTCTGGACACTCCGATCGTCGCCACACCGTGACTCTGTTACTACTCGAGCTCTCTGGGTTCTGCTATCGGTGCCACACAGTGACTCTGTCACAGCCTGAATTCTCTGTGCTCGGTGGCACACCGCGACGGTCACTGGACGAGTTCTGTGGATGTCGCGATCGGTGCCACACAGTCAATCTGTCACTGCCGGCACTATCTGGCGTCTGCGATCTGCGCGACACCGTGACCCGGTCAGTGCCCGAACTCTCTGTGCTCCCCGATCATCGCTACACGGTGACTCTTCCTGAATTCTCGCGTCTCTCCGATCGTTGCCACGCCCTGACTGTGAGTGCTAAACCTATCTGGGCTCTGCGATCGTCGCTACGCAGTGAGTCTGATAATTACCTGAGCTCCGTGGGCACTGCCATCGGGGCTACACGGTGGCTCCGTCACTTGCCGAGCTCTCCGAGCCGTTCGGTCGGTGTCAAAAGAGAATTTATCACTGCCTTAGCTGTGTGGACAATGCGATCGGTGCCACACCGTAACACTGCCACTGCCTGAACTCTCTGGGCTCTGCGATCTGTGGCACAATGTGATTCTCTTGCAGCTCGAGCTCTCTTGGAAGTAACATTGGTGCTACACGGTGACTCTGCCATTGCCGCAGTTTTCTTGATACCTAGAGGAGCTGGAACAGAGGCTAGACAGAGTTAAGAGGAATAGAATGGACATTTATTGAGGCGCCTTCAAAGGCCATACCCTGGCAGTACCAATGCCACAGTTGTGGCTCCTGGTCGGATGGCTCCAAGATGGAAGCAAAAGTACAGGTATCCCTCTTCGTGTGGTAAGTCCTCAAAATCTATTCACCAGTAATCTCCAGGAAGATCCCCTGCTTTTGTTACTCCTAACACAACTCTCTTTCTTGTGTTAGGGTTGTTTTTACAGCAGATTTCACATTTACTTACTACTGATTGTATAATATCAATAATTCCTTTTCCTATTACTACCTTTTTTAGATGTTCAAAAGGTTTTCAACCCCAAAATGTGAGGTTTCATGGTCTCTTTGAACCAGCTCCCGAAGGATCAGGGATGGGACTACCACCTCGTTTGCCAGTGTAACAGCCCATCCACTTTCTGTGATTTCAGCTTAAAGAAATTTAATTAGTTTGTGGTCTGCTTGGTCATATTTTGGTGTATACCCCGACAAATCAATCCCTTTTTGTGTAATTACTGTGAGAATACCTTTTTCTTTATCAGCAAAGCAATTTCCCAGTTCTGGAGTGGTTTTTCCCTTTTGGTGACCTCTACAATGCATGATAGCTACTTCTGCAGGTTTTTTAATGCTCTCTAAGAGGGCAATATTTGTTCAGCATGTTTGATTTGGTTACCCTGAGTGTTCAAGAGTCCTCTCCTTCCAGATGCTTCCATAAATGCATATTTTGAGACAGTCCATATATTTACCTTTTTCCCTCGCTCAGCTCTAGGGCTCTTGTCAGTGCAATCAGTTCAGCCTTCTGTGATGACACATCTGCTGGCAGGGCCTTTGCCTCAATCACCTTGTCCTATGTGGTCACTGCATAACCTGTCATCCTTTTGCCATTTTTCATGAAGCTGCTTCCACCTGTAAAAAGCTCCCAATCTGGATTCTGCATGGGCACATCTTTCAGATCTGGTTGGCTGGAATTGGCTTCTTCAATTATCTGCAAGCAGTCATGCTCTGGCTCATTGTCAATTAAGATGGAGGACAGAAACACAGCAGGGTTAACAACAGAAGTTGTTTTCAGGGTAACATCATCCTGCTCTAATAACAGTGATTGGTATTTCAGCATCTGAATGCTGGACAGCCAATGTCCCCCCTTTTGCTCAAGGACAGCTGCTACTGCATGGGGTACATACAGTACAATGTGTAGCTGAAGGGTGAGGTTTTGGGCCTCCTAGATCAAGATGACAGTGGCTGCCATGGCCTTTAGGCACCCTAGCCAACCTTGGGCAACACTGTCTAGCTGTTTAGAAAAGTAGGCCACAGCTCTCCGCTGGTTCCTGAGGCACTGCGCTAGTACCCCCAAAACCATATTCTGTCACTCATACGTAAAAAGTTAAAAAGGTTTAGTTAGGTCTGGCAGTCCCAGTGATGGAGCCGACATTAGAGAGTGTTTCAGCTGTTTAAAAGCTGCTCTGGTGTGTTCAGTCCATGGGATAATTCCTCTCTCAGCTGCTTTTAATGCCCCATGTAGGGGTTTTACTAGAAGTCCGTAATTTGCTATCCACAAACGACACCAACCTACCATTCCCAGGAAAGCTTGCATCTCTCTCACTCTATGGGGCTCTGGGAGTTGACAGATGGCTTCTTTCTGTTCCTTGCTGAGCTGTTGGTGTCCACGGAAGATCTCAAGCCCCAAATAGACTACTGCTTCTTTAGCAATCTGTGCTTTGTCTTTAGAAACTCTGTACCCACTCAGTCCCAAGAAGTTTAATAAACTTATGGTGAATCGTATGCAGTCATCTCTGGTCCTGGCTGCAATCAAAATGTTATCCATGTATTGAAGACCATCTCCTTCTGGGTCTTGTCTTTTCTAGTCTTCCAATTCCTTTGCTAGCTGGTTTCCAAATATGGTAGGGTTGTTCTTGAAACCTTGGGGTAAAACTCTCCAGGCAAGTTCACATTTCCTCCCTGTCTCAGGATTTTCCCACTCAAAAGCAAAAAGCTCTTGACTGTTTTTGTGTACAGGAATGCAGAAAAAGGCATCCTTCAGATCTATAACAGTAAATCCCCTAATTCGTCTGTCAGTTCTGTGGTCAAAAGAGTGTAGGGATTGGCTACTACTGGATGTATATCCTCTGTAATTTTGTTGATTGCTCTTAAATCTTATAGTAATCAGTAACTCTTGCCATCTGCTTTCTTAACAGCTAAAATGGGGGTGTTGAATTTGTACTCACATTGCACTAACAGACCATGTTGTAGGAGTTTTTCAACTACAGATACCAATCGCTGCTGATTCTCTAATTGTAAAGGGTATTGTTTTTGCCTTACAGGTGTGGCTCCTGGTTTGAGTGCAATACTCACTGGTTCTGCTTGTTTGGATATTCCTGGGATATCACTGGCCCACACTATTGGTTTTACCACATTTTCCACTTTAGCGGGGATTTTCACTGCATTTTTCCTGTATCAAAAGTGCAGCAACTTGGACAAATTTAGATTCAGGAATTAAAACTTGTACATCCTTTCCCTTTTTGAATTTAATCTCTGCTTCCAATTTTTCCAGCAAGTACCTCCCCGGCAATGGTTTAGGGGAGTTAGGCGTGTAAAGGAATTGATGGGTTACCCAATGCTTTCCCAATTTAAATTTTAAAGGTTGGAAGAAAGGCCGTGTTTCACTTTCCCCAGTCGCCCCAATAACATGTGCAGTATTGTGGCTCAGTTTCCCTTCTAAGGTGTTTAACACAGAATATGCTGGTCCTGTATCTACCAAAAACTTGATGTCATCTTTCCCCAGCTTAGTCATAACCAAGGGCTCTGCTGGGGGAATAGCCCTCAGTCGCCATCACTCAGAGCCTGAGCCACTTGAGGTTTGTACTGCTGGGAGTTCGGGAACTGAGGATTTTTCTTTTAACCCTGGACAGTCCTTTTTCCAATGGCCCCACTTTTACAGTATGCACACTGGTCCTTCTCTGTAGGGGAAGCTTTGTTGGGTGACTTTTCCTGAGTTGCCTTTTTACTAGGTTGGGATTTAACTCTTTCAGTTGGACCCCTATCTTGAAACACCTTTCAGGAAACCTCTAGCAGTTTATCCATATCTTCTTGGACTCCCTTTATCTTTTGCAGCTTCCTTCTTATATCATTTGAAGCCTGACCCATAAACAACAAAACCAGATGTGCTTTACCATCAGCTGATTCAGACTCTAGATCAGTATATTTGATAGCGGTTTCTTTTAACCTGTTTAAAAAATCAGTGGGTGATTAATTACAATTTTGTCTCACTTCATAAAGCTTTGACCAATTTATAGCTTTAGGTAAGCCATGTTTTAACTCGCATACCACAAGACTTTGATATCGTTTTAACTTCACCGTACTTTCTGGTATATTGGGATCCCACACAGGGTTCTCAAGGGGAAATATCTGAGTGACAGTGCCTTGAAGCACTCCACTGACTATGCTCCCCTCCATTGATGTTGTGATGGCTTTATTGACCATTTGTCTGTCAGTGGGATCAAGCAAAGAGTTCAAATCCGCCCAGTCGGGGTTTTGTGAGTTAATAGTTTGTTCTACTAATTTTGCCACCTTATCTGGGTTCTTTATATTTCCCCACAGTCGTTTTCCACTGCTCTAACTCTTTAAGGGAGTACGGAACTTTCACATATACTGGCCCCTGATTACTGGCTGCTTGTCGTAGGGGACTTGCAAAACTGGTTCTCTTTCTTTTTCCCTTTTTGATCAAGTACAGTGGGCAATTGGGCTACGTTCTCTGAGGGCTTTTCTTGCTATCTTTCCCCTCCTCCGCCTATTTAAGGCAGCAATAATCTCGTCCATTTCGTCATCCTCTTCTTCCTCCTCAGAGCCATTTGAGTAAGAGCTGTCTGACTCTTGTAGCCAAGAGTCTACCTCGGCCAGTCCCAATCTTAGAAAGCATCATGCAAGACCTATAGCGAGCTCGCTCCCGGGCTGTGTGTCCGCGGTCTTTGGCGATGTCACCTTCCGAGGCGGCTCCCGGGCCTTCGGGGTTGCCACGGCACCTCACAGGCCCGAGAACGAGAACGGAGGAGGCGCCGCTCCCTTTATGGGAGGTTCCCTCTCCGCCTTCCCTGGAAGAGGCTCTGCCCCCCGGCCCCTCCTCTCGGCAGAAGGCTCTGGGGCGGTGCCGAGGGCTGCACACACTGGCTATCTCCTCCCCGCTTCCCCACCCCTCTGGCCGGTGCGAGGGAAGGCGGCGGGGGGCGGTATCCATTGCTGCCAAGGCCCGCCTTTCTCCCCCTTCCCTGAGCAGGGCCCCGCCTCCCCTTGCTCCCCTTGGCTGCGGTGCTGGAGGAGGGGCCGCGCTTTGGCCTGAGCCCGCGCTTTGGCCGGAGCCCGCGCTTTGGCCTGAGCCCGCGCTTTGGCCTGAGCCCGCGCTTTGGCCGGAGCCCGCGCCTCGGCCGGAGCCCGCGCTTTGGCCGGAGCCCGCGCTTTGGCCGGAGCCCGCGCTTTGGCCTGAGCCCGCGCCTCGGCCGGAGCCCACGCCTACCGCGCCTGGGACGGATCGTGTTCTCATGGCAGGAGCAACCAGGTCCACCTCCTCTGGATTTTTAAATGTGCTACTGAAAGTTTTTTTTGTTGTTGTTTTTTTTTTTTTTTTAACCTTTTAAGACTAATATATGTTCTTTCTTCTTATCTAGATTCTGCTCACATACTAATACCATAAAAAGCCGGGCATACTCTAACCTTTCAAAAATTCTGTCTCCGTGTATGCAGGATATTAAGCTTGATATTAGTTTTCGGTCAAATTTAGGCCACGTTGCTCCATTATCTAGTTCATAAGTTGGCCACATTTTCTCTGAGAGTCTAATAAGTTTAGGTTTTAAAAGCATAGACTATTCCTCAGTTAAATTTGCCCAGTTTTTCAATATTAACCCCAAGGGGCTATCTCTTGGAATACTACTATTGCCATATTAACGAGAGGATACACAACCCATTCTGATACACAAAAATAAAGAGCAAAAGACACAAAAGAGTCGAGATTGAAACTCACAACCGTCAGAGCCACAGCAGAGAAACTTGACAGCTGCGCCACCTTTTGGCTTTAGCCTAATAGGACTACAATTTAAACCTGCGTTTTAAGAAGGCACTCCTTACCCACGGATAAAGAGCCAGACAACTCTACTTAGAACCCTTAGGTTCCCCAAAATAAATTTAGAATTTACAAAATTACAATCTACAAACCCTCCTAGCACCTAACCCAGATGCTATACAGAATACCCTTTTATTCGGTTACTCACATGATTCTGTTCCCAGGGCTCTTGGCTCTGATACCTCTGGATCTCTGCTGGGCGAATCTGGGGCTGCCAGCAGGGCTTCAGTCCAGGGGTTTTCCAAATGCCTCAGCTCTCCTGCCTGTCTCCCCAGTGCTGATGCCTAGAGGAGATGGAACAGAGGCTAGACAGAGTTAACAGGAATAAAATGGATATTTATTGAGGGGCCTTCAAAGGCCATACCCTGGCAGTAATAGTGCCACAGTCGTGGCCCTTGCTCGGATGGCTCCAAGATGGAAACAAAAGAGGGCTTGGTCACGAGATCTCACATTTTTATAGGTTTTAATCCATTTACATGCAGGAGTCAAGTGTCCAATTAATACCCTCAAATTATGAAGTTTTATCCTCCTTGTTTGCTTTCTTCCCCGCCCTCCTCTTTTCACATTGTTTATGCTTAGGGCCTGAAGTTTGAAGAAATTGTCCTTGAGTCCCCAGCTGGAATAGGACTGTTTTGTCTTCACCACCCAAGCACAGCAGAAAAGCACACCCAAGCAGAACCGAAAACTTCAAACTTAAGGCACCATTCTGACCACTCTGATCGGTGCCGGCAGAGAATGTGTCAATGCCTCAGCTGTCTGGGTACTGTGATCAGTGCCACACAGTGACTCTGTCACTGCCTGAACTCTTTGAGTAGTCTGATCGGTGCCACACCATGACTGTCACTGGCTGAGCTCTCTGGACACTCCGATCAGTGCCACATGGTGACTGTGTCACTGCCTGAGCTCTTTGGGCTATGAATCTTGAAAACCTCGTGACGTTACTGAGACCAAGAGCATGTTGGGATTTCGATGCATTTTGGAAATGCCTTTGCTTATGGAAGATTTGGCGCTGGATACGTGGTGATTTTTTTGTTCAGGAAGGGCAGAGGAAGGAGTTTCTGTTTGTCAGCAGAGTCTCTATTACAGAGAACAGTCCTGGGGACAGTTGCAGGAATATACAACCAAAAGGATCTCTCCATAAACCACATAGTTCAACCTTCTCCAAATGTCAGGTGTGTAGCTAATATAGCTTCTCTACATAAGGGCCATCTCTTTGCTGTTCTGCGAAAAGGATGGCGATTATGAGTGTCTAATGTCTTTACTGTGATCTTTTCCCATTCTGCAGAACTGTTGCATTCCCTAAGGTGCTTTAAAGCGGCAATAATAGAAGAGCAGCAGCAGATCAACATGGTAGGGCAATAGCAGCCCACAAATTATGTTTTTCATTTCTCCCTTTGATGGTCAGCAATGCCATATGTGAGCTCCTAAACCATCCATCTACCCTTATGTTCTCTGTCAGGGTGGCACTGTCTGCTTTGTGCTGGCCCTCATGTGTATCTGCTGGGAGCAGGGACTCCTCCCTTCCAGCTTTCTGAAAGGTGTTTCATGGGAAGGACAGATGGGACACAGAAGGATGTGGGCAGCTGTGGGTGGAGAGATAGGACAGCCTTGGTGATCACTTTCAAGATGCAATTTTCTGAGTATCAAAACTGCCCTGTGTTCGACAAACTGAATAAATAGCTCCTTTCTAAGATTTTGCAAAAATGAAAAGAAAAGAAAAAAGAAAAGAAAAAAGAAAAGAAAAGAAAGTTGATAATGGAAGTAGTGGAATTGATGCAGGACCAGCACATTCCTTTTTTCCACCCATTCTGGATCAGTTGGTATTGAGACAGAACAGGAGTTTAATGTTCTGACAGCTCCTGATGCAAGGGCTGGTTACACCTACTGTAAAGAGAAGACTCAGGACCAAATGCTGAATTGTCACACTGAGCTCAGTGTAGTTTGAATGCAGCAATTTTGTGTCCATCCACACTGTGAGGTGTCTCAAGGAGAGCGTTATTGAACCTGCAGTCTAGAGAGTCTGGGATATTAGTCAGCTAAATGAAGCAAATGCAAATACAGACATGGAATCTCTGGTGGGCCAATTGTGCAGTTTTGATCTTCTTCTGCAATACCAAACATTAGAGAAGTCTTATGATAACATTTGACCTCTGCAGGTTTCTTTTTTTTCTTTCTTTGGTATATTGGTTTGTCTGGTTTGGTTCTTCTGCTGTTTAGCTTTGCATTGTGTATGGGGTCGAAGTTGTGGCCTAAAGGCAGGAAGAGAGATAGGTGAATTTATAAGAATTGCTTGGTTAAAAAGGTGTCAGTCTCATTCAGTGATGATTTGCCAATAAGCACTAGAAAAATAAATAAATTGTCATTTATTTGTAGGTATTTAGAGGTTGGTGTTGCCAGTAACGACATTCCTTCATTAAAAAAATAGGGAAAATAAACCAATCCAGAAATGCAATCTGAATTTACAGAGAAATGTCTAAGTTCTGATTGAGATGAAGGAAAGGTTATCTTGAAATGGACAAAAAGATTGGTACATTTTTAATGCTTTTCCCAATAATGAATTTATCTGAGCAGAAGTCTTGAATTTTAGCATTAATGAGAATTTAATAAGCCTATTACTTTTCTTTTAACTGAACTTGCATTAATCTCAACCATTCACATACTTTGTACTAAAAATCTCAGCCATCTTATTAAAACCTAGTGCTACCATATGCGTGGGAGCTGGCATGGGTCTGCCAGATAGTGTCAAGCACAGTATCCTCAACGTACAGGTCAGTCTAGCATTCTTAATCTAATAGTTAACCCCAGTAAGCTCTGCAATTGATCCAAAGCAGTAATGTTGGTTTGACAGTTGCAACTTCTGCTTTCACTTCAAATTCCTTCTTTCCTGAATAGTCTGCTAATTGAACATAGTGACTAAAAAAGAGATTATTTCATTCTGTGCAATTTTAAAATTTGTCCTCAAATTTCTCTTGGTAACTTTAAGTTCTTCTCATTAAGTATTTTAGGCAAAAATCTGCTTTCCCTTATCTGCATCCCAACTTAGATGTGTAACACTTACTTCCTTATTACCTTTTACTTTCCTTTTCCTATAACAGAGTTGTTGAGCCAAAGCAAATTTCCTGCTTCTGCAAACTAAAGACTTTGGTTCACATGTTGCACAGCAGACATCTGCAACAGCTTTGGGCAGCTCTGCTTCCTGGGAAATGTCTCTGCTGGACGTGACCCTTCATTTCATATGAGAGCAAACAGGAACACATGACCCCTTTCCCTGTGGTAGCATATCCCAGTCTGGTGTATCAGTTTACAGTGAGCCTCCAGAGTCTGGGTTCAGCATGTTTATTATCCAATTAGTCTCTAAGGAACTGTAAGACTGCCACAAAGCAGGTATGGCAGATGCACAGAGGCCTAGGTGTTGTTTGACAGTGACTCAGGAGACAGGTTCTTATTGAGGACACATTCTTTTAATATCCAAGTGTAAAGGCATCAGTTAGGTGAGCTAGTCAAAGCAAGAAATTCAGTAGCTAAGCAAGAAACCCACTCCTTGCCGTATGCACAAACAGGCTTAACAACTCTAAAGCACAAAAATAATCCTCCTACAGTTTCAGGTAAAAATCCTAGCTATTAAGAGCCAGACAATTCATTTGTCCCATAAATCCTGACCCATAGACAGACAGTGCACCTGAAGGTTTTTAGGTTAGTGCTCTGCCTCAACAACTGCTGGTGCTGTAGATCTCCAAGGAAGTCCATGGATGCTGATGCTGGAGAGGAAGCAAAACACCCTCCAGACCCAAACACCAATACTGACTGGTGTGAGGGGCCAAGCAACAGATAGGATTCCTTTTTCTCTCTACTATGACTATGGGAAGATGCATACTTTACAAACGGGAGCTGTAGTCTATACAGGAAGGCAATTCATACATATGCCACTACATTCGTATGTATTTTTTCCCTTTTCTGGTATCTGTCATAGCTTTAATATTGCTTTATAAATATCTGAAGAAGTCTAGGGATGCCCACAGGGCTTTCCAGCTGCTTAAGACACTTTGCAATGGTACATCCTTTTACAACACTACTTATCTGGTTTCATAGCTCCAAGGCACAAGTCAATTGTGACTCTCACAATCAATCTTGGGCTTTTAAAGGTTGAGTATGGGCACCACATTCTCTGGTAAAGGGAAAAAAGTGCCAACTGGTACAAAAAGTGTTAAAATAAACTCGGCCATGTACTGTTTGACCAGCAGTAATGGTATAATCTGCCATGAATTACCATGTGTTACCTGCCACAAGGAGGCAGGATGACACGGTTTATGTGAGCAAGGAGAACTTCACAAGGAGGCAGGATGACCCGTTTTAGGTGAGCAAGGAGAACTTCACAAAGGGTTTTGCACCCATCCTTGAAGAGAATCCCCTGGGAATCAATGAAGATATATATGTTATGTTGTCAGTTAAAACTGCTAGATGTAGTATTCAAGATTCTTAAAATGCATTTGAATTAGGAGATTAGTGTTCAAGTATTTAGATAGAGCATCAAAAGGAATGGAGAAAAAAACAATCTTCTCTCTGTAGTCTTGCACCTGAACACTACTTGAAATACCACTCAGGAGAGCAGTCTATGGGTTCTTCCTTCCAAAGAGTCTTCAGACGCTGGGTCCAGGCAGTCAGCATCTCCTTCCTCTTCTCCTCAGAGACATTCTCTGGAGCATAACAGATGTGAGGTTCAAGGACTTTGACACCACAGAAGTGCATGATTCCATGCTGGATGCAAAAGAAAGGAAGAAATGCCTCAGGAAATACTTACTCTTTTACTATCATTTGAAGAACATGGAAGATTCAAATCTGTTCTGTTTCTTTCACCCATATTAGTCAAGTTCTCTAAATCTGTGCATTTATCAGGAGAAGGAAAATAAATTGCAGCAGTTCACTACCTATCCAGGCAGTTACTATTGAAGGCATTCAGCAGAATGGCATACCAGCTACTGAAAGGGCAACTTCATTTATTCTGCTGTGTGGAATTTAACTGCTGTTAATCCCACAGAACTGTCTGCTTTGGCAGCTGTTCACTGTTCAGGTGGCAAGGATCACATGTGGCCAAAAATTCACTGTTCAGTTTGAAACTCCTTAGATTGGTCTCTAACTGCAGTGTTCCATATCTACTTCTAAGATAGGATTTTTTTTCACGTTTTTCCCTCTGGCTAAGTCAAATGTTCCTGTAGGAAGGCTAGTGCATGTGGAATCAGCTCAACTTGCCGTTTTCCCTCTGTGTGCTTCTGAATTTAGAGTTGTGTTTCATGTTTTTGCCATGTTGACCTGTGGGCTCTGCAGCTGGACAGCTTCACAGGAGAAGGCAGCTGGTAATTGCAAGTGGAGGACACCATGGAATTTTAGTTCATCTGTTGTACTGTATCTGGAAGAAGCTGGCAAAACTTGCCTTACCATCTATATTTCCCAATTCATGCTGGGTACTTCTGACAAAAGAGTAGCAAGTAGAAGAGGAATGTTAACTTCTGTGTGTTGATTGTTACTGCCAGGGTAATGTGTGACTCCACTCTTGCTCTGCATCCTACATGAATTGGGAAACCACAGGGAACAGAAATCCTGTATGGCTGAGCTAAAGGAAATCCTGTAAGAGCAGGGAAACTGAAAGGGCTGACAGTGGTAAGCTTTCTCTTTCAGTATTAAGCTGATCTGGAGGAAGTGGGACAAAACAACTTTAAAAGTCAGTGGACTTTTAAAGAAGTCCCAGGATTTTAGGAAACAGTTTACAACCTGCAGATCCTTGGAACTGACCACTTGATAATTAATTATTATATTTAATATTAAAAAACCAGCAAAACTGTTGTTAAAAATAGCTGGAATAATAAAAAATTATGTAAACAACAACCAAATGTTCATATATTATACCTGCATGGGCCACAGGACATAGCGAATATCACCACTGATACTCCCTTTTGAATACATCTCTTGGCTTCCTCCCGTGGTGAAAGAAAACAGGGATAGTTTGTCCTAGAATTAGGAAAGTGGTGATTGATTAAGACATATTTAGACTCATAAAGAAGAGTGCCCGAACATTTCAAGAGATATTCAGGGAAACCAGGATAGCATGGATTTCTAGGGGAGACAGTGACCTCTTCTTTCCCAGACTGTACATGAAGTGGAAGTTCTGAGGCAAAGGTTGATGTCATACAGTCCACTCTCTAATTGTATATCTTTGGGAAGAGACAGGTTAAAGAAATGGAATTCTGTGTGGGACACACTTGTGTGATAAAGAAAGGCTGATACACTACTTCAACACAATGTAAACTGAGAGCTTTAAACAACTACCGTGGAAAAGAAGGACCAAGGCCCCACAGAACATAATGCAAGCCTTGACTTCAATAAAACAATTCCAAAAACATACCTGGAGCAAACCACCATCATAAGCCTTTGACAAATCATAAGCAAAGCCTTGGACCAAGACTCTGTCCATCCAGCCCTTCAGGATTGCAGGCATGTTGAACCAAAACAAGGGAAACTAGGCAAAAAGAAAATTACCTGGTTAGCACAGAGAATCTGGGCCACTCTTAGGCCTGGTCTATGGGACAATCCTCTCCTCTGAAGCTGCTCAGATCCTGTATGTGCCTTCTTCCAGCTCTCTGTCAGGACAGGCAGTAACTGGGCCTGGCAAAAGGAACTGAAGTGCTTTCTGCTTGTGGTTACCTCAGGGCCAGACCTGAGCATCCACAGCACACTAACACCATGGTGCATGTCAGGGTCTCCATCCTGATTAAATGTGGAGTAGGATGAAGTAGGAGGGTGCCATTTAATTTAGATTTAAGACTTTACAGACTCACATCTCCTGTGGCTGAAATGCAGAAGAATCTAATATCTTATTAGCAGGATTGACATCTGGTGATCAGTGCTGATCTGACAGTCTGCTGACAAATGCCAGGGAATCATAGGAAAGACTTCTTTGCAAATCCTGCTGACATCCTGACCACAAATCCCTCTACTGAGAAGAAAAAGACTTCTTTAACACATGGACCCTTGGTTTCTAGATCTTCCAGTTAGCCCATGGGACTGCATCCCAAAGCTATCATGTCTTCACGGCGTTCTCTTGAGTGCTTTATGGGCTCCTGTGCTAGGCTGCATCACTACCCCATAACCTTTGTACACACTGCACACAGAGGAAGAAATTCTATAAACATGTAACCATATGTGGCTTAATAGAAGGTAAAAACAAAGTGGAAACTGGGAAATCACCACAGCCACTACAAGTGGTGAGTTTAGTCTATAGCAAATTTTGAATTCCTTTATGACGCCCTTTAGAGGCTTTTGAAATTCTTTTTTTTTTCTGCACCAGAACACACTCAACTCTTCATAGCATTCTACAGATGGAAAGTAGTAGGAAACCACTTCCTTCAGGGCATGCCTTACTGTTCTTATCTGGGAAGCAATAGTGTGAAAATGACAATGACTTACAGTGAAATGCTTAATTGAGATATGGCCCCATCCTAAATTTAATGTAACTTTGGACAGTGGAATACATATAGAGATGTCTAAGGCCAACAGGGTCACAAAGAAATGTAAGTCTACTACTTGCCTTCACAGTACTTTGGGATTTGTCGACACTGTGGACAGAACTGGCATAGTGGAGAATGGAGATGGGCTGTAAAAATCCATTAGCAATTCCCAGTAGTGCTTGTGCAACTCAGCAACAAATGAGAACAGTCTACTTGGGAAAGCCCAATTCCCTGACCTGGCTGGCTCCTTGCCCAGAAAAGAATCCTTACTCTGCGTTCTGCTAGCCTGCCTGATATCCATGGTCACATAATTCTTTGTGCATCCAGAGAGGAAGTTTGGCCCAGTGCTGGGGAGTTCCTGGGGTTGTTGTTGTTTCAACCTGCATCATCGTGCTACTCAGTTACTGGATTTGCTGTAATAATGACCCAGGTAATTGTAGTACTGCTCTGTAGTTCTTACTGTACCATTACTTAGAGACAAAGTGAACATCACAACTGAATTGTATTTAAAATAATGACCTGAAAAATCAGCAGGTTTGCTTCCTGCACTTTCTTCTGCTCTTCAACCACATCTTTGGACAAACCTCCTCTCTTGTAAGCTTCCCAGGTTTCCACACCATAATTGAACGCTTCTGAGTTGTGCAGGGGACCTGTGGGTAGAAGTGAACAGTGATTCCTTGCCCCCTGCCCAGTATCAGCACCAGAGAAGAGTTGAATGCAGGTTGCCATTCACAGTTCTAAAGTGAGTTACTGCTTTCCATTTTCCCTATGTTCTTGTCTTTATTGGATATTCAGCATCATCACAGCTGATAGCGACTTCATTTTGAAATGGAGAGGAATGTAGGATCTCAGAGCTCTAAAGCTTCACTTTCCTGTAGCAACATGGGAAGTGCAATATGAGGACCTAAGCTTGCCTCAGAACTCTGGGGATACAGGTGGAAGATTTAAGAGAATGTTGTTAATTATTCTGCTTCTGCCTTAGGCTTTACTGAGGCCATCATGCACTTGTGAGCACTATGGAGCTGCTTTCCAACCTCTGTAACTGGGAAATTCACCAAGGGATGGGGAACCTGTATTGGCCAGCTCTTCTGATTCCACTAGCAGATCATCAGTGTCTAGCAGAAGACAGGGGCAGTTGTAGCCTTGTGAACTAAACTAGTTCACTAAGTCCCAGAATGGCATCTGAAGGCATTTTCCTCCCCATGAGAAAGGGACTTGAGAGATTGTTTATGGACACGTGCTAATGGTTTTTTTACTGCCAGTAATCTCACTGTGATACAAAGTTAATGTTCAGGAGTGGACTTTTAGAAATGCAGATGTCTGTCATTAATAAGTTTCTTATTAATGAAATCAGTTTCTTATTAATCTCTGGATGATCTGAGGGCTGGAGCTCCTCTCCTATCAAGACAGAGAGTTCTGCATGGTCAGAATGGGGAAGTTTTCAGGGAGACTTTTTCCAATCTTTTGATACCTGACGGGGGGGATTACAAGTCACTAGTTTTTGAAAAAGGTGTATTTTGTCTGTTCTCACCAACAATGTCATTTCTTGTTGCTCTGGGCTCAAACTGCATGGCGTATAAATCCGACACGGTGACACTGCAGCCCTGTTTGGTCAGTTCTTCCACAGCAATCTTCAACAAAGATCCATTGAAGGACTTGGGCTCTTGATGTGCATACACTATCAGAACTTTTTTCCCTGGAGGCAGAAAGAAAACCAGGAGAGCATTTGGAATCTAGGAGGCAGATGCAGAACAGTTTGTACACTTGGGGCTTGTTCCTCACTCTTTCTGTAGTGTCTTTTCCCAAGGGCACAAAAGCAGTGGAAGCAGAGTGACAGTGGCAGCATTTGACTCCTGCTCAGCAGCAGTGAGTGTCTTCTGGGGCACTGATTGCTGCCTGTGCCCTGCCCAGCAATTCTGTGCTACACTGGGCTTTCTTTCCCAGGTGGAACTCAGTGGACAGATGGGCTTTTCCACAGCACGTCACACTGCCCCTACAGCACCCCAACCCCGTCTCTTCTCTTAGACAACATTTCTGTTCGTCTGCTTCCACTACCACCCAAAAAGCAGTGCCAGGTTAGATTGCCTTATAGTGTCATGGAAACAACTTCTGAGAGGTCAGAACACCTTCGTATGGCAGTGGGGGATCCCCTCCTGATCTTTCATTTCAGTGTTGTGCAAGTTATAACACTGGGATTGACATTTAAGATGCTTCTGTCTGACTTCAGGACCATCACAGTGACTTCTGTAGAGAGCAACAGGATTTTTTTCTCAGAGATTAAACTGTCATGTGTATCTCAAAATGGATTCAAGGTCAGCTGAGTGGCCAGGCAGATGTGTAGGGGCGGAATGTCTTAGAGGCGTGTAACAAGGCTCTGCTCAAAGAGCTCCATTGTGTGCTCATAGTTTTATTGAGCATAAATTTTAATAATTCTCTTAAAAAATATTTGTCAGTGAAAATAAAGGGAAGATTTTGTATGGGCTTGTAGTTGTTTAGAGATAACTAGACAGGGAAATTTACAGGGACTATTGAAAATGACAGGGTTTGCAAACCATGCAGCTGTTGCTTCCTGACTGCCAACACAAAAACTCAGGCATCTCCTGAACTCAGTTTCTCTGCAGCTCTTCTGGATGTGGGTACATAGTGTCTATGAAAGAAGAGCTATGCAAAAAAGACTATTAAAACTTGCAGGTCAAATGCTATCATGAATCCATACCTTACTCTGAAATTTCAGGAGCAGTTACAACTTTGCTGTTCCTGCTAGGTCTCAACAAATGGGGCTCAGTGACTGGACGTATCACATGCTCCAAAAGGTGCTAAGTTTGATTCTGCAAAAATGCTGATTTCTTTCCTTTTTGATAGAGCTGAGGGCACTTGGACAGAATGTTTAAAGAGACTGGAGTTTTCCAAGGCATCACTTGCTGAAGTAAATTCAGTCGTTTGGAAAAGTAAGATCTCAGTGTCCCAACTAAACACAGCAGAGGCCCCATTCCTGAGGTGCCCAGCGCCCAGGCCTGGAGCGAGCAGCATTTTCACCGCATTTGCTCTTACCTGCCATTGCTGGAGAGGGCTGGGGAGCTTCTCTCTTGATAATCTGGTACTGCCTGAGAACTCAAGGGAGAGATTAGCTGGTGAGAAACATCAGGGACAGGTGCGAGGAGAATCGCTGTTTCAGTGGGAATGTGCCGTAGTGTGAATATGGGCACTCACGCACAGGCGGGCACTGGCCTAGCGCGACCCACCGGAGCGGGAGGGAAGCTCCCGGCTCTCGGCCCGGGCCCTGGAGCAGGAATCCTCCGGCCGCCCGGCCGGCGCTTGGCTGCCGCGGCACGGCGGCCTCGGCCCGGGGCTGCGCCGTCTGCATCGCGCCGCTCCCGGTCCGGGCCGCCCTCTGGAAAGCGCCTTCGGAACAGCCGCCGGCGCCCCGGCCCCAGCACAAGCCCGGCCATCCTTACCTGCTCCTCGGAGTCCGGAGCAAATCTGCGGCGGTGCTGGGAGCGTCCCTTCCCAGCGGTCCCGCTGTCCGCCCGCTCCCGGCCCCGGGGCAGAGCCAGCGCGGGGCGGGATCGGGATCGGCGCCGCCCGCGGCTCCGGCTCCGCTCGGGGCCGCGCCTCCGCCGCTGTGACACCATGGGACGCCTACACCATCGCTGGGTGCCTTTTTTATGCTGGGTGTCTGCTCTTCTCCAAGTGCAGAGCTCGTCCTTCATTTCTCCCAGCAACGCAGCGTGTGAGCTCCTAAACCATCCATCTACCTTTATCTACTGTCTGCTTTGTGCTGGCCCTCATGTGTATCTGCTGGGAGCAGGGTCTCCTCCCTTCCAGCTTTCTGAAAGGTGTTTCATGGGAAAGACAGATGGGACACAGAAGAATGCGGGCAGCTGCGGGTGGAGAGATAGGACAGCCTTGGTGGTCACTTTCAAGATGAAATTTTCTCTCTGATTATCAAAATTGCCCTGTGTTCGACAAACTGAATAAATAGCTCCTTTCTAAGATTTTGGAAAAAAGAAAAAAAAAAGAAAAAAAAGGAAGAAAGAAAAAAAAGGTGATAGTGGAATTGATGCAAGACCAGCACATTCCTTTTTTCCACCCATTCTGGATCAGTTGGTATTGAGACAGAACAGGAGTTTAATGTTCTGACAGCTCCTGATGCAAGGGCTGGTCACACCTACTGTAAAGAGAAGACTCAGGACCAAATGCTGAATTGTCACACTGAGCTCAGTGTAGTTTGAATGCAGCAATTTTGTGTCCATCCACACTGTGAGGTGTCTCAAGGAGAGCGTTATTGAACCTGCAGTCTAGAGAGTCTGGGATATTTGTCAGCTAAATGAAGCAAATGCAAATACAGACATGGAATCTCTGGTGGGCCAATTGTGCAGTTTTGATCTTCTTCTGCAATACCAAACATTACAGGAAGCTTTTGATAATGTTTGACTTCTGAGCTTTCTTTTGGTTTGGCTTTTCTAATTTTGAGCTTTGCCTTATATATGGGGCTGAAGGCCCCATGGAAGAGAGGAAGAGAGATGGCTGAATTTATAAGAATTGCTTGGTTTGAAAGGTGTAAGTCTCATTCAGTTTGGTTTTGGCAGCATGTACTAGGCAAAGAAAGAGAGATACTGGCATCTGTTTGCATGTGCTTAGAGGTCACAGCTTGGACATGTAGCTGATTTTTTTTTTGCCACTAGGATGAAAACTACTGTGTGTGAAATTGGCAGGTTTCATTGCACCATTGGAAAAGTTATAGAGGCTGATGAATAAAAAGCAACAAATCTCCACAGTGCTAGACCAAGGCTACCTGGAAAGGCTACCTTATTTCTTAATCTTAACTCAAAATCCAATCACAGTAAACCCGTGTTGTAATGGAAGGTAGCTTTGTATCTGTTTTCCTGGTATTAACTTTAAGGGCTGTATTGTAGTAATAAGTTTTGCCAACAAAAGTTTAATTTTTAAGCCTCCTTCCTTTCTTCCTGTAGTTTGTTGCAAGGTATTAGACACTTTTCCCTCTCCATTTCTCTGATGAATTGCAAGTTCTGTAGGAACCTGAGCATAATCATTCTCTGGCTGTCCCTGACTTAACACTCTGCCTGGCCCAGCAAGGATGAGTGTTCTCTCACACAGGAGGTTTCCAGCTCTGGAGATCACTCAATGCTGGAACGCTAAATCTGGGCTCTATACCCTGTCCAGAACTCTGGGGAGGGGGATCATTGGTGAGCAAAACTTTAAGGAAATTCTTGTCTATAATATTTCTGTAATCTAACTTTCAATCTAAAAGTAAAGCATTAACTGGTCTGATTGATCCCCCTGCTGTCCAACAGCCATGAAGATATTATGCTGCAGAGCTGATTTTAGGGAAAGAAGCTGTGTGATCTTAGCTAGTTTTGTATCATCTGAGCACCAAGACTCGTATTTCTCTGAGCCCTCAGAGGGCTGAGGTGGGAGAAACTGCTGCAACCAACAGAGCTGATGCTTGTGGAGTAGGGCTGCATCCCCCTGGGGAGTGAGAATGCAGAATGGGAGGCTCCAAGGGCCTTGGGAACCTCTGTGGCTGGTGACTGACTGCAGCTACATATTTTCACTGCAGTTAAGTTCAAAAGACCACTACCTGACATTTCCCATATATGCTGAGCTGTGGCCTAGCAACAGATGGCAGAAATACAAGAGTGTTTGAGTAGAGTACATTGAGAGAATTTAGTTTTCTCTTGGATTCTTATTGAATTCCAGTGAAGAACCACCTTTGCTCTGTATGTCTCACTATAGTGCAACCGTATTTGCAGTTTTGACAATCTGTTATGTGGACAAGCTGGTTAGGTCTTGGTTTATTCTCTCTGTTGGATGTCAATAAAATACTTTCTCATTTCTTCTAGGGCCATTCAGGAACAGCCATGAGGTATTTTGGCTCCACAGTCCTAGGGAAGAAGCTGGTCTTTTGTCTCCTTCCTGAGTTTTTCAAACATATCAGAATTCCTTTGTATTCAAGCTGCATGAGACTGAGCGTTTTAATACTCTTAGAATGATGAGACAATTATCCAGCACTGACTTAAATGTGGACTAACTTAAATTCTTTGCATCTCTTCTGTAGAATATAGCCTCTTTAGGCTTTAAGGTATCTAATAAGACAGTAGGATTTTTCTTAAAAAAAAAAAGAAAATAAAAGAAGTAGTACTTGCATTGTGCACGGTATTAGTTATTGGCTGTTTCTTTCTTCAGCACAAACTTTTGATAAATAGTCTGTTACAAAGTATGTTCCTCTGCAAGCAGTGATGTTGCTTCAGGAACCCAATATTAAACTGCAGAATAAACGACACCAGGCTTTAAATGTCAGGTTTTTTGAAACTTGGATTAAAGGCACCTTACTGTAAGACATCAGTCTTGGTTTCTCTAGGCTATGAGGTTTCTTGTTAACATAGTTCAGATGGGTATCTGTTTGTTTTCCTCTACTGTTCTGCAGTTGCAAGCATGTTTCACCTGACATTTCAGAATATCAAATAAAACAAAGACAGTCTTGATTTCTGGAAAAAGATCAGAGCATTGCCTAGACATCCGTGGGAAAGCAGGACCACCAGCAACAAAAAGCAAATCTCCAGACTAAATGGAAGTGGAAAGCATGTTCCTTTATACCCTTCTATCCAGCTTGAAGGGCAGCTACAAGTAACTCACCTAATTCTAGTTTCATTCTCATTAAATCAGTGCTGATATGGTAGGGTGATAGCTGACTTTTAGCATAATGTGATTTAGAAGAACAATTATTTTTTAGTGCAAAATGGCTGCAAAATTTCCAGGGCTCCTAAGAAAGCAATACTGCCACTTTTTTCTCTCTCCTTACTAACCACAGACCAATCTCTGTTGGTTTTCTATGTGGAAAATTGTGGAGGCTGAAAGCACAGCAGAGAAAGAGTCTGCCTCTCTCCTATGGAGGGAATGCCCTCAGGCACTCCCTCCACATAATGGTTCCTCCCTGTTTCATGCAAACTTTTTGTATCCTATTGGTCCTTCCCCCTTTGTACCGCCCCTACGCCCTCAGATGATTCATTAGTTGTTCTACCCCGCCCCTGGCTCTCCTGTATAAACCCTGCTCCCTCAGTCCCTTCGAGCCATTTCATCCCGTGAGCCCTTCGAGGAAGAATAAACTTCGTCTTGGATCACCACACGTGGCTCCCATCTCTTCCTCCTGCGTCGGCCGAAGAGGAGAGCTCCTGAAAGAGCTGAAATCACTCTCCGCCTGAGAGCGAGCAAGGAGGACGTGCCTGTGCCTTGAGGACGTGCCTGTGCCTTGAAGACGTCCTCCCCAGGACGCTTTTTCAGAAGGTCGCGGCACTCCACCACGGCCCCAGGGCCCGCTGCCACAGCTGGTGCCCGAACGGGGACCTCTGCCAAGGGGTTCCTGGAAAAGCGTCTACTACAGCATCGGCTGCAGGACACAAGCTGCTTTTGAGACAGCCAGATCCCCAAGGATAGTTCTCTGTGTTCTAGTGGAAGCTATCTGAGGGGCAGCTGGGACCTTCAACAACACCTTGGAAGACCGGTCGACGGCCCAACGACCCCCCAGCAGCGTTTCTATTGACCCAGCGGGCTTTGGTTAGCCCAAAGAGTGAGTTAAGAAATATCGGGGTCTTCTTCTTTTAATTTTTTCTTTTACTGCTGAGTGGGAGATTGGAGTTTTGAGGATGGGCAATCAGATCAGGCGTTCTAAGCTCAGCCCTCCTCAAAAGGACGTTTATTACCAAGTTGCGAGCACCCTTCTTCTTAAGTTATCAACAAGGGTACTTAAAATATTCATTTCCTGGGTTTTTAAAAGTTTTCCTAATCTGGTCGATTGGGTTATTTTTGGGCTTTCAGTTGCAAAGTTCTTTCCTTTGTCTTGGAAATCAAGCGTTTCGGGTCCCTCGTTAAAAACCCCTTCCCCTCTTTCTTCCCCCCATGCTCCCGACCCCCCTTCCCTGCCTGAGGGGCGATCGGCAGGTGGTTGTTGCAGTGATGCATGGGGTTGCTTCCAACTCCCTGACACCTCTCGATCCTCCCTCTTCCCCTGCCAGAGCAGCACTGTCCATGCTGCTCCGGATTTCTCTTCCAGCCTCCTACCTATGCCCCCGTACCCAGTTTTGTGCCCTGTTACTGTTTCACAAAATGGCACTGGCAGTGTGGTCATCCCCACCATTTTACCTCCCTCGTACCCCAGTTTTCCCGCCCTACCACCTCAAAACAGCTGCTTTCCCGCCTCTACTCTGCCTTTTCCCACGCCCTCCATCGCGCCCAGCTCCACCCCGTCCTCTGCGTCGATGGGTGTAACCGCGTCGGGACCATCCCTCTCCATTGAGAAACCCATCCCTACCGCGCACCCCACCCGCTCCCTGTCCGTGGTTAGCTCCTCCCTCGCATACCAACCCCCCTCCGGTTTCCACAACACCAGGACCGGAAGTGGCGCTGATGGGGACTGGAAGGAGGCCATCTTGGCTTCCACAGCCACTCACCATCTGGCATCTCCGGCTCGCCCAAACAAGCCTTGACATGCAATCAGGCATTCTGCATCCTCATCAGAAGATGAGAGCAGTGACTCCTCAGACGCGGATTCCCCCTTTCAGTCTGAGAATTGCTGGGCAAAAATCCACAGGGAGGCCACCCGAGATGAAAACTAGAATTTGGCAAATAAAATCACAGTCTTCCCAATTATCTACAAGCTGGGGAGGAGGTCAACATCACCTCCACTATGGATGCCTCTCTCCTATGAGGAGCTTAAAGAACTGTGTAAGGCTGCCAAGGAGCATGGTCGGGGCTCACATTACTTTAAATATCTTTTAGAAGCCACCTTTTCTGCCCATATTTTGGCTCCCATGACATCAAAACTATTATGAACTGTCTCCTTTCCCCAGCCCAATTCATGCTGTGGGAAAGACAATGGAAGAGGCATTTAAAAACTTTATCAGACACCTATTCAAAAGATGTAAGCCAACCAAATTTGTCAATGATCCAAATGGTGGCAGAAGGAGACTTTCTAAAACCCACAGACCAAGCCCAAGTTTTACCACAAGCCGCACTGCAGGATGTAGCCCGCATTCTATCACCCATCAGGAGCTTGCTCCCAGAAGCTATCATATTGCACTATATGGACGACATACTTATTTGTGCATCAGACCAGACTTACTTAAATGTGACTATGAAAAAAAAACTATTCAGGCCATTGAAACAACTGGTTTTGAGATCAGTCAGGACAAAATTCCGTTTTCCAGCCCTTGGACCTACCTCGGACTCTGGATTCAGGAGTGCACCATCATACCCCAACAGCTCACCATCCGAGATGACCCAAAGACCCTGCGAGATCTCCACCAGCTCTGCGCATCCACTAACTGGGTACATTCTGTGCTGGGAATAACAACAGAGGACCTTGCACCCTTGTTCAATCTCCTCCGCGGCAGCCAGGACCTCGACTCGCCGCGTGCGCTCGCACCCGAAACCCGAGAATCCATCTCCAAAGTCCAAGAGGCATTGTCATCACGGCAGGCACATTGCCATGAGCCAACTCTGCCTTTCCAACTAGCCATCTTAGAGTCACAAGACCAAAAACAAGATGCCCGGAGACGAAGACGATGTAAAGCGCCAAGTCAGCAGCAGCCGAATTGTCCTGTCACCAGGTACACCACCCCCACTCTGCCTCGTGCAGCTCAATCACAGCTAACCCCACTGCTGACAGCCACCAGAGTGCCAGTCCATGCTGGGGAGTCCCTCTTCTGGCTCGGTTTCCTGACGGGCCATGCCAGGAAGGCTTTGCCTCCTTTCTACCAGCTCCGGGATGCTCCAGAAAGACCTGCTCGGACACCGAGGACTGAAAGGATGGGGGCTTTCCCTAAATAAAAGCGTTCTATGGACGTTGGATATTATTTTTTGTTGTGTTACTTATGTTCTCTTGTTTCACGCATTGCCTCCAAAGGGCAGTCGGAGAGGCCTTTTTAATAAATAAAGAAAGGGGAGTTGTGGAGGCTGAAAGCACAGCAAAGAAAGAGTCTGCCTCTCGCCTATGGAGGGAATGCCCTCAGGCACTCCCTCCACATAATGGTTCCTCCCTGTTTCATGCAAACTTTTTGTATCCTATTGGCCCTTCCCCCTTTGTACCGCCCCTACGCCCTCAGATGATTCATTAGTTGTTCTACCCCGCCCCTGGCTCTCCTGTATAAACCCTGCTCCCTCAGTCCCTTCGAGCCATTTCATCCCTTGAGCCCTTCGAGGAAGAATAAACTTCGTCTTGGATCACCACACGTGGCTCCCATCTCGTCCTCCTGCGTCGGCCGAAGAGGAGAGCTCCTGAAAGAGCTGAAATCACTCTCTGCCTGAGAGCGAGCAAGGAGGACGTGCCTGTGCCTTGAGGACGTGCCTGTGCCTTGAAGACGTCCTCCCCAGGACGCTTTTTCAGAAGGTCGCGGCACTCCACCACGGCCCCAGGGCCCGCTGCCACAGCTGGTGCCCGAACGGGGACCTCTGCCAAGGGGTTCCTGGAAAAGCGTCTACTACAGCATCGGCTGCAGGACACAAGCTGCTTTTGAGACAGCCAGATCCCCAAGGATAGTTCTCTGTGTTCTAGTGGAAGCTATCTGAGGGGCAGCTGGGACCTTCAACAACACCTTGGAAGACCGGTCGACGGCCCAACGACCCCCCAGCAGCGTTTCTATTGACCCAGCGGGCTTTGGTTAGCCCAAAGAGTGAGTTAAGAAATATCGGGGTCTTCTTCTTTTAATTTTTTCTTTTACTGCTGAGTGGGAGATTGGAGTTTTGAGGATGGGCAATCAGATCAGGCGTTCTAAGCTCAGCCCTCCTCAAAAGGACGTTTATTACCAAGTTGCGAGCACCCTTCTTCTTAAGTTATCAACAAGGGTACTTAAAATATTCATTTCCTGGGTTTTTAAAAGTTTTCCTAATCTGGTCGATTGGGTTATTTTTGGGCTTTCAGTTGCAAAGTTCTTTCCTTTGTCTTGGAAATCAAGCGTTTCGGGTCCCTCGTTAAAAACCCCTTCCCCTCTTTCTTCCCCCCATGCTCCCGACCCCCCTTCCCTGCCTGAGGGGCGATCGGCAGGTGGTTGTTGCAGTGATGCATGGGGTTGCTTCCAACTCCCTGACACCTCTCGATCCTCCCTCTTCCCCTGCCAGAGCAGCACTGTCCATGCTGCTCCGGATTTCTCTTCCAGCCTCCTACCTATGCCCCCGTACCCAGTTTTGTGCCCTGTTACTGTTTCACAAAATGGCACTGGCAGTGTGGTCATCCCCACCATTTTACCTCCCTCGTACCCCAGTTTTCCCGCCCTACCACCTCAAAACAGCTGCTTTCCCGCCTCTACTCTGCCTTTTCCCACGCCCTCCATCGCGCCCAGCTCCACCCCGTCCTCTGCGTCGATGGGTGTAACCGCGTCGGGACCATCCCTCTCCATTGAGAAACCCATCCCTACCGCGCACCCCACCCGCTCCCTGTCCGTGGTTAGCTCCTCCCTCGCATACCAACCCCCCTCCGGTTTCCACAACACCAGGACCGGAAGTGGCGCTGATGGGGACTGGAAGGAGGCCATCTTGGCTTCCACAGCCACTCACCATCTGGCATCTCCGGCTCGCCCAAACAAGCCTTGACATGCAATCAGGCATTCTGCATCCTCATCAGAAGATGAGAGCAGCGACTCCTCAGACGCGGATTCCCCCTTTCAGTCTGAGAATTGCTGGGCAAAAATCCACAGGGAGGCCACCCGAGATGAAAACTAGAATTTGGCAAATAAAATCACAGTCTTCCCAATTATCTACAAGCTGGGGAGGAGGTCAACATCACCTCCACTATGGATGCCTCTCTCCTATGAGGAGCTTAAAGAACTGTGTAAGGCTGCCAAGGAGCATGGTCGGGGCTCACATTACTTTAAATATCTTTTAGAAGCCACCTTTTCTGCCCATATTTTGGCTCCCATGACATCAAAACTATTATGAACTGTCTCCTTTCCCCAGCCCAATTCATGCTGTGGGAAAGACAATGGAAGAGGCATTTAAAAACTTTATCAGACACCTATTCAAAAGATGTAAGCCAACCAAATTTGTCAATGATCCAAATGGTGGCAGAAGGAGACTTTCTAAAACCCACAGACCAAGCCCAAGTTTTACCACAAGCCGCACTGCAGGATGTAGCCCGCATTCTATCACCCATCAGGAGCTTGCTCCCAGAAGCTATCATATTGCACTATATGGACGACATACTTATTTGTGCATCAGACCAGACTTACTTAAATGTGACTATGAAAAAAAAACTATTCAGGCCATTGAAACAACTGGTTTTGAGATCAGTCAGGACAAAATTCCGTTTTCCAGCCCTTGGACCTACCTCGGACTCTGGATTCAGGAGTGCACCATCATACCCCAACAGCTCACCATCCGAGATGACCCAAAGACCCTGCGAGATCTCCACCAGCTCTGCGCATCCACTAACTGGGTACATTCTGTGCTGGGAATAACAACAGAGGACCTTGCACCCTTGTTCAATCTCCTCCGCGGCAGCCAGGACCTCGACTCGCCGCGTGCGCTCGCACCCGAAACCCGAGAATCCATCTCCAAAGTCCAAGAGGCATTGTCATCACGGCAGGCACATTGCCATGAGCCAACTCTGCCTTTCCAACTAGCCATCTTAGAGTCACAAGACCAAAAACAAGATGCCCGGAGACGAAGACGATGTAAAGCGCCAAGTCAGCAGCAGCCGAATTGTCCTGTCACCAGGTACACCACCCCCACTCTGCCTCGTGCAGCTCAATCACAGCTAACCCCACTGCTGACAGCCACCAGAGTGCCAGTCCATGCTGGGGAGTCCCTCTTCTGGCTCGGTTTCCTGACGGGCCATGCCAGGAAGGCTTTGCCTCCTTTCTACCAGCTCCGGGATGCTCCAGAAAGACCTGCTCGGACACCGAGGACTGAAAGGATGGGGGCTTTCCCTAAATAAAAGCGTTCTATGGACGTTGGATATTATTTTTTGTTGTGTTACTTATGTTCTCTTGTTTCACGCATTGCCTCCAAAGGGCAGTCGGAGAGGCCTTTTTAATAAATAAAGAAAGGGGAGTTGTGGAGGCTGAAAGCACAGCAAAGAAAGAGTCTGCCTCTCGCCTATGGAGGGAATGCCCTCAGGCACTCCCTCCACATAATGGTTCCTCCCTGTTTCATGCAAACTTTTTGTATCCTATTGGCCCTTCCCCCTTTGTACCGCCCCTACGCCCTCAGATGATTCATTAGTTGTTCTACCCCGCCCCTGGCTCTCCTGTATAAACCCTGCTCCCTCAGTCCCTTCGAGCCATTTCATCCCTTGAGCCCTTCGAGGAAGAATAAACTTCGTCTTGGATCACCACACGTGGCTCCCATCTCGTCCTCCTGCGTCGGCCGAAGAGGAGAGCTCCTGAAAGAGCTGAAATCACTCTCTGCCTGAGAGCGAGCAAGGAGGACGTGCCTGTGCCTTGAGGACGTGCCTGTGCCTTGAAGACGTCCTCCCCAGGACGCTTTTTCAGAAGGTCGCGGCACTCCACCACGGCCCCAGGGCCCGCTGCCACAGCTGGTGCCCGAACGGGGACCTCTGCCAAGGGGTTCCTGGAAAAGCGTCTACTACAGCATCGGCTGCAGGACACAAGCTGCTTTTGAGACAGCCAGATCCCCAAGGATAGTTCTCTGTGTTCTAGTGGAAGCTATCTGAGGGGCAGCTGGGACCTTCAACAACACCTTGGAAGACCGGTCGACGGCCCAACGACCCCCCAGCAGCGTTTCTATTGACCCAGCGGGCTTTGGTTAGCCCAAAGAGTGAGTTAAGAAATATCGGGGTCTTCTTCTTTTAATTTTTTCTTTTACTGCTGAGTGGGAGATTGGAGTTTTGAGGATGGGCAATCAGATCAGGCGTTCTAAGCTCAGCCCTCCTCAAAAGGACGTTTATTACCAAGTTGCGAGCACCCTTCTTCTTAAGTTATCAACAAGGGTACTTAAAATATTCATTTCCTGGGTTTTTAAAAGTTTTCCTAATCTGGTCGATTGGGTTATTTTTGGGCTTTCAGTTGCAAAGTTCTTTCCTTTGTCTTGGAAATCAAGCGTTTCGGGTCCCTCGTTAAAAACCCCTTCCCCTCTTTCTTCCCCCCATGCTCCCGACCCCCCTTCCCTGCCTGAGGGGCGATCGGCAGGTGGTTGTTGCAGTGATGCATGGGGTTGCTTCCAACTCCCTGACACCTCTCGATCCTCCCTCTTCCCCTGCCAGAGCAGCACTGTCCATGCTGCTCCGGATTTCTCTTCCAGCCTCCTACCTATGCCCCCGTACCCAGTTTTGTGCCCTGTTACTGTTTCACAAAATGGCACTGGCAGTGTGGTCATCCCCACCATTTTACCTCCCTCGTACCCCAGTTTTCCCGCCCTACCACCTCAAAACAGCTGCTTTCCCGCCTCTACTCTGCCTTTTCCCACGCCCTCCATCGCGCCCAGCTCCACCCCGTCCTCTGCGTCGATGGGTGTAACCGCGTCGGGACCATCCCTCTCCATTGAGAAACCCATCCCTACCGCGCACCCCACCCGCTCCCTGTCCGTGGTTAGCTCCTCCCTCGCATACCAACCCCCTCCGGTTTCCACAACACCAGGACCGGAAGTGGCGCTGATGGGGACTGGAAGGAGGCCATCTTGGCTTCCACAGCCACTCACCATCTGGCATCTCCGGCTCGCCCAAACAAGCCTTGACATGCAATCAGGCATTCTGCATCCTCATCAGAAGATGAGAGCAGCGACTCCTCAGACGCGGATTCCCCCTTTCAGTCTGAGAATTGCTGGGCAAAAATCCACAGGGAGGCCACCCGAGATGAAAACTAGAATTTGGCAAATAAAATCACAGTCTTCCCAATTATCTACAAGCTGGGGAGGAGGTCAACATCACCTCCACTATGGATGCCTCTCTCCTATGAGGAGCTTAAAGAACTGTGTAAGGCTGCCAAGGAGCATGGTCGGGGCTCACATTACTTTAAATATCTTTTAGAAGCCACCTTTTCTGCCCATATTTTGGCTCCCATGACATCAAAACTATTATGAACTGTCTCCTTTCCCCAGCCCAATTCATGCTGTGGGAAAGACAATGGAAGAGGCATTTAAAAACTTTATCAGACACCTATTCAAAAGATGTAAGCCAACCAAATTTGTCAATGATCCAAATGGTGGCAGAAGGAGACTTTCTAAAACCCACAGACCAAGCCCAAGTTTTACCACAAGCCGCACTGCAGGATGTAGCCCGCATTCTATCACCCATCAGGAGCTTGCTCCCAGAAGCTATCATATTGCACTATATGGACGACATACTTATTTGTGCATCAGACCAGACTTACTTAAATGTGACTATGAAAAAAAAACTATTCAGGCCATTGAAACAACTGGTTTTGAGATCAGTCAGGACAAAATTCCGTTTTCCAGCCCTTGGACCTACCTCGGACTCTGGATTCAGGAGTGCACCATCATACCCCAACAGCTCACCATCCGAGATGACCCAAAGACCCTGCGAGATCTCCACCAGCTCTGCGCATCCACTAACTGGGTACATTCTGTGCTGGGAATAACAACAGAGGACCTTGCACCCTTGTTCAATCTCCTCCGCGGCAGCCAGGACCTCGACTCGCCGCGTGCGCTCGCACCCGAAACCCGAGAATCCATCTCCAAAGTCCAAGAGGCATTGTCATCACGGCAGGCACATTGCCATGAGCCAACTCTGCCTTTCCAACTAGCCATCTTAGAGTCACAAGACCAAAAACAAGATGCCCGGAGACGAAGACGATGTAAAGCGCCAAGTCAGCAGCAGCCGAATTGTCCTGTCACCAGGTACACCACCCCCACTCTGCCTCGTGCAGCTCAATCACAGCTAACCCCACTGCTGACAGCCACCAGAGTGCCAGTCCATGCTGGGGAGTCCCTCTTCTGGCTCGGTTTCCTGACGGGCCATGCCAGGAAGGCTTTGCCTCCTTTCTACCAGCTCCGGGATGCTCCAGAAAGACCTGCTCGGACACCGAGGACTGAAAGGATGGGGGCTTTCCCTAAATAAAAGCGTTCTATGGACGTTGGATATTATTTTTTGTTGTGTTACTTATGTTCTCTTGTTTCACGCATTGCCTCCAAAGGGCAGTCGGAGAGGCCTTTTTAATAAATAAAGAAAGGGGAGTTGTGGAGGCTGAAAGCACAGCAAAGAAAGAGTCTGCCTCTCGCCTATGGAGGGAATGCCCTCAGGCACTCCCTCCACATAATGGTTCCTCCCTGTTTCATGCAAACTTTTTGTATCCTATTGGCCCTTCCCCCTTTGTACCGCCCCTACGCCCTCAGATGATTCATTAGTTGTTCTACCCCGCCCCTGGCTCTCCTGTATAAACCCTGCTCCCTCAGTCCCTTCGAGCCATTTCATCCCTTGAGCCCTTCGAGGAAGAATAAACTTCGTCTTGGATCACCACACGTGGCTCCCATCTCGTCCTCCTGCGTCGGCCGAAGAGGAGAGCTCCTGAAAGAGCTGAAATCACTCTCTGCCTGAGAGCGAGCAAGGAGGACGTGCCTGTGCCTTGAGGACGTGCCTGTGCCTTGAAGACGTCCTCCCCAGGACGCTTTTTCAGAAGGTCGCGGCACTCCACCACGGCCCCAGGGCCCGCTGCCACAGCTGGTGCCCGAACGGGGACCTCTGCCAAGGGGTTCCTGGAAAAGCGTCTACTACAGCATCGGCTGCAGGACACAAGCTGCTTTTGAGACAGCCAGATCCCCAAGGATAGTTCTCTGTGTTCTAGTGGAAGCTATCTGAGGGGCAGCTGGGACCTTCAACAACACCTTGGAAGACCGGTCGACGGCCCAACGACCCCCCAGCAGCGTTTCTATTGACCCAGCGGGCTTTGGTTAGCCCAAAGAGTGAGTTAAGAAATATCGGGGTCTTCTTCTTTTAATTTTTCTTTTACTGCTGAGTGGGAGATTGGAGTTTTGAGGATGGGCAATCAGATCAGGCGTTCTAAGCTCAGCCCTCCTCAAAAGGACGTTTATTACCAAGTTGCGAGCACCCTTCTTCTTAAGTTATCAACAAGGGTACTTAAAATAGTCATTTCCTGGGTTTTTAAAAGTTTTCCTAATCTGGTCGATTGGGTTATTTTTGGGCTTTCAGTTGCAAAGTTCTTTCCTTTGTCTTGGAAATCAAGCGTTTCGGGTCCCTCGTTAAAAACCCCTTCCCCCTCTTTCTTCCCCCCATGCTCCCGACCCCCCTTCCCTGCCTGAGGGGCGATCGGCAGGTGGTTGTTGCAGTGATGCATGGGGTTGCTTCCAACTCCCTGACACCTCTCGATCCTCCCTCTTCCCCTGCCAGAGCAGCACTGTCCATGCTGCTCCGGATTTCTCTTCCAGCCTCCTACCTATGCCCCCGTACCCAGTTTTGTGCCCTGTTACTGTTTCACAAAATGGCACTGGCAGTGTGGTCATCCCCACCATTTTACCTCCCTCGTACCCCAGTTTTCCCGCCCTACCACCTCAAAACAGCTGCTTTCCCGCCTCTACTCTGCCTTTTCCCACGCCCTCCATCGCGCCCAGCTCCACCCCGTCCTCTGCGTCGATGGGTGTAACCGCGTCGGGACCATCCCTCTCCATTGAGAAACCCATCCCTACCGCGCACCCCACCCGCTCCCTGTCCGTGGTTAGCTCCTCCCTCGCATACCAACCCCCTCCGGTTTCCACAACACCAGGACCGGAAGTGGCGCTGATGGGGACTGGAAGGAGGCCATCTTGGCTTCCACAGCCACTCACCATCTGGCATCTCCGGCTCGCCCAAACAAGCCTTGACATGCAATCAGGCATTCTGCATCCTCATCAGAAGATGAGAGCAGCGACTCCTCAGACGCGGATTCCCCCTTTCAGTCTGAGAGTTGCTGGGCAAAAATCCACAGGGAGGCCACCCGAGATGAAAACTAGAATTTGGCAAATAAAATCACAGTCTTCCCAATTATCTACAAGCTGGGGAGGAGGTCAACATCACCTCCACTATGGATGCCTCTCTCCTATGAGGAGCTTAAAGAACTGTGTAAGGCTGCCAAGGAGCATGGTCGGGGCTCACATTACTTTAAATATCTTTTAGAAGCCACCTTTTCTGCCCATATTTTGGCTCCCATGACATCAAAACTATTATGAACTGTCTCCTTTCCCCAGCCCAATTCATGCTGTGGGAAAGACAATGGAAGAGGCATTTAAAAACTTTATCAGACACCTATTCAAAAGATGTAAGCCAACCAAATTTGTCAATGATCCAAATGGTGGCAGAAGGAGACTTTCTAAAACCCACAGACCAAGCCCAAGTTTTACCACAAGCCGCACTGCAGGATGTAGCCCGCATTCTATCACCCATCAGGAGCTTGCTCCCAGAAGCTATCATATTGCACTATATGGACGACATACTTATTTGTGCATCAGACCAGACTTACTTAAATGTGACTATGAAAAAAAAACTATTCAGGCCATTGAAACAACTGGTTTTGAGATCAGTCAGGACAAAATTCCGTTTTCCAGCCCTTGGACCTACCTCGGACTCTGGATTCAGGAGTGCACCATCATACCCCAACAGCTCACCATCCGAGATGACCCAAAGACCCTGCGAGATCTCCACCAGCTCTGCGCATCCACTAACTGGGTACATTCTGTGCTGGGAATAACAACAGAGGACCTTGCACCCTTGTTCAATCTCCTCCGCGGCAGCCAGGACCTCGACTCGCCGCGTGCGCTCGCACCCGAAACCCGAGAATCCATCTCCAAAGTCCAAGAGGCATTGTCATCACGGCAGGCACATTGCCATGAGCCAACTCTGCCTTTCCAACTAGCCATCTTAGAGTCACAAGACCAAAAACAAGATGCCCGGAGACGAAGACGATGTAAAGCGCCAAGTCAGCAGCAGCCGAATTGTCCTGTCACCAGGTACACCACCCCCACTCTGCCTCGTGCAGCTCAATCACAGCTAACCCCACTGCTGACAGCCACCAGAGTGCCAGTCCATGCTGGGGAGTCCCTCTTCTGGCTCGGTTTCCTGACGGGCCATGCCAGGAAGGCTTTGCCTCCTTTCTACCAGCTCCGGGATGCTCCAGAAAGACCTGCTCGGACACCGAGGACTGAAAGGATGGGGGCTTTCCCTAAATAAAAGCGTTCTATGGACGTTGGATATTATTTTTTGTTGTGTTACTTATGTTCTCTTGTTTCACGCATTGCCTCCAAAGGGCAGTCGGAGAGGCCTTTTTAATAAATAAAGAAAGGGGAGTTGTGGAGGCTGAAAGCACAGCAAAGAAAGAGTCTGCCTCTCGCCTATGGAGGGAATGCCCTCAGGCACTCCCTCCACATAATGGTTCCTCCCTGTTTCATGCAAACTTTTTGTATCCTATTGGCCCTTCCCCCTTTGTACCGCCCCTACGCCCTCAGATGATTCATTAGTTGTTCTACCCCGCCCCTGGCTCTCCTGTATAAACCCTGCTCCCTCAGTCCCTTCGAGCCATTTCATCCCTTGAGCCCTTCGAGGAAGAATAAACTTCGTCTTGGATCACCACACGTGGCTCCCATCTCTTCCTCCTGCGTCGGCCGAAGAGGAGAGCTCCTGAAAGAGCTGAAATCACTCTCTGCCTGAGAGCGAGCAAGGAGGACGTGCCTGTGCCTTGAGGACGTGCCTGTGCCTTGAAGACGTCCTCCCCAGGACGCTTTTTCAGAAGGTCGCGGCACTCCACCACGGCCCCAGGGCCCGCTGCCACAGCTGGTGCCCGAACGGGGACCTCTGCCAAGGGGTTCCTGGAAAAGCGTCTACTACAGCATCGGCTGCAGGACACAAGCTGCTTTTGAGACAGCCAGATCCCCAAGGATAGTTCTCTGTGTTCTAGTGGAAGCTATCTGAGGGGCAGCTGGGACCTTCAACAACACCTTGGAAGACCGGTCGACGGCCCAACGACCCCCCAGCAGCGTTTCTATTGACCCAGCGGGCTTTGGTTAGCCCAAAGAGTGAGTTAAGAAATATCGGGGTCTTCTTCTTTTAATTTTTTCTTTTACTGCTGAGTGGGAGATTGGAGTTTTGAGGATGGGCAATCAGATCAGGCGTTCTAAGCTCAGCCCTCCTCAAAAGGACGTTTATTACCAAGTTGCGAGCACCCTTCTTCTTAAGTTATCAACAAGGGTACTTAAAATAGTCATTTCCTGGGTTTTTAAAAGTTTTCCTAATCTGGTCGATTGGGTTATTTTTGGGCTTTCAGTTGCAAAGTTCTTTCCTTTGTCTTGGAAATCAAGCGTTTCGGGTCCCTCGTTAAAAACCCCTTCCCCTCTTTCTTCCCCCCATGCTCCCGACCCCCCTTCCCTGCCTGAGGGGCGATCGGCAGGTGGTTGTTGCAGTGATGCATGGGGTTGCTTCCAACTCCCTGACACCTCTCGATCCTCCCTCTTCCCCTGCCAGAGCAGCACTGTCCATGCTGCTCCGGATTTCTCTTCCAGCCTCCTACCTATGCCCCCGTACCCAGTTTTGTGCCCTGTTACTGTTTCACAAAATGGCACTGGCAGTGTGGTCATCCCCACCATTTTACCTCCCTCGTACCCCAGTTTTCCCGCCCTACCACCTCAAAACAGCTGCTTTCCCGCCTCTACTCTGCCTTTTCCCACGCCCTCCATCGCGCCCAGCTCCACCCCGTCCTCTGCGTCGATGGGTGTAACCGCGTCGGGACCATCCCTCTCCATTGAGAAACCCATCCCTACCGCGCACCCCACCCGCTCCCTGTCCGTGGTTAGCTCCTCCCTCGCATACCAACCCCCCTCCGGTTTCCACAACACCAGGACCGGAAGTGGCGCTGATGGGGACTGGAAGGAGGCCATCTTGGCTTCCACAGCCACTCACCATCTGGCATCTCCGGCTCGCCCAAACAAGCCTTGACATGCAATCAGGCATTCTGCATCCTCATCAGAAGATGAGAGCAGCGACTCCTCAGACGCGGATTCCCCCTTTCAGTCTGAGAGTTGCTGGGCAAAAATCCACAGGGAGGCCACCCGAGATGAAAACTAGAATTTGGCAAATAAAATCACAGTCTTCCCAATTATCTACAAGCTGGGGAGGAGGTCAACATCACCTCCACTATGGATGCCTCTCTCCTATGAGGAGCTTAAAGAACTGTGTAAGGCTGCCAAGGAGTATGGTCGGGGCTCACATTACTTTAAATATCTTTTAGAAGCCACCTTTTCTGCCCATATTTTGGCTCCCATGACATCAAAACTATTATGAACTGTCTCCTTTCCCCAGCCCAATTCATGCTGTGGGAAAGACAATGGAAGAGGCATTTAAAAACTTTATCAGACACCTATTCAAAAGATGTAAGCCAACCAAATTTGTCAATGATCCAAATGGTGGCAGAAGGAGACTTTCTAAAACCCACAGACCAAGCCCAAGTTTTACCACAAGCCGCACTGCAGGATGTAGCCCGCATTCTATCACCCATCAGGAGCTTGCTCCCAGAAGCTATCATATTGCACTATATGGACGACATACTTATTTGTGCATCAGACCAGACTTACTTAAATGTGACTATGAAAAAAAAACTATTCAGGCCATTGAAACAACTGGTTTTGAGATCAGTCAGGACAAAATTCCGTTTTCCAGCCCTTGGACCTACCTCGGACTCTGGATTCAGGAGTGCACCATCATACCCCAACAGCTCACCATCCGAGATGACCCAAAGACCCTGCGAGATCTCCACCAGCTCTGCGCATCCACTAACTGGGTACATTCTGTGCTGGGAATAACAACAGAGGACCTTGCACCCTTGTTCAATCTCCTCCGCGGCAGCCAGGACCTCGACTCGCCGCGTGCGCTCGCACCCGAAACCCGAGAATCCATCTCCAAAGTCCAAGAGGCATTGTCATCACGGCAGGCACATTGCCATGAGCCAACTCTGCCTTTCCAACTAGCCATCTTAGAGTCACAAGACCAAAAACAAGATGCCCGGAGACGAAGACGATGTAAAGCGCCAAGTCAGCAGCAGCCGAATTGTCCTGTCACCAGGTACACCACCCCCACTCTGCCTCGTGCAGCTCAATCACAGCTAACCCCACTGCTGACAGCCACCAGAGTGCCAGTCCATGCTGGGGAGTCCCTCTTCTGGCTCGGTTTCCTGACGGGCCATGCCAGGAAGGCTTTGCCTCCTTTCTACCAGCTCCGGGATGCTCCAGAAAGACCTGCTCGGACACCGAGGACTGAAAGGATGGGGGCTTTCCCTAAATAAAAGCGTTCTATGGACGTTGGATATTATTTTTTGTTGTGTTACTTATGTTCTCTTGTTTCACGCATTGCCTCCAAAGGGCAGTCGGAGAGGCCTTTTTAATAAATAAAGAAAGGGGAGTTGTGGAGGCTGAAAGCACAGCAAAGAAAGAGTCTGCCTCTCGCCTATGGAGGGAATGCCCTCAGGCACTCCCTCCACATAATGGTTCCTCCCTGTTTCATGCAAACTTTTTGTATCCTATTGGCCCTTCCCCCTTTGTACCGCCCCTACGCCCTCAGATGATTCATTAGTTGTTCTACCCCGCCCCTGGCTCTCCTGTATAAACCCTGCTCCCTCAGTCCCTTCGAGCCATTTCATCCCTTGAGCCCTTCGAGGAAGAATAAACTTCGTCTTGGATCACCACACGTGGCTCCCATCTCGTCCTCCTGCGTCGGCCGAAGAGGAGAGCTCCTGAAAGAGCTGAAATCACTCTCCGCCTGAGAGCGAGCAAGGAGGACGTGCCTGTGCCTTGAGGACGTGCCTGTGCCTTGAAGACGTCCTCCCCAGGACGCTTTTTCAGAAGGTCGCGGCACTCCACCACCGCCCCAGGATCCGCTCCGCATCAGAAAGTTCTCCTGAGATTTGGAAAGACATGTGTCATAACACAGTCCAGCAGAGCACTGCATAGCACGTACTGAAAGCTCATCAGGACAAGGGCAATGACTCTGGGCTCAGCACCCAATGTAAGTGCGCAGTTGATAAAGCATTGAGATAGCAGCATCGTTGTAGATCCTGAAAACTTTGGCTCATGTGCCCCCCAGCATCAGACATCAGCGACAGCTTGGGGCAGCTCTGCCTCCTTGGAAATGTCTCTGGTATATGTGGCCTTTCACTTCATGCAGGAGCTAACTGGAACATGTGACTGGTGTAAGATAGCAGAAGAACCCCAGAATTTTGTCTCTACAAAGGGCAATCAAAATGGAGAAGCCTGTTTGATTTTAGGAATCTGCATACTTTACTAATGGAAGTTGTAGTCTAGAAAGGAAGGCAAATTCACACACATACTAACGTACAAAATTTGTATTTTTTTTCCCCTTTTCTGGTATCTGTTATGGTTTTACCATTGCTTTGTAAATGTGTCTAAAAGCCTGAGGCTGCCCAAAAGCCTCCTAGCTGTTTAAGACACTTTGCAACTGTACATCCTTTTACAACACTACTCATGATCTGGTTTCATAGCTCCAAGGCACAAATGTGGAGCTCTAACAATCAATCTTGGGCTCTTAAATGACAAATTGGGTATGGGCACCATATTCCCTGGTAAAGTAAAAGGAAGTGCCAACTGGTACAAAAAGTGTTAAAATAAACTCGGCCATGTACTGTTTGACCAGCAGTAATGGTATAATCTGCCATGAATTACCATGTGTTACCTGCCACAAGGAGGCAGGATGACACGGTTTATGTGAGCAAGGAGAACTTCACAAAGGGTTTTGCACCCATTCTTGAAGGGAATCCCCTGGGAATCAATGAAGATATATATGTTATGTTGTCAGTTAAAACTGCTAGATGTAGTATTCAAGATTCTTAAAATGCATTTGAATTAGGAGATTAGTGTTCAAGTATTTAGATAGAGCATCAAAAAGAATGGAGAAAAAAAAAAATCTTCTCTCTGTAGTCTTGCACCTGAACACTACTTGAAATACCACTCAGGAGAGCAGTCTATGGGTTCTTCCTTCCAAAGAGTCTTCAGACGCTGGGTCCAGGCAGTCAGCATCTCCTTCCTCTTCTCCTCAGAGACACTTGCTGGAGCATAACAGATGTGAGGTTCAAGGACTTTGACACCACAGAAGTGCATGATTCCATGCTGGATGCAAAAGAAAGGAAGAAATGCCTCAGGAAATATTTACTCTTTTACTTTCATTTGAAGAATATGGAAGATTCAAATCTGTTTCTTTCACCCAATACCAGTCAGGTTCTCTAAATCTGTGCATTTATCAAGAGAAAGGAAGAAAATTGCTGTTAAACACACAGAACTGTGCTCTTTGCATGCTGTATGTCGCTCAGTTTGCAAGGATAAGTGGCAGTCTAAAGTTCATTTTGTGGTTCGAACCTTCTCAGATTGTTCCTGAACTGCAGTGTGTTTCACATATACTTCCATGTTGGTTTCTTGGATTTTTCTTTTTTTTTCTTGGTTTGGTTTTTAAGCTTTTGCCTCTGGCTTTAGCCATATGATCCTGCATGAAGGCTAGTGTCTGTGGAAGTTCAGCTTGCCATTTTCTCTCTGTGTGTTTCTGAATTTAGATTTGTGTTTCATGTTTTTGTCACGTTTACTTGTGAGCTGTGCAGCTGGACAGCTCCTCAGGGGTAAGGAGCTGGTAACTGCAGCGGGGAGGAAACCATGCATCCTACACAAATTGGGTAACCACGGGGAACAGAAATCCTGCATGCTAGAGCTAAAGGAAATCCTGTAACACCAGAGACATTGGAAAAGCTGACAGCAGAAACTTTCCACAGATTGCAAGCTAGAAGAAAGGGGACAAAATAACTTTAAGACTCTATGGACTTTTAAAGTAATCACAGGATTTTAGAGCCCAGTTTATAATTTGAAGATGCTTGGAGCAGGCAACTTAAGTATTTCTTATTATGTTTTGTATAAAATAATCAATAAAACAATTGCTTATAAATAGCTGAAATAGTAAAAATTAAAGCAAACAGTAATCAAATATTCGTATATTTTACCTGCATGGGCCATAGGAGATAGCGAATATCACCTCTGGTTGCATATTTCTCTTTGCTTCCTCCCGTGGTGAAAGAAAACAAGGATAATTTGTCCTAGAATTAGGAAAATGGTGCTTGAGTTAGACATGTTTAAAGAAGAGTGGCTGAATAGTTCAAAAGATATTTGGGGGAACCTGGATGGCACGAATTTCTAGAGGAGGAGGTGTCCTCTTCCTTCTCACATTTTCCAAGGATTGGCAGTTCTGAGGCAAAGACTGATGCCATACAATTACAATGTCTGGGCTTTGGACAGAGATGGGTTAAAAAGAAAACAAATTATGTGTCTGACACCCTTGTGTGAAGGAGGGCTGATCCCTGTTCTTCCTTATGCAACAGTTGGAAAACTGTGGCTGGAAAGCCCTCTGTTACTGTGAAAATATTTATTCCTATCCTCTCTGACTGCAGAAATTTTTCCTTAAGTCCCCCTTCAAACTTGGGCTGGCTTAACCACCATGTTTCTTCTGCCCCTGGGACTATGGTATTAGCCATGTGCTCAGCTTCTCTTATCTCAGTTTTAGCTTCTGTAATCAAACGAATATTTTTCCAGTGCAGTATCCCAAAAGTCTTGAGCCTGTCCATATGCAGCTGTGATCATTGGTGATCATGCCTATTTATGTCAGCAAGGTAGTTATTTCTTATATTTAAAGAAACTGAAATATTTGAAATTTTTAAGAACATCAGAACTAATAGAGATTGACATGCAGTGAAAGAAATCTGAAACTAATATTGATTGTTTTTTGATCCTGTTACCAAATAAGATCTATCAGAGATAGTGGGCCAGGATTTTCGAGGCATATTCTCAGTGCTGTGGGGAATTAAAAATGTGTGATTAGACATAGAGAGATACTGCTCTTGCCAAATTAAAAACAACAAAAAGAAAAAGGTTCAAAGTAAATAGTTGTGACAGAGGCTCATACTCTGACTATTTCAGATTTCTGGTTAAGTTTTAGAGTTTAATACCAAACTTTGACATATAATCCAGAATAGGACTTTGACACCTAGTGAGCCAGTCACTACAGATAAGAGCAGTCCTATAGTGGTAGGACAGGTAGTCCTGTAGTTATAGGAAATGGATTAAATTAAACTGTTTGCAAGCTGTATGCTACCATAGTGCACTCTGATACTCCTAATAAATGATAAAGCTCACAGAGTAGGCCAAAAAAGATTTCTAGGAGATCGCTTAAATCTTTAGGGAATACTGCAGTCTCCTTATATTCTTCCCTCCAGACAATGTGAACAGCATAGAAAATCACTCAGCATGTTACCAAGGCATTATTTCAAGGCAATGTAAAATGAGAGCTTTAAACAACTACCGTGGAAAAGAAGGACCAAGGCCCCACAGAACATGGTGCAAACCTTGACTTCAATAAAACAATTCCAAAAACATACCTGGAGCAAACCACCATCATAAGCCTTTGACAAATCATAAGCAAAGCCTTGGACCAAGACTCTGTCCATCCAGCCCTTCAGGATTGCAGGCATGTTGAACCAAAACAAGGGAAACTAGGCAAAAAGAAAATTACCTGGTTAGCACAGAGAATCTGGGCCACTCTTAGGCCTGGTCTATGGGACAATCCTCTCCTCTGAAGCTGCTCAGATCCTGTATGTGCCTTCTTCCAGCTCTCTGTCAGGACAGGCAGTAACTGGGCAAAAGGAACTGAAGTGCTTTCTGCTTGTGGTTACCTCAGGGCCAGACCTGAGCATCCACAGCACACCAACACCATGGTGCATGTCAGGGCCTCCACCCTGATTAAAGGTGGAATAGGATGAAGTAGGAGGGTGCCATTTAATTCAGATTTAAGACTTTACAGACTCACATCTCCTGTGGCTGAAATGCAGAAGAATCTAATATCTTATTAGCAGGATTGACATCTGGTGATCAGTTCTGATCTGACAGTCTGCTGACAAATGCCAGGGGATCATAGGAAAGACTTCTTTGCAAATCCTGCTGACATCCTGACCACAAATCCCTCTACTGAGAAGAAAAAGACTTCTTTAACACGTGGACCCTTGGTTTCTAGATCTTCCAGTTAGCCCGTGGGACTGCATCCCAAAGCTATCATGTCTTCACGGCATTCTCTTGAGTGCTTTATGGGCTCCTGTGCTAGGCTGCATCACTACCCCATAACCTTTGTACACACTGCACACAGAGGAAGAAATTCTATAAACATGTAACCATATGTGGCTTAATAGAAGGTAAAAACAAAGTGGAAACTGGGAAATCACCACAGCCACTACAAATGGTGAGTTTAGTCTATAGCAAATTTTGAATTCCTTTATGATGCCCTTTAGAGGCTTTTTAATTTTTTTTTTTTTTCTGCACCAGAACACACTCAACTCTTCATAGCATTCTACAGATGGAACGTAGTAGGAAACCACTTCCTTCAGGGCATGCCTTACTGTTCTTATCTGGGAAGCAATAGTGTGAAAATGACAATGACTTACAGTGAAATGCTTAATTGAGATATGGCCCCATCCTAAATTTAATGTAACTTTGGACAGTGGAATACATATAGAGATGTCTAAGGCCAACAGGGTCACAAAGAAATGTAAGTCTACTACTTGCCTTCACAGTACTTTGGGATTTTTCGACACTGTGGTCAGAACTGGCATAGTGGAGAATGGAGATGGGCTGTAAAAATCCATTAGCAATTCCCAGTAGTGCTTGTGCAACTCAGCAACAAATGAGAACAGTCTACTTGGGAAAGCCCAATTCCCTGACCTGGCTGCCTCCTTGCCCAGAAAAGAATCCTTACTCTGCTTTCTGCTAGCCTGCCTGACATCCATGGTCACATAATTCTTTGTGCATCCAGAGAGGAAGTTTGGCCCAGTGCTGGGGAGTTCCTGGGGTTGTTGTTGTTTCAACCTGCATCATCGTGCTACTCAGTTACTGGATTTGCTGTAATAATGACCCAGGTAATTGTAGTACTGCTCTGTAGTTCTTACTGTACCATTACTTAGAGACAAAGTGAACATCACAACTGAATTGTATTTAAAATAATGACCTGAAAAATCAGCAGGTCTGCTTCCTGCACTTTCTTCTGCTCTTCAACCACATCTTTGGACAAACCTCCTCTCTTGTAAGCTTCCCAGGTTTCCACACCATAATTGAACGCTTCTGAGTTGTGCAGGGGACCTGTGGGTAGAAGTGAACAGTGATTCCTTGCCCCCTGCCCAGTATCAGCACCAGAGAAGAGTTGAATGCAGGTTGCCATTCACAGTTCTAAAGTGAGTTACTGCTTTCCATTTTCCCCTATGTTCTTGTCTTTATTGGATATTCAGCATCATCACAGCTGATAGCGACTTCATTTTGAAATGGAGAGGAATGTAGGATCTCAGAGCTCTAAAGCTTCACTTTCCTGTAGCAACATGGGAAGTGCAATATGAGGACCTAAGCTTGCCTCAGAACTCTGGGGATACAGGTGGAAGATTTAAGAGAATGGTGTTAATTGTTCTGCTTCTGCCTTAGGCTTTACTGAGGCCATCATGCACTTGTGAGCACTATGGAGCTGCTTTCCAACCTCTGTAACTGGGAAATTCACCAAGGGATGGGGAACCTATATTGGCCAGCTCTTCTGATTCCACTAGCAGATCATCAGTGTCTAGCAGAAGACAGGGGCAGTTGTAGCCTTGTGAACTAAACTAGTTCACTAAGTCCCAGAATGGCATCTGAAGGCATTTTCCTCCCCATGAGAAAGGGACTTGAGAGATTGATTATGGACACGTGCTAAAGGTTTTTTTACTGCCAGTAATCTCACTGTGATACAAAGTTAATGTTCAGGAGTGGACTTTTAGAAATGCAGATGTCTGTCATTAATAAGTTTCTTATTAATGAAATCAGTTTCTTATTAATCTCTGGATGATCTGAGGGCTGGAGCTCCTCTCCTATCAAGACAGAGAGTTCTGCATGGTCAGAATGGGGAAGTTTTCAGGGAGACTTTTTCCAATCTTTTGATACCTGACGGGGGGGATTACAAGTCACTAGTTTTTGAAAAAGGTGTATTTTGTCTGTTCTCACCAACAATGTCATTTCTTGTTGCTCTGGGCTCAAACTGCATGGCGTATAAATCCGACACGGTGACACTGCAGCCCTGTTTGGTCAGTTCTTCCACAGCAATCTTCAACAAAGATCCATTGAAGGACTTGGGCTCTTGATGTGCATACACTATCAGAACTTTTTTCCCTGGAGGCAGAAAGAAAACCAGGAGACCATTTGGAATCTAGGAGGCAGATGCAGAACAGTTTGTACACTTGGGGCTTGTTCCTCACTCTTTCTGTAGTGTCTTTTCCCAAGGGCACAAAAGCAGTGGAAGCAGAGTGACAGTGGCAGCATTTGACTCCTGCTCAGCAGCAGTGAGTGTCTCCTGGGGCACTGATTGCTGCCTGTGCCCTGCCCAGCAATTCTGTGCTCCTCCTTCTTTTAGGCTTTCTTTACTAGGTGGTACTGGACAGAGGAGGTGTTACATAGCAGGTCACACTGCTCTACATCAGCAAAACACTGCCCCTGCTATTGAGTCAACAAGGAAAGAGGAAATATTTTGTATGAGATAGCAGTTGTTTATAGATAACCAGAGAGCAAAAATTATAAGGATGATTGAAAATGGCAGGGTCTGCAAAACATGCAGCTCCTGGTTCCTGACTGTCGAGACAAAAATTCAGGCATCACCTGAGGTCAGTTGCTCTGGGGCACAGCTTCATCCCAGAGCAACACCTGCCGAGTGACAGGCAAGTTTATGGTGTCAGGGATAACTAGTAGAAGGCAAGCTGAGTATTTGATGAAACAACAACTCATTTTTAACCTAAATGATAAGGGCAAATAATTTCACCAGGGTGCACAGTGTCCATGAAACAAGAGCTATGCAAAAAAGACTATTAAAAAGACTACTAAAACTTGCAGGTCAAATGCTATAATAAATTAAACCTGCCTACAAACTTTTAAAGCCCCTCTATATATGTTACTCTGCAATATAAAGAGCAGTGGCCTCTTTTCTGCCAGCTCCCAGCAAAGAGGGATCTCTAGGAATTGCCTGGAGATGGACAAGCTCCCCATGGTGTTCAATTTGATTCTGCAAAAATGCCTATTTGTTTCCATTTCAGTGGAGCTGGGGGCACTTGGACAGAGTGTTTAAAAGAGACTGGAGTTTTCCAAGGCATCACTTGCTGAAGTAAATTCAGTCGTTTGGAAAAGTAAGATCTCAGTGTCCCAACTAAACACAGCAGAGGCCCCATTCCTGAGGTGCCCAGCGCCCAGGCCTGGAGCGAGCAGCATTTTCACCGCATTTGCTCTTACCTGCCATTGCTGGAGAGGGCTGGGGAGCTTCTCTCTTGATAATCTGGCACTGCCTGAGAACTCAAGGGAGAGATTAGCTGGTGAGAAACATCAGGGACAGGTGCGAGGAGAGTGTCCGGGTGCCGCTCCCGGTCCGGCCGCCCTCTGGAAAGCGGCTCCAGAACGGCCCCGGCCCCAGCGCCAGCCCGGCTGCTCTTATCTGCTCCTCAGGGCCCGGCGCACACCTGCAGCGGGGCTGGGAGCGGCCCTTCACAAAATCACTGAATATCCTGTGCTGGAACGGAGCCATAAGGATCACCGAGTCCAACTTTTCCCGGCCGGGCCGGCCCCAGGGCAGCGCCAGCGCGGGGCGGGATCGGGATCGGCGCCGCCCGCAGCCACTGTTCCGGCTTTTTTCCCTCTGCATCTGGTTTCATTTGATACCCCACAGCTGTGGTTCTTGTACTAACAGTGGCAGTGACGGGTCTGTCCATGCTCTTCACCCCCGTCCACTGGTGATTTTGTGGACTTGCAGCGTGTGCCGGCTGAATCACCTCTTTCCTGGACTGCTCTTCGGGGGCCCGTGTTCAGAAATTGCTCTGTACTTTCACTACTCCCTAGTGGTCTTCTCTGCCCCTTTCCAGTTTTGCTGTATAATTTCTTGAAGTGAGGGAACCGGCTCTACACATAGTTTTCACACTGTGGACATGCCTTGGATATACCCAGTAATCTGATGATTTTTTGCTCTGCAGTTCCAATAATTCCTGATGTAAAATTTGTGCTTTTTGACTGCTATGGAGTGTTGAGTTGATGACTGTGTGGAATTATCTGTCATAATTAGAAGATTTTACTCCTGTGTGGTGTTAGTCAGCTCAAAGCCCTTTATTTTAAAAGTGAGGCTAATCTGGTTGGTTTGTCTCCTATAAGCATCTCTTAAGGTTCACAGAGACTAAAAATAACTTTCACTTGTCTAACCTCCTGAGGACCATTCAGAACACTGTGTTGATCTTATTTCTCATAGAGGTTAGAAACAACTCTTCTGCTCTATGAACATCTTACCTATTGGAGGAATTTGGCACAGGTTTGTAGCTTAAATACTGTTCTTCAGATATAATATAGGTACACTTCCCTACTGGTATCTAAAATACTTTCACTCTTGATTTGTAGCCCCAAACCCTCTGAAGAAGATTAATAACTTTTATTCTCTGAAAATCTAATCAAGAAACTTGAAGAAATTTGATTTTCTATTGATTTTCTTGAGGGGCAGACATTGGACACATAGCAGAGGAGGGTAGAAATGCAGAAATACTTTTATTTTATTTTATTTTATTTTATTTTATTTTATTTTATTTTATTTTATTTTATTTTATTTTATTTTATTTTATTTTATTTTATTTTATTTTATTTTATTTGTCCACTTATTTAGAAAGTTCATGAGTTGGATTTAATTCTCTCTTCATCTTGAGGGAAACCAAACACTCATTCTTAAAGAATGACCCCCGCATCAAATTGCAAGTTGTTTATTCTGGAATGGGTACATCAGTTCTTGTTGAAGCTGTTTCACTGCAGGAAAATCTTTCATGTTTTGGTGAAGAAAAAGAGAGAAAGCAGGCATCATTTTATTACTTTGGCACTGGGATGACCTTGGAACAGGAAAGCTCCAGTCTTCATGTCAAGAATTGCTGAAATTTCTGATATGCAACAGCAGCTGGGTGCTGTAGTGACCCACTGCAGAAGGTGAGGGTAACCCAGGTTCTTGTTAATAAATCCCTTGGGGAGGATTAGAGGGAAACAACATTGAATGGTAAAGAAATGCTTCCTAACGTCCAGTCTGAACCTGCCCTGGCACTGCTTTGAACCATTCCCACTGTCGTTGGATGCAGGAGAGGAGAGTTCAGCACTTCCATCTAAACCACACTTCAAGCTAGCAATGAGCTGAGTCATAAACACAATCAAAGCCATTATAGATGCCACTGTAGAGTACAAACACATGCAGCACTTAGGTTATTGATTTCTTCAGCAATTGAACTAGATGAAAGTTTCCCCCTCCCACTTTATCAAATGGCACAGCACACAATGTTGTGATGCCCAATTGCTGTTGTATAAATTAGTGTGGAAATGTTAATATCATATTTGTGTTTGTATGTGTGCATTTTCTTCATACAAATTGCATACTGTGGGTTAGAGTGCAAGGGAGGGTCATCTCTGTTAGAAAATTAATTAAATAAATGAATTATATTAAAATTTAACCGCGCAGGAACTACTTTAACTATTCTTATGCCTTTTCTTAAGTTTATTGTACACATTGTTCCGTCTCTGGGGTAGTATATCAAGGTTTTAAGATACTGTGTATCTAAAGGATATTTATTGTGCCCTCTAGCGCCAAGTGCGAGGGTTTACCTTCTTAGCAGAAATGAGGCCTCCACCAACGACGAGCATTTAATCCCTAATGTAAATTCTGTCTCAGACAAAACGTTTTAAGAACCTTTGCTGCCAGCGATACTAAACAGCAAGGAAAAACGATGGTAACAAATCGTTAGTGTGAGAGAAATCCTATTTAAGATTAGTTTTCTGTGACTTTCGCAGCGAACACAGCCAATGGAGGAACAGTTCTAAGCAGTAAGTTACTGAGTGAGTGAGTCTGCACTGAAAAAGAAGCAAAAAGGAGAAAGTGAGAAATAATATCCAACAGAAAATAGTTCTTTACCCTCATACGCGTCACAATAACACCGTAGCTATTCCTAGGCTTGTTTTGTCATGGAATGAAGATGACAGTCACGCTTGTATTGATCTTTCTCCTTAGAGCAGAAAAGTTGACGGGCTTGTGCAACAGGAAGGAAGGAAGGAAGCAGGAGGACTGTGTGACTAACAGCCTCTCACTGTGACCTGTTTTCTTCTCAGCCTCTCTGTACGGGTAATGAGTAACAGAAATTGAAAATGGTAACCTCTGAGGTTAACAAGTCTGTAATACAGTCTCTAAATCAAAAGCAAACAGAAACAGGGATAGTGTCCCGGAAAACATCTCTTATCAGCTGTTTAGCTTATTTTTAAACTTTGTGATGTTAAATATTTAACATTGGGAAAGTGTATATACATGAAATATATATCTAAGGCTTTTATCTGTTTGAAACTGAATTGCAGCTTCTGCTAGCAGATTTTTGCCAGGGTTTAAGAGGACTAGTTCAGTCAAATACAAATTTGTTACTTTCAAATTTTTAATCCCTTCTGTAATTTTTGACTGAGGAGTCTGGCCTGAGATGCTCTTTTGAAGAGAGGCTGAAGTTTCGAATCTGACTATGAATTCAGTGTTTGTCTGTAAAGCACAGTGTATCTAGGATTTGTCTTTGCATCTGAATAATGAGAATCTTTGCTAAATGTGACTGTCTTTCTTTGCCCCATTTGTGATAGCAAAAGGCAACAGGAAGTGTCTTCACTCTCCCTCAACTACTTGTGGGATATTTAATTTAAATATAGAGTGAAATTAATACTAACTGGTACTTAAAGAGGCAATACATATGCCGTTTAATTTCAGGGCATGGTACTTTATAGAGTATTTGAACTGAGAATGACAATGCATTAGCTATGATATTAAAAAAATTGAATACATCTGAGCATAATTTTCTGAGAAGGTATTTTAAAATCTGATTATATTCTGCAGCTCCACCTATCTGACTTGGAACGTAAGATAGAAATACAGTCTTAAAGATTGTGGGCTTTTTCAGGAGAGAGGTTAAGAAGGGACCAAGTAGATTTTCTATGCAAATAATTCTTCCCTTAGATGAAACAAGAACTTGGAACATAAGATAGAAATACAGTCTTAAAGATTGTGGGCTTTTTCAGGAGAGAGGTTAAGAAGGGACCAAGTAGATTTTCTATGCAAATAACTCTTCCCTTAGATGAAACAAGAACTTGGAACATAAGATAGAAATACAGTCTTAAAGATTGTGGGCTTTTTCAGGAGAGAGGTTAAGAAGGGACCAAGTAGATTTTCTATGCAAATAACTCTTCCCTTAGATGAAACAAGAACTTGGGAGACCTGTTTTAATAGTCATTGCACATCAAAATTGCTTTCTATACTTATTGTAAGATTTGCATTTTGCATTCTATTATGGAGAAAACAACATATATCACGTTGGCATTCTGTTTTCCTATCCAAGCTGATGCTTCTTTACTTTTGAAAAATGATGCTGGAAAGGAGACCAGCTGCTGGGTGATATCTGTTGTGGTGGGGGATAACAATTCTATACAGCTGATCAACCATAGAGAGGCAGCAGAACATACCTAATGTGCAGCCTCTGGTGAGTCCAGTGATATGCAGACATATCTAAAGCAACTAATTTTAGAAGCAATTAATTTTAGATATTCTTTCCAAAGGAATTTTTACAGGTTCCTCTTACATGCCAGAGTACCAGTCTGAAACATCTGCTGACAGGTCTCTCTGTGTACCTGCAAACTCTGTGGGGAGAAAAGCCAGGGAAATGAAGAGGGAGCAGCCACTTGCTCAGTGTGCAATGACCTCATCCCGGCAGTTTGTTATGGGACGTACTCATGACAGTAACTTGATGATTGCTTTCCAGTTACTGTCCAGCCTTTCATTAATTTGGAATCAAGCTATGATATGGGATCAAGTCCTGTACAGGAACACACCATCCAGTGAGCTGAGCAATAGCCATCCTGGTAAAAGAGTCATCAAAGGAAAATTGTTTTAACACACCGTGTCCTGCCCAGGTTCAAGATTAACAACCTGACATTGGAAATAGTGAGCAGCTCAGTGACAATTGGCTTCAAAACAAATCCAACTGCTTAGCCAGAGCTCAAAAGAATGATGTTATGCAGAAGACATAATTCTGGGGGGAGGTCCCTCGGAATTTCCGCCAAAACCAGATTCTCTAAGGCTTCAATAGGAGCAAAGCAACGTTTCATTTTCTTTGGTGCCCTGACACCGAAAAATTGAGCCTGTTGTGAGAGACAGAACAGTCAGGACGGCGCTTGCCCTGCCGAAGCCCAGCTGGGGGTGCTGGAGCGCCGAGAACGGCACCGCGAAATGCTTTAAACTCCCTGAGCCGAGCGGAGCAGCAGATCCACCCCCATACCAGTGTTTTCTCCCTTGGGGCGGGGGGCAGTTGCAAGGCAAATAGGGAATTAATAAAAATCCTTTTTTTTTCCAGGTGTGGCTCTGCTGAGCAGCTATTTTGATACTTCCACCATCCTTTCTTGGTCTATTTTATATGTCAGATGAAGAATTTAGGCATCTTGGGTTTCACCTATGCATTTAACAATTTACTCATAGAACAGGTAATGTCATCATAGTACTTGATACAAACGAAGATTAATGATTTATGTTTGATGGATAGGCAAACTGATGCTTAGAGACTAAGGGAGACTCGACAAAAAGATACAATATCAACCTCCATTCTGCCTATGGACAAAACTTTACCCCTTTAAACTGTGTGTTGCCTAATCAGTTGCGCTCAAAATCCACCTGGAGAAAACTTTCTGACTTAGGATTTGACCTGGAAGTTTATAGGTAACGATTGTGTAGTGTGAAGCTCAGGGAAAATCCCTGGAGCCAGAGCTGGGATCCAAACTCCTCTCTGCACTACCAGGGCCAGCCAGCAGGTCGCAGCCGTGCTGTGCAAGAGCTGCTGCTGCTGTCTCAACTCTCTTCTGCAGATGGGAGCCCCTCCAGCACGGAGGTGCCCTGGGTTCCCCCTGCCCTCACCTCCTGCTCTTCTACAGTTTCGTGGGCCTTGGTGGCTGAGCTGCCCTGAAATGTGAAACCTACGATAAAATTATCTCCAGGGAGACAGGGTTTCATTTCCAGTCTTAATCATTGGGCTGTAACATAAAAGGGGAAAATTAAAATAATCAGCACGTGCACACTTGGGAAAAGATATGTGCCAGTTTCTATGTATGGTAGTGGAGGCCTGTTGGTAGTTGTCCCCTTGGGATGTACCAGATTGGTTGGGAAAGCAGATGATTCAAGACATATTCCTGATATTACTTGCTTTTGCATTACAGTTGGCTAGCTGCAGATAATCTGTCTCTGTGGCCCTGTGACTTCCAAGCCCGAACCTCTTTGCTGGGATGTCCATGTTGGCTCTTCTCTCTCAGTCAATGGACCCCGTGCAGGCTGCAGCCAGCAAAGGGGCTGTCCTGGGGAGCAGCTGGGGTTTGGTTGGTGGCCCCCTGGAAAATGACTGCTCACATCCCAACCTTTTAGCCCCTGTCCGCTCAGGGCCCAAGTGCTGTCGTGGGCTGCTCTTGGGCTGTGATTCTCTGGTTTATAAATACTAGGTTTATAACATTAATATACAATATAAGCCTTTGCACGGCTGGGGTGTTGCTATATCTCACAGCTACTCCCGCCCTCTCAGGATCCCAGTCATGAGAGGTGTGAAAGGGTAATCTTCACAGAAACTTAACCACTACCCATATATGCCTCATGCAGGGAAAGGAAGAGGGCTTTCCCACAGAAGGTGTTCTTCCAGTACAGGGGCAGACCCCAGCCTGGTAAGCTGCCCTGAAGGATAGAATATTACGATTTTGCAGAATGACCAATACAAGGTTTTGGCAATTGACCGAGTGGAGGTTAGAACGATGCAAAATTACTTATTCATACAAGTTATTGTTAATTCAATTAATGTTTTGGGAGTTCAATTTGAGAAATATTAAGTTTGTTGCTATAACATGAACTAAAGTTCACACAACTCAGTTGTGTGAATTATTTTGGATTGCTTCTAGCTTGGTCTGCATGAAAGAATTGGCAAAGACTTGAGTATGGCTCAGAAAGGTCTGTCCCAGGCATTAGTCTAAGGGACATTAGTCATACAGCTCTATGCACACTTCTTTTTTTTCATGTTGGCCTGGGGTATCCCCATTTGCTCCCAGACCTCCTACACAAAAGGCAAAGTTACTTCCTTAAGCACTCTAACTAGTAGTGCAGATCCACCACTGCTGTCACAGAGCCCTCACATTTGAGAATTACTTCCTTGCCATACATTTGTGCTGCCAGCCTCTTCCCCTCCCCCTTTCTTCTTTGCTACCTGCAGTATTGCAAACCCCAAGAGCAATGAGCAGAGCTGAGAAATCCCCCAAACTCAGTTATCCGTGCAGCTACTCAGCATGACTCTCACAGCACTCAACATGTGCATTGCTTCCCTCGTTGGGTTTTTTGACCTTTTCTGTGGCCTATTGTCATCTAGCATCCTGTGTTCACACAACCTCACAAGCCAAATTAGTTTGCTCTGGGATTAATTTCTGTGGCTCAAGGGCTCGACCTGACAAGTAATGTAGCAGCCGACAAAGCTTACAGCAAAACCCCAAGCAGAAAATTGAAAGAGAGATAAGTTCCTTTCCCTCTCCTCTCTCTGCAAGCTCAAATGCTCAACCTAAAGGATTCTCCATACTGTTTTGGATAAAGAGACATCATAGCCTTTTCTTCTCTCTTTTAATTTTTCTGTCCCATAACAGAATCCCTCACTACTGCAGTTTTACTTTGTGGGAAAGCAAGGTATGAGTAATTTCTTCCCCCTCTCCAACTACTGTGATGATAGCCCAATTGTTCCTGGAAAAGTGTGCATTAGTGTTTGTGATAGTGAATGCACAAATATGAAAAATTGTTGTGGTTTAGAGGCAGGACAGTCAGGGGAATATGTGCAAGTCTGAGAAGTAAGAAAAATTCATTTCTTCCACTGACAATCTCCTTGGCCATGGGAAAGTTGCATAGACTCCTGTTTTGAACAGTCATTCACTCAGGTTTATTTATCTTGATTTTTTGGATGCCTATCTTGAAACAGATGAGGTGGGAGCACCAAAGGGCCACTCAGCCCCTGCCTCAGCATATTCAATAGAGAACCCTTGGCAACAGGCACTCATGAGAGTAAGCTCAGGTTGAGCACTCAGAAACAAAAGGCTACTTTTGAAAGAAGGTCTTTAAGGCTAAGGTTATGAAAATTCTGGTTATCATGAATGCTTATTTCAAAAGGTCAGCTAGTGCCCAAGATGAGTGTTCCAGGAGACTGAGGGGAGGAGGGGTATCTCCCCTGCTGCTGCTCTTTCTCCAGAGAATCACAGTCCCCAAGTGATATGAAGGCTGACAGCATTCTGCCCTGCTTGAAAAGGGGCCAATGGTGACAAAGCTTGGATGCACTCTGCTCAAGAATACCTTTGCTGTGACTGAATGTTGCTCCACAGCAAAGCTGTGAATTATGATGGTTGTTTAAAGCTGATCTTAGGAGGCCTTGCTGACACGTAATAAAGTTATCTCTTCAACCAAGGTTATTTTAACTGTAAGAAACAATATGAAAAAATAAACAGAAATATGCGAGAAATGGAAACGAGAACATGCACTACATGTTCTGAGCTGTGTAAATGAGTCATGGAACTGAGTTTTAAAAAAATATTAAGGTAATATAAACCTCTGTGGATAGCTAGTCCTCTGCTTTATTAGTGATATAATAGGATTTGAACAGGAACATTTAGCCTGGGACTAACAGAAACCAATTTCTTCCTTTTTTTCCCCTACCAAAATCTTTAACCAAGATGTGCATACACAGTTCTCCTTCAAACATCTCTGTTTCATGGAAGACTTCAAACTTTTTACTTCATCTGTTGCAGTACTGGCAGGTTTGGATATAATGGATACATAACCTGATGGTTTAGGGATCACACTTGGATTGCTCTGAGCATTGCTCTATCAATATCATAGAACAAATGCTGAGCTGCTTGCATAACCTCGTAGGTGTCAGTGGTTTTGCTGCAGAGGCATATAGTCAAACCATTCTCCCAAGCAACGTGTTCTGAAGCACAGTAGTGTTCTCAGGCCTGCTGGAAACATGCCAGGCTTCTGCTGAGCCTTCCACGTGCTGAGGCATGACTTGGAGTAAGGCTGTGTGAATATATTGCCTGCAGTATTCACTAATTGTAATGGTTTCATCCCTTATGATGTAGTGACTAATTTCTTTATTTGCATGGACATGGCAGGCAATGTTCCTAAAGCTCTTCTTATGGTTTCTGATGAGGGCTGATACTTGGTTTTATAATGCCCATGTCCTCTCCTCATGACATTGCTTCTGGAAAGTCTTGCTCTCAAAGACAAATTTAAATTGAATTTTGATTGCCATATCCAGCCTCCTTGCTTGACTTGCTACCCTGGAGCAGTATGAAACTCAAAATCATTATTTCACTGTGTTAAAAGGTCTCTAGAGAAGAATAACACTGTGATAGTTCTTTGTGTAGTATATAGCATCTATTATTTGCTTTCTCACTTCCACAACACAATTGTATTTTGAAAAACTGCCTGTTTAAAATTACATGCTGGGATTCATACAAAAGATTATGAAAATACCATTTGTTTGAAACAGATGTGGGACTGCATGCTTGTGTATGTCTCCAAGATCTCTGTGTGTGAGCATGTTGCTGACAATTTTTTTTATCCATACCATCCCTATTCAGCAGATGTACTGAACACTTGCACCATTCACCTAACTCTAAACCCTACTGTGATCTCTTCTTGGGGTGGGGAATCTGTGTGATGAGAAGGAAATGGCAGTGGTCTAGTCAGATGTCTAGACTGCATCATTTTTTCCTGGCCCCCTGCAGAATTTTCAGGTGAGGGCTGTGTAGATGAATAATTTTAGATTGAATGTGTGCTACACAACATACTAACCCCTCTGTGCTACAGGACGTGTTGTGCAAAGGGTGAGATGGCTCAGAGCCAGTAGCATCTAAAAATGTGGAAATCATGTTGCAGCAGTGCTGCCATGTGTTAGGGATGCTGCTCAGGAAAGTTTCCTCTGGCTTCCCCTAGAATTAGAAAGACACATGCAGAGCCAAGAGTTGAACTGCAGCTTGTGCAAGTCTGGGCTCTGGGATTTAAAGATTAACTCTGTTTTTCCCAGAGTCCAGGACTGCACAGTATCATGTGCCAAATCGAAGTAATAATTTTGGCTCTTAACTGAAAAATGTGGGTGTGTGGAGAGAAATGATTGTATGTAAGTGATGTCATGCAATGTGAAAGAAGAGAAAGTGAGCCTTTGTTTCCTTCTGTACATGATTTTCCATATAGAGCAACCTTTGCTAGATTCAGAGATAGTACAGGACTCACAGGAAAACAGCTGTCAGCATGAAAACCAAGAACAAGTCTTTGTAAGATCCAGAATCAAAACTAAATAACTTGCATGAAAATAAGACTCTGAGTCTTGGATGTAAATATTTACTACTGAAAATAAATTAAATAATTGTTTTATCAACAGAAAGGCTCATCCTATACCGGTACAAGTCTTTACTCAATCTTAACATTTTAATATCTGTGGGGTATGAGGTTTAAGCACTCAGCTGAGTTACCTCAGTAGGTAATGTCGCCTTTTACTGTTTGATAGCCTGTGTTTATAAAGCCTACATATGCATTCCAAGATGCCATTTCCGTTACCTGCATAATTATCTTAAACGTTACTGGCAGTTTCTAATGTCAGAAGTACTTACAGAGTTTAAGAGGGCCTGGATTAGCATTAATTAGAATAGCTAACAGTTACTGGAGTCTAAGTACACCTGCAATTATAGATACCTCCTCTATAAGAATGAAGCCAAAAGATTTTAACCCAGTTTTTAATGAAGTTATATCTCCGTGTTTGTATTCCAAAACTCTACCTTGGAAATGAAGCCATATTCAGAAAAAGTCTCACATTTTAATCTCATATTTGTAATCTGAAAGATGGAAGGATGGGCTGAATTTCTTGGGATTTGCTACTGTTGCTAAATCTAAGAAGAACCTAGAGACAGAACTTCAGTGTATGTACCTCCCCAGTAGGTGCATCTGTAGAATTTGACCCATGGAACACTGTAGTTTAATATGCCTAATAAATAGTATTAGGAGACTCTTGGCAGTTGTCTCTATTAAAAAACAAACACACATCTCACAATCTGTGTCAGTCAACACTTTTATGGAGGAGCTGTTGTAGAGGAGTTGAGATCAGGTCTGTTCCATACTGTGTGTTCCATGTAACTACTGGGGGGCGGGAAACGGGTAAAAAAAAGAAAAAAGCTTTTCAAAGTACTCGCCTTAATACTGAGCCCTGTGAATGAAAATCCTGTACAGCGAATTGATTGCATCAAACTGCAGCCTGATTCTGCAGCTTCTCACTTACAATGCTGGCTTGCAAGAGCTCCTGCAAGAAGAGCTTGTGAAAAAGGAGAGGTTGCTTAAAGTCCCCTTCCTTCCTTCCTTCCTTCCTTCCTTCCTTCCTTCCTTCCTTCCTTCCTTCCTTCCTTCCTTCCTTCCTTCCTTCCTTCCTTCCTTCCTTCCTTCCTTCCTTCCTTCCTTCCTTCCTTCCTTCCTTCCTTCCTTCCTTCCTTCCTTCCTTCCTTCCTTCCTTCCTTCCTTCCTTCCTTCCTTCCTTCCTTCCTTCCTTCCTTCCTTCCTTCCTTCCTTCCTTCCTTCCTTCCTTCCTTCCTTCCTTCCTTCCTTCCTTCCTTCCTTCCTTCCTTCCTGCCTGCCTGCCTTCCTTCCTGCCTGCCTTCCTGCCTGCCTTCCTGCCTGCCTTCCTGCCTGCCTTCCTGCCTTCCTGCCTTCCTGCCTTCCTTCCTGCCTTCCTGCCTTCCTGCCTTCCTGCCTCCCTCCCTCCCTCCCTCCCTCCCTCCCTCCCTCCCTTTGTATTTGCCTTCCTGAGGGTTATGCTGAAGGACTCTGAAAAGAATAGACTTTGAGCTCACTTAGAAAATGCCACAAAAATGGTGGAGGCTGCAAGAAGGGATTAAAAAGGGCCAGATCCTGAGCAGCCTGGCAGCCATGTAGAAGCTGGTCCCGGTATAACTGTGGTATCTTAGCACGTGTATGGTACAAGCTTTTGAAAAGGAAGTTGTGAGAGAAAGCAAAGGGACCACATACATTATGAAATTACATTATGAGTAACAAAAGTACCACCAAGTCTGTGGGCCCCCCTTTCTCCAGGATCTGTTTGAGCCTTCATTTCCTGGTATCTGTATTCTGTGACTGGGCATTGTTTCATTTCCATGCCTGTTCAGAAAATCCTTCTCTTTTTGGTGGCCCAGATTGTCTCACATATGAATAGTGCCACAATGCTCCCTGTGGTGGCTTACCAACATGTTGGCCAGGAACAGCCCAGTGCCAGTACTAGCCCAAGGATGTCAAGGCTGGGTAGAGGTAAATAAAAATGGGAGATGAAATATGGTGGACCTTAGGAAAGCCTTCAGATACTTTTGGGGTAACAGAAGAATGGTGAAAGCAATTGCTACTGTTTCCCTGATGGTTGCTGCCTCTCTGAGGATACTCATCCCTTCATCAGTCTCCTGCATTGCTTTCCAGGGCTTCAAATAAGATAAAATTGGCCACTTTGACATCCCCCTGAACCTTATGCATAACACCTTTTCCTTCAATTCTTCAGAAATTGAGTGAAGCCGTACAGTTATCATTTTACTATTCTTATATTTCCTGGGCCCACCATGGTCCCAGCAATGGGATTCGGTGTTGGGTTTTCCAACAGGCAGTGAATTGACCACACCTGTATTGTGATTTTAATCTAAATGTCAAAGAAAATGCCAAGATCCATAATCTCACCTCAGAAATCTAAATAGGTACATAATGTTGTCTTGTATCAATATTACTGCCTTCTTGTTCTATTGCTTTAGAAGAGCTTTGCTGGAATACAGAGGTATTTTATGGAGATTTGAGAAAATCTCAAGTTTACTGATGAGTGTGAAGTCTTGCTGCCTTGAAACATGAGTCCCCTGGGTTGGAATGGCTGAGTTCTGAGGAGAGAAAAAGCTAAAAAACCTCATCTCTTAAGAAATTGATTAGTGGTTTGAAGGAATTCTAGAATTCTGCAAGACAAACATGAGATGATGCCTAAACCAAAACTCTAGTAATTTATTTTGAAACCAAATAAAAAAACCAAAAAGATCCTAAAATCTCATTATGTCCTTTTATTAAAGGATAACATTATCTTCTAGAGAATTTTTATGTGTCCTTTTTTAAAAATTAAACCAGTATGATTTCCTCTTGATCTCGAGTTCAATTTGTGACTGTTACTAGGAGGAAGTCTGCTGCTGATGTTTTGCATAAAGTTATACTGTATTGCTGATATGTTACAATTTATACAAATTGAACTTCTGCCAATTACTTGTATGCTCACCATAAGAAGCTGAATGTTGATGTCAAAGACAGATCAGAAATAGGACAGTGGTGTACTGATGGACTGCCTCTGGTGGGTGATTGTTTTGTTTTGGGTTTTATGGTTTTTTTTAACACAAATTCAGCGTGCTAAGAAATTTTTCATTGAACTTTCTGTAATTAATTCAATTTAATGTCAAGGCTTGGATTTGTAGATGCTACTCTAGTCCCTTTCAGACCTGGCTAGAAAATCAATCACTATGATAGAGAAACTAGGGATTTCCCCATCAAGGGAAGTGCCCACTTGATGGTGAAGCAAGTCTAGACCCATGTCTTGTTTAGAGACATGTGAAAAAATTTGCCCTCTGGCATACTGGCTCCAGGAAAATCATTATCCCTCCCACTCTTCCTGTGCAGTTAGGGGGCTGGGTATGTTACAGATGTTACAGGAGGCACCTCTTCTTGCCTTGTTGCTTCAGGTGTGTGCCAGGCATAGTTTAGTCGTATCCAAGTCTCCCCTGAGATAGTGTGTAAGATTAAAACCAGCACATCTCTCCAGCCACATAAATTTAGCTTAATCTTTTGTGAACTTCTTTTCCTTTTAGTCCCTACATACATATGCATATGCCCATACTTAGATGAAAAGTGTGTACTCTCATATGTAATAAAAGTAAAATACAGAGTATAAGGCCTGCATGAAAGCACAGAATTATCTTTTTTTCCCCCAAAGTAGAATTTTTTGCTAAATATTTGCTATTAGCAAATGCAGCAAAGATGAGGTAGCCATTTCCCCTTAATTTATATAATGCATATTTCCAAAAGGTCCAAAAGTTTGATACATTGACTGCATATAAACTTTTAAAAACTTGAACTGAAATTAATACCTTTCTACTCGTTCTGTGACCTTGGACCTTTCATGGCTGCTTGGTAGACTCACAGATGCTTTTTACAGAGAGGGTTTTTCCTCCATCTAGAACTGTAGTTCTTCAGTTTTTTATTCATAGGGTTTACACACTTTCCTTTCTAAATAATTCCTTTTCCTCCCTTGCATTATTAGAAAATTTAATTTCATGGTGATCACTTGGGAGACTCCATAAGCACTGCTTTTTGAAATATTGCAAATATACAGTAAGGTAAATTAGTTATGTAAATTTAGGAGTTTCCTGGCAAAGTTGAAAGTAATCATCTCACATTTATAAAGTTCCATTCTTTACCAAGGATCTAATGGTTTGCCAAATATACAGGCAGATGACAAACAGTATTAAATGTGCTGAATTATGGTATCCAGTTGGCTTGAGAAGAAAGTTCTGAATTAAATTGCACTTCAATTTTATTTCAAGTTGACTTAAATGGGAATCCATAACTAATGGTTTGAATTGACCACCATTCTGACTTTTACAGCCAACATTTGCCAAAACTGACAGAAGATCCCTGATGTGTTTTCACTCCTTCACAGGGCAGTAGGACAGGGTTTTTAGCTCATTGTTCCTGAAGGGAGGTTGCCTCCTGTGCAAGTCCCGTCCCTGTGCTTGATAACTCCCATGCCGATATGAATGAGATCCAAGGCTGTGCTATGGAATTGTTCCTGAACAGTTGGTTTCACTGTGAACTGTGCTCTCAAGCAAGAGGAACATATTCTACCAACATTTTCTGGTAACCCACAGCACCCACATCCTCTGCAAGTGAGAGGCAATAGGTAACAAGGATGATAAAGGTGCTGCGTATGCTCCCTGCAACTCACAGGTCATGATGAGGTCATCAGTGATAGAAAACTCCTAAATGTTACCACTCGGCCACCCCTCTTCCCCTCGCCTGGGCTTTTTCTTTGAAGACCACATTAAAGGTTGTAAACAAAATTTTATGTTTGTTTTATGGTATCTGAGTTACTCCACTGGCACAGTATTTGATATCTACTCTGGTGAAAAATAAATTGTTCTTGCATTGGGCTTGACACAATTATGAAATAAGTTGTCCAACACTCTTCAGAGGAAGTCTGTGGCAAAACAGCTTTGGATATCTTGCAAGTGCCACAAATTCGAGATCATCTTTAATAATTTTTTGCTTCCCTCCAGGTTTTGAGTGAGCAGTAATAGAATGACAGCAAAATGCAAGGTTGTAAAGAGAAATTTATCAGGGACCAGTCAACAAACTGATGACAGCAAAGAAAATAGAAGTGGCCCTGCTGTGGAAAGTTTTTTTCATTCTGTGTGCTAGGAGGAATCTGCTTCCTGGTTAGTGTGTATTGTGTGACATTTCTTTAAATAGTTGTCATTATCTGGTGAGTTTTCTGATCTGAATTGATTTGTGGCCCTGCTACAACAAGTAGATGAACTGATGTTTGTATCAATAGAAAACAGTTTGTATGAACCCAGAGTGCTAATGGAATTTCTTTAGAAGATGTTAGGCTTGGGCATGAAGGAAAGGCATTTAGATTATCTCAGAGGTTTTGGAAAATGTAAGCTACTTGGTTACCCCCATCTGTATCTGGTAGTTGGTCATTCTCTTCAGTATTTCAGGACAACAAGAGACTGAATGTTCAGTGATACCTAAAGTGAGGCTAATTTTGGTTGGAAGAGACTGACTTGCTTTTCTCACAGGCTTGTTTTCCCGATGGTAGTTTCTGGACTTTCCTTTCCTGGAAAGTTGTTCTCTGTGGCTTGGATCTCGTCACGAGCTTTCTCTCCCATCTGGCACTCTCAGGAGCTAAGCCAGCATTCTGCCTCGTCTCACTACTCCCACTCAGAAGAGTTTTCAGAGCAAGGTAGAGCTGCACATACAATTGCAAGGGGGTCCTTTTTCTTAACTTAGGATAGCACTGTAGAGATTTTCCACTCTTTTTGTGTGGGTACAAATGCTTTGCACAGTCTGGTTGACAGGTCCAGTGTGGCCACTTAAGGAAGTGGAGAAGGTGGCTGTTATGTCTGGTTTTGTATCTGAGTTCAAGTGGCAAAAAAATCTGGCAGACCCTTCATTTGCCACACAGCTACTGGCTTCCAGGAGTAAGAAACACATTGTAGCTGGTGAAAGAAAGGTTCACCTGTCTGAAGTCTCAAAATAAATCCTTGTTTGTTGGTGACAACTGGCAAATGTCTTCTGGGGGACATCATGAATGGGGAAGCACAGGTCTCTGAGAATTTGCCCTGAGGGTGACTTGTAGAGGGGCAACAGAGCAGCAGATGGTGGAGAAGAAGATTCAGGTGTTTTGAGGGGTTTTGGTATAGGGGCATTAGACTGGACACAGCTGCTGGTTTCACCCATAACTGTGCTACTCATGACAAAGTTATTTGAAGATACAATGTAAGCATATTTGAGTAAAACCATGGAGCATTTACTCTTGCCTTGGCATTTAGTACTCAAACTTGCTGCGTAGCAGTTTGAAATAAGTTATGTACGAAAGACTGCTATGGCAACAGTAGGCTCAGGGTGCATGTCAGGCTAACCACTCTGATGCACTGATGGCTCTTGCAGAGCTTGACTTGGGTCTTTCACTGAGGTAAACCAAGGCATGGCCATTTGGAATGATCACCACCTGGATCTGGGGTGTTTCTTCACTGAGATTTTTTGGTGTGTTCAAATCCTCAATGGAGCAAGACTCTAGGAGAAGGACAACAAACAGATTACAGCTCAAAAGGCTTGACCTGAGAACCTGCACATTGATCTCGCTGCACTACTTAGTAGAAGAGTCATATTTCTTTGCCATGGGTCTAAATATTCCATTATATTGTTTGGTCACTGCTTATTTCATCAATCTGAAGAGAATGAGAGTATAATATGGACCCAAATTTTTCCAGGCAAGACTGGTGTCAGTAAAGTAATGTTCAGTCTCTAACTAATATTCATTTTACTGCTTTATTGGCTTTTATAAAAATAAAAATGTTTCTTAGTGCAAAATAGCAAAATAACTGTTTTACTCTGACCGGCATTTTTACCTTCTAGGATTTTTGGTTTCATGATTGAAGTTCATTTTTTTCTTTGGTAATGAAGTTACTATTAAAATATCTGTACATGCAAAAGAAGAGAATATTAAAAGGGAGTTATTGAGATTGATATTAATTTTTAATTTGCTTAGTTTTTGTATTCTTCACATAAAAGCCCCTGATTTAGACTGTGACAGGATATATTGACAGACACCCACAGGAAACTATTAATACAGATTTTTTTTCCCCCTATAGCTCTTTCTCAATCATGCCTTCTTAAAATAGGGGGAGAAAGTAGTAACTTTCCATGGATTAGTATCTGTGGCATAAGGACCTAGTGGAAATTTTTCTTCTCAAGATGCAGTGTAGAGACAAGAAAGGAAGTGGGATATCAAGTTGGAAGCTTCAGGATCTGATTAAGATACAGAATATGTACGTTATTAATTACAGTATTTTTCTGAATCTTTATTTCATCACTGACACAAGAAAAAAGGCAAAATTGGAATTATGGGTGAAAGAATTCACACTATGTAGTGTATGTCCACTGAATTGCAGCTACAAAGTTTACTCTTCAAAGAAATAATCCAAAGTAAAGAATATTGGTTGCACTACTTCACTGTAAACAAAAGATGTCACTATCAGACACAAAAAGCCCTGAGATAATTAAGGTTCATTCTGAAACTATTCAGATCTTACCATTAAGCTTTAATGATTATTTTTAGTTTCTTTCTTTCTACAAAGGGAAACCACTGAAGACACTCTGTGAAACTACTTAGTCTGAAAAAAAACCCAAAACCCCTACCCCAAATTCTGCTTCAAAATGTTCCTTTTTTGATAGGAATGTTTATAGAAATGCTTCCAAATTCCTGTAAATGCCCCCACATTTCACACATCACACCACGTGAAGCTGTTCTTGACCCCAAAGAAGATGCAGCTGAATCATTAAACCAAAATGAAAGATTATGGAGAATAGAAAGTGTGTGAATTGTGAGGACAGAGCACAGTATAAAGCGGAACAAAAGGGGAAGTTTCAAAGTAGTAGATATTAGAGAAAAAATTACACCAAATGAAGAGATTTTCTTCTGCTCTCATCCATATTTCAGTAAGGTTAAAGTCAATGCAGTAGAACAATGTCAGATGCAGCATGGATCTCAATTTTCATGATCGCACTGATATCAAACTCCTATTGACTCTTCAGGAGTAGGACTGGATTCATGTGTTGTAATGAGGCTAAGCAACAGGGCAGAATTTTCACAAAAGGAGCATCATTAACAACAAAAATGCATCTGCAGACACAGCTAGACCCCTTCCAAGGTCAGTTGGACTGACCTATCCCACCCTCTTGTTCTGAGTTTCTTCCTCCAGAAATATCTTGGGCTGGATATGAAAGTTGTTACATGGGCCAACTGTTCCTGTTCCAGCTTTCCTGAGAGTTTCATCTCTCCTCTCTGCTTCTCAAGTCTGATAGAGCAGAATGTGGTCCTCAGGTTTTCCTCTGCCTTTATTGAGGCTGAACTCCCAGAAGTCCAGGACATTTTGTCAAAACCAGTCTTAGGTAGAATGCCATATCTGCATGCGTGATCCTCTTTTTCCTCGCTTCCACTTCTGACTAGGCATCCTCTGCTGGACTATTGAGATTCTTGTACTTATTTTTCAGTCTTTTCTTTTTGTGTTGTTTAGTTTTTTCCTTCTTTCTGAAGGGTGAGCACAAGATTTAGGGAGGAGGTAGTTCATGGGAAGAAAATAATTGTCTCTCTGTTAGTCCCTTGGGGAATCTTTTCAAGGCTCAGCACAACTGGAGACTTGCATTTATTTCTCTGTGAGCCCTGTCTCTTCTGGGGAACTTCCCCATTTAGGGGGAAATCCACATTCAGCCACAGCTGGGGGAGTCCCAGGCAGCTGGACAAGAGGTGAGAGGGGTGTAAAGGGCCTAGAAATTCCTTCAGAGAAACTAAGGCATGTCTCTAGGCAGTCTTCAGTGCACACCAGTAGATGCAACTGAACTTGGAAGACCTGTAGACTTGAGTCTTAGCCTACTAGTTGTCCCATGATGAAACAAGCTGGCCATCTTGTTCCCACTCCCTGGAAATAATGAGTTTGGAAAGTTGGTGAAAGCAAGTTGTGGAAAGTGATGGGGACTTTTGCTTCTTAAAGTAGTGGGGAAAATCTGTGTGAACATGTTGGGGTTTCATCAGATGAAAGGAGAGGAGGCCTCTGATATTTGCAGAATGAAAAAATAAAGCTTAGGTTCACTAGTTGGGATGTAGGAATTTCATGTACCAGATTGGATCACAGACTAGTGAGACATTATGCAGGGAAGATATCTGTATATGTGTCAATATATGGGCAGGTACAGTGTGACAGGAACCAGGCCCTGTCGCTCAGCTGCTCGTGAATACATCTAGAAATCAAAACCATTCTTTCCATATTTATTTCCAGGTCCAATTATGACTACAGATCACTGGGTCAAGCTAACTGTGAACATTATCCCATGCTGTGTTTAGGGTGAAAATTTTTATATATTTGCCTGTTTGCCTTCATTTAAGCAGTTTGTTCTGTGAGAACAACTCAGAAAAAGAAGTAATTTTCAACCTATCCAAAGCAAAGTAACTTTTTGTATTTCTTTCACAGGATCTTTAGACCAAAATATAATTTTCTAGCTGAATGACAATGGAAATGCTAGTGGTTTGAACTTACTATAGATGAAGGACTAGAAAAAACACAGTGATGTTTTTTTCCCATCTTATGAAAACTATGAGGTGGATGGCAGCAGAAGTTGTATTAAGAAATAATTAAATGTCCATAAAAATGTTGATCAATTTTGGATTCTGTAAGAACTTCCCTGAAAGGTAAAGAGCACAGGTTTCTTTTATTTTCCTTACCTTGGTATCTCCTTAAATCAGGTACGTCACTCAGCAGAGTGTAGTGTTACATTACAGGTATCATGCCATACAGAATTTAATGAAAGCAAACTCATTAAATTCAGAAAAAATCTAAAATTCAAATTTCTGCTTCTTAAAAGTTTGCATAATATGCAGAATTTCAATTTCCTTAAGCTATTTCTATCATTGCCACCTTTTCCTAAATTTTTTTACCTATGTTTCTGTATAGTAAAGTGGTTACGTGGTCTATTTATAAATGTTCTTTAGTTACCAATTCACATTTTTATTTTCTGGCAATTTAGGATATTCCTCTGTAGCAGTTCTTTCCAATTACACGGTTATAAAATTTCATATCTAGATCAAGAATCTTCACTGTTTAAATAAATCTCTGCATACAAAAAGCTTTTCTTTTTCTGCTTATGCAACAGCATGGTCACTTCACTTGGCATGCATAATTTTCCAGTAGTGGCATATGGTGACATTATCCTGCAATGCACTGGATACTATGCTGATTAAAAAAAAAAAGGTATTCTAAAATAAATCTGCTCAGGTATAAATGTTATGGAGCTCATCAGAGCTCTTAATTTGTACTGTATTTATTAATTGCTTATTGATTCCCAGGGTTTCCAGATTGAGCATACATATTCTGTGTAGTCATTTTACTTGACTGTAGTGAAATATGGGATGCATCTGCTCTAGTAAGTAAATAAGATTAAACTAAATAACTTGATACACAATTATTTGCAATGTGCAAACATTTATGAGTCTTGCCCAGAGTTCTTTAGAATTAAATTTTATTTGGAAAATGTGTAATTTAAAGAAGGATTATAGTATTTAGGAACTCTGTACAGAACCATACAATAATACAAGGACAAGATATTATTAATTTTCATGTATTTCTTTTAAAATTAGAATTTTTACTCAGGTATACCACAAACCCCTTTGCGTCAAGGTAGTTCTCTGCTCTTGGAACTTATAATCTAAGAGTTACCCAAAAACGTAACAGTGGAACACAGTCTGGTAAGGAAGATGGAACTTCAATAATCTCACTGCTAGCATAATTAGGACTCACATTTGTTGTAATGGAGCATTTTACAGGGAAATAGGAAGTCACATATCAGAAGGTTAAAAGGAAAAAGCAAAGGTGTAGATCTCAAAATGTGACAAGTGGCTGTGTAACAAGATATTTGAAAGGACCTTTCGTTCTCAGCATTTCAACAGGAAACACACAGTAGATTAGGGTCTAGACTGTAATGGGTCCTACAAACAGAAAACTGGTTGGGGTAAATTTTACATAATTTAAAAAAGCAAGGATAAGAGGTGTCTCAGAAAATCAGATGAAATAAAAAATCTAAATGCAGAAGTTTGTCTTTGCAGAAACACTTTCATGGTGGAAGACTGTGTTGCCAAAGCTAGGAAAAGCAATTACAGGGGGAGAACAATTAATCATATTAAGCTTCCACTGATGATTACACATGCAGAGTGAGCTGTTGGAAAGACAAGTTGAGTTGCTAGCTTGGCTAAAATGATTCATGCCTAGAGTGGAAATATGGATCTGTAAGTAATGATTATGAAGTTGCTAAGTGAACCAGGGGAGTGATTATTCAGAGGTAAGGGGCAGAAGAAGAAAAGGGAACCAAATCCAGGATTTGATAGAACACACCATCTTCCTTGCAATGCTGGGGTGGAATGAAGATGCCTCCAAAGAGCTTTGTGACCTGTTATAGAGGGTGGAGGAGAGTCAGGAGAGAATGGAGACCCTGAGTGTGAAGCTTTCAGAAATTATGTAGTTATGCCAAGAACAACCAGAAGAACAAGAACAGGAAGCCTGCAGTGCTAGAACTGTAAGCTGCAGTTAAGAAGTCACTAAAGACTGTGATGAAAACAGTTTGGTTGAACTCAATTGCCAGGAACTGAACTGGTGGAGGTCTGAGATACAATTTAAAAAGCCAGCTCTAGACAGTTTGCTTACAGGTGCCATGTGCAACATACCTGGAGCATCCAAAATAATCTGTTAGGTGCATTTGCTAAGTAGAGACCATGTTACAAAATAATTATAAAAGAAAGAGTTCTTCCATGTTTCAAGTACGGAGCCTGAAAGAAATAGCTGTAGTTAGTTAAGGGAGGACACTGGTAGTGTAGGATGAATTAGTTGAAAGAAATTAAAATGTGATAAGGAATAAAAACTGAGTAGATGGCTTGGAAAAAACTGAACGCCACCCAGCAAGAAAATCTCACCAATGCAATGTAAACTAATCACAGAAAACTCAAAATAATGATGGTACCTAGTGAAAAGAAAGAAAAAATAACACAGGTATTGGAAAGTAACAACTAGAAATAATTGGTAGAGTTCAGAAAAAATTCACCTTTGAAATCACCACAAAAAGCTTTGTTTACATTGCACTGATTTTGAAGAGAAAAATATGCTGTTTGGATTTCTGTCAATGTCCCATATGTGAATATTTGCCATAATTTTAGGCATTCTGCCTCATTGACAAAACTTGTATTTATTTGCTTCCTAATGAATCTTATTCCAACAGAGATGAGAGGGAAAAATCTGTAGAAGTAGCAGAGTTAAGAATAGAATATAATCAAGGTTATTTGTATTGGGAGGAGAAACAGGCAGACAAGAAAAGCTTGGAGTAAGAGAGGGGGAGAGATGTAAGGAAGTGCAAAGGAGACCAGGAGCTGGAATAGGAAAGGATCATGATGGCAAGAGAAGATGTTAAATGAGGAAAGCAGATGAAAATTTGTATTTGTGAGATGAGAAGGAAGAGAAAGTCAAAGAAAAGGCATGAACCATTGAAGGCTAGCTAAAGGAAGGAGAAACATCACAGTGTATTTAATCAATTATACCTGGAAAGAAATTGATGGCTTCTGATATGATTTAGTACATGTTCTGTGACATCCTGAAAGTTCTCAAGCAGAAAAGAGACCCATTATATTACACACTAAATAGCTGTAAGGACTCATTTTAACAGTTTTTCCTGCTGGGCCTTTTTTTGTGTGAAATAAATTTCTTTTCCCAAGTATCTTCTATCTGATCACAAATTCCAGCTCTAACTTTACATTTGCCTTTTCCTTTTATTAATAGTTTTTCATGTGAGAAAGACTTTGTTCTGGATTATTTGTGCACTCTCCAACTTTCACTTTATGAACCTACTGTCTTGTATTAGAAGGTTCTTCTGCTAACCACTACTGAATGAGTGATATTTCTACATAGAAACATAGGGAAGCTACCTTTTCTTTCTAAAATGGTGTCAAGAAGCTGCTATCACCATAGGTTCAGTTTTTTTCAGTCCTGTTAATTCTGTCTTCATTGTCTGTGGTGGAAGATGAATTTTTTCTTCCTCATTCAGACTAAAAGCCTTCTGGAAATCACCAGATTTGTTTGAATGTGGTCTGTATCACAGATACAGAGGTAATATTTTAGAGCTAGCTTCATAATAGGAGGCTGAAAGGATAGATCTGAATGGTGAAATGAAACTTGGGAGTACTTGGAACATTGCAAGACAACAAAACAAAATCAAACATTTTAGGTTCTAATGGGAATGCACCCAAAACTAGCAAAATGTTTCGGTCAGGACTAAAGGGTGAGAAAGGCTTTGGGAAGTTCCAGCAAAAGCTGAGATTTGATTAAAACTAATCTTGAAGTTCCCCCACCCACATATGTCACCTGATATTCAAAAATACTCTCAGAAAACAGAAACTGTATGGAAGATTTTAGTTTCAGCTGCATTTCCTAGCCTAACTTACAGGATCCAGTTGAAATGATAGAAGTTACTCTAATTTTCTTAGAAAGTAGAATCTCTTCTGAAAGACTGCAGCATTAGAAAAGATGCATTTCTTAAAAAGCTGCCCTTTAAAAGCTGAAGCAGTACAACCTGTTGGTGGTGTTTTGTTGTTTGGTTTGGTGTTTTTTTTTTTTTAATTTTGTTTTGTTTTTGGTTTTGTTTGCAATGCTTTTTTTTAATACTTTTTTTTTTTCCTTTAATTCTGTTTAAATCTCTCTTTTATCATTCAAAAGAGTGGACATCCAGTGCCTTGGAAACATACAATAAAATACATTCCTTGCCAGAAAGATGTTAAGATTGTCATACCCAGAACAAGGCTAAGGGTGGAAAGGGTGTTATGCCTATTTTTCTGAAGAGCAGTTTTTACCTTTCTGTTATGTTTACCCTTTAGACTTCAATAGGCAAGTAGATACCAAAGGCAGGTTTAAATAAAGAACTCTACTTTCAAAACTTAAATTAGATGTCTCAAAGTCTTCAGATATTCCTACTGAAGCACTGCTAATTCATATGAAGCTCTGCACTGTGGACCTACTGAATGCAGGAAACAACACCAAGTGTTATGAATCTTAAATCCACTATCTTTGCAACCACCCTTCCTGTCATCCAATAGTAAAGACGTGACATGAGAACTAGAAGGAGAGCTAAGATCATGGTATTAATCTTAATTTTAGTTTCTAGAAATTACCTTTTAATTACCTTTTTAAAAAATTGTCTAAGAAGATTAAGTATTTTAACAAAAGAAACAACAAATGGAAAGCAAAGAAAAAAAAATCCGTGAAACTGTAGAATCTCTCAAGTGAGTCACCAAAAAGTGCAGAAAAAACCCAACCAAATAACCCCCACAAAATAATGTACAGAAGTAGATGTAATACTAATATAAAGTTCACATCTCTGGAACCCTATCTTAGGTCCCTCATTACTGGAAGGGAGGGATGATTGTAAGAGATTTGATGTACAAGAATTGGCAATGTTTAGATACAGTTTGAATATGTAATCTTAAAAAAAAATGGATAAGAAAAAGATATTACCTAACAGTGAGACTGAACTTGAGGATTTTGGAAGAAAGGCTTGAAGTTCTGTCTGCATTGTCTTTAAGATGATGGCTAAGACACCAGGAGAAAATACTGAAACAGGGTATTTATTAGGAAGGTAGAGGGAAGGTCCAGGAAAAAAATAACTGTGAAAGGCCAAGGCTAGCAGGGGAGTTAGCTGAATTTTTATGTGAGATCTTCCATAGCAGTGGGAAGTACAGGGGAAAAAGAAGCAGAATTGTTGAGTCCAAGACTTAATTGAAGTTGGAAGGGATCTCTGGAGGTCACATAGTCCAAGCTCCTGCTCAAAACAGGGAGCATGTCACAGACAGATCAGGTTGCTCAGGCCTTACCCAGTTGGGTTTTGGTTGCACACAATCTGTCTGGGCACCTGTTTGAGTGCTTAACCACCCTCCCTATGACCAGGCATGAAACTCTAGAAGACTGTGTAGGATGTTGGAGAATGGTACAATCATTAATTTTAAAAGGATGATTTCAGCATTAGGACAAAGTGCCAGAAGTTGTCAGTGAATGAGGTTTCAGAAACGTCAGGTCAAGAGCAATTTTATATAAGCCCTTGAAGTGTGGCACAGAGAGAGTTGAGACTTGTCTAAAACACTCCTATGAGCACTAGGGATAAGAAAACTTAAAATTTATTTTCATTGGTAGACAGACAGTTAATTCTTACGTGATTTTGCAGATATTATCCCTTTCAGTGGTTGACCTGTGCACATTTCTAAGCCAGGATTTTGTCCCCATCTCTCTGATAGGCTCATGGTCAGATATCTTTCCCAATGTTTAAAATATTCTGGGGAAGCAGAGACAGAATTAAAAAGATTTAACTAGCCAAATGCTTTCAGGAGCAGGTCTTCTTTTGGAAGTTCTTTTTGGCCCAATACAAGATGAAATGCTTTATAGTGCACAACTATCACCCAAACTCGAGATCAATAAAAATACTGTCGATTTTGTGGAAAGCAGAATTAGGTTGACACTTTGTGGTTTTGAAAATTCTACCCATAGATGACAATTGAAACTACTCAGAATATTAACTGTGATGGAAAAAATGCATAAGTAATAATATTTGAGGCTGAGAGTTACATTGCAAAACTAATAATACTGTGTACTTGTATAGGTGCTAGATCAGCTCAGTTTCCTCACCTTTATGCCACAGGCAGTGTCACATCCAAGGCAAGGCAGAACTACTTTATTATCAAAAGGGTTTCTCAGGGGGTCACAAAATAATGAAACAATAACTTGAATGTTACAGTCACACAACAAGCATGCAAAGCATGTATCAGGCCCACAGCTAAACAGCATCCAGGATGTTTATTCAACTGCTGAGTAAAATTTCAGGTCCTAGGGAGACCTTGTCTAAGTTTAGATTACCTGCTGGAGTATACATTAGTTCCTCACAAGTTTGTGCATTTAGGCTTCACTACCAAAGTGCCAGTGAATGTAGTTGTGAGGTGAGACTCCAGTCAAGCTGATGCTTGGATGTAGCTAAAGCTGGTACCTGGTCTCGGGAACTGGAAAGTTTTCTTCTGTTTCTTAATCTTGAAGTAGCTTCAAAGCCTGTCTTTCATTTCCAAGAAGTGTAGTGTTTCTGACTTTGCTGCTACCCACACAACTGTCACCATTTCTCCTGCATTTTTGCTGAAATAACGACCTTCTCCCTGGCCCCTAAACTAACATTATGAGAGTCTCACTGAAGGCTCACTAAAAAGAGATCTGTGTCTAAAGCCAAGAAGAACCAAATGCCAGTTTAAATCTGACACTGTTCTGAAGTCACCATGGAAGAATTCCACCTTCTGTAGGAACAGCTGTCATCATCACTTGTGCTGAAGATGGGGTTTTCCCCTGATTTTACCTCTGTGCATCTAGGTGACCAACTAAAAGAGATTATATTTGATTCAGCTTTGCATGAAAAAGTTCAGGCTTTTGCAGCAAGGACCTTCACACCTTGACTCAATGTATACAGGAGCACTCCCTTTGTGTCAAATTATTTTCAGTCACTCTCAAAGTGGTGAGTTTGCATAGAAAATATTAAGGGACATAATACGATATTCTGGAGATAAGTTTCAAGAAGGAAAGAAGCCATCACAAACCTTAGTGATCTGACTGGATTTATGCTATCAGACTGCAAAAACAGAGTAATCTTTCTTCCACATAGGCAGTAAACCTGTATACAAAATACAAAAGCTGTTGTATTGAGTGATGATTCATCACTACAACAGAAATTGACATGCAAACAAATTTACATTTTCTTTCTCATTTCACATGGGCAGAGGAAAACAGCTTCTTAATTTTAAGAATTAGCTTCAAGACTTTCAGTAGAGAATCAAGTATGCATTGAAGGTGCCAGACTGCCAAGTGCACCAGAAGGTACACAGAGACTGAAATCTTCCCTGTAACCACAGAAAGACACGCAGAGGCAGCAGCAGTGTAGACTTCCCAAACACAGACATACAGCAATCTTGTTCTAAGGGTATAATTCTTTCCATCTCTCCCTCCCTCCTTCCCTAGTACTAGGAATGGTTGAGTGACCTCTTATACATCAGCAATTTGTAGGAAACCTTTCAGACTTAGGGGCAAGTGATACGGGCAACTTCCTGCCCCAAGGAACATGTAGCTCTCATTACATCCTCCACTAGCCTTCCTCCTTCCTACCTCCTTTCTCCTGAATACAACAACACACAAAGAGACATGGAGAAAAGTTACCTTGCTCATCTTTCTAGGTTGCTTCTTTGTTTCCTATGTTGAAGGATGCAACATTTTTTATTAATATAGATGAAAATGTATCTATCATAATCCTGCTGATCCCGAGGGTGGAAGGAAAGTGAATCTGGTGAAGATGTTTAGATTTGTGCATTGCATTTGTAAACTTCTTCAGGTTTGGAAAACGTGGTTTTCTTTATCTCTGGCTTTCTAGGCATGTTTTCTGGGCAACAAATCTCTGGAAACACTTCCAGGAAAACAGATCTTGTGGTTCACCTGCCTGAGCTAATTTTTCAAATTTTTCAAAGTTTTGTTCTAGCAGCTTTTGACTCCATTATTTCTTTCCTACTGTGATATTTTATACTCAACTCTGCAGAAAACCTGATGCCATTAAGCCAGTGCCATCCTATTGTTCTGCGGTGCTTCCAATTTGCATAGAAAATTATTCATGTTAATAACCCCCCATTGTTCATGTCTTATCTTCCTAAGTCATGTCAGAGAACTACACAATGCAAGCCCTGCTGTCACGAGGTTTCTGTACACTTAAAGGCATGAAATGATTTGCCTCCAGTGAATTCAAATGAATTAAAGGTTTTAGGGACTTATGTAAAATCAGACAGAATTCTTAAGACTTTCTTAATTTCTCCTCAGGTCATGTTATCCACCTCTGCCTCTGCTAGCAGTCTTTGACCCAAATACTCCTGCCTGTGCTACTGCTGAGCCTTGTGTTTCAGAGGGAGGCCACCTGTCATTCTGCAGCAATGGGAGGTGTTCAGCTCACAGTGCAAGAGAAAGGTACTTTCTCAGCTGTCATCAAGTTAAGGTATTGATTACAGAGGTCACTCGAATTCAGCAAACAATATTTGGCCTACCCTTGCATTCACTGCAAAGGGGTTTGCCTGTTTTTACAAACCATATGTAGAACTGCTGGTCAAGTGAAGTTAACATGGCTTTTAGGTTTATTGTTCTTTTTCCACATTTGTACACATAAGATAATGCCCTAGATATAAAAGAAAAGGGTTTTAGCAGTTAGGTTCATAAGCACGTTTTTTAAATCCTCAATAACTGCTGACGTGGTCATATTACAATAAAAAAGTTAATGTTTGATGGGCATAATCCAAGCTACAGAACTACCCCGATAAAAGATGCAGTGTCTTGTACATAATCACAGAAAATTCTAACATGTTTTTAGACTATAGGGGAGTGCTTAAAAAACATCAAAGCATCTTTTCAGTTGCTGTTTAAAACCACTCTTGTTTCTCAGTTTTTAAGCACTATCACTCAGCACTGGTTTTGCTTCCTAATGTTGATTTAGTTTGAGGTGAGCTTTTGTTTCACAAACTTTGTGAAACACACCTGTTTAAACACTTTGGCAATATGGAGCAAACCTGAAAATGGCTCAGTATCTATTATTTCATAACTGAAACCCAGTCAGGTTTCTTTTGTATTTTAGTATAATATTGTAAGCCACACAGGAAACCTACCTTCATTTCTATAGTGACTTATTGTAGAATATTTGTTCAGATATTATCAACCATATAATATATTAAAATTACTCAGTGTTGGCACAACTCCTAAATATAAGCCCATGTACATGTGTTATAGCTCTATTCGAGTATTAAAAGTATAAACTGAGTTTCATTTTCTGACAGATGACAAATAAAGTAACCATCAAAGCAGGTGGAATAATAATCAAATGAAAAAAGACACTGTGAAATTTCCTGAAATGTCTTCTTTCATTATTTACAAAAAGATAGGTCAAGTGAATCTTGTATGACAAATGGTGTTCCTTTTCCTACTGAAATCAGTGACTAAGCTACTATGACTTCACTGGCAGCATAAGCAGTTCCTGTTAGGCAGTAAAAATGCAAACCCTGACTGTGCCTTCATGGACTTCAGTATAAACTTTCATTAACCCTATCCAAGTCTAACTGGAGTTTGAATATTGCATTCTCTCCCAGTGGGTTTGACTCTTTGTGAACAAAGTACTGTTGTTCACTATGAAGAGACAAAAGTATTCTTGCTTACAAAACTGGGTTCAAAGAAATGAGTAAATGAAAAAAAAACTTAGTAATTCTACTAATAAGCTGAAGATTCAGCCCACGTTATCAGCATTGCCAGATGGATTTCCGTGGAAACATGCTGTCTTTTCACAAGTAGTGCTCTGGAAGACGACACCATTTTCTCAGGTTAAAGGGAAATTTAAACATAAGAAGACTAAAAGCTTTCTGGTCTCAAAGACAAATACATCTTGCTCGCCACCATTCTCCCTACTCCAATTTCTCCCAGCATTTGTATAATGGCATTTTTTAGAATTTTTTTCATAGGATTCCCCAAACCTCAAAAGGCTCATTAAAAAGCATTAGTTTGAAGGAAGATCCTTCTGTGAATTAGTAACGAGTTAAAGGATGAAAAACAGAGGTGGGAACTACTGATTATTTTTCACAATTAAAGGAATTTTCAAAAAAGGCAAACACAGGAGATCAGGACAAGTTCTGCATTGTCCAAGACATCCACAAATGGGCTGGAAAAATATGGTAGATAGCCAAAGTGGCTAATGATATAAAGCTGTTTCCAATAGTCAAAACCAAAATCTGCCTGAGAAAGTAACACAGAGATCTTACATTATCAGCTGACTGGGTAGCAAAATGTCAGAAAAATACAATGCTGATAAATACAAAAGAATGCATATGAAAATAATACAGCCCTAATAAATGCAACCCTAATAACTGCTTCTGAATGAGCAGTTGTCACTTGAGTAAGAGCTCTTGCAGTCACTGTAAATGTTACAACAAAAACACCGGCTTAACATTCAGTCCAGGGACTGGGTGTGCCCTTGGCTCACAAACTTGACCTGCTGGCTGCCAGAAACTGGAAGATATAAAAGAGGAAGGAACCTTCTGTGCTCACCCTGTTCTCATAGGTATCCTTACTTGCCACTGCTGAGAGAAGATGGAGCTGTATGGATCTTTCTATGGCCTAGAACAGCTGCTTTTATATCCTTATGTCAAATGAACGGTTTGAGAGAGAAGATCTAATCTGGAGACAAAGGAAAGTGAAACCATAGAGGTACACAACCTGAGAACCAATATCTCAATTTCCAGACAAAGGACAAAAGCATCAGAACAAACAAAAAAGCCTCAGCAGACACCACAAGGTGGTGGATTAACCCTTGCCAGATTTGAAGATCACTGGGTGTTCTGGTGCTTTAGCACAGGGGTTGACTGACAGTCCAAAATACCACAATAAAACATCACAGTAACACCTGAAGAGTTCAGAGACAGATGTAGCAGTATCTCCTGCAACTGCAAGGTGTCCAGCAGATGCAAAAAGAGACACATCAGCTTAGAGAGCAGAGTGTAAGCAGAGAAGGGACTATCAGCAGAGAGTATCACTAGTTTTTCCCTCAGAAGGAGGCACTGGTTGAAAATGAACTGCCAGCCTGAAAGCAAACAGTAGCCATCCCAGACTAGTAATGCCTCTGTGACACAGCTTTACTGATGACTGTGCCTGTAATGCCAGACAAGATATTATAATATCTTGAAATATCTTTCAGATATTATAACATCTTAAAATATCTTTGGTTTAATGACCCTGAATTTTACACCATGTGTAAATCCTGAAAGTTTGCACCATGTGCAGTGGAGCACAGGTTTACAAATCAACATCAGGTGTCCATCTGTACTTGACTGGGTCACATCAGTGGGATGGTTTGTCAGGGGTAGATACTTCCCTCAGGAGACACAGTGCTTAGCAAGGGACGATGTTAGAGCAACAGGAAGAACAAGGATTTTCAAATAGCAGAATTTGAGGTCCTGGCATTATTCTGCTTCCTGAGCTTGACATGATTCACATTCACAAAGGTACATAACCATTGCTGAGAGTAGTTGCAATCATACTGACACAGGGTGTCTCAGGTGGCCACATACTTAGAGAGAAAACACATTTTTAACTGTAACTTGCAGAAGGCAGGAAGGCAAGGGGCACTGAGTTTGCTGCTTAACTTGAGAACATCTTAAGAGTTTACACCTACACGCTTCAAGAGGCAGGCTTCTTCGCTGTAAGCATGCTCTGTGCTCTGCTTCCTACTCATCTCTGGTTCCCAGCTGTGCTACAGACCACTCCCAGACAGCACAATGAAGTGTCCTGGACATGCTGAATCACAGATGCATTAGAGCCAGAATTGTTAGGTAACCATGTAGCTTGGAAGCAACTTTGGAGCAACTCTGCTGACACAGATAATTGCAACAGGCTAAAGTAATGAAACCAAGTGAAAACTCTGCAAGAAAAATCAAATACTTAACGCTGCATGACACCATGCTTGTATCAAGAGTGAACCACAAAAGCAACAGTGCAAGGGCCTCTTGCAGGGTTAATGAATGTTCTTGTAGAATGTGATCACATAATTATTTGTATTAGTTTTTTATATGTGGTATTTAAGGGCTATTATCTTAAATTTGGCCAAGAAAACATAATATACAATTGAGAACTACTTTCAATTTTTCAAACACAGGAGATCTTAAGATAAATCCTATTAAGGAGAAGCTATTGGGAAAATGCCATCAAAATAAAGATCTCTGTCCAGCATTTTGCCTGGAGGCAGGCCCTGATTACCAAATAACACACTCTACAGTGAATATCATGTGAGGATGTAGGGATGGGGAATTATCTCCTGGCATTGAGCACAGATTTTTGTGCACTTGATTCAAAGATTCCTGATGATTTTGGGGGGGTCAAGCCCTAATGCCTCTCAACTAATGGCTGAACATCTCAATGATATTCACCAATTTTCAGTGGGAAGATCAAAAACTGATGTCTTTGTATTCTGAAAAGGTTTCATGGCCTTACAAGAGGAGTCCAATGGCTATAATGGTCTGTTGGCCTCCTCCATAGAGGTGTTGTGAAGGCTCTGTTATATTTCTCTAGGATTATACGTACATGGCCTGGCAGTAGAGGTTAGGCTATTATAACATTATTTTTCCATTTGAGGACACTTTGACGTGTGCCCAGAGAGAGGAATACATGTTTAACTTATCAAGGGAATGCATTTGGATATTTTCATTCACACTCAGCAATGGACTATTCTTAGTAACTAATAATATGCATGTGCCTTGCAGCATGCTCTTTGATAGCCTTGTTTCTATTCCTTAGGGATCTAAGATTTTACCGTATTTCCAAAGAATCCTGGAGTAAAAGAAAATGTCTTTTTCTTTTTATAACATGGCAGTTTTCTGCAGTGAAAAATAAGCAGAGCTGCTACTTTCTTTCTTATAAACACATTTGAGGTAAAAGTGTCAGGTTGACCTGATAAATATGTGCAAGACAAAGCAGAACAAATGCAGGGTTAAAACTGCCTGCTATGACTGTTAAAGAAATTATGTATTTTTTAGCCACTCACTGAAGTCAGAATTTTCAAGTGCTATTATTTTTTCTATCTCTATTTTCTAAATGTTTTAACCAAGCATCCCACAGCAGTCCCAGTATCTGCGCATCATTTGCAATCCCCCATGAGTTTTAAGGTGGTTTAATTTCTTTTAAAGCCTGAAGTACATACAAACAGAATTAGCTGCTGGCAGGTTTAGAGACACAGAAGTGGGGTAATTTGGTAGATGGTTGCCATGGCAGCTAACCTACATCTAAATTATTCTACATGCTTTTCTCAGCCATCCTCTGGCATTGTTCCTTCTGTCTGAATTGTTGGTTCCCTTTTTTTTTTTTTTTTAAGCCCTGCCTTCTGCAAAGCCCTTTTTTGTACCACTTTGGTCTCAACTGTTGGCTCAGCCCTCACATCCTGGCATACTCTATAAGCTGCTGATATTATCCATTAATGGAAAGGGGAAGCAGGAGGAGTACAAGTCAGAATTAGTCTTCAAGCTACTCTGCCTGTTGAGAGCAGCTTCCTGAAAGCTGATTTTCGCTGAAGTAAACCACAGTGGTAATTCCCCTAATTTTCAGGACTTAAAGCTTGCTGCAAAATCATTGATTTTGATGAAGCTATTGCAGATTCAGAGAGATATAGTAAAAGCCAAATTTGGCCTTAAGACAATGAATTTATCAAACGATTAATGAACTTTGGTCTGAGGCTACATGGCAGTAAATCAAGGTGTTATCTCTTCTATCCAGAGAAAACAGGTTTTGAAATGCTTTGCCAATGTTTATTACCAAGTAGCAATATTAAAAGAAAGGGCATGAGTCCTCCAAGGTCTTTCCCTACTACTGATCTCCCTCTCAGCATAGTTAGAAAATAAACCCAATGCTATTCATGAAAGTTTAAGTTTTGTTATTTATTTCTGATGAAACAGTTCCTTTCTGTCAAATTGCTCTGTTTCAGAGGAAAACCATCCCATTGGCTATTTCTGACCAACCATCCTTTTTATCTCCCTTCTCGTCACCTCTGAGAACTAAGATGTGACGCTGCTTCCCAGGAACCCAGCCCAGGTCTTATCAGTTCCTGACAGATCACAGATAGCTGACATGCCTTCTGCCTATGGCTGCATGTGACTTCAGGGTTTAGAGAAAGTGAGATCAGAAGATAAGCAGTAGAGAGTATTTGCTTACTTACTTTTAACATAGTAAGCCCAACATACTGTCAAAGCAGAAGTTTTGTCGAATTTTTAAGAAGATTCAGTTTCGTTATCAGTTTGGTTGGTTGTTAGTTTTCAGGCAATTGCCTAGAAGACGGGCACTGCTCTTGAAGATTTGACATTGCCAGATACATTTCTGTGTGGGGATTACTCAATTTATGATCCTCATATCACAAAGAAGTAGGAAAATCCCTGGATTTGTGGGATTACAGGCAATGATAAAGGGATCTCTTTTCAGGGATACTGACTGAAAACTATGAGATTCAGCATGAGCTTTTTGCTTCTTTCTGAATTCATTTATTCAGTCCAGTCATCTCAGGATAGCTTGCTTTTTAAAATGAACTTTCAAAGTATTAAAAATCACGCAGATACTAAGCAGAAGGAATAAGAAAAGTAACAATGAATCTTGAGAAGTGACAATGAATAAAGATTCCATGAGGATTTAGGCTTACTGAAGACCTCCCCTATAAAGGCATTCTGTGGTATTTTATTAAACAATGGGTTGAAGAACTAAAACAATCACTTTTTGGAATAATTGGGTAAGAGAGATACATCTGGCAACAGTATCAGGATTCCCCCTTTAGATCTGTGGAGAGGCAGAGGATATACTATACACAAGGGTAAATGTTTAAGAGAGAAGTGGATTTTCTCTCACTACTTCTTAATTTTGGTATGTTACATTCTTCCATTCTAATTTTTATCTTTCACTGTAAAATGCATGCAATAAAAGTTTAATATGGGAAAAACTGCAGACTGAAGTAGGCATCCTGAAGAGAGTCACAAAACTTGAAATTAAAACAGAGGATCACCCTTCCCATTCGGAAGAATGAGGATGTTTAACACTTCCTATTCAGAAAATGTCAGATACTAAGTTAGATATACTTATATTACATCTGTATTGTCTAATATAATCATTTCAAATGAGCTTCCCATGCACAGTACTTTTCCAGGGCTCTTTGATATATTGATATTATATTATATTTGATATATTGTTATTTATGTTTTTCAGACAAAGGAACTGATTTATGGGGAAGGAAATTGACGAACTCAGGCTTCCAGCAAATCGACAAAGCAAGGCATTCCATTTATCCTGGACCTCTTAGAACAACACAGATCCCTGCAGTTACTACGGATATTATTTACTTTTTATCCTTCTTGCCAGAGTTTCTGCAACTTTCACTTTGGGGATACAATGTGTTTAGCAGTTATTATGGCAAGCCGTGATTCATACTGTTTGGACCTCATTCATATTTTGTGTGGCATGAGAATAAAGTAAATTACATTCTGGAGAGCTTTGCCAATACAATATTAAAGCCAAGCTCTTAGATAAAGCTCTGATACTGCTGTGCTTTTCAGCAGTAGGGAGGGAGAAGGGCAGCACATTAAATCTGATGGCTATACTTCCTGGCCTTACAGGAAGACTGTTCTGATGTTTTTGAGGCTGATGATGACATGATACAGCCCCCAAACTCTGTTGAGCCTCAGAGACAGAGAGGTTCAGGAACGATTTTCCATCTTTGTATGTACCTCAACTTCTATTGATTTTCAGATGTGCCATTGGCTTCTGTGGGGACAGCATCAGCTTTTGATCAGGCTGGTCCTGATCCGTGTGTGCGCTGGTCTGACCCCTATGGGGAGTGGGTTTGTGACTCTTCAGCTTTTTAGAGGGTTCATTCTCTGAATTAGTTTGCTTTTGAGTCAGACAGGTGTCAAGGGTTGCCTAAGGAAAGGGGCATAGAGGTGCTGTCAAGGGTAATGTGAAGACACCAATGCTTGCAACTGGAGGTTGTGAAATTGTTCCTTGGAATTTGCTTGTACTGGCAACCACTGACAGTAAGACTCCCCTATCACTAATCTATCCTTTACAGAGTTCATCAATCCATTATTTCATACCTGCCCTTGCTGCCCATTGGCTTTACCATGTTCTCCCATCTTTCACCCTTTCACTGCACTGCAGATGCCCCTGACCTGTCTAGTCGTACCAAAGTGTGCCCAAAATATGCTATCTTCACTTTTTGCACACATCTATCACTGAACCAGATATAAATGCACAGGGAATCTGATGGTGGTTACACAGCAGCATCCTCCTTTATCTTACATTTGAGCCACCAAGGATTTCAGTTTTTTTAGGCAGTGTTATGGCACCGGTTATTGGGAGAGACCTTATGCAGTAGTAACCTGTCCCAGTATATTTGAACTGTGTGTATCCCCTATCAAATCAACTCTTGGAAGAAAATTTCCCTAACCACCAGATCCCCATCACACTTCAAAAAAACACATCCCCATTGGTAGAGGGATGTGGCTCTATCATGTCACAACTGTGCATTAGGGAGCAAAGCATGAGGGTGGAAGTAGTGAGCATGACTTTGAAGCCACGCCTGCCACGGCTCAGCAAAAAGCATCTTTCCCTGCTTGAGGAAGACGGTTGGACCAGGCAGCTTCCAGAGGTGTTTTCCCATCTCATTCACTATGATCTTCCGATGTTTGCTTCAACCTATTCGATCTCTCCTGTCTGTCTGTCTGAGTTAAGGACATGAATGTCCTTTGTCTACCTGCGATCCCAGCTTGCCCGCAGCGTGGTTGGGATGACAGAGCAGGAGCCACCGCAGGTGCCGTAACAGGGCACGGGCGGCCGGGCGAGGCTCTGCTTTCCGTATGGGCACCGGCACACCGGAGCGGCACGGGCTGGGAGCGGGCGGCTCTGGCAGCAGCACCCGGTGCCCAAGGCCCGGTGCCTCCTGCCAGAATCCTTTCCTAGCCGAAACCAAACGGGATAGCAGAGGCAGGCAGACGGGCAGGCAGGCGGGCGAGCAGCACCTGCCTGCTCCCGCCCCGCATGCCGCAGCCCTGCCCTCCCTGGGCGCACCGGCGACGGGCGGTCCGTGCCGAGGAGCGACCCACACGAACCACCGCGACTGCCGCCGCCCCTCCGCGGCCGCGGCCGGCGCTTATTCATCCTCCCCGGAACGCCCGCCGGGCGCCGCCGGCCCCGGCAGGTGGGGCAGGTCTGCGGCGCGGGGGACGCTGGGATAGGTAGTTCCTTCGGGCGGGCGGCGGCGGCGCGGCGCGATGGCGCGGACTACAAGTCCCAGAGCGGCCCGCGGGGGCCGCGCCGCGCGTGGGGCGGTGGCGGCGGCGGTAGCGGCAGCGGGAGGTGGTTCCTGGCAGCGCGGCCCCGCGGCTCTCGCCGCTCCCGGGGGCGGCCGAGCGGAAACCCGCCCCCAGCCGCCCGGCAACCAGGAGGGCGACGGCTGCGGCCAGGGCGAGAGGGATGCGCCTCGCCCTGTCCGGCAGCGGCGAGCAGCGGCCGCCCTTAATGAGCAATTAGCCCGTCCCCAGTCCTCCCCTCGGCAAGCACTATCCCATGCACGCCGACCCGCCGCTGGCAGCAGCGGCCGACGGCTTCTCCCGGGGTGCTGGCGTGCGGGTCGCTTAAGCCATGGGGAATGGGATGAACAAGGTAACCCCGCTCGTCGTCGTCGCCGTGCGCGAGTGCATGTGCGCGGGCCAGCGCGGCGGAGCCGGGGTGGCGGTCCCTGCCCGCCTCGGGGCGGGATGCCGCGGCACCCCCGCCTTTGTCTCGCCCCTGCGCCGCGGGTACCCGTTCCAGGAACAAAGGCCAGGGCAAGAGGGCTTTTCCCTTCGGTTTTGGGGGTCCCCCGCCTCCGGGCGAGGGCGGAGGGATGGAGACCGCGGCCGCGCCGCTCCCTCGGGGCGCGCCGCCTCCTCCTCCCCAGCCGCAGCGCGGGCGGGCGGGCGAGAGGGGGGCCCTGGTTTCGGTGATGTGCCTGGGCTTCCCCTTCCCGGGCGAAGCGAGTTCCCTGCGGTCGGCGAGGGCCGCCGTGCCCCCGGCGCCGGGCGTCAGTGGGCGCTCTGTGTCCCCCAGCCCTGGGGGCTGCCGCGGGGCAGAGCCGGCACCCCCTGACCTGCGGCAGGACCCCCGGGTGGGGCTGTCAGCGAGCGCGGTGACACGGAACGGTGTCACTTGTTCAAAGCTCGCTCCGCTCCCGAGGCGCGGAGCAGCCGCTGGACACCGGCTGTCGCTGGAAGGCTGAGCTCGCCCGGTGCCGCTGGGACAGGAAAGCGCTCGGCCCCAGTGGACATCGCAGTGAGGAAGAGGAAGGAAGATGGACCTGTTTTGCAAAGGGTGTTGGCCTTTTGGCAGTAGGGGGCTTATTGTATGCAGCGGTTCCCCTGGCATGTCGTGGTGGTTATCTAGGGACCACTGTGATTTTTCTCAGTATCTCCACCTCTGTTTAAAACCCAGATTTGAAAGTGTGGTGGTAACTAGCCTTTTATATTTAGCTTACTATGAGGAACAGAGGTTGAGTCATCTCCTCTGTCTTACATCCTGCTTTGAGTGCTTTGGGAGTAGCTTTGCTGCGTGCGTGGCCTCTGACAAAGCAGAGGAGAGCAACTAGAAATAGCTCCTCACATGCCCCAGTCTGACATCCTCGCCCCTGGTAGTGAGATTGATATACATCCAGAGTGTGCCACCTGGAAGGGGAAGACTTTCCATCCTGTGGGTAGAGACATTGAAATGGAAACCTTTGGCAGGGAAAAGATCTGGCTGCTGAGGGACTGAGTTAATGTGTAGGAGGTAGAACCTCCCTTGGTCCTTCTCTCAGTTTTTTCTTTTTAAGTCTGGGAATAATGCTGTGATATTAGCCGCTCATTGATATTAGCCTTCTAGAAATGGCCAGTTAGGAAGAAATACAGCTAGAGAAACTCTTTTTGGGCTTCTTGGTATGCTTGTAGTATTTTTCTTGAAATGCTTGAAATTATCAGAATGTTTAGAGGGACGCAATATGGGGATGCTTAAGTTGCAGTCTGGGGAGAAAATAAAACCAAAAGGACAACTCTCAGCCCTTTGAAGCTGCATTGCATTTTACCGTGGTATAATGTGGGTAGGAACTGGCAATCTGTGGCTGGCCAATTTGGTCATTTTAGTTCTCTTAAATGTTGCTCTGACATGTACCACCTGGTGCTTTCAGGACAAACATAACACTACTTGGATTTTTCTCTCCTTTCTTATGGCTGTAGCCAAGATGTTGACATGTTCAGCAGTTTGGGAAAGGCTGGCTCCTTTAAGGAGGCTACGAACATGTTGACTACTAGACATCAGGGTTTGTATTTGTAGGGGTACCACATGTTGGCCTGGAACTTGCCACCTTCTGAATGTGCCCTTGGATCATTTCTTCCTTCTGATCTTGTGAGTTGGCACAGCTGGAGGGGCCAGGGGAAGCATGGAGCCATCAGTGCAGATGTAGGGGGTATTTGCTTGACTCAGTGTAGCCAGTCAATACAAATTACTTTCGTTTCCATTTTAAGTGTGTTTCTTGTGATAGAGCTGTATACGGATGGTAGGAAAAAATAATCGGCTTATTTGATGGTGAATTATTTCATTTAAGGAGTCCCTTTGTACTGATGCCAAGGGAAGAGGATTAATGATATCTTGTAATGGGTGTGGTAAGAAAGAGCTCCAAGGACTGCTGCAGCCTCTGGATGCTGATCCTTTCCTCAATGGCATGGTCCCCTCCTTATTTTTCTGTCCCATGATACTGATGTATTTCATAGCAAATAGCAATTGCACGTGACTTTATGTGGCCATTCGAATGATAAGGGCTGGAGGCCTGGCATTCTTTTTGGGTGGAGTTTGTCTTTAGTTGCTAGTTTTCTCTGTAAAATTAGCCTGGCCTGTTTTTTTTTTTTTTTTCCCTGAAGCCCATCCAAGCCTTTTGACATTTCCTACATTAAACTGAAAGCATTTGTTCATCTATACCTTTCTTATTCTGTTCAGAGAAGGAGAATATGCTTGTGAATGTGAAATGACATGCCTAGTATTAATTTTCAATACTTCACCTTTTTTCTTGTATTTTTAAGACGTATATTTTACAGACTGAGTAACATAGGTCTGACTTAGGAAATCGTCTCAGTGGTCTGATTTGTGTTCATGCTTAGTGTCTAACTTGGACCTGTATTCGAAGTTCAAGTTGAAGTCTGTGGTTGAAATGTAGGAGGATGTTTTCCAGGAGCTGAAGTCTAGTGGCTGAGATGGTGACAAGATTTGACTGTCTGTGAACAGGATCTTGGTGAAGAGCTCTTCCTGGGGTTTAGTTGTTGTTTAGTGCTGTTAAAGTCAACTGAAGGTTACTCACGTGAACTCTTCAGAAGATTTGAGTGTTATCTCTGCAAAAGGGCAGATAAGCCCTGTTTATTGTAAGAGTGGATTCATAAGAAATTTAAACCAGTGTGGCTATTTACAGCTGAGGTAGCCAATTTTATGGAAGTCAGAGAAGCTGTACCAGTTCATGTCAGCAGCAAATCCCCCTCCCTGATGTGTGCCACTTTCCTGTACTACTGGACAAAGGTAGGCTTGTCTTCTCCTTTTACAGTGCCCAGCCATCTCTGAGAAAGCCCCATCGACTTTCCCAGAGTGCCCATCACTATCACAGCCAGAAGCAGTGTTGGGCAAGGAGTTAGATGCTTTATTAGAAGCATTTGTTGATACTGGAGACAGCAGCAAAGTAGCCCTTTAAGCCATTTTCCAGAGAGGTGTATTGTCAGAGAGGACTGACAGCATTAGCAACTGCTATCTGTTCCAGGGCTTGGTCTTTGTGCAAGGTGGAGAACATGTGCTTCTCTCATGTAAGGTACAGACTAAGACAGATGTTGGTGTCCTTGGCCTTGTGCATTCTTCTACATCGATTACTTGGTCTGTGGTAATTTTCTTGATGTTTCGGATCATATAAAGAGGCTACTGTTTTTATTCATATAGCAGTGGTTGAGAAGTTCACAAAAACAACCACCTTATTTTTCTACTCTTCTGTCTCCCACCCCTTCTCTCTCACACGCCCCTAGCAGCAATCAGCTTTCATTTTGCACAGCCCGGAGTTGCAGTTACTGAAGGCAGTGTGAGATGACACAGCTGAAAGTTCCCAGCCATAGTCGAGTGATGAAGTATTAGTCAGCATGACATGAAGATTCACTTCTTTCCAGGTAGCTTTCACCCATAGTAATGTTTCTTGCTTCTAGAATGACTAGTACAACAGGGATCACATCTGTCTCTGGTTGCGTGGTGTCCTAATTACCTGTCCAGCATACAGCATTGCTTTATGATGCACAAATGCAGACTTCTGGATTTTTCCTCCTTTGCCAACAAGAAACCTCATTTCTGCAACCCCCCAGTGCTTCTCAGTATCTTTAATTTCTAATGTCAAAGCTTAATGACTGTGCCTGGAAATTAGGCTTTTATTCTCTCTTGAGATTGCACATTTGATGCAGAAATAATGTCTGGAGTCTAAAATGCTATATTCTACAGCAGTGGTGGTGTGATGGAAGATTTGTGCTGCAGATAGGAAATATCAGACAGCTATTTTAAAATACCAGAAAGCATTTTTTATGTTTTTTCATTTTTTTATGCTTAAGTTGAGGAAGCTCACTGGGATGATGTCATTGGTGAAATTCATTCATAACTTGAGTCCCTTTTGCTTTAGAACATGATTTTGTTTCCAGAATTTAGTCTCTTTGGCAATGACTCTTGATTACTGTCCTCTCTGGAACAGCTACAGTCATCTTTTTCCTAGCCTGAGATGCAACATTAGAACTGCACTTCTAGCAGTATCATCAAGAGTGCTTGAAATACTGACTTGTCCCTTGAAATCATGAGTCTCGTGCACACGGAAGAGGACAGCAAGGCGTGTTTGTACAAGACTAAGATGAGCCAGTGCTGTCAATCAGGCTTTAATTTGCAAGCAAGGGTCCCGGAGAACCTGTCTTTCACAGGGCAGAGAATTGCCCTGTGTTTAGAGCTGGTGTGACACAGCAGGCAGGCAGAGTGATCACCCAGCAAAGCCTAAAGGGAGGAATGTTTGCACAAGCCAAAGCTGCAAGGAGTGCAAGAGGTGCTGCAGCCTGTTTCCCCAAGGCTCGATAAATAACATTGAACATGACGCATTGAGCAGATGAAAGCTCAGAAGTTAGGGCAGGTCAGAAGCTGTTTTACAGGCTCTTCTGCTAGCCCTGCTGAGCTGTGCATGGTGAGCTGGGTTGCCTTTCAGCAGGAAGGCTGCAGTGAAACTGAGTCTGTGGCAATAATCCCTGATGAAAAGTCCTTCATGACTTTCGGGACTTCGCGGCTGCCGGATTGAGCTAAATGGGTGGAGTTTTTCCTTTAAATAGCTGTGCCTGAGAGGCTCTTGCTGCTATTGTGGTGACACTGGGGTGTTGCTAAGGCTATAGGAAGTCAGTGCTGACATATCTGTATTGGTGGTATGCTAAGCATGGACTGAAGAAAAATGGATCGTATGGTTTCACCACCACATTTCTGATCTCTTCAAAGGATGTGGATGTGGGTCAGAGACTTCAGGTGGCAGAGAACAAAAGTCTTGGCCAGCAAATGTGTGTTCGGTGTGCCTGGGAGTTTTTTGATGTCCGTACTGCTTGTTCCCAAGTTGGGAGGGTTATGAGAGGGTGGGAGGGGTAGCACTGCGGTGTCACCTGCCTCTGTGTCTGTGCATGCACGTGCCCTCAGGCTGCACATGCTGGTCCTTGGGCAGACCTTGAAACTCCCCAGTTCAAGAATGTCCTGTAACTGATGCCTGTGCAGGCATCTGAGAGTGTGGGGTGAGTGGGTAGGTCTGGGAGAGAAACATGCATTTCACAGACTTTCAGCAGTTCCTTTTCTATGTGATCACACAAGTCGCTGTTTGCAGTGATTTCCTCTAAGAGCTCCACAGTGCTGCAGCCCTGACTTGCATGGCTTTGCACTTCAAAAGCCTCGAAGGATGTCGTGTTGCAGGGCTTTATCCAGCTCCTTAGCAACTTTAGGCAAATCACCTTTGCTATGTGCAGTTTCATCATTAGTTCCATGAGGGTAACTCTTACCCTGCTGCAGGGGGCAGGGGAGGGCTGTGTTGCAAGGCTGCTTTGTAATTTGTAAATCACATTCGCTGTTCTTGGAGAGCCTCCATTAAGTGAAAGAATCCCCACAATGAACAACCCTGTCTTCCAAGGAATGCTGTCAAAGCTCGGCGTGCCTAGAGCTATCTGGTTTGAGAAGGTTGCAAAGAGGCACGAAATGTTGTCAGCTTGTTTTAAATTGCATTTCAGTATAGTCTGCTAAAGTAGTATGTTCCATCCTGTATGCAAATTGAACTTTGTCAAGTTGTCTTACCACAAGATATCTATATTTGATACTATATTTCTTTCTCACAGATTCTGCCTGGCTTGTTCATTGGCAACTTTAAAGGTAAGATTAGTTTTACTATTATCTCTAGGATTACTTAGCAGGGGTCTTAAGGTCTGGTTTTGCAGGCACTCAGAATTCTCTGGCATCTCTGTAGCTTTTTAACCCCATCTTTCTTCATGTCTGGATTCACCTGGTAGCACTTAAAGAAGAACTCCTTTGCTCTCTCGTCTGTGTTCTGTGCTGCAAGTACTTTGAGAAAAGTAAAATGACTGCCATCTCCTTGGAGCACGCTTCAGCTGGAATTCCTAAACACTGGCCTGCCTTAAACGAGTCCCATGCTTGGCAAGCAAGCCTGTGAGCCAGGCAGATTCTTTATAAGGCTATTGCAAGTCCTCCTTATAAGTAAAGGCTTACTATGCCTCCTGCTCATTGCTTTCATTATTTTGGTTATTTATAACAACTGCTAAAGAGTTCTGTTATCACTGCTTGTGAGACTGATAGTTCTGCTGGTTGCAGCCTGACCACTGATACTCACAGTCTCTGTTGCAGATATAAGTTTCTATGGATTTTTTTCCTTCATGCATGAGGTTTATTTTTTGTGTGCAGAAAAACAGACACACTTAGAAAACACAGGAAACTTTATGCAGACATCCAAATAAATGGCCTGTTCTCAAAGCACTCTGTTAGCTGCCATTCTGGCTGACTCTCCCTACTCAGAATGTGCATGTACAGTTGTTTTGATGGACATTTCCGTATTTCCCATATTTCCTATGCTTGGGTCAAACAGCAAAGCAGGGCTCGCAGGGGCTCCTGCAATATCCTGTCCTTCCTGGGCTGTCTGATACCACACCCAGTCTGTTAAGGCTGGCAACGTCTACACTGGATTTAGATGGTGCTGCGCATTCTCCCTCCCTCATGCACACTCTTCCTTCCTTGCCTCCCCGTCCCAAAACCTGTGAGTTCAGTGGTTTCTGTGTGATTTACCTGCTTCTGGATCTTCTGACCCATACTGTGGATCCAGTGCTTGCTGCCCCTTGGGACCTGGAGCTGATCACTTTGGAAGGCAGCCTGGAGGTACATGTGAAATTAAAAGCTGCCTTTTGCTACACCATAAACACACGTACAATAGCTACTGTGTGAGGGAGTTAATTGTGCCCTGGTAAGGAAAATGAGAGGATAGAGGTGATTTCATGCTGATAATGAAAGGAGAAAAAAGAAAAGTACAGGACAAAATGACAGTAAGGCCAAGCGGATAGTTTTGAAAGTCCTTTGGATGGACCACTGCATGGTCTGATGACACAATTAACTAACTTGGTCACTGCCATGTTTTGTTTTCTTTACTGTTCCTGAAGTTATTCAGGCAAGGGGTGGAGTTGGGAAGATGTTGGATAGTGGAGTCCTTTATGTTTCAGGTAGTCTGGCAGAGTGGGCAGGATGGGCCCTGGTGACATGGCTCCCAATCTGTCCCTCTCACCACAGCCATCCCACTGGTAAGCCCTTGCCCAGGGGAGCGAAACTCAGCCGGAGCATTTGTTTGCTGGTGCAGTTCTGTTTTCAGTGCAGGGGAGTTGGCCAGGGTTGTGCAGTGAGTCAGCATCTCTGCCCATGCCAGGCCTGCCTCCCTCTCGCTCGTGCTGCCCCGGCTGCTCTCCTTGAGCCTTGGAATGGCAGCCCTGGAATGGCACGGCGGGTCACGCCTGCATGGAGAGCGGAGGCGTGCAGGTGGAGGGGCTGTGAGTGGGAAGTGTTTTTGGGAACCTCACTGTAAAAAAAGAAGAGGGTGTAATGCTTCTGCTTGCCTCCACAAAAGAGAGGAAAGACGAGTTGACTTTAACCGCAGTGTTGGTGTTATGGAGTCTGTTTCTAAAATTAATTAAAAATACAAACAAAATGTCAGTTTATTTACTACTATGACCTTTGCTCATATTGCATTTAATCCTTACATTCTACCCTCACAAGTACCTGTTATAATCTCAGATAAGCTAGCATTCCTGGAGAGGAAAAGACAGGTGTTGCAGTACTTCACTAATACAGGAGCATACTTTTACAATTCTTACTCTGTTCTGCCTCCCTTGTCCCTCCACACCCCCTTGCCTCACTGCGCAGAAGCAGCTGTAGCAAGCTGCCTGTGGACTGAAGTCATCCCAGTTCGGAACAGGTTGTTGGTTAATTACCAGTGTATTTTTCCGGAGGAGTTTGATCCCCATGTTCTTGGGGCGTGTTCTGATTTGTGACACTTTAAAAAATGTGGCTGATGAACATTGAGACTGCCACGAAGGGGATCGTTGACTGAGAAATACTCAGCAGCACGTGCAGTTGGGATTAGTCCGAGTATCCTGATTTGGGCAGCCAAAATGACTAGCTTCTTGTAAAGACAGAGGTTTACAAGATTTTTTCCTTTAATTCATTTTTGACCAGTCTCCCATTCTTCAGCTTAGGACTGATAGCTTGAAATTGAATAAAGTCTCATCTTGTCAGTAAGAGGAGGAAATACTGAATCCCTGGTGTTGTGCATCTTGCCCAGACAGAGGGCTGGGAATTCGAGGCACTGTCTGAGTGCCTGAGCAGGGGTGGAGAGGAGGGAGCTTCTCCTGAAGTTGAGTCAGGGTAATGTCTATAAATCGCTCTGATCTGCCCTCTGGAGGATAGTGTTTCCCCGGTGGCTCCCCAGGGAGCCTGGGCATGCACAGTTTCCAGTGCTAAATCAAAGTACTATCCTACTCAGACTTCTGTCTTGCTGCTGCATGAGAGACCTCTGGGAATGCTGGCAGACTGGGAAAAGGCACTGTTCTTCCAGATGGGTGCCTTTCTGCTGAGTGAAAGTAGGATGTTTGAGATGTTAAATTACTTAAAATCAGTTAACACTAATTCTGTAGGGCTGTTGTCTGGAGAAGGTATTCAGCAATTGTTCTGCTTGGGGAATTATTATTCACCATTCAGTTATATTTCTACTTTTAGGCCTAGTAAACTTAAATACAGTCTATCACAGAGCAGTGAAAATTCTTCATTTGACTGGGAGATGAACTGAGGCCCATAAACAGCTTGTGAAATGAACCTGTGGCAGAAATGGGAGCTGAGCTTGCTGCTTCTATTTCGTTTGCTGATGCACAAACCTCTAAGCACATCGACTGAGAAGGGTTTTAATAGCCACCTTAAGGGGGTTTAGGGTAGAAAGTTATATGTAGTGCTGACTATGGAAAGCAATGAAATATCTCCTGAAATCCGCTGAGTCCACAGAGCTTGAGTATGACTCTGAAAAACTTTCTTGAATAAGCACAGATCTTGGCATATGTTCAAGTGCTTTTTATCCTACAGGCTCTATAAGCGTGATTCAGCTCATCAGTAGCACATGAAAAGAGTGGTATGCTCCTGAGAGAGCGTATTTGAGATTGCACAGCTAGAGGGCAGAAAAATTCAAGAAGAACCATAGATGTCCATATAAAATACAAGACGGAGTCTAGTCTGAAAGCCTAGAAGGAAACAACTCTTGGGAGTTTTCTGTGAAAGTGAAGGAGGGGTTATTTCTTTGTAAATGGGAGAGTAGGGAGCTAAGAGGGAAAAATGAGGGATGAGAAAGAGAAAGTTAACTCTTCTTTCTGCCTCTAGTTTTGGAGAAAATTTGTTTTGTTTTGTTTGTGCCTTACAGATGAAATGCAGTCCCCTCGAAAGACAAAGAATTTATTGTTTACTTCATGTCCACTTGTCTTCTGACTGGAAACCTGATGTCCCTTGAAAGTCACCTGTGCTCACAACAAAAATGGTTGCTTTGTTCCTTGAGGGATTGACAGGACAGCCTGATTCTCTGTACAAATGGAAAAAGAAATCTGTTTCTTCTGATGAGAGATTCTTAGTGGGTGCTCAGTTTGCTTCCAAACCAAGAGGTGTGGCAGTAGCAGAAATCAGAGACTCAAGAGTGTTTCTACCTTGAATATTAAAGAGCTTGTGTTCTTCCTTGTTTGTAATCATTCAAGGTTTTTTCCATGGAATATTTGGGGGCTTTTTAATTTGAAGGGGAAAGCCACAATATGAGGTTTAATTTCCCCCAAAGAGTCCAGTGTTGCTGTGGATGGTCTGGAGAGTCTTGGGGAAGTTTTCGCCCTTCCCATTACTAAGTGTATAAAAAGGCAATGCCCACCAAGTAGTTCTGATGTGTTTCTAAAGTCAGTTAATTCCTGTTCTCATCTGCTTAGTATTTTTTTAAGTTCCATTTCCTAAGGCTTTATATCAGGTACTGAAAACAGGAGAGGATGGAGAGACCATTTCCTTTTTCAGGTTCAACTTTTGAAGGAAGACAATTTATTGGTATTCTATTAAACAGAGTACTGACCTCTTTTCCCCACCTTTCTTGTTCTCCAAAAAGATCCTTTTGAGAGGATGGGACAAAATATATTATTGAACAAAGTGTGAAGTGGAGACAGGAGAGGTGGAGTTTTTGTTCATGTACACAGTTTGTGTGTGTCTGTAACTGCACATAACTGGATTCAGGAACAAAGCTCTCCTGATGAGAAAACATTCTCAGTAATAGCTCTTAATTCTCTGAACCAATACAGAGGATGTTCTTCTTTAGGTGGCTGTCTCTCTATCTCACTCTCTTCCAGGTGGAAAATAAAGTGTAGGCAAAAATTTGCTTTATATAATAAAAAAATAAAGATCTGATGATGATGAAATGGTAGTCTCTATACATCTGCAGACTGAGACTTAATACATGTTGTACATGCTGGGCTGACTTGCCTTGTCTGAGAGGAAGTCCTTGTCCCTCGCCTTCCTTGCATTTCTGTGGAGGCACTAAAATACTGAAGTAAGAGAGAATAGTTGTAGGTACATTTGAGACTTCACCACTTTTGATGTTTTATTGGAATTATTCAGTCATTGATTAACTGCAGTGGTTGGAGCTGTGTCTCTTTTGCTGATGGGGGATGGAAGCACTCTGCACTAGGTGATTTGCTCCCCAGCCACACAGTAAGGCTTCCCAGAGCTCCAGGGAGACAAATTCTGACAGGGCCTGGTTCCATTTTGATGACTTTGACATTGCTTTTGCGTTCAAGTATTTGCAGCTCTGCATGAGTAGAGGTTAAGCTTGGAGTCATAGTATGAAACTGAGGAAAAATAGGCTAAATGTGGAAGGGAGAGAGGAAGACTTCCCCAGTGTGAGTTGTGTCATTTTGTGTGAGGAGAGAGTTTCCCAAAGGCTTTACTCAAAACTCCGCATCTGCATTAGTTGAGAAGCATTTTGCTGTATGAAACAGAACGTTATGTTAGCTGTTGTGAAGAATAATACCACATTTGAGGCACTCTTTAGAGGATGCACAGGAGTGGCTCTGATAGCTAGGCTTAATCTTAACATTTGAAAATGGAGTATTTCACACTGATTTCAAAATGTGAGCCTGCATGTGCTTGTACAGTATTGTGCTACAGCAAAGAAGTTAGAATTGCTGTGGTGAGGGTGGTTCTTTTGGTTTTTGGTGGTTCTTTACATAACCTCTGATTTATTTTTTTTTTGTTATTTATGGTATGAGACTGTGAGTGACAGGATATCTTATTTGTACTGCTGTTTAAATAGCCTTATCTGGAGTATCTGTAGAGACTTAAGGCAGGTGCTGGGGAACCAGGGGAATTTCCCCTTTGTAAACTGTTTGAAATTTAGATCCAGATAGTAGCTGGGAAGCTTTTTCTTCTCTGCTTTAGTGAATTGAATGGTTATTTCCCAAATGTATGAAGGACCTGCTGGCTACCTGGTGATGTAGGTCTGGGATGGCCATTTCCAGCTTGTTTATAGGAATATCTGAAATCTCAGTGTATGATTTTGCTGAAATTCCTTTAGCCTGAGTCTCTGTTAACTAAGAACTAAGGTACTTCAGTCTCTTTGAGTTGTACTATGTCCATTAGGCCTTCAAACTGGTTCAAAGCAGTCAGCATTTAATTTGGATCATACCTCCTTTTAAAGCAGTTTGCCTTGTATGGCAAGACATTTCTTAGCACACAGGTTATACTGATAATTAGAGATTGGGGTCTCATTGTGCTGGGTGTGCATTAACACCATGAGTTCCTGCCAGCAGGCTCTGAAGTCTGCCCTTAGTCTTTGTAAGACAGAAAGCAGTGATTTTTAGGAGCACTTAGACTGGTTTCTGGGCTTCCAAATCATTGCCTGCTTAGGCATTCCCTAAGGAATTGAGACTGTCCTACAAACTGTTAAAAAAATTTGAAGGTCAGATGGATTAGAGGACCTCGCCTGGCAATTAGCATTAGCATCTCTTCTTTGAAATGTTTGCTCTGAGAATTTTAGAAAATTTTATTTGTTCTGTGAAGCTAGGCTTTAATTCTGTTTCAGACAGAATTTGTGTTAATTCTCTACTGAAGGATTAGGCATCTGTGCTAATCATGCAGGCTTGAGCAGTAGTGAGTAAAATCCTTGCAGTTTTGACTCTTCTCTTCATTTTATTAGCTGTAGAGAAGCTTTCATAATTGGATTAGGTTTAAATTTTATTTCTTGTTACTGGTGTCACTTGGATCTTGTCTATGGGGCAGTATAATTAAATGGCCAACTCTTCTTTGTGATGTAGAAAAGGCATTGAAACTTTATAGTAGGTGGATAACACGACACAAGAGATGCTAATTGAACTCTTGCATGAACATAAAGAACATACAGGTGATGCTATTATTTTTGTACCTAGAGAGAGCCCGGTTTGAAACCTTTGTGGTCAGTGCTCTCTTTTTGTGTGCAACCAGGCTAATGTGAACAGATTGTATGGGCAGATTTCAAAGGCAGGTGTTCACATCACAAAACCACTGCTGTACTTGCTATGATGTGCTGTGCCATTCTCAAGCAAAAAGGTCAGAAGTAAATGGGCACAAACGAACTTTTACCTGTATTGGTGGTTCTTTCAGGTCATTTTCTGACATGCTGATAGTTTAGTATGGGGAAAGTTGTTTACTGATGACAGATAGTCTAGTTTACCCTTTTTTCTCATAGAATCAAGCCTATGTTTTTGCCATATCTAGCATGAAATTTTCATTCACCCCAGTTTTCTTTCCAGTTTTGAATGTCTGAAACCCCCTGGTTACAGGTCTAGGAACCACCTTTTCACAACTGTACTTCCTCGCTGTAGCATTTTGCTTTTTCATACATTTGATATCTTTATCACCTGTTCTCTTTAGACTTAAAATTACCATTTGTATTGGCTAAATGCATGTTTCTCTACTAGTTCATAGAAAGTTCGCAGAAAGTAAGAATCTTGTTATCATCTTGGCATGTCTGCTGAGACTTCAATTCAAGTGATATGGTTGGCTTCCCTTCTCAGACCTGGATATCATAAGGTCTGTTTCCCAAGTGAAAATGTATTCCCTGAAGGGTGATTTGTGGGTAGAGAGGAGGTCAGATATTTCTTGTACAGCTCTGAGTGCGTGTTCAGATGGCCATCACCTGCACACAGGCATGCACAGACTTACATTTCAGATGCAAAATACATGAAACTTCTGACTTGAGAACATATTCCTGAGTCACTTAAGCTTGGTCTTTATATAGTATGTAATTTGTTTTGGAGTTAGAAGTGTGCCTTCCCGCTACCCACTCTGATGATGGTGTTCTAGAACAGCTGCATTTGAGGTTTTGCCTGACTTTATGCAGCTTCAAAAGGAAATGTATCAACAATAAGTAACTTTTCAACATGCACAATGGAAATGCTATTTCAAGAGATTAAAAAAAAAATCTTCCTTTTTTCCCTCTACCACAGATGCCCGAGATGTAGAGCAATTGAGTAAGAATAACATTACGCACATTCTTTCTATCCATGACAGTGCCCGCCCTATGCTTGAGGTAAGCATTGTGGAGGACTCCACAGTAAATCCTTACTTTGCAGTTGACTGTTACAGTCATCTTGGGGGTTAATTTTTTGTTCTGTGCAACTGGTGTTTTGAGACTGATTTTCTTGAAAGCTGTAGTTTTGAGATCCAGCCACAGGTTTTGTTGTTGCTGCTGTTCTAGCAGCAAGAAATCTAACGGACAAAGCAAGAGAACTGCACTGTTAATCTGTATAATGCAATAATGGGATTATGTTATTAATTTAATAGTAAAGGTAAGTTTCCTTCTGTGTGGAGTTTAAGCATCACATAAACAACATTCCTTCCCTAGTAATAACCCTTCTTTGTACTTGGGCTCTTTCCTTGAATCTTTATGGCAGATGGGTTTGCAGCCCTTTTCTATGGGAAATAGCCTTATTTAGGCTTGGAGTGTGGGAGGAACCAGTGATCCCCACATAATAGATCTAAAATAGTGGGGCATGTGTAGTTTCCAACACTTTAACATGAAGTATTATTCCCATTTTACTGGAGGGAAGCTAATCTAAAGACCTGTATTTGCTGTGTTATCTTGAGCAGGGAAGGAACTGGAAGCAGGATACAGGTCTCCTTTGCTGGAATGCTATGCTTTCCTCTTTACATCAGCTTACCTTGGAGAGGCTGGGCTTTGCTACATCTTAAAATCCTGCTATGTTATTTATGTCAGGAGCTATTGTCCTCTAAAATTTGTTCATTCCTTCCGTACATTCCACTTCTCATGAAAAGTGGCAAAATTTTGGGTAAGGCAATTGTTGCTGTTAGCCCTCATACGCTGCTGAGCATCTCTACTTTTCTTTTTCTTCATGCAAAATGTCTCCAGTGATTTCAGTTCTTAAAATACAGAATTTCAACTTCTCCCAGGCAAGTCAATAGGTAAGCTGAACAGGGGGTGTCCCCAGTAGTCACAATCAACCCCAGTATCAAGGTAATGGTGAACTCTGGGTTGACCTTGAATTTATAAGTATGCTGAAGCAGAGCTTTGGCTGTTGGCTTTGTTATGCTGTCCATTTGACTTGTGTTGTGCCTGATTCTTGTTAAATCTGAAACCGACTGAATTTCAAGAGTGCTCTTAGTTGAAGAGAAACATTTGTGCTGAGTAAAGATGTTATGTTGCCTCCAGGGTGCTGGTCTTTAAAATAAATGGAATTTTGTTTTGTTTTTTCATGATTAGAAAGCTAGCAAGACTGATTATGGTTCAGATCAGCTGCAGCCTCAGGCCAGTGCTTCTGGTGGTAGTGGTGGCGCTTTTGGTGGCCCACATACCACACATTGCCTGTGGTGGTGCATCTGTTTGTGAGGCTACATGGTAGATAGAACTGGGAGCTTTTGTGGTTTAAATATAACCAGGTCACCATTTCTTCCTCCAGTTACCACCACAAAAGACATGAAGGATTATGTTTACCCAGATCTCTTCCCCATCTGGTTCACAGCAGTGTCTCAGAAGTTACAGTGGCACATGAACAAGCAGTGACTGGTTGAGGATGGACTTGCTTTAACCACCCCTGCTTCCAACTGTGCCTTCAATTGTCTCTGCATGCAGTGTAGTTCCTTTAAAACTTCTCCCCAGTTCCTAAAATAGTATAAAGATTTCAAATTTCATTTGTTTGGGAGCTGAGCTAATTTTGATTATCAGTCGTAGTCTTACCGTGGTGATTGTTTGCAACTGAATGCTTCTGTTTAGGAGCAAGAGCCTAGAAAACTTCTGTTAGGTTTGATGGCTTCCTTTGTTATTTACATCTATGCCAGGTTGTAGGTGGGTTTGTTTACAGCTTGTGTGTCCACATTGTGCTTGGGGATTCTCATGTCCATTGAAATCAAATAGGAATGGTTTCCCTATGTATCCCTCATCACCTTTCTCTCCAGATTTCATCTGTGGAACGTGATTACTTTTGTGTTCAGAAATCATCTGATGTTATTCAGACTTCTAAGCATGCAATTGCAGTGATAATGGACTATCTTTTCCCTGAGATTCCCTGTTTCATGTGTATGCATTTATGTGAATGCTGACCACCTGTAAAAAGCTGCCTTTGCTTTTGCAGTAGTTGCCTTTGTCTTTAACTAACAATATTTTATCTCCAGTATTCCCTAGTCCTGTAGGACATGTAGGAACCTGTAGGAAATACTACAAATAATTCATTATACAAAGCTTTCTGTGCATGCTAAGGAAGGTAAGTGGTTTTAGACATTGAAAATCCAGTAGTGTTTTAGTAGCAAGTTATCAAAGAGAATTTGGTCTTTTCTGCCTGTCTGTGGAACAAAGAATGAGGATGCATACTTTAGCTCTCAGAATTCACAAATTACCCACATCTCGCTTGACAGATTTTGAGGTTTCATCGCTGTTTTGATGCAATAATGCCTCTGAATACAGCATTTAAAGTGGTGTATCAGAAGTATTGATTCTGTACCCACTACTGGTGGGTAGAAAATGAAAATGCCCAATCTGAGTTTGTCATTCATAGCTAAAAATGCAGTACTGAAGAAATGGAAACAAACATCAGTCTATGCAGTAAACACCAACTTGCTACAGATTGTAAAACTGTTTTCTACTGTAGTTACCCAAGGCATTGCCCCTTTCTGTGATGTTACAGACTGTTTTTACTTGGTTGTTTGAAATGCTCACAGTACCTTTTAAAAATATGCTTTCCTGTGTGGCTTACACACTTCAGGTTTTGGATATAGGTTGCTTCAGTTCCTCATAAGTTAATAAGCTATTAGAAAATGATTGAACAGTTTCACAATAAAGTATTATATTGGTTTAGGTTATGTGTGCCTACTGAGATATGCTTTTAAAAAAAATGTTTTCTTATAGAAATTCGGTTTTGGACATTATTTACAGACCCTTATGCATGTCTGATTCATGGGTGGCTCATAATCAAAGTTTGACCTTAGGAAGTTATGAGTACTTTCAAGCTGGAATAACAGGAAACAGTAGGTATAAAATTAGTTGGATTTGAAGACTTCTTACACGTTTTGACATGGCTAACTTGCATTAAGTACAAAATACAGAATTGTTTGTTAGACTTCAAGTGATTTACACTGGAAGAAATTTGCCAAAATCTGGCCTGAACTATCTGGCCATATCTCTCTTCAGTTCCTTTTGTATAAACTGTTTCAAAGAAATTTTTCCTCTAATAAAACCAATACTGAAATGTATTTAGAGAGCATTCTAAGGCTATTGTTCCAACAAAGTACACCATTATTATACAAGATCTTAACCACTTTGGTGAGAATTTTGTAGTTTTAAGATGTATGTTTATAGCTCCTGTGTTTTATTTCAGATATAATGAGTGAGAGCAGTGTCCAGCAGCACCATGTGTGCTCCCACAGATGCATAGAGGCAGTAGTCTTGGTGAATCAAGTTAGCTCCTCCAGAGCACTTTGGATGGCTGCCCATGGGACACTCACAGATGTTTTATAAATCCACACAAAAGCCACGAACAGAGGAGAATAATTAGGTTTCTTGCCACCTGCTTTTTCTATTCTGTTTCTCAGCTAGTTTAGGTTTTAAAATCTCTGTTCAGAATATGAGACACTGAAAGGTAGATGGGGAAATGTCCCCAAGTGTGCTTTAGATAATAGCATGTCTGGCAGGGATCTGTAGGATCCATCCAACAGGTTGTCTTGTATCTGGACTTCTTTAAGGCCTTTGACATGGTACCCCCCCAACATCCTTCTCTAAATTGGAGAGATGAATGTGATGGCTGGACTGTCTGGTGGATGAGGAATTGGTGTAATGGTCACATCCAGAGGGTCAATAGCTCAATGTCCAAATGGAAACTAGGCACCCTGAGTGTTGGAACCACTGCTGTTTAATGTCTTCATCAAGGACATAGGCAGAGGAATTGAGTGCACCCTCAGTGCACTTACAGATGACAAAAATTTTTGTTCCAGTTGCTCAAAGTCAAGTATGTAAATCTTGTTAACCTTAACAGAAGAATGGTTGCAGGTCTATTGAGGTGTTTGTCTCTGGATTTTTGAGGTGTTTAACCCTGTTCTGGGGGTGGTTAAATGGAGATGAATGTGGACCCAAGCTAAATAGACTGTTGATGTGGATTGTGCAGCAGCTTGAAAACAGCTGCATCTAATTCTGGAAAATGTAGGTTGTGATGGACAGTCATGTCCAAGCAGATGAATTTACAAGCATTCTTAGTCCTTTCATCATTCCTCCCTGCAACCACAGGTTTAAATGGTGGTGGAAGGAAGAATGCTTCCTATGTGCAACAGTGGTTGCTGTTTGCAATGTGGGAAGGAGAATGGTGTGAGTTCTGGGAGAGAGAGGAGTACTGAGTTCCTCTTGTCAAACAGGTGCACAGACCCTGTCCCAGAGAGGCATCATCCTGGATAGGCATTCTGTGGGTCCCCATGTGGAAATTCCACATTAGGGCTGCGTGTCATTGTGGCTGGCAAATGACGTGTCACAGGTCACACTGGAAGTAAGCAAGATTTTGACCATGAGGGTTAGTAATTACTGGAATATATTTCCAGAGATATTGGTGTGTTTTCTCATATGCTCCATTTTTGTATGGAAGTTGATTCAAGTAAGGCTGGTTTATAGTGGTCTTTAAGCCTTGCATTTTAGAACCAGGGCATTTCACAGTCCTTGGTCTGTCTGAGACACTTTGAGGTGCTTGGTGCAGTGACTGTTGTGAGCATTGCAGACACCTGTCCATCGGTCAGGAAATGGACTGAAACCAGCAGCTTCTTTCTCACAGTCCACCACACATTTGTCAGTTACCAGTAATTTTGCTGCTGCTCTTGACCTGCACCAGAGGTTTGATCTAGTAAATGCATGAATCCCATTACCAGTCGCCTGTGGTTGTGGAGTCCCTTGGCATTAATTTATTTGTAGCATTATAATTGTCAGACTGACTCCTGCTCTGTCACAGGAAGCTCTGTATGCTGCATTCAGCTGGTAGACATCATAATGATCACAGTAATGTAGATCTTAAATCAACAGGAGTTTATATGGGCATGCCTGTACTGTCCCCTGCCACAGAAGCTCTCTGTTGTTCACTCTGTTAATGAGGAACTGCATGAAGAGTAGCTTTTTGCATGTGTGCTGCCTCTGTATGCATGTTAGTTTTCTTTCTTTGTTTTCTGTGGCTACAGAATATTTGTTTGGTTTTTATTTTCAGTATGTTGATTTTCCTTCCCTCATTCTGCAGAGTTAACCAGAGCACCATAAGAGGACAGTTATCTGTTTTTTCTTTGTAGTCTGATGCCATTAACAATATCGTTTAATCTGGTGCATACTGTCTCCAGAGCATTGGTTTTCCCCTCTTTTTTCCTGAATCTGACTACCTAAATAAGTGCTGATATGGTAGGTGGGTGGAGGGATGGGGGAGGCAGAAAGAGCTGGTTGCTGACTGAATTACTGTGTACAGTTTTGAGCACCACAATATGAAAAAGACATTGAGCTATTGGAGACTGTCCAAAGAAGGGCTGTGAGGATGGTGAAGGGCCTTGAGGGAAAGCCTTATGAGGAATAGCTGAAGTCACTTGTTCAGTTCAGCCTGGAGGAGACTCAGGGGAGACCTCACTGTGGTCTTCTGCATCCTCTCGAGGGGAAGTGGAGGTGCAGGTACTGATCTCTTCACTCTTATGACCAGTGGCAGGATTTGAGGAAACAGCATGAAGCTGAGTCAAGGGAGGTTTAGGCTGCATATCAAGAAAATGTTCTTCACTGAGAGGGTGGTTGGGCACTGGAACAGGATCCCTAGGGAAGTGGGCACTGCTGTCAGAGTTCAGAAGTGTTTGGACAACACTCTTAGGGCACATGGTGTAACTCTTGGGTTGTCCTGTGCAGGGCTGGGAGTTGGAGTGAGTGATCCTCATAGGTCCCTTCCAACTTGGCACAATCTATGATTCTATAATCTTTTTTGTCCAGTCTACCAGCTTATGCAACCAGCACAATTTAAATGAACTGTGTCATCGGAAATAAAGAACTTCTCAGCCAGGTTGTCTTATAAAGAATTTTAGATACTTTTTTTCCTTTCAAATCCTAAAATTTATATCCAAGTAGAAATAGATTTTCAAGGATTCAGTATCTAAGAAGCTGAACTGAAAGGCAACAACAGAGTTAAAAAGCTCTGTGATGATCTTTTAGAAAAATCTTTCATATTCCCTGAGTAAATACATTAATAGAATATGGGCAATGAGAAGATGCTTAACTGGAACAGAACCAGTAAGTGTGAGGAATAGAAGAAAAATAGAAAAATAAGGATGTCATGGAGAAGATGTGTAACTTCTGTGCACCAGATTTATCACTGCTGAATGCTGTGATATACCTGTTTTATGAGGTATTAAGGATGAGAAGCTTGCAACTGGGGAAATCACAAGAGGAAGTGCTGAATCAAGATTATGAATTAAAAATAAAGTGTACAACTGGCTGGTAAACCAGACATTTGGAAGAAAGTGAAGAGCTAAATGACTGAACAGCTATCAAAAACTGAGAAATGTTTATAAGATCAAATGGTCATAGCCTGAAGACCTATATAGTATAGATAATGGATTCATACCAGCTTGCATTAAGATCTGGAATCTTGCTTCATATTTTTCAAGCTTGGCTTTATGTTGAAAGTCTTAAGGCAGTTTTAGCTGAGCTTGATTATCTTGCATGTTTATCCATGATCTTTAGACTACACGTGTGCTTTTTTAGAAACGGAAATGTTAGAAGAACTGAACTGGCACTCTGGCACAATGCTAGTACTCTGGTTAGCACAGTTTGTGGATTGCATTTTTGCAGCTACTTAGGTTATGACTATAGAAACCTATAATATCTGCTGTTGGCACTTAATGTGTTAACTTTGGCCAGGGAGCTTTGACCTTCCTTTAAGTTTTCTAATTCTTTCCTGCTATCACAAGTTTGGGGAAACTTCTTTCTCTCGTGGCTGCACTTTCTGGATTGACTTAATATTTTTATGTGTGTGTATAGCAGGAATTACCCTGTGCTTAAAAAAAGAGAAAAAAATCCTGGATTATGCCCCCAATTTCCCCAACTTATAACTTTGGAATTGCTGAAAGCTGCTTTAATGATTTGTTTTGTAGTCATAGATTCATAGAATGGCTCGGGTTGGAAGGGAATTCAGAGACCATCTCATTCCAACCCCCTGCTATGGACAGGGACACCTTCCACTACACCAGGCTGCTCAGAGCCCCATCCAGCCTGGACACTTCCAGGGATGGGGCATCCACAGCTTCTCTGGACAACCTGTTAGTGTCTCACCCTCAGAATAAAAAAACTTCTTCCTAACGTCTAATCTAAACCTACTGTCTTTGAGTTTGAAGTAATTTTCCCTTGTCCTATCACTACATGCTCTTGTAAAAAGTCCCTCTCCATTTTTCTTGTACTTGCCTTCATGGGCTGGAAGGCCACAATTAGGATAGCCCAAAGCTTTCTCTTTACCACGCTGAACAATCCCAATTCTCTCAACCTTTTCTTCTAGGAGAGGTGCTCTGTCCCTTTAAACATTTTAGTATCCCTCCTCTGGACTCAGTCCAGCAAATCCATGTCCTTCTTGTGTTGAGGCCCCAGATCTGGGTGCAGCACTGCAGGTGGGGTCAGAGGAGAGCAAAGGGGCAGAATCCCCTCTCTTGCCCTGCTGGCCACGCTGCTTTGGATGCAGCTCAGGATGCTGTTGGCTTTCTGAGCTGTGACTGCACGTTGCTGGGCCATGTTGAGCTTCTTATCCACTAACAGCCCCAAGTCCTTCTAGGTAGGGCTGCCCTTGATCTGTTCATCCCTCACTCTCTGAGGACTATCCTCACACTGGATAGTAGTCCAGAAGGGATTTGTCTGGACTCAAAGGCATATCACTACTTAACATGAACTAACTAAAAAGAGAAATACTGGGAAACCAATCAGATGGGGTTGTTGGGTTTTTTTTTTGTTTTTTTTTACTAAAACAACGTATGTTTATTCTGGAGAGATTATTCTGCTCAGGAAATGAAAACAACCAATCTGTTAAAAAAATCTTTATTGCAATATTGGATAGCATGCAGAAGTCTTGAACTGTAGGGGCCTTTCATATATGAAAATTGCATCTTGATGGCATGACAAGTGAAGGTCCTGCTGGGTATGACTGGGCAACATGTTGTCTGTGCAGGCTCTGTTGTCACTGAGATCCTCTCCAAACACTTACGGGAACTGTTAAAGAGGGGGATGGCAAGGCAGCCTTCAAAATCAGAGGTACTAATACAGCAAGGTCATGGCTGTCATATAAAGACTAGCTCTACAAATTAATAATTTAGTCAACTTGGACTGTTACATTTCCATCCATAGTATTAAACTCATATATTACCAGTGTTAAATGCTGTTGGTTTTCAGCCATGGTGCTAACTTCAAGAGAAAGTGTACAAGCACTTATTCTAACAAAAAACCTTAACTTTCCTTTATGATGTTTCACTGTCTTTTCATGTTAAGGGTTTCGCCTCATGAGATGTTTCAGAAGACCATGCTGAGCAAAACAGCTACCATTTTTCTTTCAGGTGCAGCGGCACCAGACAATTCTAGTTTGAAGTAATGCCTTGTCTGGCATTGATTCTGCTTGTGAAGTTGGGAGCTCTGACTAATTTTTCAATTACCCCAGTAGCCCACTAAGAAGCCACCAACAGACTTCCACAAAGTAGCTTTTAAAGTGTGTCAGGCCAGGCCTTCATGATGGGGTACCCCTGGCAGAGGCTGCTGCGGTGGTGCACTAAATTAGTTCACGGATTGACTTGCTCGTCTCATGTGAGCTGTGTCGAGGGAAGCACGTTCCTCTCATGGCAGGTGGCAGGGAGGAGAGGATGAGGACTGCTTGGAGCTTTCAATGGTGAGCTGTTTGCATGAACTATGTTGAGACCAGCAGAATTCTGGTGTTTCTAACTGCTTGGTTATGGTGTTAACCAGAACAGGACAAGTGCTCTGACCTGCCTCTGCAGAGAACATGATGTGGAATGTGTTAACTCACACTTCTAATCACAGAATCATAGAATGGTTTGGGTTGAAAGGGATCTTAAAGATCATCTAGTTCCAACCCTTCTACCGTGGATGGGCAGGAACACCTTCCACTAGACCATCCAATCTGGCCTTAAACATTTCCCGGGATGGGGAATCCGTGACTTCTCTGGGTAACCTGTTCTAGTGTTTCATCACCCTCGCTGTAAAGAATTCATTTTGAGTATCTAATCTAAACTTGCTGTCTCTCAGATTGAAGCCATTGCCCTTTGTCCTGTCACTATGTGCCCTTGTAAAAAGTAATGTGAGTGTATTCCAGAGGTGTAGTGATCATGTTCCAGCATTCCCTTAAAGAAAGAGGCAGTTGTGATATATTGTTTTATTTTAGTACTCAGAGACCCCCTTGAGGGTTCAGGGATCAAGTATGATTGGTGGTGCTCAGATGTGCCCTGACATGCCTGGGAGCTTGAATAAGTCATGTAGTCAAGGTAGACTAACAAAGTCTTTCCTCTCAGCTGAAGTCCTGTAAATACTCGTGGTGTGTTGTAAAGGAGATAAACCACAATTTAATACAAACTCATTAGTGTTTTCTCCCATTCCTTCATATGAGACAGGTTAGAACTAGAATTTAGGGTTAGAATTAGAAATAATAACCACAGCTCTGTGCAATTAAAATAAAATCCTTATATTTTCAACATTTGTCTCTTTTAATTTCAGAGAGGAGAGATTGAGAAGGAGGGTTTTAACAGGACACTTTATATTTGTGATTCCAGCCTTAAGGAGCTTTTCAGAAGTATCACTGAGACTACTTCCTAAGAAAACTATGAACCAGTGTTGTAAAAAAACTCTGACATTGTATCGTTCCTGATAGCACAACTGAAACGTATGAATTCTATTGCAGGAGCATCCCATTTGCTGCTGTTCGTGTTATTAATGTAATTGCAATTTTGTTCATAATATTTTTCAAAGCCCAACCTGAGTGTGTTGTTCGCTAAAGTCAATTAGAGGTTGTCCTCAGCTGAAACACAAATGCATTTTCTATGAGTCATTAATAAAATCAGCACTAATAGTGATTGCTACAGAAAGTAACTGAAAGGACAAACAAACGGTTGAACGGTTTTCAGTTTAGCAGGTTCAGTTCAGTGCATTACTGGACTAAACCCTTTATAAACTCTTGTTGGTTTGGCTTGAGGAAGCTTTGTGCTGGCTGTTTCCCACTTTAGCTTTTTTGCTGAAATGCCCCTAAACAAAAATAAGTCCTCCTGTCCTCATCTGTTGATGTGACGACTCAAATTAACACATGGTTTTTGACTAACCTGAAAGAACTTGCCAGGTGCTGGAGGTTTTCTATTTGCATCTTGGTTCACAAATATAAGTTTAGGGTTTTATGTTAAAAAAAAATTTCTTGGAAATCGTTGATGGTATCTTTACATAAATTTAAATAGAGAAGTTTAATGCCAAAAATACAGTGCTACTCTTTTAAAACTTTTTTTTAATGGACCCTTCCCCCCACACTCTGCCCTTGGAGACCAGAAATTTTGTAATTTGAGGCTCCTTCCCCCTCTCCTCAACTTTTAATCTAGATGCAGGCTTCCAGTGCTGACTAGAACCTCAAAAATGTATGTACAGCAGTGGCGGAGACGATGTTCTGAAAACTGTCTGTAAAAACATTACTTGGAAAACCCACTGAACATGAAATAATGACTAGCATTTTTAGTCCTTCTTATTCTCATGCAGGCTGTTTTGTGAGTGCTCATTTTATATAAGAATCACTGGACAGTTTCCTTGTACATATAAAACATATATTAGTATAAATAAGATGTTATCAAACTGATTATCATTCTCAATGACTTCAGAATATCTTGATCATTGCAAAGGAGCAGCCGTCTGTATAGGTGCTGCATTTGTCTCACAGTAGTTTTTGCAGTTTATCCTCTTCACCAAAATAATTCTTGGTATTGTACAAATGAATTTGAGTGTGCTCTGCAAAGGTCCTGTTTTCAGTCATTGACCCATTAGCTGACGTTTGGCACTTAGAGATATGTCATTCTGCTACTGCAAAATTCTACAAGTTCTATCAAAAAACCCCAAAATTTTTACAAGTTTAGTTAAAATGAAGTTGGAGTTTTTAAAATAAGATTCTATTTAAGTAGAATAGAAACAGAGTTTTCCTAATCCTGGACTGTTATGTTCCTGAGCACTGAATGAAATACTGGATTTAATAACCTTTTTTAAAAGCTAATGACATTGGGAAGGTCTTGTTCTTTAGTCTTACTGACTTTTCTAAATGTGGCATAACTGTTCAGTTTCCAATCTTAGTAGATCAACCTCTAAAATAATTAGAAATTTGAATATTGACAGAATTCCATTAATAACTTTAACTGTGTAAAGTGTAAAGCTTCTGCATATGTATGTATGCACCTGAAATCTGGTTTAATCCCTTGATATTCACTGCAGCAGAACTGACTTATTAATTTCAGAATCTGTGATGAAATTGCACAAGTGTTGTTGTTGTTGTTTCTCAAATAAGAGTGAATTTTAGAAATTTTACTTAACTCTCCCTTGTTTCAACTTTGACAATCTTGAAATCTGAATACTTGCCCTAGTTTTGTTAGCTCTCACTGTATCGATTTAACTGCAGCACTCAGTTTCAGGGCCTATGAGAGAAATCTAGTTTTGGTGGTTACTCTGCTGAAACAGAAAACAAAAAAGTAAATTATATTTTATTGATTTTTTTTTTTTTTTGGACAATGGTAACAAGTTAAATACACCAAAAGAAATGGAAGAAGTGCTTTAATTTGATGGAGGCATCAGTTAAGATCATGATGTGTGTAATAAGCAAAGATCTGGTGTGTGTGTGTGTGTTGGAAGGTAGGGGTGTTTGGTGGTAAAGGTGATTGATGGAGGAAGGAAAGTGAGCAGTTATTTCAAAGTAACAAGTAGAAAGTAGTGAATTGAGTTGAGGAGAAAAAATGCTGTGTTCTGCATCTCACTGCCCTAGGAGCTTGTGTCTGTACCCATTCCATATGTTTGGAATGTTATATTACCTAATAATATACATAGATTCTGTGTAATTAAAAAAGGCTGGATCAATAGATTTTAATTGGGTACTCTGAGGAAAAGCGTGTTTGGAGATAAAGCATGACTGACATAGTGTCAGCTGAAGAAATATTTGAATAAATATATATGCAAGAATATTCAGTAAATAAAGTGGATGCATTACTTTGTATAGGATTTTAAATGGTGTTTCTCTTTTCATCAGTTGTTATGATTTGCAAGCTTTTCCCTTTGTTTCGAATAAATACCATGTTTTGAAATTAGTAGCTGCTCTGTAGCACCTAATTTTTAATGAGTGTAGGTGAAGTGACACAATACCTGTTTTCAGTTGTTCTGTCCTTCCTTCACTGAATAACTTTACAAAATTGTCATTCTTAGAGAATCATGTGTCCTCAATTAAAAAAGATGTAAATAAAGCCTTCCATATAGTTGACATAAAATTTGTATTTGTCTTTCCATCTATTAATGTGTGATTTTGGTTCAACCTGGGATACTGGCATCTGCAGCTGGGTTCAGGTTTATTTAATGAAACTGCTGACTAGGGACCAGTTTGGAGCCTGTTGACATTTTCACAAAAAGCTGGCTTCAACAGTCTTTGATTTTGCTTACTCTGTTGTAGTCACTATACTGGTGATTGTTGCCACCTAGAATTTTATGCTTTGCAGTTTGAGAATGGCAGACGAAGTGCTAGGTGTCTTTTTGCCTTCTAGTACCCTATGTTAAATGTTGTAGGTAGCTGTTTGTTTGCTTGGCATAAACTTCTGCTTTGAAAGGTCCCTTTGGGACAGTTCTTTGATGGTACCTGCAGGGTATTGCACAGGAAAGACACTAGTGTCTTGGGGCACAGATACACAAATATTATGATCCTGGGTAGGTTTTTTTTTTTCCAAAAGAGTCACAAACAGCAGGGTTCAGCTATTAAGTGTCTTTCTATTGCTGATATGTTTAAAAAAAAAGAAAGTCTATGCAGCATGTGTGAAGAAAATCTAATTCCAGCAATCAATGTAGGAATATCCTACACAAAAAATCCTGAGAATCATGTATGAATACCGGCCTCATACAATATTGTGGTGGTGTTGTATTTCAAGTATCCAGTTACAATGAATGATCCTATTATTATAATTATTATTTCAACCAAGAGAAGCAAAACTAGGTGGTAGGGTGGGATCCTCAGGAGTTACCAACTCTGGCCAAACTGTGTTTGGCTTGAAGTTGCTGAGAGTTTCACTGTTGATTTTTGTGGGAGATGGGTTAGGTCACTGCACAGTACTTTTGAAATCCCACCTCTAACTATTTCTGAGTTGAGTGTGTGATTATTTCCTCACAGGGAGGAGTCCATCACCACAGCTTTCCAAAAACACAGGTGATATACATCAGCCAAAATACCAAATTCCAGTAACTTAAACCATCTCCTTTCTGAGAAGATTTATTAATAAAGTTGACAGGCTGATGCTGAGCATTTGCAAGCACAGTAGTGAAAAGTGTGCTGTGGGCTTCACTGAAGTTCTAAGTGCTGAAGATGTCCAGGATGAGGCTTTGGATGAGCCATTCAGGACCATTTGTTCTTTCATAGGCTGGTTTCATGCTTGCTTGCAGTAGTTGGAACTAACCAGCCATGACAAAAAAAAAGAACATTGCAGGTCTTAAATTTGTGTTGGTGCTACTTCTGCTTTTAGAGTGAACATGACCTGAAAGCCCCTCTGCAGTCAGCCTGTGAAAAGCACTCAGCATGTGCCATAGCTTCTGAAATCTGCGGAACAATTTGCGTCAGTGCGTGCTGGAGGAGCGAACCTTCTGGCATGTACTGCACTCCAGAGCTAACCCATCTCTTGCCCTCAATTCTCAGTCTTTCAATGGTATGGAGTTGCTAATGTAAATTTACTTTCGGGTCTCAGGCCCTCATTTTCCTGGGGTGACTCACTTGAAGTGATACTAGTGTCCAAGATAAACCTCTTAGATGTTTCATACAAATGCTTATTATTGTAATAAATCTGTTAATATAATTAATTATATCCTTGGCTCAGCAGCCTATCAATATCAATATAAATATTACTGCAACACTGTCTTTCTAAATGAATGTGTCTATACAAGTTGTTTTGGATCAGCTTTCGGCTGTGGAGCCCTCCTGGTTTCCCACAATGTTTCTGACTGTTTCTAACAGTTTCTGATTGTTTCCCACAATCTCTCTGACATAGTGGTGAAGTTTGTGCACCTTGCAGAGGTATGGTGCACAGGGTGCATGGTGCTGAGATCAGCATCTCTTGTAAAAGGGCTTGCTCTTCGTGCAATTGCAAGTGAAGAAACAAAGTGTGTGTAGGGGAAATAAGGAGGGGTTTCTGAACGAGCAAAGCAAAGGGGTTGTAGATGATGCTGCCTCAGGTAGCTACACATTTGAGCAGAGAAAATTCCTCTTCTTCCCCCAGCTGACAAATAAAATGCCTGGTAGGTTCAGATTGTGTTCCACCTTGTTGGCAAAGGATCTCTTGTGCAACTTTCCATATGTGGTGTTGAACATGTGGATTATTGTAGGGGTGTGCATCGTTACAAAAGGCTGGATTAAGGTGCATTTTATAATGACCCTTTTGCTTGAATTATTATCTTTACAAGTGCATCTGAAGAATTCATAACTTGGCATCTGAGATAATTCAAAAGAGTTCTAGTGAATAATGTAGTTTTTGTGTGTCTTGAGCTGCAGATTGTATTCTTGGAAGTCCTATTTGAGAAGTCAGCTAAATGTGCTTTCAGAAGCGTTCTATTTCTTAACAGTCATAGGAGCAAAGAAAACTTCGAAAATAAAATGACAGTTGAAATGAGCGTTGACAATGCAAAGCAGTAGCGTAGGATTATAAATATATTGTTTTAAATATATCCAGTAACATTTTTAATACATCAGAAATGGTTATCTAACTTCCCTACTCGGTTCTTGTAACTTATTATGATAGCTGACTAAGAAAGAGAGGCGAACTTTGTGGAAGAAAAGTATGTGTTTTATGGTTGTCCTTGAAGGTTTCCAAAAATAAAAACCCAAAATCCATATCACAGACACGTTTCTTCTTTGAAATACATTTTGTTTGGTTTATCAGCTGGGTAAAGAAAAATGATTGTGTGAGTTTAAAAGAAAACGGCATATAACAATCTCAGGTTGTAATATCTGTTCAGAGAAAGGGAAGGGCGGGAGAAGATGCAACTTCATTTTCCTAGAAAAACCACTTGTTTGCAGAAAAAGGTTTAGATCTTTTTAGTAAAGATGCTTCTTTTTTTAAAAGCTTACTATTGAGCCTTGGGAGAAGCATGACTAAGCTATATACTGGTGTTTTAGCAATATGAAAGCAAGTGTTTTAAAATCTGACTGTATAATATCTGCTTGTCTGAATGGTATTGCTTCCTCAAAATCATTAATATTTCACCAGTCTAGAGCAAGACTTGTACTGTGCTGGATAAATATGTTTAACTTCAATTTCTTCTTCTCATACCTTTTTGCTTCTTTACACAGGGAATGAAATATCTGTGCATTCCTGCTGCTGACTCACCTTCGCAGAACTTGTAAGTATTCTTTAAAAATAAATCATAAAACCCCAGAAATCCCATGGTACCATGATGCCACTTTAAAATTTGCTGAAAGCTCTGATTCTGATCTCTAATTAGTATTACACACATGCAAGGTTTAAACCATTAAGAATACACAGTAACACTTCATTTCACCCTGCTTTTTGTGTGTGTTTGTAGGAGGCTCAGTATGTAAACACTCTTCATTTGTGGCCTTAAACTTCAGGAATTCCTTAGTGAGTCTGGACTTAATTCAGTCACAATTTATTCTAGCCACTGTTTTTGTAAAGCTTTGTGTTTGGCTCCCCCCCCTTTTTTTTTCTTTTTAGTGCCAACTGCAGCCATTGACAAAATAAAATATTTGAAAGAGATTTGAAGCCTGGTGCCTCAAGGGTTGAAATAAATTCCTCACAGTGAGCCTTCAAAACAAAGTCCCTGTGTGCAAACTATATCTGCTGGGGAACTTCTTGAGCTTGCTTCAGAAATCCCTGCTGCTCTTAGTATAAGCTGGCACGGCAGGGAATTTTCTGCTCTGCAGTGACTCTTACCTTGAGAACATAGGTAGTGCAGCTAGGGTGTCCAAAGCTTGCTCTTTGTCATCTCTGCTAAAGTTCACGTAATGCTAATTGACTTATGTCTGGTTTTAATTGAGCATAGCAAATCTTGATTCCAAAGAGAAATCAAAACAAAAGAACTTGGATGGTGACCAGCTCTTTCTTCTAGAGCTCACTGTTTATGTTGGGGAGAGGTGAGGGGGGTTTCAGCCACATCCTGCTACCAGGTTTTGGTAGAGAAACAAGTAGTGGAAAGAGACCTGGTAGGTACGGAAGGAAGTGCAGCACTGCTTTTCTCTTGTATCACAGCAATATTCTGGCTCATGCTTTTGGGGGATATTTTTAGAGCATGTGTTTCTCATACTCTAGAAATATTCCAGTGTGGCACTTGATGTGTGGTGATTTGCCTTTTCATTCTGCATTTCTTTCGTGATTTTAGGGGAAGGGAAAAAAAAAAACCAACAACCACACCCCACCCGCAATAAAAAACACCCTAATCCCCTAAATTTCAGGTCTGTAATGAGAAGGCAGATAGCTAGCTGCCTTTGTCATGGACAACTTCCATGGCCTTAATATTTAGAATAAAAATAAATAAATTTAAAGAAATATCCTTTTGGGAAGGAAAGCTAATCTGAGATTAGAGGAAAACATTCGCATTGTTCATTGGCATTTAGAGCAGCATTTTTGACAAAGTTTTCTAAATCTACTTCCTTTGTTAATAGAGATCAATTGGGAATGGAAAGAGAAAGGATGGCATTTATGATGAACATTAATAAATGTACAGTTCCCTCACTGTTAAATATCAAGGAGTTATACTGAAAAACCAGCTCCTGTGCTTGAGCTGTCCAGTGTAGTACCAAGGCTCTTAAGGCTTCACTAAGAGGATAGAATATTTGCATGAGTGTTGTTTCTGTTATGCTGCAGACATCTAAAATACTTGCTTTGGTATCAGGTGGTTGCCAGCAAACGTCATTACTTCTAATACTGATACATTCTATCACTTAAAGTAAAACTTGATGAGTAACGGATTTTTCTTCTTTTACTTTATACAGCCCAGGCCTTCAAGTGAAATCAAATCACGATGTTCACAAATAGCACCACTGCTTGCTTTGCACATGCAGTCTTTTGAAAGCAAGAGGAAGTTGTCTTTGTTCAGCCTGTGAGGACTGGATGCAGTCTTATCTAGGAGTGGTTAACCATACTGCCTGTGCCCACCGTGGAGGGAGGGATAGCTAGGGAATAGGAAGGGGAATTGGTCCCTCTGCAGCATCTTTGCATGTCTACCTCCTTCTGAAAGAGGGATTCTGCTGGTGTCAGGGAGAAAAAAACAACTAACCAAGCAGCATCCTGTATTACAGGTCCTTCTGTTCTCTTAGCCATGGTTGACAGGCACAACTGATGGGGTGCACACTGCTCTCTTGTCTGTTTTCCAACAGCAAGGACCAACTGGAAGCCTTTTACCCACTGAATTTTGAAACTATGAGCTCTTAATGCACTTCAGCTCTATTTTTCTGAAGGAAACCTCTGGTTTCTTGTGTGTATAATGTACGTTTATTCCTAGAAGACTTGTTTAGTGGAGTTCTTTTCATCAAGGGATAACTTGCCAGGGAAATACAGCAGGGATTCCCCTGTTAGCATGTGGGTGTTCACTAAGGTGTCTCAAAAGCTTTATTTTATTCCACTGTTCTACCCCTAGTAAGCACAGGAAGAAAGCAATTGCTTTTCAGGCTCAAGGTACTTCCTAGATGTTAAATCAGTGTTTTCCCTGGTCTGTGAGAATTTTACCTTGGGCCAGTAACTGCTCCAGAAATGTCATCATCCATGGAACTTGTCACTAAAAAGTTATTTCTGTAGAAATAAAATCTTCCCTTCCTGCCCTGTTCCAGTTAATTGTCTTTGGCTGCGTGTTTCTAAAGAATTAACCTCCAACAGTCAGGTGGTTAGTGATGATAATACAGAAGCCAGATGACCTATTAAAAGGAGAAAATTTTGGTAGATTTTTTTTCTTTTACATCACCAAAGAATCATCAAGATGCTTCATCCTATCTGATTTGGGTGTTGTCTTTTTAACCTTTTAAGATATTGATAGAAGTCCAACTAGCAACGAATGAAAATATAGCTCTGGTATCTTAACTCTGCTCTTGGTCTAGTTTTGAATTATGCAGCGTGCTAATATGTAACTTTAGATAACTTTTACAACATCCTGGTAGGGGTATTGTACTGGTGCTTCTTCCTGTGGTGTTTTCCCACTGTGGAGATGATGCAGTTCAGGACCCAGCTTTCAGCTGGGAGATGTAAGAGACAGATATCATGTAATAAATTGTCCTGAAGTCCAACAAATGGGCTGCAAATCAACACATTTGTCAAGTGCTTTCCTGTTAGAGATGATAGTCAACTGTTTTGTGGTTAATGTAAGACTTACCATTCTTCTTTGTGTCTGGCACTTGCCACACAGCTAACTGGTCCTCAATCTTAGTTTTCATCTAAACATGATTTTACCATAACTCTGAAAATGAGCGTAGGCAACTGTGTCTGCTGGCTCCAGAAGAGACCCTGATGCCATAGGGCTGTGGTGAAGTACATATCTCCTTTTCTCTGGCTCAAGGTGAGGAGGGGGCAGGGTGCTATAGAGCAGCACTAATTTTAGATGTTACTATTTCTCTTCTCATTTTCATGAATGCCTGTAAACACACTTGAAAGCACATCAGCAGCGAGGAAGGGTGAAGAAAACTGGGTAAATGGAGTTCACAGTGTTTAGTGCCTTGCAAAGGTGTTATGCTCAGTCACAGATATTTTTCAAATCAGAGTGTTGGAAATGTCTTACCAAAACTTATGCAAGACCATTGAAACAAATTCACTGATGCATGAAGCTGCGCCCCTGGCCAGATTTTCTAGAGAGAAAGAGAAAAGATGAGAAGATCAGGTGTCAATACAGACCTAACCAAGCTGTGTCTGAGTGAATGCTTTCAATCTTAACTAAGCTCTTCACTGTGCAATAGCAATGCCTCTTGCACACGTAGCCAGAGATCTTATTTGTCCTCCAAGTTTGTTTATGTGAACCTCTTGTGCTCCCCTGGCAGACCTGAGCACAGTGATTTGTTAGAACTCAGCCAGTGACTGGTTTGGCGTGGCAGTCTGAGTACACTTGCATTTGTAAGGCTTTGTCTTCACTTATCCCACATACTTCATCAGTTCCTTGAGAAACATAAACCCCTGAGTTGACCTGCTGTCCTAAAGCTTAGGATTGCATTGTGCCTTGACATTTTCCAAATAAACTGCTCAGGTCTTCCCTAGCTGTGTTTTCCATGTTGTATCCGGTGGTGCAGGAACTGCATTGGAGAGGGAGTCCCAGTCTTTGGGATCTTCTTTTTGTTCATTCCAGTTAGATATCCTTGCAAGTTCTGCAGGCAGTGACACTCTGTTGCATCAGTGTTGTCCTTCAGGTCAGGAGTGTTTACAGTATCAGCAGCTGCACTGTTAGGCAGGAAGGGAAGCTTCCTTTTATGTGGGTATTCCTGATTTTTGTGTGGCTGCTGGTGCTGGGCTGAGGTTTTTTTTCTTTTACCCTTGTGGTATAATATTCACCCAGAAAGGGGAAACATCTTGAATACAGGACGTTGTGTTTCATGGGTGTTGAGCGCAATGTGCTTTCAGGTTTGCCCTTGCCAGCAGGCCTGGTAATGACTGCCCCCTAAGAACCTCTTTCCTCTGCCCACGTTGCCCACATGCTACTGCTTGTGAGCTTGAATTGCAAGAGCTCTCAAAGGCCACAGTGAGCTCCAGCTCTGTTGAGCTAAGAGATGCTGCTGCAGCTGTGGTAAACTGCAGGCAGCGCCAAAGGTTTCGCAGTTGGAAAGGTGGGGTGGGCAACTTGGAACTGAGATGCAAGGAGGCAGTGCTGCATATTCACTCAGATGGTGACAACTGCCTGCTTACTGTCCTTCTCTGTCCCCACTTAAAATGAAAGGGGCATATGTAAAGGGTAATGAGATTATAAACCCTAAAGTTTGTAAACGGAGTCTTCTCTACATTTTCTCCTCTGCTGCTTTAAAACAGGCAGGCTATAGGCTGACACCCTGAATATAGGCAGAAGAGGTACTGCTGTCTGAAAGGAGAAGACTGGAAGGAACTAAAGAAAGCAGGACTTGAATTGACCATATTTTCATAACAGAGATAAAAGGGAGTGATTTCACATAGCCAAGCAGAAAGTCTTAATGTTTAGATATGCCCTAGCACATGGCTTGAAGGGGAAAGTAGAGTTAAAGTTAAGCCTAAGTTTGGGTAGCAGGTAGTGTCTCCTTGTGAGAGACGTGTCTGGAGAGCTGCTCGTATAGCTGTGCTGAGTTCCATCTGACATCTCAGCACACAAGAACATGTGAAATCAAGTCACTGCTTTAAAGAAGAATCAAACACAAACTGAAATAAAGACTTGACAGTCATCAGAATAAAGTTTATTACACTGTAGTGCCTAAAAAAACAGTTTCTTACTCGGATAGAGTGGCAAATAACTTATGCCAGTGAGTTTTGTGTTTCATTGGCAGACAATAACTTTTACTTTGTAAGACCTGTATTCGGTTCTAAATTCTAGAAATAGCGTGAAGCAAGCTTTCGGATATATTTCTCTCTTTCTAAGTAGTGATTTTACTAAATACAGCACTTTCTTTATCCCTTTCTGCTTTTGTTTTCAGAGCAAGGCATTTCAGAGAGAGCATCAAATTTATCCATGAGTGCCGGCTCACAGGTGAAGGCTGCTTAGTTCACTGGTATGTATGCTGCTTGCTAAAAAAACTTTTTAAGGGTTTCTCTATCTTGATTTGGATGTTCATACTTTTAATAAATTAGTGGTCATCTCCCCTCTGTAGCGAAATACTCTTGGACTGAATTGTCCCCTTTATTCTAAAAGCCCCCAAAGATCTGCAAATGCTATTAAAGCCTTATGCTAGGACTTTTGAGTCTCTGGGGTGAGCAGCTGCTTGGAGATGAAAGGATCCCAAGAAATTCTTCTTGACCTTCTCCTATGAAATATTTTTGTAGGACCGGGAATTTTTGTAGGACTAGGAATGTGTTGGCTGGAGACATTTATTTCTCATCATTTTAATCACTGTATTTCTAAATGCAATTTCCATAATCCTAAAAATTTGATTATTTTCTCTAATAGCTGTTTTGGTGACTTCAGAGTTGTTAAAAAAACCCTATCTGAACAGAAATTGGTTTTTTTTCCCTTTCTTTTTCTTTCAACTGCTGAAGCATTCAAATGTTGCATTTCCTAATAGCAAGACCCTGATTGGAGAGATGCTCCTGGGACTGTAAAGAATAGAAAAGGAAATCCCACCCTGGGTTTTTTCTTGCTCTCTGCTATTGGTTGTGGTCTTTGTGCTGTATGTCCAAGGGACATATCTGAGTCTATATCTGGAATCAGAGTCATCTCGTGATTTGAACACTGGACTTGTAGACAGGCCCTGAGCATAAATCCTCACTTTGCTGTTGACTCATGACAGAGCTGTGCATGAGCCATTTGGTCAGTCTTGGTGTATGGAAAACAGGAATAAGTAGTCTGAATACTCACAGAGTTTTAAAAACCTTATATTTAAATTTGTGAAGTATTTCAGAAACATAAAATGGTGAGTCATTTTACTATGGTAAATATAACTCTAACACATTCTTTATACTCTCAATAGAAATAGTTCTGAGTTTGTCCAGTGTTGTCCAACCAGTCATAATGAATGATTCTTACTCTATCCTAGCTTTTCATCTGGGGAAACTGGGGTCCTGAGAGTTTAAGCTGCACAATGCAGTGGATAGCAGAAAGGGGAACTCAAGCGAACAGAGATATGTACCTCTTATTAGTTCAGTTAAAGTTCATTTTGGCCCCATGAAATTGCAGCCTTTATTCATGATGGAGAGGAAACAGTCTTATTTCACTGCTCTGATCTATATGAACAGAAGAAAGAAAGTGGGTGACTTACTTCTGCCTTTTAAAAACCCAAATCTAACTTAGAATGTGTGCAGTGCCCCCTGCTTTTGTAACTACTTCATGCTTATTTCTTCCTTGTCAGTCTCATATGAATTACCACTCAAAACCCACTTTATTAATCATGTAGGTTTTTTTCTGCTGCATTTGAAAAAGCAGCAGCAAAACCATTTAACTCAAATATTATAATATTTCTTCCTCATGGCAAGCAACACAGCAGTCTGCTGTGATGTTAAGAAGTGATGCTTTTAGCTGTGACAGCTGAAGTGCAGCAGTGCTTCAGTGTATTGCACCTCCTTTTCCATGCAGCCTTGCAGGTGTCTCCAGAAGTGTCACCCTGGTGGTTGCCTACATCATGACCATCACAGACTTTGGCTGGGAAGATGCACTGTCTGTTGTCCGTGCGGCGAGATCCTGTGCCAATCCAAACATGGGCTTCCAGAGACAGCTACAGGAATTTGAAAAACATGACGTTGATCAGGTAAATGAACTACAGAAAAGAGCTGTGAAACACAACTCCGAGTCAGATCTTGGGCTACTTCTTATTATTTTGTGGTCTATGTGGTTTATCTGACTCCCCATTTTTGCTTTGACATATGGCTTCTTAGCCCAGCCTGCTGCACGAAGGAGATACTGATAGATCTGAAGGTATCAGGGAATGCTGGATGGGAGAAGGGATGAGACACAGCATCTAAACACCTCCTGCCCAACTGTGCTGTCAATCTAGTGGTTGCTTCATCTGAGCTAAGACACAATTTAAGATTAACACCGTTAGGGGGGTGAAAGGTAAAGGGTGAGTTCTCAGAACAGCAAAAAAGGCCAGCCTGTAGCTACCAGTTGCATAAAAGTAGTGGGTTTCCCCCCAGCACATTCATTTGGGAATAGTAAGCAGGAAAGAAATCATCATCACAAATTTTTCCTGTCAGGAGTTAAACTAAGTCCTCATTATGGTTTGTGTGTTGTGATCTCCCTCCCACCTTCTGTGGCTAAGACTTAATAAGTTTTCTGATGTTTAAGGCAGCCTCAGATCTGACCCTTTTTTTCTTATTAGCCTTTGGAGGTTTTGTAGAACTAGGAGAACCAATGGAAGAATAGGACTGCCAAGGGGTTTCATAAAACAAAAATTTTCTTACTCCAAAAAGCCCCATCCTATGCAAAGGACCTGCTCCCTGTGGGTGATTAGTGACTTCCACTTATGTTACCAACCTACTGTGGCTGTCCCTTCCATTTTCCATTGCTCAGCATGTTGTTGTTGTGTGGGCTTTTGTGCTTATTAAAAATAACAACAACAGAGGCAAACCAAAGCCGGAAAGCAAAATACATGAGACAAAGGATGTAGGGTTTTTTATTCCATCCCTGTCATTCTGCTGCAGAATGCTCAGGGTTTAGAAATTACCATTTGTTTTGCATGATGCAGTTAGCAACTGTAAACATTTGCTTTTTTTTAATATTTAACTGAATGTTTCCTGGATTGTTTGGAACTGGTGTAAATGGTAGAATAACTGATTTTTAAGAGACAAAAGTCAGAGAGGGACTTTCCAGACTTGTCTCCTTCCTCCCTTACAGTCATTTCTACTCCAATTGGTTTGGTCTAACAGCAATGACAATTAAGGCTGTATGCAAATAGCCTGATAAAGACAGTAACGTCTCTCTTTTTTCATCCACCATGGACTGTGCATTCTGTCTTTATTCACTGAGGGGGAGGCAGTAGGTTGCAAAAAGAAGTATCCACCTGTATTCACTGGCTGGGCTGTAGTTTCTTACTGTTTCGTAAGAGCAACCACATCCTCAGCAGGTGTCTGTTTACACACCTGATTTCAGTGGAATGATGCCATCTGCCAAGGGCGTGAACTTTTTTCAGATTTCAGCACCATTTGGTGTTTTGCTGTGCCACTAAAGGGTGGTGGTATCCTGTTGGCTTTCTGGAATATCATCCTCTAGATCTTGGTCTTACAGGATGAGGTTTAGTCACTAAGGTCACAACATAGTTTGCACCTGTTCCAAACTTCCACGTGGTAGCTTGAGGACTTCTTTAAGGAATGGGAGGAAGTATCTATGTTGAGGTCTTGTCTCCCAATGCCCTAGTAAATTATCTTTATGGATCAAGCTGTTCACGAACCCCAAACAGAACAAAGCTATGAAGCTTGAGGTTTGGAAAATTAATATTATCCCCACTAAGTCATGACAGTTGAAGTCTGTGTTTACTAGCTGCTTCTGCAGGTAAGCTCAACAAAATTGTCAGGAATTGGACAGTTCCTCAGCTGGAATTGTCCTCAGCTGGACTCAAATTCTCCAACAGGCAAAGAAGTGTCAGAGTTAAGTGGATAGAAAAAGTGAACACATGACATTTCCAATCTTTCCTATGAGACAGCATTATCTGTTGGCAGGTCCAAATCAAGGAAAAGGACTGAGGGATTTATATAATATGTACTTATGGAGCTTGTTGGCATAGAGGTACCTTGTGGTAAAAAAGGTGAGTTAAAAATGAAATTTCATGACAAAAGAATTCTTTTGTATTATCAAACATAAAGATACTGCCTCAGTCTCTGAAAGCACCTGAAAATTTTCACCTGAGCTGAAAATTGCTGCAAGCTGAGGAAATGGCCATGGAAAAGGTCCCAGAATTGTTGCCTTGTCATTGCTTGATTCTTTCCTCATCATTTAGATCTGGTTACTCTCCAAGTAGGATGCAGAGCTGGACTGACCATCAGCTGGGCCTGGTACATCTGTTACCATATATCATATTCAGTCATTCGTATCAGTAACATACAGGGTCATATTCTATAGCTTGTAAAACTCATGGACTGTTTCTTCCTAGAAGACATCTATTAGGATGTCCACACTACATTTTTTACTACTGGTGTTTGTGGTCTCAAAAAAACCCTGTTAGTGGTTCACTTTCTGATCTTCAACCTTTTTTCAGCCTGTTGTGATTTGGGCAAGTTGGCTGATCATACTGGCTTCCATGCTAATTCCTCTTACTGTTTGTGTATGCAGCAGGACAGGGAGATTTAAGTCCAGGATGTCCCAGCAGAGTAAGGTGTTCCTTACTCTGTATTACTCCAGTCAGCCAAGCTGTTCCAATGTGTCATTTCAGGAGGTGTTTGGTGTCTCAGTGATTGCAAATAAGTGTTCCTGTGCTGTGCATTCTGTGCTGCTGTTGAAGGACATGTAATATTTGGACTGCTTTTCTTTAGACTGCATATGATCATAAAGGTTATTGAAATTCTTTAGAACAGGAAGAAGAATTACTTCTCCATCAATTTCAGGTTACTGTTTCATCATTTTGTATATGTGTTTTCAATTCCTGCAGTTCAGGCAGTGGCTGAAAGAAGAATATGGGGAAAACTCTTCTCAGGATCTGCAAGAAGCCAAAAATCTTCTGAGCAAATACAAAGAGCAGGCAGAGTTGCATCAAACTACTGGAGGAAGGCAGTGGAATAACAACTTCTCATCTGTGCCATCACTCTCATACAGCAACTACACAACAGAGACCTAATCACAAGAGGTCTTTTTTTTTTCTTTCTACTTTTGCAAAACATCTTGCCATGTTTTCCATCCCATCTTCAAGACTTTCAGCAGTGAACCATGCAAACTGTTGATTTCTAGAAAGCTTCTTGATGACATTATGTGTGTGTGTGTATGAGTGTGTTTCACACAGTTTTGTAATTTGGGCAGGATCAAGCTCTGTTTATGCCTAGAGACAGGATCCAGTTACTGTGGCCAAGGCAGTTTGTCTCCAGCCACAGCTATATCCCCTTCTGCCCACATTGCCTGGCATTTGCTGTGAGGTTAGCTCAACTCCTCTTTTGTAGGCTAGCAAAGGGCTTGGAGAGATGAAGTCTGGTGATTCAAGCTGTGGCAGTTTGGTATCTCTGCACTTAGTGTGGCAAAGGTGTTACTGCACCTGAAGAAGGGAACTCAAGGCTGTGTCTCTGCTGCTCCTGTTCACAGTCCACAGGCGAGTAATAGCGTGGAGGTGGGTGTTAACTTGAATGCTAGGCTGAAAGCTGGAGCAGATGAGACAGGGGCCCAAGTACCTTTCCCCCAGCAGTGGCATCTAGGAGAGAAGTGGGACAGACAGCTCTGAGTAATAACACCTTCAACCGCCACAGTTGTCTTTGCTTCAATGCCCATGAGACTGAGCTGTCGGCAAAGCTGCCACAGACCAAGAGCACCCAGGCTGTTACCACAGCTCAGCTGATGTGCAGTGATTTAAGCCGTGGTCCCTTGACTGTGCATCTGGTCTCCCAACATAAGCTTTTCTGGAGAGTAGCTTATTGTGTCTCCAGAGCCGCTGAACTTCATTCCCCAGGGAACACGTGCCTGTTCAGCACACGCCCCTGCGCACACGATAACGTGTCTCCAAAGAGTGGGCTCGGTGTGAGTGCGAGCACCTGTTTCTTTGCTTGTGCTGTGGTTTGCTCTTTGACTTCAGCTACCTCAAAAATGCTGTTCTTGTCATTGTGGTTGTAAATGCAACCTTGAGAATTGCCTTGTGTAATCTTAATCTAACACTGAGTGAAGTAAGTGGGTGCATGTGTGTGCGAGAGTGTGCGTGTGCATGTATATTTCACAAATGTCTGTATTTGAGAAGTTTATTGTTTTCTTTTAAAATTCCCCATATTTCTCATTGGTTTAAAGACCGAGTTGTTGGAATTCAACTTTCCTGCCACTTAAACACCACTATATATTTTGCTGTGATCAGATTTATAGGAATGCATTTGTACAATGTATTTTAAACTAGGTTGAAACTAGGGGCCATACTCCGCTTTTGGTAATGTTGTGTGTTTCTGGAATGGAGCCATTGCCTGACTCAAGCAGCTTGTGAGACTGTAACTTCAAACATGTCAGCAGGGATGCTGGGCAGTGTATTGATTTCTGTTGGTGTAATGTGGGGTGGCCCTGATGCCAAGATCATGATTTCTTGTCTTTGACTTGGAGGATGGAAGGCCCACCTTTCTTGAAGATTCTGGAAAATAAAAAATACCACCCAAACAGTCAAGACAGAAAACTAAAACCAAACCTTTCATTTATTCAAGTGTGGTGTATATCATGCTAAAAACTGAGCACCGAATGAGAAGCAATCAGCATACTAAATAGACTGTTGCATCTCTTTCAATTTCTTTGGTATTCTGGCCTCCCATTCCTTCACAAGATTCCTCTATATGTGATTTCCTGCTTGCAGGTGGCAGTGAGTTCTTTGGATGGGAGCAAGGCCTTTGGGTGAAGTAAACTCTGGCTGTTAAATATCTGTTATTACGTACCTTAAAAAAATATGTTATGGCTTATGAAATACGGGTTGTGCATATCAATAATTGCCTAAAAGGAATAAAGGGAATGGGGTGGAACTGACCTATCCATTAAGGTGAAACCTTCATCAGGGTTCTCATTGCACTAAGTGCTTTAAGTGTACTGAGCATGATGAGAGCAGGATAATCATATCTTTGTTACAGTAAGGGATGTTGCTGGATTTGGGAAGAGTGCTGGAACTGACCTTGTTTTCAAGCTTGCAGCTAAATGAATCACTGCCTGTTTGGTATATCCAGCAGTTGCTCTATGATTGCCTGGTAAGAGAGGTACTTAACTGTTCCTGAAGGTGTTGATCTGCAAATAATTGTCTGCTTAACATTTCCAGCCCAGCAGTGTCCATGTTGGCAGTCCCTTCTGTGCTCTGAGGGTAGATGTGATAATTGGAAAATGTTTTCCTCGGTAACAGGGTCTGACATACATTCAAGATGTGGGTCCGTTTGTTCAACCCTCTACTCATAAAAGGCTACGTAGGGCAGCATCAGCCCATCCCCAAAGGGCAGCTTTGTCAGAAGTACAGCTTTGTCAGAAGTATTCTGCCTATGGTCTTAGAGGTATCCAACCAGTCCATCCTGTAGCTGGCTGCCAACACTGTGTATCCTATAATACTCCTGGCACTCTTGTCCTTTCAGTAATAATGCTGTGGGTGCTGGTAAGTTGGCAGTTTTTTTACTGTTCTGACACATACAAGGCAGAATGGGAGATATCTGTTAATTTTCATGTGTCTAAGATTAGTCTGCACTGGTTTTGGGGGTTTTTTTAATAGTTTGATTATCTCCAAAGAGTCAGTCCCCTGAACAGGATTTTTTTTGGAACTGAGTTTAGCTTAAGGGCCATATAGCCACATCGATGTGTGTTATGCTGCAGCTCCAAAGCAGATACAGGGTAAGCTGGGAAGACGGAGGGAATGCTGTATTGTCAGTGAGTGGAAGTGCTTCTCTCCTTTTGGAAGGCAGAAGGGATATTTTCTGCAGTCTCTGCCTTCAACATCTTGTGTAGTGGTCTGTGTGTACTGCATACTGCAGGTAAGAGCAGTGTAAGAGCAACAGCAGTCCAAGGGAACTTGAATCTGGTTTGTCCATGTAGAGAGCAGAATGATGGTTTACTCCCTAATTACCACGGGTGCAGAAGAGAGAGCTACAGTTCTCACCTTTAGCCTTTTAGAGAGGGAGAGGAGCTAACACAGACTGAGAATGTGACATGATTTGTCTTCCAACCAGCCTTTCAGTGGCAATTTGTAGGACTTTCCAGCTATCTGGAACGTGACTAGACCCAATTCACCTCTTAGTAATTGACCTTTGTAGTGTAAATGATGTATTCAGTTATTTTGTTTCTGTAATTCAAAACAGTCCTCATTTTGATGTTCACTGGAAAATGTATAAAGTTTATAACACCTTATTGGATATCCAGATTTGAAATGTATAATCAAATTTTTTTGGGCTAAACTTGATATCCATGTGTGATTATAAGCAAATGTCTAGTGTTATAGAATGTAGGTAATGGGTAAATGCATTAATAGTATTTATTACTGTTTTTTAACCTGGAAAAAGTTGCTTCCTTACATTTTGTGGTTGAGTGGGAAGATATGGCAAATCATATCTGTTTTTTAAAAGGGATAATAACTTTGGTTGCTATAATGGCCACCACCTATAAAGATGTCAGTGAAAAATTATAGCAATTATTCCACTAGTTTAAAAACTCTAAATCTGGTAAGCTTCTTGATTCTCTGTCTTCCTCTTCCTGGGCATCTTAGTGAAGCCTTGATTGCTTTTTCCAAATGTTTGTATTTAATACGTTCTACGATTTTTTTATAAATAAAATTAAATGTTAACACCTGATCTGGTTTTGTATTTCTTGAAATGAGTAATAGCGTCCAGACAGCTTCTACTTGATGTTTGTATCCCTGCAAGTACAGTAAGAGTACAAGACTAACTCATTTTGGTGTTTAGATTACTTTTTTCTCCTGCACACAGACTCCTTGAAATTTCCCCTCTCTTCACCGAGTACTTCCAGGTAAGTTCAAGAATCTTCAGCACAAGCATCTCTTGATAGTCTCCCAAGAGGATCTTGCATGTTGCTGTCTTGTTTATTGTTGCTGGCCCATCATTTCAATGGGGTATGTGGTGAATCCAGTGTTTTTATTATTTTGAAATACTTTCTTTTCCATAGCACACTGATTTAGGGCTTAATCAGCTGTAAAACTTACCTGGTTTTCAGACTGCCAGTGCTCAAGGCTCTCAGCAGTGATCTGTCAGAGGAAGCTGATGTAAGTGGCAGATGATTCTCAGGGGAAAACATTAAAAAACTTAGTGTAAGGAAGGAAATGCCCCGTTCAAATTCCCACAGATAACTCACTGAATTTCTGGTTTGACTCTACCTCTGCTAAGAGAGTATTTCTGGCATTGGATGATTGGGAAAAAAAACTCCAAACGTAAACCAAAAAGCCCACCAACCTGAGAGTATAATCAGTCAGATTACAGCCAGATCTCATGGCCACTTCAATCATTGCTGAAGACTGAACTGTTTTTGCAGTGGGACTCCCTTATCATGAAGGCAGAATTAGATGCTCAGGCACAGTGAGTTTTGAGTCTTCTCTTTTTTCCCTCTCCTTCCTCTCCCAGCACTTGTTATATACTATTGGAAATGTGTGGATGGTGATTCCTAAGGAATCTTGGGCATTTAACTAATCAGTAATATCCTCCACTAGAATAAAGTAGATGTGTCTGTAGATTGCTCTGAAAGTGTTATATGCAGCTTGTTCAAATACATTTCATAATTCATAATACATTATTAATCTTCAGTGCAAAGGGGATGGCTTGAATTTTATTAATGTGTGTTTCAGTCCTCTTCATGTCTTTCTATGAAGAGACTTTAAATTCAATACAGCCTGCTATGTGGCACTTGAATTAGTGATTACTTTCTTTCTTTCATCTGTTATCCATAGCAGTGTCTTAGATATATGTGCTACGACAGTGATGAGGCAGAAAACATGCTTAAAGTATAGTCCCTTCTGGTCTAGGGGAAACCTCATAAGTTTCAGAGAGGGCTTCTCCTCTGCCTAAAGGAAAGCAGCATTTTCCAAATGAAAAATGCTTTACTGCTTCATGTTAGTTTTGACTGCTTAGTGCTTCTCAAGGGTAATTTTTAACCAAATGGCATGCAAAAATTGTGCTGGAACCGTGGTGCTGTATTGCTGTTCCTGACTGTGGATCTTTTTCCCTCCAGTGTTACATGGAACTGTTGTTCCATGAGTTCTGGAAAGTGGCAGTTTTGATCTGATTCCTGGAGTCCTATCCCACCATGCAGTCGGCTGAGGGAAGTACAGGGCAAACTTGCATGTCCTTAGATGTGCTTATAACCTGATAAGGAGTTTTGACTTAGCAAGTAAATTATGAGAGTCCTTCCTCCTCCTCAAGATGATTGCACTGGCAGAGGGAAAATAATGATGGTCTGTAAAAAATATTAGCATGAGGAAGATGATGTTGCACTGTGCAGTGTTTCTGTAGATTCCTCACAAGGCACATGACAGAAACAGCTAATTTCACACTTTGTTCCCAGCAGAGCTTTAAATGTGGGTCTTATTTTCCATGTGGCTCAGCTCCTGTGCTTAACTATTTCGCTACTACATTTAGCTGTTCTGTCCAATATTGTTATTCTGCCCTAGGCCAAGGAACAAATTCTTCTTTATATATTTGAATGTGTGCTTTGCTCTAGTGAATTATGCCAACTGCAGTTTACCAAAACCAAATAACTTGTGAGTAGCAAGGTGACTTCCTTCAGTTTTCCATGTAGTTTCTAGTGTAAATATTAGGAGTGGGCATTAATGAAGTGTTAGCAAGAGATGTCTTTTGCCACTGAGCAGCTACATAGCTCAGTTCTGAGACTGAGCTGTTGTAGGATCCTTGGTTCAGCTCATGTGAGCCAAACACATCTGCAGTGAACTGGGACTAAAACTCATTTGCAAGCAGCCTCAAAAAGTGGGATTTTCAGCCAGACCTGAGCCTAGTTTCCATTTTAGATGAGACAATTATGAATGTGCAGGTTTGTATCTTCCATTATTTATTGAACTATGAATAGAAAGATCAGAACCAAGACTTCGAAGCTACTTGACGTGTGAAGTGTTCTTAGGTTGTTTGCTTGACTGGTCATTATTCATACAGGCAAAGCAATGTTAGACCTGGGAAGAGGCATTGAGAAATGGACCCTTTGAAAGTCTGAGTTCTGATTCTCCTTTCTCCCTTCTTTCTCTGGAAGCAAGTGAGTTTTTATTTCATATAATTTATTTCAGATAATATAGCGAATGGGATTTTTGTTATAATTTATTGCATTTCTTCCTCTCCTTCCATCCTTTTACCTTTCTTTTCTGTGTGTGGATTTGCTTGGGGTTTTTTGTTTTGTTTTGTTTTTTTAAATAACTAGTATTTATCCCAGACCTCTTGAGTCAGGGTAAATGCCAGTGTGTGGCTTGCAAACTATCTGTTTCCTGTAAGTATGTATTTATATTAATAAATGCTCTTGTTATATGGCTGCTGATTTAATTAATTGTATTAACCAATGCACTTTGTCTGTGCATCTGTCCTGTTATGGTTGGGGTTGTTTTCTCCAAAGCTTGATGTGCCTTCTGTTGGATGTTGTCATCTTCTGTGGCCTTCTGGCTCTTGTACAGCACTGAATACTTTGGATAAGTAACACTGATCCATGACAGTGTTGAGCCTGTCATTGAAAACATTAAAAAGGGACATTTTATTTCTGATTTGTATTCCAAAAAGCAATGTTCATTGGTGGACTGGCATCCTGTGCAGGTTACTTCTGGTTGCAAAAATTTTACTTGATTCTCTCCCTTCTATTTTAAGTCAAGATGAGACTTCGCTGAAAGTTTCTAAGTAGGGAAAATGCTGTCCTGTGTTTAGATGAAGTATACGCTGAAGGTGTCAGATTTATGGCTGTGTATGTGTATGTATGTATGCATGTATTTTTCCAAGGATTACATTCTAGAAATCTTTGCAAGTTAAGTCTTCAGCATGGGACTTTCCCAGCAAAACAGCTTATGAAATCCAAAGAAGGAAAGAAAAGAGAAAAACAAAAAATGTGTGTTTTTGCACATATTTTTTGGAGGCTGTGCAAGCGTACCTCTGTCATTTCTTAGCTGGGTAAAGCTATATGAAGTTAACTATCAGTAATAGGTCTGGATGATGAATGGGAAAAAGTATAACCACCAGTGGATATTAATGTAATATAGTAATTCATTGGAAATGCACTCTAGACTCTGCTGTCACTGGAAGAGTCTTATATACTTTACAATATTTTCTTTTCTTTTGAAGTTGACTTTCATTTCCCTGGGTTGATCACCATACATCAATGTTTCCCTTGGGTGATCTCACGTATTTCTAGCTGGGCTTCTCTCTCTTAGAATTATACCCCCCTGATAGTGCACAAATTGCATAAATGGCATAAAAAGGGTTGCAAGAGCACCAGTGTTGCAGCAAGACAGGCTATGAGTTTCCATAGTACTTTTTGAAACAAAGGACTTGCTTTGACTTGCCAAGAAGGCATACTGAATCAGTCACCTTTGTCCAATCCATAAAATGCTGGACTGAGCAGCATTTGGGATTCTTTTACCAAATCTACCATTTGCTGTGTGATTATGCAAATTATTTCAATCTGGTTTGCTTCATTTTCCCAGTAAAATGAGGAAGCAGCTACAATTCTCTCTGGTACAGCTTTGAGATGCCCCTGATGAAAAGCACTGCATCAGTGTTGGCTGTGTATTGTCAAATGAGGTATCTGCCCTCCATCTCGGGATGTTAAAATGTGTTTGTATGAGAGAGATCTGAAGCAGGGCAAGGAGCTGTGTCAACACCTTCATCCCACCTGCATATGAAGGTGCACAGGATGGTAGCTGGATGTAGATGGGAGAAAATTCGAGATCTTACTCCCCCAGGAGCCGTTTTCTGTATTTCAACACAAACAATGAAGTGCAGCTATCATAATTTCTATATGAGAAAAAAATGGAGTGAAAAGAAAGAGGCCCAGATAAATTCTGGTTGTGACTGTCATAGATGAAATGAATCCCTCTGGTGCATTGGTTGGACATAAAATCACAGGTAAAAATTAAATGATTGGGATATGTAATGTGCTTGTGATTTCAAGAATGATGGAGGGAGTGGCGGGCTGCAGGCAGAGGAGGAATAGCACATGGCAAAAAATTAAAGCATTGGAATAGCTAAGGGTAACGTGTTTAGAGCTCCTGATGCATATGCTGATACATTCCATGTACTCCAGGAAAAAGTCTGAAGGCTAAAAGAAAAAGGGATTCTCCACAGCACTTTGGATATTTGGCTTTGGTGATAGGAAAAAAAGCGTTGCCCTGATTTTCTTGTTCTGGAAAGAAAGTGCATATGGTGAATATATCTAATAAAGGCTGTTCTGGCAGATGAGAATTGGAGGAAGAACAAAATCAGTGTCTCCCTGGCCAAGCTGCTGCTGCTACTTTTGGACTGCTTCTTGGAAGACATGAATTTGATTCATTTCCAAAGACAGCTTGGAAACTCCAGGCAGCAGAGGAAGGGACTCCCCCTTGACTTATCTGTTTTTATCTGAATGCATTGCACTCTAAAATGCCATCAGTGCCACCTCTCAGGTAATTTCTGAGGGAAGGTCAGTGTGTGGGGACTCAGATTGAGTGATCAGGGAGCCTCACTGGCTTGAACTTCATGCAGGGTTGGTGAACTTGCAGTGCCTGCTGTGGGCACCTCAGTTAAAAAAAGAAAACCTTAAATTTCCAACCAAAGTAGATGCAAACTGTGTATTGGAGAAGCCCCTGTCTTTCCACTGATGGCCAAAGTCTCCTTATCCTCTCCAGGGTTGCCTCAAGCACTAAGCTGGGTAATTAGGATCTTATTAGTCCCTCCATGCTTTCCTCCCTCCCTTCAAGACTGAATGGAGGTGGTTGTTGGACCCTGTGCTGATCACTTGTTCAAGAAAGCTGAAAAGTTTAATCCATTTTTAATTGGAAGCATGTATATTAGAGTGATTAGAAACGAATAGATTATTTACCTAGCTGAAAATAACTTGTGTGGGGACCAGGCTGTGGAAATAGCAGAGGCAAGAGTAGGGAGAGCATGGTTTGGTCAGTGCTCTGAGAGTGATTTGCCAGGTCTGATGGGAAACAATAAAGGGGAGGAAGAGACAGTAATCGGTGAATCAATCCACACAGCTCGTTTAAAAATACCTCCTTTTTTGTGGCTTTGGTTACAAGAACACTTTGTGGGCTGTAGAAAAAAGGCATTAGTAGCTGTTTTAAACCAGCCATATTCTAATTTAATATTTCATTAAGTACTGTGAACCTCTGTGAGCAAGAGAATTTCCACCTGTGTGCTTGTTGGGGGAGAGGGAGGGCAGATGGGCTGTGGATATTTTAAACAAGAGGTTGCAATTAAAGCAAGAAGGAGCCTTCTGTAAGTAGTGCTAGGCTGCAGCTGGGTACTTTTTTTGAGAAGGGATGGAATGACACATTAGAAACCCCATTTCAATAGAAGATGCCAAGATGATGCCTGAAGGAAATACTTGACAATGGAGTTGTGTGAAATGGCCGTATTCTCCTGGGAGATGGTAATAAATAGGGTTGTGTCTCCATCACCTAGAGTGGAACCTGCACAGTGAGGAGGGTTGCCAGCTGTGCATCCCAGCTGGTTCTGTGCTTTGACACGGCATGCCCTGGCTTCCCAGAGGGCTGATGAGCTGGGACAGGCCCACGCTGTGGTTTGCTGGTGAATTGCATGAGCCATACCCCAGGGAGCTGATTGTGCACTGGTGACACTGAGCTGGTTCAGTATGGGAGAGGATTAGCCTGACCATCTGCAGGGGAAGCTTTAAACATTTGAGTGCAACCCTAAGATAAGCCTTTAATGCACATTTTCAGAAGTCAACTATGCTTTTGGCAGTTTTGCTTTTTGGCCATCCTTCAAAGGAAGGTGATCAATATTCGTGGTCTGTCACATGTTGCAGCTTTATGGAAGAGCAGCTTCACATTTCATGGATGGCTTTATTCAGGCCCTGCAGGTACACAGTCATTCCTGGAGTGGAGTCATAGCAGTCACAAAAAGGAAGACCTCTGCTATGATATATCTTCCCTTCCACCTCTCAGTAATACCTAGTTGTGGGAAGAGACTATGAAAATCCCCTCTAGAGGAACATTATTTATTTCGACAAGACTACTGATGGAGTATAGTCCAAAGCTAAGGTTTCAAAAGGTCTTCCAGCAGGGTGGTGTATCCTGACATCTGATAGCAGCAACAATGAACAAGAGAGTAGTTTGAGTGACGCAGGTATCTGCTGCAATCATCTTTAAACTTAACACATAACATCTAGTAGAAGAGAAAAGCTCATAGGTGTTGTAGGACTTTGGGTTGTCATCAAATTTCTCTTTTTCCTACGGTTTTCTAGAGCTTTGCATCAGTGACTCTCAGTTTGTGTCACTGTTGGTGTGTTAGGCAGCCATGGTGCACGCTTGTCAAGCCCCTGGAGGTGAACAGTCATAACAGATAAGCTGATCTTAAGGGAGTTTGTAGTGCTCGAGCTTAGTGAAGGTAAAGAGAAAAGCATAATGACATTTTTAGTGGAAAGCCAAGTCAGGCTTTGATTTTGGTCTGTTGGTTTCCTGCTGCTTTATCACAAGGGAAAAACTCTACAAAGAAAATAGTGGCACTTGAGGGAGCTGGAAGGAAAAATTGGAGGAATTTCAGGAACTGTGTAAGTTTCCTGAGAAAGACACAGTGAGGTAAAGGTTTTGTTCTGGAATTACTGAGAGGGCAGAAAAGATGGCTAATATTGTGTGTAATCAGAAAGGTGAAAGGAAAAGGACACTTTCTTGGAGAATTACATTGGCTATTGTATCTCACTGCACCAAACCCCCCCCAGAACCCAATAATGAAACCATGACAAAACTGATGGTTCTAGTTCAGAGTGAATACACAAACTAGCTGCCAGTGAGCTGCATTTGACAGGCCAATGATTAGAGCACCATTCCAATATTGTGGAGCAGGAATATGAGGAAGTAGCATGAATGCATCAGTAGAGAATATTGGGCCCAATGCTGTTCAATATCCTCCTAAGTGATCTGAATGATGAGATCAAGGATATCCTGATGAAATTTGGCAATGATGTCAAACATAGAGGGGAAGAGGACACTTTGGAAGGGAGAGCTACCCTGCTGGATAGATTGAAAGAGCAAGAGAACAAGAACCTTATGAAGTGTAATATCCTGTACCTTGGAAAACATAATCCAGAACTGTATCACAGATTGAGATCTACCCAGACCTGGGGTTGGTCCTGATGGACAAACAGCTTGAGAAAAGAAGGCTCAGAGAGGACTTTATCACCATGTCCCAGTATTTATAGTGTGGCTACAAAGAAGTTGGAGACTCCCTTTTAAGAGAAGTCATGTGGAAAAGATGAGGGGTAATGGGTATAAGTTACTCTTGGGGAGATTATTATTGGTCACAAGAGGGAAATGTTTCACAATGAGAAGAATCAAGCATTGGAATAATCTCCCCAGGAAAGTGGTGGATTCCCCAGCACTGGATGCTTTCAAAAATCAGCTGGACAGGGTGCTGGGCCATCTTGTCTAGACCATGCTTTTGCAAGAAAGGTTGTACCAGATGAGACTTGAGGTCCCTTCCAACCTGGTACTCTGTGATTCCATGGTAAGACTTGCAGACTTAGGCTACATGAGCCCATGCTGACTTCTGATGTTCTCCTGAGTAGCTCCACTTGGTACTGATATTTTATATTTTAAACTCTTGCCCATGCAGAGAGATGAAAGCAACCAACAACCTCTTTGCTCTGGAAATGTGAGCTATGTAAATTTATAGACCGAGAGTTGCTAAAAGGATCCTATTTGATCTCTGGTGAGTGTCAAAATTATGAGAACTTGATTAAGTGAACCTTTGAGGGAAGAGGGAAGAATTGGTCCCAAGCAGAGCCCTTTTAATATGGATTCCCAAATGAGCCTTGGACAGCAATAATGATGTTCTTGAGTACCCTGTCAAACACTTTTTTTTCTTAATGAGGACAGCCTGTCCTGCTGTTTCTCCAACACTGTATGGTATGTTCCTCATTTGCCTTATGAAAAATAAACACCAGTCTTGGAGCTTTCCCAGAATCTGCATGACAGGACTTTATCTGACTGCCTGATATGGAAGCACACACCTATCCCAGACATGGGATGACTGGACTACCTAGGCACTGGTCTCTGTCATACATTACACATTAAATGGATATTGATCTAGGCTGGAGTTTAGATGGATTGGGAACAACATCACTGAAGCTGTGTCCTGGGACTGCTGTCAGTCATATGGTGCTGTCAGTGCTGTGGTGACTTGGAAGTAACTGTGGCAGTAAAGTGCTCACCCCAGAGATGCCTCAGAAACCCAATACATCTGCCATTTTATGGGGAGCATTTACTGTTACTCAAGAAGCTTTACTGTGTCAGCAGGGAGTTTTGTTTGCATCCCCTTAAACACTGCTGTCTGTCCTTTTAAAAAAGTCTTTTAAAAAGTCATTGCCCTGCAGCTGTGGAGGGAAACCTCATAATTCACAGCTACTGGGGCAGTGTAGCAGCAGGCAGCCCCTTGCATTGGCAGGACTGGGACTGTCTGTCCCTGTGCAACAGGCATCTCCTGGCCTGGACACTGTGTTCCCAATGAACAAAAAGGGGGAACTCCTCCCCAGTTCAGTGGCAGCAGGATCTGACTTTTGGTGCTTTGAGTAGCAGTTTAAGGCTGCCAAATGGTCATTTCTTTCTTTTTAAAATTTTTTCCCCCTTTCTCAAGTCAGCCAGCTGCAGCACCAGTGTGGGGGAAAGGCCCATGTAGCAATAGAGAGATGTAACAGGATTTTGCCTTACATAGAGATGCAATGGGATTTCATCTCACTTCTCATATCACCAATAAATTCTCCCATTCACAAGGACTAAATGAAAGAAAAGGGTTAGAAGATGTTTAAAACAATGTAGTGCGTTTGACAATATGCTTCTTACAACAACCAATGGCGTGAATTGTGGCCTTCTGGACTGCAAGAGCTGGGGACTACTGCAAGAGGATTTTGAAGGCCTTTATAAGGCTGCTAGGTCTGAATATCCAGGGTGAACTGTCCCATGATGGGTCTGAGGTGCTGCAATAAAACCAGAGGCAAGATATTCATAACATCTTGCTGGGACCAGTAGCCCATGGTGCCTTCCCGCTCAGTCACAGCCAAAATTGCATTTGCTATAAACACAACAGACAGCTGGGTTTTTAAGGGCCAGTGTATTTATTGACCCAATCCACAGCAAAAGGAAAAAAAAAAAAAAAAAGAATTATGTAACAAAATGAGTAATGCTGAGTGGGTGAGGGAATTTCTTGATGTTTTCTAGCATGCAGCTACCTTCAGCAGAAGTGTGTGTGGCTAAGCTTTCATCACTGACAATGTGAAAAAATTATTTTGCTTCAAAAGGGAAGCATTCTCCCATGCTAGTAAGTCACCCTTCAGAGCATCCTTCCTGTTCATGCTAACCATGAGTAGCCATGCATGCAAAGATCTCTTCTTTTTTCACCACTAAAAAAGAGCAACCTAGTACAAAAGTCAATGAAAGAGGCCATCCAGGCAGCATCAGCTGTCAACAGTCATTGCAGCTGTTCAATCCTCAGAAGGCATCGTGGGCCTGCATCAACTGTCAGGCAAAATTGAGAGAATATTCAGAATTTTCCTGATAGAGTGAAATAAAGCCAAGTAGGTCATGTATCTAATAAGGGGAGTATTTCCCATGACACTGGAAGGAAAGCAGCAATTCCTTGCCACTGAGAACTTCCCCCTCTACTTTTGCAAATCTGCCCCTTTGCAAATCTGCCCACCTCTGGTGGTGCCAGATGCTGTTCCCTTGATGAGACAGTTGTGGATACAGCACTACACTTACCATGGCCCTTCCTTTTCCAATGATACCGAAAGCTGCTGTGATCTGGGTTGGAGAGAGATGGGACGAGATATAATAGTGTATCATTAATTTCACATCTTCATTGTTCTGGGACACATTTCCTAAAGCAGCCAAGTCTCTTTTTCTGAAGTGGCCACAACGTCACAGTGCTGTAAAGTTTCCTTCTGTCTTCTGACAACATTTCAACTCTTGTGCATTTCTCCTCACATTTAGTGGGTTTATCCTTCATCACCCAGGATGAAAAATGTGCCAAAGCTGCTTTAGGCTGAAAGATGCTGACATCCCAGGAGAGAGGGGTTACTTTGAGCTTGTCAAGTGCTCTCCATGCTCTCATTCCCTCTCATTTCTAAAGGTACCGACATCAAGGACTGTAACACAAATGTCCCAGTTGTCACAGGACTGCAGAAGGATGAATTTCCCCCTGCAGGATGTTGCACTAAAGGCCCTGCCCTGGACAGCTGGCCAGTGGAGTGCTTTGTGGGGCCTGCTGATGCAAGGGCTGGAGCTGAAAACACTGAGCAGCCAGTGGTTCATCTGGTGTTGTGCTGTAAAGTGGTTTTTGGTTGGATTTGCTGTTTCATGTTTTTGAAAACTTTTAGAAAGCCTTCACCAGTTTATGTCCGTGCTAGACTGATCATTGATAGCAGGAGAAATTGTGACTTGCTACCCTCCATTCTTGCCCTCCACTAAAATCCTTGTTTACAAAGACTTGTTTCCTTTTAAATCATTCTCCTGCACATCTAATAAGGCCGACCTGCTTCATTTCAAAGTGAAATACCACAGTACATTCATTTAAGGCTTGATTGCTCATTCCCTGTAGATCGCAGCCAAACTCACATTGCACCCCTGTGAATGATGAGCCAGGTCTCTTCTCAACAGAAAAATGTAGGCACGATGTTTTTGTTGCTGTCTAAAGAAGAGAATAGATAAATGGGTTTTCGTTTTTCGTTAAATACTTTAGATTGTAGCCTTCCTTGCTCACTAAGTATTTTTCGTTTGGGGCTCTGGGTTCCTCTTTTGTCTATCAGAAAGAAGAATGTAACAAACTGCTAGACCATCACCACCTCCTTCTCACAACGATCTGCATGTCATCACCATCTGCTCAGTAAATCTGGGTTGGGGATTTACCCCTGGCTAATCAAGACAGGATGAAACCAAATTAATGCTTGAAATTGTGAAGCTCCTTCCACAGTGTTGTATGTGCCCCAAGTGTGCCACTGGCAATCCTCCTAGTTTCTTTAAAGCAGGGAAATCTATGACCTTTGTGGAACTTCCCAAAGCTCCCTTTCACCTGAGTTTTCTCTATCATTTAAATTCCTGTTTTGCACTGCTTTTCAGAACGATGCTCCAGTTTAAAAGGACAGAAACTTCAGATAGTTTTAAATTTAATGGTCATTGTAGTAGATAGTAGGAGCAGAATGGATGATACATATGCAGTATATATCCTGTGGGTCTTTAATATACAGTGCTTAGTTTTTAGTGAGTTTTCTTGTTGTGCCACCCTAATCCCTCCCCTCTCCAAGTAATTTTCTTTTTTAACAGGGCTCCTTGCAGCTCACTTCCTTGAAAGTGGAACCTCAACCCCAAAATATACAAAACCAAGCTGATCTTTTGAACCCAGGAAATCATGTGGGTTTGAACTTAGACAAAAACGAACCCAAGCACATTGCTTACATTGGCTGGTGTGAAAGCTGGCAACAATTGGTTAAAGTGAAAAGTATTTAAAGTGGTCGTATATGCAGCCTCTCTTCCCCCGGGCATGGGGCTCTCACAGTGTCCCAGGCTGTCCAGCACCTGGAGTGCCATCCAGCCACAGACTCCTGACAAGCTCAGAATGTGTCAGGAATCAAACAATGTGTCAGCCACATAGTGCTCAGTGCTCCCCAATTCCCTGGAAACTCACTTGTTCCTTGATGGAGGAGTGGATTTAAGACAGTGATCCCGGGGGTGTCCCAAGCAAGGCACGCAGGTGACAGCACCGCTGTCACCAGTTCTACACTTGTCCCACAGCAGTCAGCCTGGCCCTCTCCTTGTGTGTCCCACCGTTTGGAAACGGACTCCGAACACGGAATGTTTCCAAGGTAGGAATTCAGTTTTTACCTTGTTCTTTGCTGTAATAAATCATGTTTAGATCAGGTACCACCTCTGGAGTAGTCCTACTTCTCCACTATGGTGAGAGTCCATCCCTAGCTTGGCCTAACTTCTGGGCTCAGATCGCAGTAAGGGTTTTTTTGTCAGTGCTTGTTGTATTTGGGATGTCTTTGAGTGCGGTCTGTAAACTGCCTTTATGGGAAATACTCTGAGGACACAACATAGTTGAGGAAATTTGGTCAGGTGGGCTGATGGTCTGAAGTTCTTACCTGTCACTCCATCTTTTTACTGCCAAAAAAGGAGACTGGATATGAAAAAAAGATAAATTCTGTAATTTGTAGTTGCCTTTTCCACTGGATGAAGGGTAACACAGGTTCCCAGGTGACAGTGAGCTGGACCTGTTACTCCAGGGAATAGAGAACACATGGCCATGCTGTGCCTTACATCACTGTCAGGGGACCATGATTCCCTTGCTTCCATGCCAGCAGTCCTGGGCAGTCCTTGGTAGCTGCCCTGCAGAGATGAAAGTTTCAGATTATCTGAGTTAAGGGAGAGGTTGCTCTCAACAGTTCCTGGCCTGCATCAAGTGCTTTCCTTATTTTTTTAATTTGAAAACTGCTTTGTATAGTTTTTTTTTTTTCTCTTCAGATTCATGATGGGTGCTTGCTGATGAAAGTAGCTGGAATACCATAGGTTGAAATGCTTTCAGGAGATGGGTAGCCTCTTTCCTTGAGGAACAAGAAGTTCATAAAATTTTTGCTGTTGATTTTCAGACGTGAAATTGTCAACCAGGGTTTCCAAGCTCTTGGCCTGACATCTGGGTACTGGGGAAGGGCATCACGCTGCTTGTGTGCCACATCGTTTGGATGTGCTTGCCAACTTTTTCTCTCCAAAGGAAAGCCACAGAATAGCATTTTTATGTGATGATAATTTGCAGATTTTTCTAAAATATAGGTTTTACAGTTAATGTATCATCTTATCTTGCAGTGGACACGGCCAGTGCTTGGTTAACAGTTGCACTTGCTGATTTTAAAGGGCTTTTCCAACATAACTGAATCCATGATTCTGCAATGACTCAGAAGTGAGGACATGGTGGAGGGCTCTTTCAGTCCCGTGCATAGGCTGATGTACAGAGGCATGAAAGCAGCTTAATGGGAATTGGTTTGAAACATTCTTGGCTATGAAACAAGGGGAAGTACAGGAAAAGAAAATAAAACATCCACCAAATCCACCTAAAATAATGTCAACTGGGCTGTAACACTCTTCTGCTTCAAACACATAGCTATGCTTGCCAGTTTGCTTTATTTCTAGTAGTTTAAAATGTCTCTGCAATTAGTATTATGGAAAATATATGACTGACTAATACTGTTTTAAGCGTTACTATTTTAAATGGAGGAACTGCAAATACCCTTCCAAAATGAGAAGGCAGCTCTTATGTCAGCAGAAGCTGAAGTTAGTACAACAGAAGACATGTAAAATTGTTTGTTGTTTTTGTTTGAATCATGTTAGACTGCTTACAGAGCAGGTGCTTTGCTAGAATAAATCAAAGTAATCAGAAATCTGCCCCAAATTTCCACAGTGTCTCTGAATTAATTCAGTTACATCCACACATCCACAGACATCTTTCTGATGTATTAATGACTTCTGAACTCAACCCCATGCCTCAGAGCTGTTGATGGAAGCATGGTGTTGGGAGGCTTTAACAGTGCCTCTGTTTCAGTCTGAGCTGTGCTGCTGCTTTGGGCAGTGGAGGACATCATTTCATAGGGACTTGCAACCAGGGATTGACAAGGACTTCTGAGGGATGAAAAACCCATGGTAGAAACCTGTGCCACCAGCAACCTCCATCTCAGGAAATGTTTTTTGGGATGGGTAAAGGTGTAGACAGGTAGCTGTGGGCTTTCCAAAAACACTTTTAGGGGCTTAATGCACTTCTGATAATGCTTTCACCAATGTAATTTGTCAAGGGCTTCTGCACAAGGTTTGCTGGGTTCCTGAAGAGCCCTGGTCAGGGTCTTCACTTGAGAGGAGAGCTGGGGAAGGAGCTCGCTTGCTGCCACACTCCTGCTCACTGGTGGGTCTGCTCTGGGCTGCAGCCAGAGTGCAGAGGGCCAGACCTTTACTGGGCACTGGGACCTGCCCCCATGGGCACACTCCCAGCAGAGCCACGCACAGATGGAAACCAGGGCAGCCAGGGCAACCCTCCCACCCCAGGGTGGAGCAGTGCCAGGGAATGGGCACCCCTCACTCCCCTCTGCAGGTTCCTCTTCTGCACCGTGGAACTCCCCTGTGCTGATGCCCAAGGGGATTTCATGTCTCTGGTGCCGGCAGAGCCCCTGAACAAGCCACAGTCCTCAAAAGGTCTCTGGTGCCAGACTTATTGTCCCTGGCATACCTCTAACAGGTCCTGATGGCTTAGGGACTGAGTTCACCCAGTGGTATTTTAGGGAGACAGGAGAGCTTTTGAACCCAGAAGGAAAACCTTCATGAAGGAAAGGAGGAGTAAACTCCTGCATGCTTTCCCCATGGCTCAGCACTGCCCCTTTCTGTAGGGACCCACTTCAGAGAGCCCTTGGCAGCTGCTTTGAAATGATGTCTGTCTGTCTTTGCTTTTGTACCTTGTGTGCAATTCCCAGGTGAGTCAGCTGGGACTTCAGAGGGGTCTGGTGAAAGCAGAAGCCATCTTTCTGTGCGCTGAGGGCTTGTGAGTGACTGTTGAGAAGAAACAGTCACTTTTCCTGGCATGCCTTTAGTCAGTGTGACCTTAAGAGTGTGAAAAACAGGGGCCCCGGTGGTGACTGCCGTGGTTAAACAGCAGCAAGAGCATTTTCGCAAGAGGACTTCAGTCATTAACTCAGAAAACTTCCATGAAGGCAGCAGGGCTTTTGGGCAAGGTTTGAAGAGTCAGGCACTCGCAACGGTGTGGAAAACACCAGAAATGGATGAACAGGCTGTGAGGAGCTGGGGTCAGTCAGTTTGTGTCACAAGCTATTCTGGTTAGGGAGGAATTGTCTCTTAGGATATGCAAAAAGCACCCAGTGATGCAGCATTTAATGGGGACACCACAGTTGTGTTATTGATCAGAGCTTTCTACTTTGCAGACCAAAATGGTGGTCCTACATATTTTTGCCATCTTAAATGGAAATGAGTGATGTCCAGAAACACTGAGTAACGAAGTCAGCAAAGCTAATGAGATTATAATGTCTTACTCATGAGAAGACTGATTTGCAAAGGCCGAGTGTGCATGTAGGGGTCTGGCTTTAATCATCTCCTCTAACATTTAGGCAACTGGAGATAGTTTTGTAATAGAGTTCTTGCTGCACAAAGCAACCAACCACTCAGCCAGGTAATTTCCTACATATGTACTCTCTGGGGATTTTATGACTGACTTTATCTTCTCTTAACATGCAACTTACCTACCTCTCCATCTATACATGGATTTCTTTGGACAAGAGCAACTATTTTTTTTTTTTTTAATATTCTCCAGTATTTGAGAAAGAAGGTTTTCTTTTTCTCCTGAAGGGTTTGACCTAGTGCAGATCCAATCTGCATGTTTCACCCTGGTCCCGATTTTGCTGGTTTAAAAACCACAAAAGAGAAGACCTGAGAAATGTTCCTTTTACAGTGATATATTTCAAGCTGGTTTTATACTTAGTGAAATTACAGCTGGCACCCTGAGTACCACACAGTCTTAACCCTACAAATTGGAATTGGATTTTTAGAAAGTCTTTCAGATGCCTTTTGGTAAAGCTGTGGTTACTTGTCTTGATTTATGGCAGCAGTCACTTCCAATCTCAAATATATAGTCCAGTGTTCCAAAGGTATCTTGGCTCACAACTGAAAGGATCTCATACTGGCCCTGCCAATGCTTTTTTTAGAGGATGGATGGTGTGTTACAAACCCAATACCTGAACACGCCTGCGCTTCTCCCTTTTCCCTCCAAACCTGGTGATAATTACATTTAAATTTCAGAAGATGGCGTTGAAGATTTGCAATTAATATCCTAAACCTCCGGCGCAGAGTGGTGACAGATTCTGTGACCTGAGACGTTGCAGCAAGAGAGGATGTGGATGGAAGTGCGCTGGGGACGTTAGAGCAGAACAACACCAGAGTGTCGTGGCACAGCACACGTGCTCGAAACCCGAAAGGCGGCAAGAGAGTCTTTCATGCAAGCCCGGAGCTCCTTCCTTCATCCCCCAGCTCCCACCACGTTAGGGCAGGAGGCTCTGAAGGCAGGGGAGCGAGTGGGTTCCAGCCCTCAAGACGGGCTTTGGAGAGGCAGCATCCCCTGGGCTCAGCGGGGCGGGAACCGCTCCCGGCGGAGCTGGCGGCTGTCCCTGCTCCCGATGCTGCCGCCCCGTCGGGGATCGCTGCCTCCAGGACCGGCGTTGCTTCTGCCCCCCCACCTTGCCCCCCACTTCACACCTTTCGGGCTGCAAAACGCCGTGCAGGCTGGACGGGGAGAGCCCGAACCCCGGGGGCAAAGGAGGCGGGTGTGTGTCTCGTTCCACTCCGCGATCCCGGCTCTGCGGCCCGAGCAAAGAGGGGTTGGGTGGCAGAGGGTGCCGGCCGGGGGCACCGACCCCGGGCACGGCGTGGGCGGGAGGGCGAATGGCCCCGCGTCTCCCCGAGCATCCCGGGGGCCCGGCCGGCGCCGTCTAGGACGATTCTGGTGGGTGTAGAGAGCTGGGTCTTTACAGTAAAAGCCGCCCGGCTCTCACTGGTAGGAGTTTCCCGGGCTATTTATGTATGTTCGTCTGTCTGTACAGATTTAAAAAAACCCAGCCCAGCGGGGACGCAGAGGGCGCCGGGCTGCACGCCCTCCCGCCCGCAGCGTGTTTACCAGCAATGGGGATGTGTCACTGCCTCAGATGTTTTCCAGCTCGCCAAGTCCCGCTCCCCTACGCCAGCTCCACCCCCCGGCCCGGGCCCGCCTCCCCCGCGCCCGGCACGATGCCCTCCATCATATAAAGAAACTTCCCGGTGCCGTCGGCCCAGTCGCTCCGCGCCCCGTCTCAGCAGCCGCCCGGCAGCCGGCGGCCCCTGCCCGCTCCCAGCGCCGCGACAGAGGTAAGGGGGGCGGCCGGGACCCCGGGACCCCCGGCCCCGCCGGGCACAGCGCTCCCGCCGCGGCACCGGCGGGCTGGGCAGGGAGGCGGGGCGGGCGGCGCGGGCGCCTCGGCTTCCCCCGGTCGGGGCTTCTCCTCTGGCTGTCTGCACCTGAGCGAGCCCTTTGCCTTTTTAATTTTTTTTCCCTTTTATTTTTCTCCCCTCGTTCTATTTTCCCCTTAATTTAAAGCAAAAGAAACCCGTTATCTGCTCCTGAGGTGAAGGCGCGCACCGGCCCCCAGCCCGGCTTGTTCCCGCTATCATCGGGAGGGTCGCGGGAACGCGTAGGAGGGATCCGCTTCGTGCACAGGGGAAGGGGGGGAAAGTGACTTTTTTGAGGTCTTCGCACGCACTCCTACGAGCTCCGAGCTGGGGAGCCGAACGCGCCCCATCCCCCCAGACGCACCATGTGCAAGGGAGATGCCGGGGACCGGGTTTGGTGTTCGGAGGATGCTGCCTCTGCGGAGGGGTGTAAGGGGTGCGAAGCGGTGCTGCCCGTCTGCCCACAGCAGTGTGCGCCTGTCTGGCAAGGGGCTCGGGAAGGCTCCCCGTGGGTAGAGGCAAAGATTCTTGGGTGAGGAATCGCTTAATTTTGTTAAATGTAATAGGGCGGTGGAGTGGGAACCCTCCAAACTAAGCATTTTCCAGATGGGTGAGTCAAACCTGACGCCAGGTCCCCATCACTGGTGCCGGTGTCCTGGCTTTTGCGCCTTCCCAGCGGGCGCCCATCCCTGCGGAGCCGCGCCGCTCTCCGTGCGCGCCCGCGCCTCTGCGCGCAGCTACGGGGCTCTGTGTGGTGGGCTGCAAGCTCCCACGTCCCTGGGCACATAAGTGCCCTTATGCCGGGCTCTGTGGGTTGCTGTCGTTCCACTTTTAGGTATATGCAGTGTATAGATTTGAATGTTGCTATGTGTGCGTGCTGGGAGCAGTTGGAGGGGTAGATATGTATAGGACATCATGTGTTCAAGTGCGTCTTGCTGAAGTGAGCTTGTGAAAGCTGCTGTGGTGTTATAGATAGATGCCATATAAACCACTACTGCATGTGAAGCCCTCCGAATCGGGTGTGTGATATGTCTAATATCACATATGTGCGCAATCATATGCGAGTATATTTTAATGCAATTTTTTTCCCCTTCTGGTTGAAAAGCAAACCCTTAGTTGAACTCTGAGCAAGACAAGGGAGTTGTGCCTTAAGTCACAGTAAAAATTTCAACGACCCGTGTCTGTTCATGTGAAACAGTATGGGGACAGGGGGAAGTCTGTCAAAGTCTGCAGCACAGGCAGTGCCTGGGGAGGGCTGTGGGGGGCTGTGCCCGGTTTCCTGAGGCTCTGTACCGTGTTTCCCGGGGCCCCCAGGGCCTCCCTGCGTGCCGTGGCTGCTGTTTGGTGTGGTGTGTGTGGCATCAGGGGCTGGGCACCGCTGGTGCAGACTTAGCCGAGCACTTGACCTGTGGGTTTGCCTCTCCCCACATCCTGCCCATTTCCTCCTCCTCCACAGGCTCCCAGAGAGCTGGTGCTTGGACGTGTGTGGAGAGGTCAGCTTGGTGGGGCACCCCAAAACCCCCCGCCCAACCTGTGACACGAGTGGCATGAACTTGGAGCTGGGCGAGTGCGGGATGAACTCGGTGAGCTGTGGCAATGGGAAACTCCGCCAGTGGCTGATCGACCAGATAGACAGCGGCAAGTACCCGGGGCTGGTGTGGGAGAACGACGAGAAGAGCATCTTCCGCATCCCCTGGAAGCACGCTGGCAAGCAGGACTACAACCGGGAGGAGGACGCCGCCCTCTTCAAGGTAAGGCTCAGCCTGGGCTTGGGCTTGTGGAACACTGGCAGGGCAGGAGGGAAGCCCCTCACCATCCCATCCTTGCCACCTGCCTCTGCAGGCTGCTTCTGCTGTTTGGCTGCTGCCGGACACTGCCTGGCTGGTGGCGCTGGCTGTGCCCTGGTGTCCCTGTGTTTGCAGGACAGCCCATCCTCCCACAATTCTCTGTGTGGAGCTAAATGCTTCTGGGACCACAGCACATCTGTTTCCACATTCATTCCCCTTTCTTATGCCCACTAAACTGTTTTTTGTACCTTACCATGCTGCTTTTTTAAAGCCTAAACCCGTAGGGAGTAAATTCATGAACAGTTCATGCACATGTAAGCACACACACATACGCTGTTTCAAGCATTGTGTCTTGTACTTGATTTTTTTTTCCTTTTTTTTTTCTTTTCTCATTTTCCTGCTCTTTTGATTATCTGAAATGTTTCCAGGCTTGGGCTCTTTTTAAAGGAAAGTTCAGAGAGGGCATTGATAAACCCGATCCCCCTACCTGGAAGACAAGATTAAGGTGTGCTTTGAACAAGAGCAATGACTTTGAAGAACTGGTGGAGAGAAGCCAGCTGGACATCTCAGATCCCTATAAAGTATACAGAATAGTGCCAGAAGGAGCTAAAAAAGGTAAAGCATCTCAAATTCCCTGTGTAACAGAATGTGAATAAGTCTCATTGCAAGCATATGAGGACTGAAGTGTGCTTTTCTGGAATGGCCCTGCAGCCTTTTAAAGTCTTTTAAGGGACCAAAATGAGGGCTCAAGTGCAGCTTGTTCTGGTGACTTGAGAGGCTGCATCTGCGGGGAGGACTGCTGGCGTTTGAGCGGGAGCACTGAAAGGGAGCCCCTGCAGGAAGATGCAGACAGGCGCCTGCACATCACTGGAGGAATTGCTCTTTTAGCTGGAGCCTCCCTGCCAGTTTGGTGTAGTGAGAGCCAAGCAGGCAGCTCAAGGGACAGGCAAAAAAAAAAAAAAAATTACATGCTGGATCTAGGTTCTGAATACAGGGAAGAGCAATTTTGGGGCAGACAGTAGGTAACTGCCTTGGGGGGAAAGAGCTGGGAGTGAGGAATGCCCAGCCTGTAGCCTCCAGGGCAGTGCCTGCTCTCCAAGAAGGCCCTGATGCCAAGGGCTTGGCATCCATTGTGCACTGTGCTTTGGGGCACTGCAGAGCCCAGCAGGACAGACTGCTTCCCAGAGCTGACTGCAAGGGGGGCCAGGGAATCCAGTGGGTGCTAGAAGGCATTTTGGTCTTCTCTCTGTTCAGTGGCAGGTTGTATGGATTTGTGCTGATTTCAGATTTCCTTAAGATGTGGTTGTCGTAATTTATTTTCATCCCTCTGGTGAACACAGGTGCAAAACAGATCAGCATGGAGGAACAACCATTAATGATGAACCATCCCTTTCCAATAGCATCTCCTTACACTGCACTACCATCCCAGGTATGGCATTAGTTGAGTGTTTTGCTTGGTGCCTCTACACTGAGCAGGACAATTTCCATGCTCTGTGCTATGTCTGTCCTTGCTCTTAGGGCTCTCAGGTTCTCCCTGTGAAGAAACCTCATTATGAAAACTGAGAAATTGAGAAGCAACTTTTCTAATGTCAGATGAGGCCACAGGGCAATTGATTTCCCTTGGTGTTGTTTATCCCGGAGTAATAGCTCTTTTCTGTTGGACGACAGTTCCTAGTGCACTGCCATTCTGTTGATGCCAGAATGCAAGCACCCAATGAAGCCTTGTTCTTTCAAGCAGACATTTACCAGCAGTGCTTTGACTGCCTTTTGTTATTCCACTCCGCTTATTATTTACACCAGTGGTGAGAAACTCGTTTGAAAGCCTCATTGGTGGTGGTGGTGGCCAAGTGCCATCCACATCGCCCGGGCACAGCTCAGACCTCCATGGGCTTTGGCAGGGAAAATCAAGGAGCTGAGATGAGAGAGCTGATGCAATGCATAGCATTAGTTCTGACAGCTGCCTGCTAAAAGAATTACCTCGTTAAATTGAATAGGTACCGAACTACATGGTGCCCCATGAACGGAACTGGAGGGAGTTTGCCCCGGAGCAGCCACATCCTGACATTCCCTACCAGTGCGCCAGCGTCCCCTTCGCCTCTCGCGGTCACCACTGGCAAGGGCCCGGCTGTGAAAACGGTAAGACATCTCTGTTTAGGGCTGCTTGCTGAGCCTGGCCACCTGGAGGAACCTCAGGTTCCAGGCTTGTTATCTGTGGCTTTGATTGGAATTGACAGATGTGGATGGAGAGGAGTGCTGGGTTCCCTTGAAAGGGAGCCACCTTGGTCCTGGCTCTTGCATTCGCTGCCACTGTATGTGTGGTGTGTTGGCTGTGCAGTTCTCTGCATTGATAGAAATCAGCTCCCTAAAGTCCTCAGCTGTCTCAAAACCCCTGAGCAATAAAGAAGGCAACCAACCCTCACAAAAACCCCAAAAGGGAACAGTATGTTTTTTAGCTTTTCTCTCTGATTTTGGACTTTGTGAGGCATACACCAGTGAGGTTTTCCCTCCAGCCTTGTGGGTTAGACTGGCATTATTCTCCCTAAGGGAAAGCTGGAATTATTACTTTTATTTTAGTGCTGTGGCAGTGGGACAACTTGTCATGGATTGACAATCTCTTGGGGCTGGTACAGCAGAAACAGAATAAAGAGATGTTTCCTTCCCCAAAGATCTCACAGTACCAGAGCCCAACACAATCATGGCTTTCCAAGCTCTGCATCTGTAGGAAAAAGCCCAAATTGTAAAAATTGGCAGTGTTGAATCCTGCAGGGAATAAAACATAAGAGAAGGGGAACTGTGTACTGTAGACCCTTACAGGGTAACTCACCTGAGGATGCAGACATCTGCTTTGTGAGGAGAAGCAGGTGGTTCAGAAGGGCAGGAGAGGATAGGAAACAAGAAAAGACCTCTGGAGTAGGTGCTCTATTTTCAGAGGACAGCACTCTCCCGGTTTTGATGCAGAGAAATCTTTGGATCTGCTAAAAAGTAAATACTGCACTGCAACTTTTGCTGGCAGTATATTGGAATTACTAGGCAGAATGCTTTGCTTTTAGTTGTGTTGTTTGCTAATAAAAAAATCAAGGTAGCAAGCAGAATGAGCATTGCCCCGAAGTACATCCTCTGCAGCACTTACACACATTTGGATACTTTGCTGAATTTGTAGGCAGTTGTTAGTGGTTGATACCTTGTTTCTCACTGGGCTCTAAAATGGGTCAAGAGATGGTGGATATTTTTTATCCCTATTGCTCCAGCTCCTGATTGCATTGGGTCCTGCCACTGGGAAAGGTAATGTGTGCTTGTCTGCAAGTCACTTGCATCATCCTCCAAAGACTTTTATTGGCATTAAGAAACAGAGGAAAAACATCAGTTGTCCGTGGTATAATCCACTTACTGAAAGGCATCTGTTGGAAAAGTTCAGTACTAGTTCTGCTAATAAAACCCTAATAATCTGCTGCTGCACATTTTTCTTTACCTGCATTTAAACGGTGTTAATCCCAGCTTTATTGTTATACCCGTCATTAGTGTCTTTTTTGGGAATATGAATTGTTTTATGCAAGTGCCTTTTAAGAGCACTGAAGTCTAGTTAAAAATGTAAATTATTTCTCTAATGGAATAACATGTTAAGCAAGGAAAAGGACTAGGGGGAATATAGAAAGGCTAAGGGACTATTTCATGCAGACCCAAATGAAAATATAGTCCAGGTAACATCTGGAATGATTGGTAGAGTTGGCCTACCTGGAGGAATTGGGAAGTAGGACCTTTTTAAGAAGAAGGGGAAAGAGAGAGAGAGTTCCTTTTGGGGGCCAGGAAAACTCATTTTTGCATTGCTGTGATCTCTGCCCTAGCTTTTCTTTTGGGATTTAGTCCTCTGTCACTGACTTTTGTTTGTGAAAACAGGTTGTCAGGTGACAGGAACCTTTTATGCTTGTGCTCCTCCTGAGTCCCAGACTCCTGGCATCCCGATTGAGCCAAGCATAAGGTCTGGTGAAGCCCTCGCTCTGTCAGGTAAGGTCCATAATTCCCAGGCTTCCTGGGGAGCTTGACAAGAGTCTCCCACTTCTGACTTGCCCAGGCACCATCTCTCCTTTCAGATGAAAGGAAAAAAGGAAAAAGAAACCTTTTTAATGAATGAATTTGGTGTATGGTTGTAAGTCTCTGTTTTCCAGGATACTTAAGCGCTTCCAGCCCCAGCTCCAAGGGATGGAGCTGGTTAAAGCTAATGGAAGTGCTTTGCTGGATTGTGGTATTAGTGCTGGGTTGCTTTGGTGAGACACCAAATCAGGATTTCCCAGGGAAGTTTGCCAGTTTAAGAGTGTCAGTGACTTAAGGCTCAGGTTGTCATTTGGGAGGAGCCCCCCCAATAAAAATTGATGTTGCCTGAGTACCTTGTAGTGCTTCTGTTGGTGCCATCTGGCTTTGCTCTGCTTTGTTATTCCTGGTGGAAAAAAAAAAAATAAAAGAGACATTCAGGAAAGAAAAGGGAAGTTATTTCAGCCAGGTTTGCAGATGTCTGGATGCTGGGGAACTTTCTGAGTAATTCTGGGAAAAGGTGTGGGAATGTGCTTTTCACAGAAATAATGGATAGACCTGTAAAGTGATAGTTGGTGGATTTCTGAAGTGGGATTGTTCTCTTGTGTCAGGATCAGTGTGTGTGTCTTTGTGTATGCTAACATCTATTGTACACACATGTATATACTATATATATTTTTTTTTTTCAGTGCTGTGTGAATTCATAGGAGTCAGCCAAGTGGGCCAAATGGCCATTTGAAAGCAAGACAGGGGATTTTTGGGTACTCCAGCCCTGTTGGAGCTGGAGCCAGCAGTTGCTTCCCTCCAGGCAGCTGAGTGCAAGTTTGCAGGTCCCCTGTGCAGAAGCCTTTTCTATGCAAAGCCTGGAGGGAAACTAACAGCTACTTCCTTGTTAAATCTGAGGAAGTGTACTGAACTGGTGGGTTTAATTGTGACGTGAACTTGGAAAATGTGACCAACATCAACTTCTTCTGTGCAGATTTTTCCTCTTAAATGGAAATGTGATGTTTGTGGTATTTTAGTTCCTACCAAATTCCCACGCATCAGTAGCCCTTTTAATAAGATGAGAGAGCATTAATGCTACTGTGCCTAAAAAATTTTAGTATATCTATTATTTTTATTTTTTTGTCTAATCTGAGCTTCTGGGTGGTGCTGACCACTGGGATCAGAAATCTTATGCAAACTTGTCTCTTGGCCTTAGCACAGACCTGAAACATCAAACATCCATACTAATGTATCACAGTGATTGTTTTTTGTTTGTCTGTTTGTTTCTCCTTGTAGACTGCCGACTCCACATCTGCTTATATTACCGTGAAATACTGGTGAAGGAGGTGACAACTTCCAGTCCTGAAGGCTGTAGGATATCCCATGGCCAAAGCTACGAGGTCAGCAGCCTGGACCAAGTTATCTTCCCTTATCCAGAGGATAATGGCCAGAGGAAGAACATAGAAAAACTACTGAACCACCTGGAACGAGGAGTGATTTTATGGATGGCACCTGATGGCCTCTATGCTAAGAGACTTTGCCAAAGCAGGATCTACTGGGATGGGCCTCTGGCACTCTGCAGTGACCGACCCAACAAGCTGGAGAGGGACCAAACATGCAAGCTCTTTGATACTCAGCAGTTTTTAGCAGGTAATTCCCACTATGGCTTTGATACCCTTTTGGAAATGTCACCTGGTCACTGTCCACATCAGCTTTTATGGGAGTGCTCTTTTCATTAAAGTGAGAATTGCCTCTTGACAATTCTGGGCAAATACAGCCAAGGGGTACTTGAATCCTGAGTAATCCTATAAATTTCTGTGCTCTCTGCACATTCAATGCCCCTGCACAGACCAGCAGGAGTCAACTGAGGCTCAGCTGGTGACACCCAATCCCTCACATTTCTATACAAAACATAAGGAGGAACCTAGCAAAATAGTTTTTTCCCATAAATTGACATAGAAAACTGGATCCTCATCTTGGATTTGCTAGTCTAAGTCCTGGATAGGTCTGTGGTCTGCACCTGCACTCCTCTCAGCTTGACCCAGAGCAAGCCTGTGGTCTTGGGCAGAGTATACAAATTTCAGTAGCAAACCTTCTTTTCAGTCTATGCCAGTGTCTAAAAGATATCTAGGAATTCAAAAGGATTTAACGAGCTCTGTAATTTCGGGATTGCCTAACATTCTGAGCAAGGAGGTGCATACCTCACCAGAGCTCTCAGGAAAGGTCTCCTTTTGCACAAGGCAGTGCAGAGGGAGCAGGGGAGCACTTTAGGACAGTGTCTTCTCCTTCCAGCCTGTGAAGGGAAGGGGCAAAGCTTCAACCCCACTTCCCAGCACACCTGAACAGTTAGAGAAGAGAGCTGTCCACCCATAGGAACTGGTGGGAGATGGTCACTGTCCCAGAGGACACCTTGGGCAGCAGGAATTGACATTGGCCCCTTTTTGATATTTCTGGCATCACTTAGAGGTGAACTAAGTGGCTATGATTTAGTGTGTTTTCTTACTAGAACAGGGCATTAGCACTGGCATGACACTCTCAGGGGAATAATGCCTTGCAAAATTTAGAAAACCCCAACAAACTAAATCCAAATCATCAGCTTTAGCTTGCTTTATATTCCAAGGCTGATACACTCTCTTAGAGAAACAGCCAAGAAAAAAATGCATTTAAAGAGAGAAATCTTATATAGATGTGAGAATTGACAGTTAAAAAGGGGAATTTGAGGTCAGGTATTGGGCTGGGCTTCAATCACATGCTAATTTAAAAATGTATAATTCTGTGCCTGGTGATGGTTTTGGAAATCCCTTTCCCTTTTCTCAGGTGGTTTTTTAGACGTGCTCTGGGTTCTTCCAAATGGTTGACAGGACATCTCTTTTTAGACACCTAACCCCAAAGATAAGCTCAAGCAATAGTTATTTTTCACCCCTCCTAAATTACTTATGCACCAGTGCCTGTGCAAACCCAAGTGTGTGGTTGCAGTCACAGTCTGTGGAGTGTGCAAAGTGAGTTTTTGCATGTGATGATGCTCAGTGAAGTTTGTAAGTGACTTGTCATGGCCCTGTCACATCTGTGTGTTAATTGAATGTGCTGAGGTCCCGACCTGCCAGCAAGCTCAGGGATTCCCCCACGCTGGGAAACTGGGACTTCCCTGGGAAGAGAGGCAGGAGATCTCTGCCAGGAGAGGGAATCATGAACAGCAGAGAAAGGGACAGATGCAGACCTGCTATGAACCAACCCCAGCTCTTGGGAAACCACTGAGGAGCTGAACCCTAAAATGCAAACTGCACTGGAGCAGTCTCAGCCTCTGCTGCTGAGGAAATAAAATGGGGCAATAAATCAGAAACCAGGGGAATGGTCTCTGTGGAGAGAGATAAATGCACTGTAATTGTAAATTGGGCTGGGTGGAGAGTAGGAGAGCAGAGGAAGAGAGTTTGGAGTATGAAGGTGGCAGCCAGAGAATGGTTGGTTGGACAGAAGGAGTGGCAGCTGGAGTATCAGGAGATGGGAAAGGTTTGGGGAGGCACATGGGGAGCCCTTTGGTATTGGATGATGCACTTGGGCCTGGAAAGGAAGATGGAGTAAGTGGAAGGTTTTGGAGAAGCTCAGGGCTGACCTTCAACCATGATCATCCTGGTGGTGGGAAAGAAAGGGCTTTCTTCTCCAGGTCTGTGCTATAGGCACTCCCACAGGTGTTCAGGATTTGGAGAATTGCTGAGGCCAAGTAAAACAAGGGAAAGAGGAAGTTGAAAGAAGTTTCACATTAGCAATGTGGCTGAATTGCCTTGGGTGGATTGTCCTTCTCTGTCCTGTAGCACACAGAGGGAAGCAGAGTCCTATGGAAAATAGCTCTTCTTTTTTGCCTTATCCCCAGAGAGTTCATGGCACTCTTCAGGGGTTTTTGGGGACACTCTGGGGAAAGCCACACTTTACTCCATGTTCTAGGTGAGCTGCCCATTGTTTTACTTGTTTTACTGGCCCTCTCAGTAAGACTGGTAGTCCAAGCCAGGGTTGGGATGCTGTTGGGTAGCCACTGAATCTACACCTTGATCTGAAAAGCTTGCAGTTAGAGTAGGAATGGTGTATTTTGGGAAAAGATGCATTTGTCATGTCAAGTCCAAAGGCTCTCCTTTCCCTCTCTAACAGGAAGGGTGCTTCATTATAATACATTTGCTTAATATTAATTACATCTTTTTCCAGAGAGCATGAACAGGGTTCTAAATTAAAATGGAATATTTACCTATCAGCTGTGTAGAAACACAGCACTTAACACATGCTTTAGCAAGGATATTGTGTTAGATGGCATTTTCTCTTTTCTGAACAGAAATGCAGCATCAAAAACACAGCATTTGGTCCACAACACTGGAGATTTTGGTCCGAGTGGAAGTATACTTTATAAAGGCCTCCCCTGCTACTTTTCATAGGGGAGACTGGCTATTAGAATAATAATATAATTTGATCATTTCACTTTGCACAAGATTATGGATTAGCAAAGATAGTGCAGGGGCACAGACGGCACAAAAAGCTCTTTTGCTGGCTCAGTACATAGCTGAAGTAGGGCCCTTCTCCTTTCCTTACCTCAGTGTCCTGCATTGGGCACAGTCATGGCAGTGGCTCTGTGACAGTCTGGCTGTGGCTAAATTTTGTGCCTGGCAATATTTTGTGTTTCTGGCACTACCAAGCCATTGGTTTCAGTGCTGCTCTTGTGTGTCTGCTTGAATGGTTCCCAGCTACCAGTAGTGTCTGCTCCAGGGGTTCTGCTGTCAGAGTCCCTTAGAAGTGCTAATTAGAAGACATCTTGGTTTGTGCATGTGAAATAAATTGTGAGACAAAGCAAACAGAAAAGTTGCAGTGTTGTAACTAGCTCCCCCTGATCCAAGGGGAAGTCTCCAAACTCAGTGTCTTCTGCTTACCTTTTGTCTTTTTCCTGACCTCTCTCATCATCCTCTGGAGTTACTTTATCTTCTCCACTGTGCTCCAGGATCATCCACAAAGTCTGTCTTACTGGCCTGTACTGGTTTTGACTGGAGCAGGGTTAATTTTCTTCATAGTGGTCCACGTGGTGCTAAGGTTTGGATTTGTGACCTAAACAGTGCTGATAACACAGGGACAATTTAGCTGATGTTGAACAGTGCAAGCACAATGTCAAGGCTTTCTCTGTGTCTCACTCTGCCCTCACAGGCTGCAGTTTGGGATGGACAAGAGTCTGGGAAGGGCAGCTGACCCCAGCTGAGGGATACTGCATTCCATATGACCTTGTGTTCTGCAGTAAAACAGGGCATGAGGGAATTTGCCAGAGGTTGCTGTTGCTTGGGCACTGGTTGTGTGTAGGTCAGCTGGTCATGAGTGATTGCTTTTTCCATCTTTTGTTTTTCTTTGTTTTGTCTTCTTTGTTTGTTTCTTTTTTACCCATTAAACTGTTTTTATCTCAACCCAGATTTTTTTCCTTTTGCCATTCTGTTTTTCTATCCCATGCTGGTGGTGGGAGTGAGTGAATGAGTAGCTGTGGGGTGCTTGCCTGTCTCCCATGATCATTCCACAGCATGGTACTTTCTCTCTTCCCAGAGCTGCAAGCCTTTGCTCACCACGGACGTCCGCTGCCGAGATACCAGGTCGCTCTGTGCTTTGGGGAGGAATTTCCAGATCCACAGAGGCAGAGGAAACTAATTACAGCCCATGTAAGTAGGATTTCTGCCTTACCTAAAACAAGCACACTCCTTGGAGGATATGAATTTGCCAGTCAGGCTTTTGTGCCTCATGTAGATTATGAGAGAGGTAGTAAATTGTTGAAAATGCAGCACTTTCCAGAACAGGGTTTAATCCCCAGATCTGCCAAGGACTGGTAGCCCTCAGTAGAGCAGAGCAGCTAATTTTCCCTTTCTGTAGAGCATAAATGTCATTTGTGATCTGTTGCAAATCCCATCTAAAGCTGAAATGTATCTGAAATGGGCTGTGTTGTTATCACCAGCAGCCCAGTTGTGCAGCTCCTTGGGATGCCTGGCCAGTGCAGGATGTGGTGCTTTTGCACCCACTGCACCTGAAGCTGCTCCAGAATCCCAGCCTGCATCTGAAGGACCTCAGCCCTTAATGGGGGATGCAGGAGCTGCCTGTGCAGCTTCAGGGTTCAGTAGCTGTCAGGCTCATGGACTGACTCACCTCAGTTCACACACACTCAAAGCTGCTGTTTCGGGATGCTCTCTGAGAGAGGGTGATGGTGGAGACTGAGATCCGGTACTTTCTGAATTGGCTGTATTGGCCCATAAAACCACAAGAGAGGTGGCTGTGCTCACATTAGTGGCAGGGCTTAGCTTTCTGCATCCTTGAGAATAAAACTGGTGTCTCTTGTAAATTTTTCAAAAGCCCGTTCAGTTGCAGGACAGATCCCAAGTCAGACTTCTGCCACAAGCTATGGCCTCTCCTTAGGCTGAGTAGCTTTTGTGCTGCCACACTGCTGCCTAGCAGGTCTCTGAAGTGGAAGCTGAGAAGCTCACAAATCCATCCTGAGCTGTGCAATGACTAGTTAGAGATGGTTGCTCATCCCTAACTCTCCTTCAACTCTTTTCCATTCCTACTTTGGCTTTCCAGCTTTCCATCTCTGCTTTGTAGCATCCTTTCTCCAGCCCCCTTATCCATCTCTTGTCCTGGAATCTTCTCTGTGAGCCTGTACCTCCCGCTCTTTCCAGGGCTTTGCTTCCCCTTTGCCAATTTCTCAATCTGCTCATCCTCTCGATCTCTCTGGGATTCTACCATGCCACCAGACAATGCAATGCAATGGAAGCTGCTTGGGGCACCTGTCTCACTGCCTCCCCATCTCCACCATGGCATTTATTTCCTCCAAAACTGTGTCTTTTAATATGGAGGGATTGGCTGACCCTCAGGAGAGGTGGTGGAGAAGTGTCATCATGTCTGTCCTTCACTGAGAGTAAGGAGAGCTTCAGGTGTCTGTTCTCAGTGTACAGCTCAAATATTCACTGTCAGAGCCCAAAGACCTGAGAGGGAGTGGTGGTTTCTGAAGAGACAGAAGTGAAGACAGTGTTAACTCATACAAATCCCACTTGGTGGTTGAACAAATTCCTCATCAGAGCTTGAATGAACAGAAACAAGAGTAACCTCGATGTTAAGTTGAAATCTGCTTCAGACACAGTCATTTGGTGACATACCTCAGCCTACCTGATGACTCCAACATTTCAGGTTAAGTCTTCAAAGTACTTTTGCAATGCAGACAAGACTTTTTGGCGTGTTCAACATGTATTTAAACACCTTGAGTGGCTGTGGGCATGTGTGTCCTGCAGGCATTGCTCACATCCTATGGCTGGCTAAGGGACTGCAGTTTTTCATACATTATTTGTGTCACTGCTACAGTCCCTTCTAATGAAGGTGATAAAGGTAAGGAGTGTGTGCAGGTAGTGAGGCACTTAGCAGCAGAGCTAGGCTAGGCTAAGCAAAACCTAGTTTAGTTCACAGATTAGTGAAACCACTGAAATTGTGTTCCTGTTCTGGTAAGCAGAACTGTTCTGTCCCATCTTGTTTCTAGCTTAAAACCACCCTGAATAACTAAGATGAGGAGCGTGAAGTTTTGCCACATGTCTGATTAACATTTTGTCTGTTCTTAAGGTTGAACCAATGTTTGCCAGGCAGCTGTATTACTTTGCTCAACAAAACAGTGGACATCTGCTGAGAGGCTATGATTTACCAGAACTTGTGACTAGTCCAGAGGATTATCACAGATCTATTCGCCATTCCTCTATTCAAGAGTAAGAACCTCAGAAAGAGTGGTTTTAAAGGCACTGTAAAGATTGTGCAGAGTGGAAGAGCAGATCTGGGTCACGATTTGGAGATCCACAATTCCAGCTGGATGTGTTCAGGGGTTCAATGATAGGAAAGTGAACATCTAGGACAACTCTGTTGTACAATAAAAATGACGAGTCTTCAACATTTGGATGCTACGTCTCACATAGGGTTCCACTGTCGCTGAGAATTAACTCGAAACTGACAAAATGATTGCTGTGTTTACGTTTGCTTAATGTTCTCCTTGGCTTTTGAGGACTGATCTTTACCGAAGACCTAAATCCAGAGTTTACACTGTTACCTTTTGCAGGGCTATTTATTTTGGATTACTGATCTCAGGGAAAGTACATAAATTTTCGGTGTTCCCAATTTGAAACTGTAGCTACTGTAGGTTGGTAGCAAACGTAGATGGTTTATTGAGAATAGCTAATACATGTAAGTGGTTATAAATTTAGATTCATAAGTGTGATGCCTATTTTCTTGTATAGAATATTTCAGTGTATTTTTTGAAAACAATGCAGTTCTTCAGAGACGTATTTTTTTAATGCCTGACTGACACTTGTCCTGACAATTAATTTTGTTGCTGCCATTGTTGTTATTGGATTAGCTTCCATGATAGCAGTTTCTAAAGTGATGCATTTATGGTACTGTGTTAAGGAAAGTGACCATTCAACTCATATTACGTGTGAATTTAGTGGATTAACCACTAAAATTCTAGAGTCCCAAAGAGCAAGTTTAGAAATAAATTGTATTCTTCTTGTAATTGTAAGCTACTGTGCATGCATTATACATACATATATGTATGTATGTATGTATGCATTAGAATGAAGTTGGCAGACCTTGCAAATAGCACAGAAATGGTCTAGCTACCCCTTTTTGATGTCACATGCACAAGCCAGGTTAAAATAACCACCACCTCTGACTTAACACAGAGCCAACCCTGCTGTTTGTGTGCACTTGCAGCTTTCTTCCAGTGGTACTGAAGTGAATGTGAAGGCAGAGCTCAAGGAGAGCAGCATTTGGCCTCCTGTACTTACACAGTCAAGGAAATACTTGTTTGAATGGTTGCAGAATTTGATGCAGTTTGCAGCTTTCAGTGGTAGGGTGCTGTTAGAAAGACGAAGAGAAGAGGTCTGTTGGGTGTGTGTGCCAATGAAGTTTCCTTGCTGGCAGTCAGACCATGTGATCTTTGCAGCTTTCACTCCAGAACATGACCCCCTGTGCTTAGCAGGCATACTTCACTTGACTTCCTAAATGAGGAAGAAAAAACGGTACTTGGTCTGGCAGCAGACTTGTGTCTTAGGGACTTTGAATTTATACATCTTAAAGATGCATACTCTTTTGGGATATATTATCCCCCTCCTTCTCCACAGTGCCAAGCAGAATAAACAGATCATTTCTACTTTGTTACTTGAAGGATTTTTTTCCTGGCTTAAAGATTTTTGTAGGGAAGACCTCTTTCTTAGACATGAAAAGCAATGCTCTAGATGACCATCTGAGCTTCGCATGTGCTTTTGTCCTGCGCATAGATTTTACTGAAAGGGACTTCTGTGTTCAAACTTAACTGGTACAATACAAATATTTGATGTGTTTTTCACTCTTTTCTAGTGGTTGTTGCTTCATATGCTCATTGCTTCAGCTCAAGTCTTAGAATAAAGTTCTATTTCCCTACCAACTCGGTGCGTTATGTGTTGTTTTCAGTAGTGGGACAAATTTAATGCCTGTGGTTCTGCACTGTGAACCTGGCCAGTGGTGCTGGCTGTCTATGGGGAACTCTGTTCTGAGCCAAAAAGTGCAGAAAAAGGTCAAAAGGTAAGGATTTTTGTTTACAGAAATGTCTGCAACGTTAGCCACATGTAGCAGAAAAAGGGAAAATAGGGAGGTTCCCCTTCGGCTGTTGGTTTCCAGGCCCATGGACAGTGCAGCAGAGCCCTGCAGCTGGGGATCTGGTGCTGCCATGCTCTGCCCCTGCCCCTCTAGGGCTTCTGGGGCTCGGGACTGGGCTGGTGCTCTCCTGCCCAGCACAGCATGTGGGGATTCTCCGACTGCCACTTAGTTCCTGGTTATTAGAGCTTCCAGTGCACTTTAAAGTGAGTAAAGCTAGGAAAGGGTGAAAAGGAGGATGGTAAAGTGAACTAAAGTAGTGAAGTTGCAAATAGGAGAAAATTTACAGGTAGCCCCTCTTTGTTGGAAATCAGAGTCCTGAGAGGGGTTTTTGGGTGCAGGAGCTTACAGAGCAAGCAAGGTGTGAAATACAGTTACGGGATCTGTGAGGCGTCTGAAGATGGGGGGAGAGTATTTTCTCTTTTTGTGCAGACTCCTATTGACTGTCTATGTGCATTGTAATTTTTGGCTTTGGAATGCACTTTTAATTATTTTCCTTGAAGTAGCATAATTTAAAGCCAGCAGCTATGGAGAGAGAGGGAGGGAGGGAGAAGAGCACCATCCAATTTCTGGCCAAATACAACTTTCTTGGAGGAATGGTGCAAGGGGGTGAGTGGAAGGAAAATCAAGCTGTTATTTATACCATAAATTGTTTTGCATGTGAGGACTTAGAGCTACATTTACTTTTGTGACCATTTCTTAGTGTTCAAAATAACGGAATACCTGAAGTGGGGAAGAAACAAAAAGTAAACAAGAAAAAAAACCTGGAAACATTTTCTCCTCTTAGTATCTTTTTTACAGTCACTATGTGAAAGCATTTGAGGTACTTCCTACCTCTGTTAAATTCTGTTTATAGTTTCTGAGGTCTACTTCCTTCCTGTTATGTTTCAGTGGTGTTGTAAATTACATGTTTTACTCCCGTCAATACCGAAGGCATAGCTGTTTGGTGTTTTTTTTTTCTCAAACGTTTTTTTGTGTCGGTATTGGTTTTTCTGATTTTAATACAGCCACAGTTGCAACAGTTTCTTGAAACAGTTTTGTAGCAGAGAAGCACCTATATTCCAAATTTGGTTCTGCTGAGTAGTTTTGCCTGTTGCTGTAAACTGTATTAGCCTTAGAGGGTTTGTAGGTTAACCAGAACCAAGGAGATGTATTTTAAGCTGAAGTACAGTGTAACGGGGTTTGTGGAAAAAACGCAGGATTCACGTGAAAACCCCCATGGCCTTTTAGACGGACGTGTGCATGGTGTTTACATCAGCATTTGTCAGCAGCGTGGAGGTGGGGAAACACCGCCCTCAGCACAGGCTTTCAGGAAAAAGTAAAGCATTTTCTCTTGCATGCTCTCAGATCACTGTCTGTGTGTACTTGTGGAGAGGAAGGGGGAGGGAAGAGAGAAAGAGAAAGAGCACTCACCAAAAAGGCCAAAGCAGATTGAAACAATCGTATCTCCTTTCCCAGGCAGAACTGTGTGTCAAATTTAGATGAACTTGGATGGCAAGACAATAAGGATTGCCAGGGTGGTTTTTATCTGAACTCTGATCTGGCTGGTACTAGGCTCAGAGTTACTGATTTTTGATTTAATGCTTGTGAGTTTGGTTGGCTCTGAAGAGACATCAGCAGGTCCCCGTGATTGGAATTGTTGCGAGGCAGCTGATGTGCAGCCATTCGAGCACTAAACTTCCAAGAGTGTGGTCAGGTAAGCACACCCTTGTTGCATCCCAGACTAGTGGTCACATCCACTGTGGCCCACAACCAGCTCCACTGTTGGGCTTCAGGATCCAGCTGTCCCAATGCCTGCAGAATCTCCAGGCCCTGACTGTGCTGAAATGACAGTGAAGGAGGAGCTGACTTAGGTGTCTCAGAATAAAGCTCTTGGAATGATAGATGTTAAATAACTTAAGAGCACACTGATTGGATAGGTTGCCACTGTCCTTTTGGCAACTGACAAGAGGAAAAGGCGATCACCTGTGCTCAAGTGGAAACTGAAACACAGGCCAAATGCCTTGGTTCTGGGTTTGGACTCGTTTTTCTGCTTGGCCCTAGCAGAGGCTGACTGGACAGCTGATGTCTGAGTGGTTCTGCACAAAGTGATGCTCCACAAAAAAGCAATTTTCCAGAGTGCAAAGAGCCCAGTCCAGGTTTTCATTTCTTAGATAGGAGTAGCATCATGCCCTGGTACACAATGGCAATGAAACACAGGACTTCATTTTGCAAATGCGTTTTTATTGTTTCTGCACAGCACGGCTGCCTCGTGTGTCTCTGCAGGCAGCTGGCAGCCTCCTGCCACTCCAGTTTACAGTGCTGCCAGCTGAGGCCAGACCTGGTGTGCTGGGCACTTCTCTCAGATCAGTCTTCCTGGCTTCAGCTATCATTTTCTGCTCCCTACAAAAGGCAGGTCATGAATTATGGAAAAAATCTGTCTTCTAAGCTAAGAGAATAGACAGATCCAGGTGACTTTTCACAAACCACAGCTAATGCATGCCCTCCATATTCCTGGGAAGTATTTTCATCTTTGACCATTGGGCTTTCTCTGTTTTGATTTTGAAACCACCTTCTGAATTCTTGCTCTAGGAATGTCTGAAATCCAAGAACTTATGGACTCGTGTTGTCTTGTCTGCTTACTCCAGCTTTTAATCCCTTTCCTAGCCATGCAGAAACGATGTCTGTGTACTGTTAATGGAACCACCTCCCAAAGGAAGTTCTGTAAATGTCCATGTGAACCTGATGAGGTTAGAGCAGACACTTGTATCTTACCTGAAATATGCTTTCCAAGCTCCCTCGGCTATGTCAGTGCAAATGCAGTGTGTACATCACTATGTACATGAAGCACATTTCATCCCATCCTCACCATATTTTTCGTCTTGCTCCTTCTCACTTCCTTCATGAAGAGCAGGTGTGTAAATCTAGATCAGGCAGATAGAGATCCTTGACTTCTTCAGGTCTGCAAGGTGAAGATTCTCTGACCTGGGAATGCACAACACAGGCAGTGATCAGATGCTTTTAGGTTCAAGCCCCTCTGCTGTTCGTCTCCAAAATGCATTAGCCTGTCATTGTCCATGGATAAGTCCTACTCATATATCAAGGACTATTTCTCTCATACAGTCTTGTGCCTTCTCTTCCTAGTCTAATATGCCCTGGCAAAAAGTCATCAAGAAATTTCATTTTTTCCTGGTGGTTGCAGCTATCTAGTAATGTGTATTGCTTATTGTGGATCTAGCTAACCTTTTTTACTCTCTCTTGGGTCATCTACCTGTTTTCCTCTACACTAGCAGTGAGATCTAAAGGCAGACAGTGCCTCTTAGTTGTGCATGCCAAGTAGGACGGGGCACAACCTTTGAAGGTTAGTCTCTAGACAGCACCACGATTCCTGTAATTGTGAGTAGAATGTTCTTGTGTCTTCCCAGCTGCGATTCTGACGCTCAAACCCATGAACTGATCAGCAGAATCTAATCATGGCAATCATTTGTGCTAGGCTTTCCCGTAGGAAGCTGGTGTGCAGCTTCTCTCCACCCGAGGCACCACATTCAAATTGCAGTTTCTCAAGGTGATTGAATCAATGGTTTCTCACGCTCCTGTCAGAGCCATTCATAACTGTCTCATAAAAGCAAAGGCTCAGTTTCTAGTTTCTAGCACAGAGCAAATAGCCTCCAATAAAATTGCTTTTAGATCTAGATATCCTACCCTTTTCCTTTCAAACTTCTGGGTTCCACGATTTTATATCCTCAGAAACCAAAACTATGGGTCAGGCCTTGATACATCTCCAATAGTTCGTTTTCATTTCCTTTTTTTCACACATGATCAAGAGGTTTAGCCCTCTTCATGACTGTCCCCTCCCACAGAAAAAAACCCATGCAAGGAGTAGTGAAAGACTTCAAAAACAGGGTGAGTGAACTCATCTGCTGTGGAGACGTCAGTCTCCAAGAAATAGGAAAGGTCAGAGCTGTTTAGAGCAATGGGGTTTTCACAATTCAGCTAAAAAAGCCCAGACTGGGCCTGAAGAATTCTTGGTGTCCTCACCCTTTATCTTTTTCTCAAACTGGTTGGTGACCCTCCATCCAGAGAAGTGGCTGCTGTGTGGTTTTTAACATAGAATACCATCCTATGTTCCATTGCTTAACATGGACTTTCCAAAAGAAAGTGGTGAAATAAATGACAGATGTCTGCAAATATTGGAAATAATGCAAATCCTTTTTGCCCTTCACAACCAAACACAGTGTTTTCTTCTGGAGCTTCTTCCACCCCTAATGTAACTGAATCCTGGAAGTTTTAATTGCACCATCTTGAAAATTGTGTTATTTGAAGTAATTATAATTTGAACCTCCGAGTGGTGGTGGCAGGAAGCTGGAGGAGCTGGGAGCCTCTGTCCCTGGTGCCGTGGGCCAGGGAGGGGATTTGCCTGGTGTCACTGGGAGTGGATGTAGGTCACCCCAGACAGTGCCAGCCTGAAGGATGACTCTGAAGTCTCACTTTCCTTTAAAAACATCACTCTACAAATAAAATGGCTTGCCTGCAATCCCCACACAGTCACAGACACTGTTTAAATATAGCAAGCATCGATGTCTATCTGCAAATTACGAGGAAATGAATAAATCGAGGCGACATAAACCGCAAGAAGGAAGTTTGAAGTCAGCCTGGAGCTGTGCTAGGCTGGGTCTGCCGAGGGACCCGACCGGAGCTGCCCCGTGCTTGGGGAGGTGACACCGCCGGCCCGGCCGGTCCCTCCTGGCTCCCGGCACACCTGGACGGGCTGGACCTGTGCCCTGGGGGCACCTGCACCCAACAAGAGCCAAGGGGACAGCCGGAGTGCCAGCCGCAGGGAGGGGTCGGTGCGGCGCTTTCTGGAAATGAATGAGTTCATTTCTGGGAGGCAGGGCTGGGTGGGTGCTCCAGCACGCAGGGGAGCGCGGGGAGGAGAATGCAGGAAGTTGAAGCGTGACTTCAATGCTGCTCGCCCTCCTGCAGCCTGCTGCCTGCAGATATCTGGCGAAGTTATTTGGCCTGGCTTCATTTTTTTATTGTGAAGGTTGACTACTTTTTTTGATTGCAAAGTTTATATCAAAGCCAGAATCATTAAGTAAAGCAATAAAGTATTGCATACAGTATGTGTGTGTGTGTGTGTGTGTGTGTGTGCAGCTAGCAAGCCACCCTCACCCCTCTCTAACAATCTTTTACACAATTGGCAAGGTTTATTCCCATGTGAGGGAGGTGCTAATGACACCCTAAAAATTTTATGAAAATATTGGGCTGGGGAGAGGCCAAAAGATCAAGTGCAAATCAGCATCTGCTGCAGGCTCTCAACACATATTAGGCATTTAATTTTTCAGACTCCACCAGGAGAGGCGTGTCCATTGATGCCTTGTGCCTTATTAACCCCCAGGGATTGCACTGCAGGACATGACCTGCTAATTCTGCTGCTCCAGAGCTCCATCTTACCTGCAAGGTCTTGTGGAAAACAAAGCACATAGCCCAAGGGCCCAATAAACCCATTTCTCCTCCTTCCACATGCCAGGTGTTCCCAGGATGAAGGCTGTAGCTCTTGGTACCAGCAACCCTTTCCCTTGGCCACTAGCTTTGGAGGTAGGCTGGCTGTGGGCAGGGGAAGGTGAATGTTCACCTGCAGCCTCTTGTTCCAGCCCCTCTGGCACACCCCTGTGGATGGGATAGTACTGAAATTGCATACTGAAATGCAAGGATTATCAGACAAAATGTGTTTTTCCCAGGAAGAACTCACATCTTGGGATGGAGGAGGCAGAGGACAGTGGCTGCAGACATGAACCCAGTGAATGCAAGGAGCAAAGTGTGGAGAAGGACAGTGGGTTGAAGACAGTCCAGTTGCAGGTATAGTTGGGGGTCATTATGGTCATTTAGTGTGTTCTGCCTTTCACAAGGGTCTGAAGTAGAGAAGTGGGTTTTGGCCAGGAGAAGTCAGCTAGTTCTCAGAAATAATGCAGCATGCGCAGATATGGGGAGCAGGAAAGGCATAAAAAATGTAAAAATAAAAATCAGGGCATAAAGACAGGTCGTCCCCTAAAAAAAAAAAAAAAAAAAGAGAGAGAGAGAAGCCAAATAACTAAATCTGGCTGGGAGACAAGCCAAATAACTAAATTTGGCTGGGAAAAGAGGTGGACAGGTATGAGCTCCTGCTTGTGGCTGCACTGGGTCAATTATGTGAGGGGTGGGGGGAATGGGAGCTGTTATGAGGACAGGTCTGGAAGGGCTCAGTGGGAGCTGAGAGAGGGATACCAGAATGGAATGGGCCAGGAGCAAGCCTGGAAACCATCCTAGGGGAGGATGGAGGAGGGAAAAGTGAGTGAAAGGGCCTCCCAAGAGGCAGAGTGGGGCCTTGGCCATGAGGGAAGGTGAAAATGGGGCTGCTGAGTGTGGGTGTAAGTGAAGGGCAAGGGGGGAGTTGAGGAATACAGAGTAGCAACTTGTGGTTGGAATAAGGGAGGAAGCTTGAGGAAGAGCTTGGAGGGAGAAAAGAAGCTTGGAGAGAAGGCAGCATAGCAAGAGGGATGCTGCAGCCATTGGTGCTCTGGCAAGCAGGAGGAAGGGAGGCCAGGAAAGAAGAAGAGGATGGAGGTTGATGATAGAAGTAAGGATATGTTTGTGTTTAGGGGAGTCAATGTTAGGTGTGTGGCTGGATCTAGAGGAGCTGGAGGAGAGGGTTATTGGAAGGCATTGCCAGATGCTTTCATCCACACTTGGAGAATGGGGTAAAAGTAGCTCAGGAACTGGGACAGAGTGAGCCAGAGTGAACCCAGTGCTATAGGGAGATAAAATCAGGAGACTTGGAGCTGTTGGAGACGACCTGAAGGATCTTTGTGCAGAGAGACAAGGGGAGGCTGAAAAAAGCAGCAAAGCCATAGCCAAGGTCACAGTAAGGCCAGGTAGAGAGACAAGAAGATGATGCTGAGAGAGAGACAAAGGTGGCCATAGAGAAGGAACTGAGAGCCCAGAGATCAGATAAGGAGCAGAGCATAGCCTGAAGAATGTTTTTAAGAGGAGTGAAAATTAAACAAGTGGTCCTGATGTGGTGAAGCCTTAGTGAAAGTGGGATGTTGAATATTTCCTCAGTTCCTCAACAAAGTCAAGCCAAGCTTCCTTGGCTTCAGGTGAGTATCTCTCCACAGACACCCACGTGCTCCTGGTCCTGCCCAGCCGTCTCCAGCTCCATGTTTGGAAGTAGAAAGTGAAGAGTATTAGTTTTGGAACAAAGACAGCAGTTCCTGTGCAATCCACCAGGGAATCTCATTAAAGCTGCCAAGGGTTTAATGGGCCAAGAAGGCTGATTTTAAGTAGTTCAATTATCATTGATTTTATTGCCAATGATGCAAAAGTACAAGCTGCCATGGCTAGTCAACACTTCTTTTCTGGAAAGCCCAGCTCCTTGGAGTGCCAATGCCATGACCATGCTCCCAGCAAGAAGATGCTGTGAGCTGCACAAGTGCAAGGATGTGCCATGTTCCCAGAATGCATGGGATTGCTCTGGATCACACAGTCCAGCAGAAATGTCCTTCCTTTTCCATGAGCATGCAGCCAAGCCTTGCACATCAATTGTCTCCATGTTGTCCCTGAGCCCCTCGCAGTTCCTCTGCTGGGACAAGGTCTTCTGCCTGGAAAGAGGGAAAGTTAACCTGGCCTCAGAGTGTGTGGGGAAACACCTTGTAGGGTTTGCTAAGGGGCAGATAAAAGTCTAGGGTAGGTCCAGAGTAAACCTGTGATTAAAGGCTACCCAAAGCCACCCTTCCACCCCTAAAACAGTCCTGTGCTTATTTGTGAGAAATCCCTCAGATTTGCTTTTAAATGCACTGGAAGCAGATGAGTTTTGAGATAAGCACACAAAGTAAATGTGCCGTTTATCACTTCTTATGCTGATGATTACAGCAAAGGTTTTCTTTTCTCTGCAAGGAGTATTTTGAACTGAGTGCAGTCGTGTTAATGACAGCAGTAACAACAACAGAATAAGTATTATTTTAGTGGAAACTGAGGTGTTGTTGAAATACAATCTAAGAAGCTGGAACAGGACAGGGCTGGGGTAGAGGCTCAAAATCCTCATTCCATTGACTTTGTGGGCTGAGATGTCACCCCTGAGAGAAAAGTCTATGTTTTAAAAAAACAGAGATGACTTCAGCTCTTTGGGAGTGGGTCTGTGGCGTTACCTAACTGCTGAGGACATCCCATGAACCTCACAGCCACCTGCCTGTGTTTTGATGGCCAATTTGGAACTGAAGCAATTGATGTGGTGGAAATAATTATCTCACCATCTGATTTTGTCACTCTGGCAAGGTGTTTGCAGAACTTAGCGCTTTGTATAGGATAACAAAAAAGCCATGGGCTGGCTAATTCAATTAAAAGCAAATAACTACAGTCTAGGCACTGACAGCATGTGGGAGGAAGTGGTGTTGTTTCCACTGTGACTGGCAGCGAGCGACTAGCGAAAACAAGGTGGTTTGAGGAAGGCTTGCGTGTTAATGGCATTTCCCTGTTCTGTTTGTCAAGCAAAGGTGGGAATATAGAGTCAGAATTTACTTGAATCGGTTCCTTTACAGGAATAGACGGGGGGCCTCCATCTCCATGGGAAGGGTGTGGAGCTGCCACGGCACACAGGCAGCCCTGAGCTGGCTGCAAAGTGCAGGGGACAGGTACTCAAAGTCTCTGTGGGTGAAACAGAGCCAAAGCCACCAGAGCTGTGCACAGGGCAGGTATGGAGGTCTGGCTGCCAGGAGTGCTGAGCTGCTCTCCCTCGCTGTCTCTCTGTGGCAGCCGAGCTCCCACTGCCTGCTGTCTGCTGGAGGTTTGCACCTAGAAAAAGTCTGCCCGTGGAGGGGCTGATTCACCTCGGATTGCAGCAGTCCAGGCCCACTTTGCAGCCACGGGCTCAGCAGTCTGGCTGTGGTGTCGGATCAGAGTTTTTCCAGAAGTGAATCAGACTGTGCCTGATAACTCTATCAGGCACGATAATCCAAAAGTCTCTAATAGCACTTTCCTCTGTCTCTGCCTGTCTGTGTTCATCTTTCCATCATTACAAAGATAAAAAAGACCACCTGTACTGATTCTGGGTGCTCCATCCTACAGGACAGCCCATAGGATATTAATTCCCTCCTAACCACCTCAGATAGTTTGCACGAGGAGAAAATATTTCTTTATCAAAACTCACTTTAAAAGAAAATTGCCCATAAATAACTAACTCCAGCCTTTCAATGGCTTAATCTTTCAGTCAGTGTCTTGAGAGAGAGCCAGAACTGAGGTGCAGCACAGAGAAGGACAGTTTCTGGGCTCCCAAGTATGTGATGCCTCTCACACTGGAGCAGGGATTCCTCCACAGTGCTGTGCTCCTACTCACAGCTTTTACTCTGATTTGAAACCTGCCAGCCCTGGATGATACTAAACTCCACATACTAAGTCAGGCTCAGCCTTCTAATAGGCCTTGTTTCAAATGCATAGCAGCAAAAATAAAATAAGTATGTACGTTCTCCCCCTGCCACACCAGCTAATATATTTTGTCAATGGAAAGAGAGGGGATGTGCTCCAGACTTAGCTCTGTCATTTTAAAGATATACAGGACAGTGTAAATCTGGAAAAGCTCGGACTTGACCTGGTGTTACCTCTGACCCATCCTGACGTTCCCATGCTGGCTTTGGTGAGTTTTTTGCCTGCCTCTTGCCTTGGTTCAAATCAGACTACAAGCTCTCTGGCACAGTGTGTGGGCATTTTTCTGTCACTAAGCACTGAGACGAGCTGGTGGCTCCAGCTGGGAGCTCTGCATGGTGCCACACTACACCACTGGGAGTCTGGGAGAAGGTGGTGGGATGAATATAACAAATCCAGCCAAGAAGTAGCATTGCTATAGCACATCTTACAACACACAAAGCATCAGCAAAAGCTTGCTGGCATCCTGTAGGGCACAACCATCCTGGCTGTGCTGGGTGTCTTGGGAGACAGAGCCTGCAAGTGTGTCCTGCAACATCCTCTACCACCAGCCACAGAGGCATCCTCAGGAAAACAGTGAGAGGAGAGGCAGAGGGTCTCCTGTGCAATCAGAAATGCCTTAATACCACTAAATGAGTGCTAAAATCTCTCCAGGATATTAAAAGCCCTCACGACAACATAACCCAAGAATGTGACCAAAGCAAATCTAGTAAGAGCATGGCTCTGTGATGCACAGGTCCACACCACACAGCTCCAGCCATTCCAGGGCTTTGCAGCCCCGTGTCTCAAACCATGCCCACAGCTGATGGTATTGGATGTTTTGGCTGTCTGAAATGGTTTTCACTTCCAGCTGTCCCTGAGAAGAGCAGCTCCTGCTGCTCACTAATGGGAATTGCGTGAGCTGGGCACTGCTGGGAGGCACCGGGATGCTTCACCTGCAGGTAAAACCCTTAGTACTGTTGGGAGCCTGCCGGAAGAGAGAACAGCTATTTGACCACATCTACTTAGACCAAAGGGTAGTTCCTTTTGTTCTGTGGTTGGCATCAGGAACTTCACACCAGTGATTTAAAAAAAAAAGTTGTTTTTTTCTCTTACCCAGTTTGAATGGGGCTGCCTCCTGCTCTTCCTTCCCCACTGCTCGTTTGTTCTCATTTATTGCTTCTCCCTCTCTGTAATTCAGAAACATTGGCTGAGGAGGGAGGTGGCTCACTGGTGTCCATTTTTTTGCAACAGCTACACTGTCACTGCCTGTGCTGGTTTGGCTTGGACAAACAGCAAAACAAACTCCTTGGTGTTCACATGGCCCTGCCCTGTGTTAGACCCCTCTCCAGCCCCATGGCATGTGGAAAGCCCTTGTCCTGGGTGATGGGAAAATCTCTGGTCCCACACTCTGCAGCAACTCATGTTTCTGCAGCCTGGGCAATGAACCAGCAGAAGCATCTCGGGATTTGAGCTGCATCCCAAGTGTAAGTGTTTGTGTTTTTTCCCTCTTGTTTGCTTTTTTTTTCTTTCCCACTGCTGCCACAGGTCTGTCTGCTTTGCCTCTGCCTGTCAATAAGTTGGGGCTGTGGGACAATAAGAATTCTGTTTTGCAGAAGAAACAGGGAGTTTTGTGACATTTGGAATTCGGGCTTTTGTTTGTTGTCTAGTTTGGGTATTTTTTTGTTTGTTTGTTTTTTATTTTTATTTTTATTTTTAATTCAGCAAGGGATGGGGAGAAAGCAAGATTTCAGTAAGATTTTTCTTGGGGGAAAAAAGTCTCCAAGAAACAATTAAAATAAAATAAAATAAAATATCGAAGGGAAGCCATTCAAAAGTATTTCACACCATTAAGAGAGTTTGAAATCAAGGGCCCAGTCCAGTGTCCCCAGTCACCTGCCTGCTGTGGTGTTGACACCTGTGCCATACATGGGTGCAGGTGACTCAGCAGAGATACTGAGATGCCCAGACACTGCTGTCCCTGGAGGCAGCAGCCAGGAATGGGCAAAGGAGCTTAAACTCGATGGAGAAGAGGCTCACTGGTGGGGAGAACACCTCTTCACCCCTGCCAAAATCAGTGAGTTCAAGGGGAGTGCTCCTGGCTCCCCAGAGCCATAGGTGCTCAGAGAAAGCGCAGCAGAGGGGATCCTCCCCAGGAGCCGGGGTTGGCGCCGTGTGATGCAGCTGGAGCGTGGTTTTGGGTGCTGGGGCAGGGCTGGAGGGAAAGCTGTGCCTGGCAAACCAGGGCCCCACTGCAGGCACCCAGGGCAGCTCAGGGGCTGTGTGTGCAGAGCTCAGCTTCTTCTAAAAACAGGAGACTTACTCAGAAGCACAATTGAGTACTTGCCTGTACTCCACCTCTTTTATATATAGTCCTTATTTCTCCTGATTTTACTTCAGCAGTCGCTGTATGAATTGCAGCTCTGAAGTGCATGTAGAGGAGTGCAGGGACAGCTGAGTGCTGCTGGCCAAGCTGGAGCTGCTGTTTTGCTCCTGGATGTGGAGTTCCCCCTGCAAGGGCTGTGTTGGAGGGCAGACTTCACCCTCTAGATGGTTGTTGGGGGGTGTGTGGGGCTAATGTCACCTTAAATGAAAATGAGGGCTCTTCTTTTTCCCCAGGGAAAGACCAAGAGCATTTTTATTAGTGTTTTCCTTCCTGTTGCTGTTTTTCTGATTTCTTTCCCTCCCCTCAACCCCCCAGTTTTTTAAAGAAACATAGCCAAGCTGCAAAACTAAGGGGTTTGTTTCCCTGCAGTGCAGGATGATGCAGAGTGTGGATTATTTCTCCAGTCTTTTCAAGGGAGGTGTCCAATGCCAGGAATCACATTAGCTCAAAACCTGTGCTCAGAGGGAAGGAAAGAAAGCAATGCTGGTTTGACCTCATCTCCAGGAATGCTGGTGCTGGAGGCAGCAATAGGCCTCTCAATTTATCTGAAACTCAGAAGATCCCCAGATCCATCAACCAAATTCCTCGAGGAGCCGCAGAGTTCCTGCTGCCCTTTCCCAGCACACAGAATGGTGATGGGAGCTGGTGCTGCTTTCATTTCAAGGATTCCCAAACCAATGAATCCAGGCCTCTGTTTATGACAGCAATTCAGAACACACATAAATGGGGGGCCGGCTTCTTTCTCTCCTGGCATTTTTACAAAGCTAAGGCAACATAAACAGGGATTTGTAACAGCCAGAAGAGAGCTCAATAGAGCAGTCTGAAGTGTTTTCCTAGAAAAGATTCACACAGGCATGAGTCCTTGGCTCACGTGATTATAAACAGAGGTAAACACAAATGTTTATCTCTTTTTAAACACTGAGGCAACCCTACCTGGAGTTAGGGAATTCAAAAACAAGGGACATCCTTCCATAGTGGTCACTTTACAGAATCGACCTGATTTTCCTTTTTCCAGCAGTAACAATATGTCTTCTGGAAAAGCAGAACATCCCATATGAAGTTTCCTACTTCAGTTAATAGAAGCAGGGCACAATGAGCACACTTGTGTGCACAAGACACGTATACAGATCAGGTCATCTTCATGTTGGAGTCAAAATCAAAACAGATACAAAAAACCCAAACCCAACAAAAACACTCAAAAAACTCACAGGTTTGATTTCACCTCATGTGAAGGTGAGGTTGAGATGTTCAAACGAGAATTTTCAGGCATTTGGTTGCTCAATTTTTATTAATGCTCTCTTCTGCTTTACTGTCTAGACACCAAACCAAAATGAGGTTGGCAGCTGCAGTGGCTTCTAATAAGTGACATTTCTTGCCCTCAGAAATTTCCTGTCTAAGTCAATAGGGCAAGTGGCAGAAGAATGGAAACATTACTAACTAGATCTCTCCCCCGCCACCTTTGTAAAAGTGATACAATGAAAAAGTTGGTAAGAAAAATATTACGGTTATGGTGGTTGAAAAAAAAATTAAAAAATATGGACAGCATTTTTTTAATGGAGTCATATGTCTACAAGACCTGGAAATCACACCATGATTTCCAGACCCTTTTACAGTCCTAGGCACGAGACCTGCACCTGCCCTGGGTACTCAGGGCTGCTACAAGGAGCCCTTGGGGTGCCCAGCTCCAGGAAAGCCTCCTAACTCTCCCTCATGAGCTCTTATCTCAGATTTCGCCCTTGCCCAGGTAGTGCTGTCCTAGCTGGTGGTGAAAGGAGCATTTCCAGGAGCTGATGCTGCTCCCTGCTTGTCGTTGCTCACAGGCAGATGAGAAATGAAGGATCAGGCACAGCTGCAGACAGGGCTGGCAGGAGGCTTTTCCAGCTCTGTGTTGACAGTCAAGGTCTCAACAGAGTGTTCAGAAATGTGGTGTTGGTGGGGAGCTTGTGGCATCAATTCACAACCTGTCACTTTCCCAAAGACTCCAAGGTTCTGGCTGGACTGATGGTGGGATGGTGCCTAGTGCTCTGTGATGGCAGGGAGAGGCAGGTGCAGGTCCAGGGCCCTGGAAGTTGCTTCTGACTGGGAAGAGCAACCATCAATATCTATCAGAGGTAAAACCAACCAACCCCAACCCCCAGCAACCTGTTTTCCTGAGCAATTGCATCCATTATCCTAATAAAGAATGAAATGCCAGGATTCTGAACAAGGATTGGGATTGACTGGAGTGATTACCCACCATCTCCTCCTGGGGCCAGGCACCTCTGTGGGTGCAAAAGGAGGACAAATGAGTTGAAGAATGAAAGTATAACAGATGAAAGTTCTCTTTGGCAAGCCAGGGAAAAAGAGCAGAGATAAGGGATAGTTTTGGCACATGTCTCAGAATACAGAAAGGCCTCATGGCCCATGATTCAGAGGTGCTGGTCACCACTGTAGTGGTGTCTGAAGTGGTGGGTGTTCAGCTTGTCAGAAAGTCAACCCTTTATTTACAAACCCACTCATCACTTACAAGCCTGCTTATTTACAAAGCCTGTTGATAAAAGTATCTCACCTTGAACTCTCGAAGGAAATATCTTTAATCATAGGAGTCTCACACTGCTTCTTTGCTTTGGGTTGGTTTTTCTTTTATTCCTACTTTGCACTTCACTTACAGTATTGTGCAGACAGAGGAGAATATTATGAAGGCCACATAGGCAAGTTTAATAGGTGTCAGTATTTGACTTTGTGTGCCTGGGTAGGTGGTTCCCTTAGCTTAAGGATACAGAAATGGAAGGGAGAGCAAATTTAAGCAACAAGATGGGAGTCAATTTGATTGGACCCCTGATGCTGCACCTCCTAGAGATACTCTGAACATCCTCATGATTAGTCCTCACCCAGTATGTCCCAGTATGCTCCAGCAACTTGCCCCTTCACTGCTTCCCTTTCCCATCACCACCATCTCTAAGGCACAACTTCTCCCTCCCTCTCTCATCCCTCATCCCACCCCAAGCCTTCTTGCCCCCAGCAGCTCTGGGGCTCAGGCTGCTGCTGCCAGCACTGTTGGAGCCTGCAGTGGTGGGACCTTCCTCCTGGGTAAGACCCCACCAAGACCCACTCCCTGGGGCTGCAAAATCAAGTTCCATGCCGGGGGGCTCAGGTGCAGACCCCAGGGGGACACATGGGGAGCCCTGGGTGTGGAATAAAACTAGGTAGGATTTTTTTTAGCTGTCCAGCTCTAGGGAGTGCTTGTGAACAAGATGATTTATTTCTTCAGAGGTTTATAACTTGGCAAAATTTGGATGGAGGTTTTTTGCAGGCAAGAAGCACATTCCTGACACACAAGCCAAAGTCCTGCCCCATTTCAAGTCCTTTTTCCAAAGCCTGGGGACATGAGGAAAAGGTCACCAAGTTTCTTGAAGCATGGAGTGGGGGAGAAAGAGTATATTTTCTTCCAGCTAAATGATCAGCAACTACTTAAAATTTCCAGGCAAAGAAAATAGACTGGGGCAGACTCCAACCTGGGATATTTTAGCCCAAAATTACAAGGAACTGTAACTAAGAAGCAAGAAGCAACTGATGGATTTCCTGGTGCCCCGTTTTTACACTTTTCAAAGACTGAAAGTTGCTGTACAGTGTATTTGCTATAGTTGGGAAGAAACAGCACTCTGCTTTGCTTCTCCCCCACCTCCCTTTTTTCTGAATGAAAGTGTTTTACAAATGAAAAATGAGGTTTCCTGAAATGAAGGGTTGCTTTTTATTCTGAGCTGGCTTCCATGAAATGCATTTGTGAGTCTTTTGTCCTTATCTCTGAGCTTGCTAAGGGGTGACAAGAGACCTTACTGTCCTGGTCAGCCTGGCCAGGCACAGACCAGTGTGGCATTTGAGGAGTTTCTGGGCAGCCCCAGGAAAAGGCTTGTCACTCTCTTTGTTGCCTGTCCCCAGAATTCAGAATCAAACCTCATCTACCTCTGCTTCTCCTTAGGGCCTGTTGGATGTCTGGGGAGGCAGAGGCTGCAGGAGGGCTGTGTCCCTGTCACATCACAGGGCTACAATCCCAGCCAGTGCACCATCCTCATGACATTCTGGGGAAAGGCTTGGCTGCCTGGGCATCATCGTTAACCCCACTTGGACACCAAAAGGTTCTGGTTCCCCAAACCAGAGGTGGGGAAGGTGTCCCTGGACTGCTCACTGGGTATGACCTGCACTCGCCCTGCGTGCTGCTGGCTAACTCACTCTTCCTTATGCTTTCTAACTCATCTCCATCACTTTTCTCTGAGTCTTCACTCCCTCTGTCTCTTCAATGAGCTCCCTTTTTGTCCCAGCCCTTCTTTCCCCTACTGCCCTAGAGGGCCACCAGGACAGGTGGGAAGTGGTAAGGAGTCCCATTCCCTGGAATGAGAGAACACAAGTGTCTCCAGAAATGCATTCTGACCTGCATGGCCCTCTGGACAAGTGAGAGAGTGACGAGACGTTGGGCATGTATTGGAGAGTGTGGGCCAAGGCCACTGTGACTGTGCCTGGGAGCAGCTGATACTCGTGAGGGAAGACTCCATATGGGAATGGGGACACCTCAGTACACTTAGAGGTACTCAATAAACATAATGAGCAGCAAAACTCCTCCTCCCAAGGAAAAAGCAATGCAACTCTGTATGGTAAACTGTTGAATGGGTTAGGATAATAGTCTAAATGGTACATGAGCACAGGAGCTACAACTTGTAAAAACACCCTAAACTGCTCACTCTCTCTAACCTGTGGACTCACTGCCACAAAGCATTGCTGAGGCAAAAGCTCCACAGAAAAAATTAAAACCCTGGTAAGTCAACCCGTTTCCCCTCATCTATATGGCTATTGGGAAGAGCAGAGCAGTACAGCAGATGAAAATCCATCTTGGTGCAGTCTTGTGCAGGTGGTAAGAGCTGCAGGGATGCTGCAATGGAATCTTCCATCAGGTATGCAGGAAGGGCAGATGATGTCCCATAAAGCTGGAGCACTTACTCCTCCTCATCCTCAGTAATGCATTAGGCTTTTTAGAGCAGTCCTAGCTTCAGTTTTCATCCTGTGGGACGCACAGAAAAGAAAAAGGATGTGTATTTGTAGGTGTAGATCTACACCTACATTAAGGGTGCATTATTCACCCCTAACTCCTGCCGGTGTTGCTCCCACCACATATCCTCTTCTTTCCCAGGACCAAAATTTCAAATGTGATATAACAGAATGTGTAAAACAGATTCCGTTTTGCCAGAGAGAAAACCTTTGTTACGTTGAAGTTAAGCCGAAATATTACACTGGTGAAAAGTGTAAATTTTTTTAAAAAAGAAAAGATATTGCCACTGCAAAATCACTCTCAGGTAATGCCACCCACCTATAAATCAAATATATAAAAAAACCTCTTCCCAATAAAAGACCAAGCAAAACACAAACCCTGAAAGGACCAACCAGTCCCAAGACTGACAAAATGGCAGCAACTGGGTTTTATTGGAATATGAAGAACTGAGTAGATGTAAACCCAAACAAAATGCAGATATAAGAAGTGGGAAGAAAACACAAAAAGAAAAAAATCCAACAAGATGAAGAACAGAATGAAATAAACACTTGGGGCATCATTCCAAAAAGCCCACACTTCATGGTGTGAGTCACTTCAGATGATGCTCCACCAGCCCACCGTGTCTTTGTTCTCCTCCCTGCTCTCTGCAGCATGATAAAAGCACAGGAAGGATGTTTGATGGCAAATTGGCCATTGGCCACTTTCAAAGGAGAGTCATTTAGTGAGATTCACTCATATTTGTATAAGCTGAAACAAACAAAAAAAAAGAGAACAACCTGTGTAAAGCAACCAGACTGATCTTGCAAACACACTTCATCTTGGATCTGACTGATGGGAAAAACACCCCATTAGAGAGAATGTGACACTGTGAATACAGATAACGCCTCCCAGCAAGCCTCAGACACCTATTTCTAGATGAGTGTTTACCACCATGTGGTCAGTTGTGGCTGACCATGTCGTGTACTAATCTGATTATTACAGCCCTAGTGTATTAGTTTTACTTTCTTAACTAGAGGCGTATATGGGGGAGAGGGGGTATGTATTTGACTCGCCCTTCATTTCTGTAGCACAATGGAGCTGTCAAGCTTTGACCAAAATCTGAGCTGTTTTCCCCAAAGTGGTCAACCTGATAAAAAGGCTCCCCAGAAAGGCGGAACCATTTTTATCAGTGAGTGTTTATCACCCACTATCATTGGTAAGAGCTAGCTAGTCAGACTGAAGGTCACAAGAAATAGAAGGAACCCACAACATTTCTTCAGTTATCTGAGTGACACGCTGCACTCCGAAAGGCTGAGAAAGCTTTTGAAGACTGTTTTTCATTCATGAGAACTGAGTTGGTTTTACTGTTTGTTTGTTTGCTTGCTTGTTTTTGGGGGCTTTTATTTTTTCTTTCTTTTGCTTTTTGCTTTTAAACCTGTCTTGGAGATAAAACCTGACACAATTCACCGCAGGCAGGAAACCCTGGAGGGTGTGGTCTGCAGGGTAGAGCAGAGGCCCAGGGCTTTGAGTATCTCACTTCCATCCCTGCCACTGGCACTGACTCGCTGGCTGCTGGGGGTGAGTCATCTCCTGGCTCCACATCTCCTGGGGACATGGTGGCACACCTGGGGGGACAGCTCTGCTGTTCAAGACAGCCAGTGCCAGGCACTTGATTTGGGGGATGTCACAGCCAATGGGCGGTGTCTGTTGGCTTTCGCAAGTTCTGGTGTTCATCCCTGCAAATTGCACTCAGAGTCAGAGATCAAAGGTATCAGAGGGTGTTGGAAGAAGCTACACTAGATTTGTAAATTGAATTTTCAGTATGTTCATAGATTGTGTGTGAGGGTGGCAGAGGTGCCTTCACTGTAGCATCAAGCAAGGCTTGTCATGTCTGAGCCACCCAGATGTACCATGACTCTGCTCCAGGAGGGCTTCAGGTTCATGTCTCTGCTCTTGCATCAACACATGTGGCCACAAGGAAGGCACCAAGGCTGATCTCATGTCAGGAGGGGAACCTTGGGCACTTTGTCCCAATTCAAGTGGGGCTGCTCAACCCATCCAGCTCTAGACCATGCATTCTTTGTCCCTACCCTCTTCCTTGTACCAGCACTTGTGTTTGGCAACCATCTACTCAGTGATCTGATGCAAAAGATGATAAATTCGAGGCAAAGGTGGAGTGCTGGGCCAGGGTAGCGATGCAGCAGCCTCACACTCCTCAGAGCCATGAGTTGTTGTTTTCAGCTTTGCAGTTCCTCAGTCCCACAGCAGAATCCACTCTGAACACCATAAGAAAAGCACAAGTGTGTCTCAAGAGCACATAAGCTGCATGAAGAGGCACCTACACAAGTTGTTAGAAGAAGTCAGAAGTTCATATTTAAACAATCCTTCACTGCAACACTTCATCGGTCTTCAAAACTGAAATGTTGATCTTCACCTGTCCTCGATTCTCATTAAAGCAACAAAACACCACTTGGCTCCTTTTTTCTGACTAAAGAAATCTTGAATTCATGGACTCAACCATAGAATGTTTAGGCTGGAAGAGACCCTAGGTCTCATGTCATTCCAGCACCCATGCCATGGTCAGGGACAGTTTTCACTAGATGAGGTTGGTCAAAGCCCCATCCAACCTGGCATTGAACACTTCCAGGGATGGGGCATCTTAAACTTCTCTGGGCAACCTCTTCCAGTATGTAACCATCATCACAGTAAAGACTTCCTAATATCTAATCTAAACCTCTCCTCATTAATTTTTAAGCCATTCCCCCTTTTGCTACTACTATACATCCTCGTAAAACATCTTTGTCCAGCTTTCTTGCAGGCCCCCTTTAGGTACTGCAAGGTGCTAGATGGTGTCTCCAGAGCCTTCTTTCCTCCAGGCTGAACAACCCCAACTGTCTGAGCCCAATTTCATAGGAGAGGTGCTCTCAGAGGAGCCCTCTGATCATCTCTGTGGTCCTCCTCTGGATTTGCCCTAACAGGTCCATGTCTTTCTCGTGTTGAGGGCCCCAGATCTCACCGGACCAGAGGAGAGCAGAGGGGGACAGTTCCCTCCCTCACCCTGCTGGCCACGCTGCTTTGGAGGCAGCCCAGGACACAGTTGGCTTTCTGGGCTGTGAGTGGACATTACTGGAGCTTCTTGTCCACCAGTTCCTCCCTGCACAACTTAAACCAGGGGAATTGGGACTCCTTACCAGAGTGCAACCTACAGCAGCCTACATCCCATCTTAGGTGTCAAAATCTGCTTGTGAAACTGGGTGCAAAAAACAATGGGACTGGTACTGGAAAAGTGGACACACAAGTTCTGATTTGCTGTGGGGTGGGTGCCCAGGTGCATTCAGGAGGCTGGACTTAAGTATGGATTAACACAACTCAGGTGGGTCCGTGCAATGAGTACTCTCAGGAGCAGAAAACCACATACACACAGAATGTATTGGCACTGGCACACAGGGACCCCAGAGAGTGGAGTTTATCAGGATTTAGAAAGAGTTTCAACATTCACACAAATGAGACCCTAAGAAAAATTGTATATTTTGTCCATGAGGTAATCCATGAACCACCTGGGTTTGTAAAGCTGCCACTGCCTACATGAGCTAGAAATCAGTTTTCCCATTTGACTCAACCCTTAAATAATGACCCAAAAAGGTCAACATGGGCAGTGCTGCAGCACAAGGATAAAACGTGCCTGTGAGAGAAGTCTTCCTCAGAGATGGTATCAGAGCTAGTCCAGTTGTGCTGTTCATTTTGGAAGTTTCAAAATGTAGAGTAGGTTTTATTCTTGTGAGACAGAAAATTTTGTTGGGGTTCATTCTGTTCAGTCTTGTAGCATTTTAATGATTACAAAGAATCATCTCACCTTCTGCACGGAGATATCACATTCTCCTGTTCTCCAGCACGAGTAGGTGGAGATGTCTGAAGAGACAGCGACGGAGATTCCCTTTCCTGTGCAGGCTGTACGAAAGACAGCTAGAACAGGTTTTTTACCCAAATAATTCAGAGTTCTCTAGTCTCTCCTAACTTATTTTCAAACCTGTGTCTGCCTGTATTTATGTCAGGTTCTAAAAATAAGTAGCACCGGTAACATTTTGAATTTGAATTATCTACTGAATATCTAAAAAGATAAGCTGGAACGGGAAGCCCCTCTGTGAGAAGTACAATCTAGTTAAAATGAGTGAAATTTATCAGAAAAAATGAGTAATGAGCAGTGAGAAAAACTGTCTCATTTTGCTAATTTTACTTTATAAATTATCTGATTTGACATTCTGCGCTAAAAATCTGCTTATGAACCAAGAAAAGCAAGGCATGTGCTCCACTTGGTCAAAGCAGAATGTGTGGCTGCAAAAATGTTGTTGCATTAGTACTGCAGCATGAAAATTTGTGCACCAAAATGAAGACTCTCATGGTTGTTTCTAGATCACCGTGTGTTTAGAAATAACTGAGTACACCGGGCTTCAGGTTTGAGTCTATGCTGAGCCCCCTGGTTATCTGCAGTCACATCAGAACTGCAGCAATTTCACCACACAGGTGTCATCAAAGCACAGAAGCACGCAGCAAAGCTTTCCTTTCCCCTACCGTCAGGAATAAAGGAAAAGATAATTCTTAATTCTTAACTTGTATTTAATGCATTTTTCATGAGCTATATTGAGACCATCAGCCCATTTTATTTGTGCACTTTTGCCTGGGACTGGCAATGAACTTTTAGTATTATAAGTTTTTTTCAGAAGAAAGAGGTGAAAGGCTGCCAGAATAGGCTATAAAACTAAGCATGTGTTAATAGCATCTGTTACAAATAAGGCTGGATTCCACTTTCCATTGTCTTACTCCTTTTTCCTCAAGTTGTTCAAATTTTCCAATTCAAAAGGAATTTGGCTGAAGATTTCTCTTACTTGGTCTTGAGCTCAAGAAGCGTTGCTTGCAGCAGAATTGTATAAAACCTAGTACAAGTCTCCAAATAGTAGGGGTGTGAGAGGAAAGGAATAGAGTTGCCTTTTGGGATATTCAGACTTGAAGCAATTAGGTACAGGAAAGAAGCCCACCCCGTTTGCTCTCCAGAAAATCCTGCTGCTCCAAAAGCTGTTCAGTGCAGTGATAAATGCCACAAACTGTGGCATTTAAGTCACACACCAAGGCACATAATAAAAGACTTCAAGGTTGCACTGGTGATTCTCCAAAGGAAAGCCCCCTTGAGTTGTCATGTAATACTGAAAGGAGTATATAATTTACATGATAAACACCTTGTTCTGAAATAAATATACCATTTTGGACACGCTCTCTTAATACCTTCATTAAATCCAAGCTTTTAGATCTCTGCAGCTCAAAAGAGCACAAGAGAAATGGAACTGAATTGCACATATCTCCTCTTTAACCCTTGGCAGCATTATATAAAACCAGAACTTAAAAAAGGTGAAGACAGAAATGGCTATTGTGCTCCCTTATGAAACTGTGCTCCCTGTTACTCCCAGTTTTGCCTTTCATTTCATGCCAAAAAAACTCCAGTAAGTAATGCTAAGTCAGAAGGCAGCCTGTCAACCATATGAAGCCAAAATATTCTTAATACGTAACACAGCTTGTGCAAAATTATTTTTGCTATAATTAACCATCTAGCTCCCCTTTTCATGGCTCTCTTTAAGAATGTTGAAAGAAGTGTGTTAACACTGCAGAAGCATTTCTAGCTATGGCCAACCTCATGTGTGCACACTTCGCACTAATGTTTGGTACAGAAAAGCAGGAGAACTGCTAATGAGGCCATGGCAGGTAAATGGAACCATCTCTTTATCACTATATGGACAGGCTGGAATGTAACTGAGGATGTTTTTATCTTTGAATGGTAAACACACACAATTCTCTCCTAAAAACCTTTTAAAGGAATTTACAAGTTACAATTATTTTTATCCTCAGATGAGGGTAGTCACCCAGAAATCCCCTAGTTATACAGCTAGACCAGAAATGCCAAAGGACTGAAGTCCTATTTCAAGTCCACCATCACATTTAACAGATTCTCAAATATTTCAACCTATCTGGAAGCCTGACTAATTCAAATCATATTTGCATCTTACTCATTAAATAATGCATGTGCTGTGGCTTGTTTTGACAGTAGTCAGAGTCTATTACTAACTCCTGACTGATGCTAAAATTTTAAGTGCCATGCAGGAACTACAGTTCTTAAGAACCAGAAACAGATTGAAGATATGCTCAGGGGTCTCTCCTTCTATCCCTGGATAAGATGCACCTCATCAATCAGATCCAGAGAGACAAAGCTTTACGAGGTTAAAGATCTAGATGTGAATCCTGAATCTCAGGCTTCAGCAGGGGCACTGCATTCATTTTCAATGTGTTCTGATGAGGTTAAAGATATTTTCCTTCTAATTTCATAGATATTATACAACGATAAGAGCAAAATAGCAATTATGTTTATAGTGGGTAAAATATGTAAACCCCCTCATTTCTAGTGAGTCCAGAAATTTGTTTGGATACAAAGATCAGTATTTGCATCCATTGATACAATCAATATTTAATATCCTCAGGAAAAACACAGCTAAGAGTATCTTAGCTGGACACATCCAAAGCTGTTGTCTGGAGTTGACTTAAATGTAGCCAGGCAAGAGGTTTTGAAGTATAAATCCCCTGTGCAGGACTGTCTCTGATGATCATGGTAACCATGGCAAAAGATTCTTGAAACTTCCTTCTTCATGGGACCAAAACTGTATCTAGGAAACTGCAATCTTCTACCTTCTCTTACATTAGAAACAGAAAATGTCTATTCTGTGCCTTCAACTTTAAAAAGGAGTTGAATTTCAATACATTCAATACTCAAAAGGAGTTGAGTTTGTGAATATTTTAATGATAAATTTTCTAGGGCATTGCTTCACTAAGTATTAGATTTTTTCAGGTGAGGGATTTTTTGCTTGTCAGACTCAGCAGTCAAAGAGCTTCATGAAATTCTTCTATCATGATTCTTAAAAATATTGCCATTACATCTGCCTTTATATCAACAATAAATTTTAATTTTTTTCCCCTGAACATACATTGTTAACTAAAGCAGAACCAGAATAAGCAATAATTAAGTTTTCCTTTTTACCCCACCTTCATGTTCTGTATAGTGTTACACTAGTTTTCATAGGCCTATTCTATCTGCATCTCACTGCTTACCAATAGAGCAGGGAATCATGCTATTGCTTCAGAAATGTTTCCTTGGTTCTGGATGGCAAAAGGCTGCCTCGGTAGAGAAAAAAAAAAGTCTCACCTTCACCATAAAGTACTCTCACTTCAGGGAGATGCAATAGCTTTGGCAAAGGTTGAGAGACTGGAACTGTTTTACAAGGCCAAGAGGCACATGTTATGGAGCAGCCAAAAACCCCCTGCAAAGCACAGCTGCTTCTTATTTCCTTCTCTGTTGCCATACAGTGAAATTAAACTGGTCAGAGTGCTTGGAAGATGCAAGGGGTTTATCACACAGAATACAACCTGCCTGATCCTCAGTCATCTTCATGCCTATTCTTATCCTTAAAATGCTTAAAAGGCATGAAAAGTAGCAGGACAGTGGTTCTTTCTATATTAATAAAACAAGTGGCTTTTAAAAAGCCATAGGAAGATGTTTAACTTGGACAATGACACACTATGAGCACATTTCATAAATTATTTCTAAATGTCAATTAAGAAAAGCATTTTGTGAGTGAGAAGGAACATGATTTTTTTGAGGCTACTTATTTGAGCTATTCCATTAAGTTAAGCCCCAGATATGTAATGACTTTTCTCTATTTTTCCGTATTTTTTCCCATCACTTTACAGGGGGATTAAAATATTTTTCCTGTGCAGTTCCCTAATTACATTGATGCAAAATTTATTTTTTATTTCCTCTTTGCCTACCTCTTGAACTATTCAAGACTATTCAAAATAAATGTCAAAATACAGTAATAGAAGAATGCCTCAATATCTCCAGAGGGAAAATATCTCAACACAGCATATTATGGTTGAATTTTCCTATAAGTCTTTAACTACTTTTAGTCAGATATATCTTACAGCCTTATTACTCCCTACATTTTTCACTTATGTAAGAAGTTCTCTAGATTTTTATTTCAAGGACAATTTTTTCCAGTTTGTATCAATTTTAGAATTTTCTAGAGGTTCAAAGTCCATGTAATAATTAACTTTATTTTCCCCTGCAGTGTTTTCAGCATTTACCTTGCTTTAAATGTCAGAGCCTTTCACTTCTGTTACTTTGATTTCCTTGCTGCATCTCTTCTCTGCAAGCCGTGACTGATGGTATATTCTGGTGCGGTCTCCCTGTCTTTTTCCACTTTCAAAAACACTTTTTAAACCTAATTGTATCTTCTAACAGTTTTTTATTGTAAAACCCACACTGACCACTTCTTGTTTTTTGTAATCTACTTTCCAGAGGAACTGCAGCCTGCTGTACATTTGCTATGAAGCCTCAGCAGTCCCAACCCCCTTCCATGCAAAGGGATTCCAATGTCTCCTGTTGCAGCATTATGCTCGCTGACTTTCTTAACCCACATTTATTCAAATGCAGTGCTCTGACTTGACTGTGAACATTTATTCATATAAGATGGAATTCAAGGAATATTTTGATCAATTCCACATTATTCTTGTTGCTGTCAATGAGATGCTCTGAAGTGTAAGTTACTTCAGAGAAGCACTTACACGAAAGTCTGACTTCAGGTTTTAAAAACAAGCAACAAGCTGCTGTAGTAAAAGATGAGTACAAGAACGATCTTACAATAAAGAGATTTCTGAATGTATGTTAAGATAGTACAGACAATAGAATAGGTTTTCAATACTCAGAACGTGTCTGATATGAACACAGAAATTGTAGACCAGCAAAACTCAAAGAAATCACATCTCTTGGAAAGTGAGGATTTCAAGAAGAACTTATGACCATATTTCTTAATATTTTATTATTCTGAAGTGAAATATTTTACAGAAGTGGATGACCATTTCTTTTAATATCAGCAATTGAGACTGTGACCACCGTAGAATGGACAACACTTAACAAAACAACATTGATCCAGGTGCTTAATGATAATAACATATATTTGAAGTCTCACACTTCCACTCAACATACTACTACCACTTACACAGAACTTTTTAACAGGTAACTACATGTGCATCAAACTTTCTCCAAAATTACATATTATAGGAATTGTACGCTGCATTTTTAAAGCACATAAATGAACTGGCAAAAGAAATGAGCTGACATTAAGAAATTGTTTGAAAACTATGCACTATTCCTGAAACAATTTACTCAAAATGACTGCAATTACAGCAAGAATATATTATCACTGCATTATTTAATTCCAAGCCATGATATCAGTTATAAAATTAAACCCATTGGTTACCCCCCAAAACAACAGCAGCAAAACTGTTCTTCTTTCCTGAATCCCTATTTCCCTCCATACGAAGCCAATAACTAGTGGTGCAAAGAGGAAAAGAGGACTGACTAACAAGAGGAAGACAGTGGTTGTAAGCCCGTAAGAGCGAGAAAAGACAAGAAGAGTAAGAAGGAAGAAACAAAACAAATGACATATTGTGCTCCTCCTTACTACATGAGAAGCTATTAACTATTCTTCTACTTTAACACCAAAGAATATTTGACTTAGACATTTTTCCTTATCTTATAAACTTGGAGTGCTTTTCTGTTAATTGCCAATGAAAGTAGATCTTATTTCAGATGTGAAGGTTACCATCAACACTTGAATAGAAGGGAGAAACATGAGAGGCAGCAACATGTTTAATTAAAAATAAAAAGAAAATAAAAGTCTCCAAGAAATCAGTCTTATAACCACCAAAATTGTAGATGACAACAGGAAAAAAAAAAGTTACCATTTTTAATTGCAAAAGAAGCAGTGTACTTAATATGGTATTTGGACATTTATTAGTCAGCTCTAGGGGGCAATGCTTATTACATACTTTTCAATAGTTTGTAGAATTTATGTCTTCCAGTCACTTCAGTATCACTCTACAGCGAAAAATTAAGACTGATACACTGAACAACATGAGTAATATTCAAATTTAAGCTCACATTTGCTAAAAATACATTTCAATGTATTTTTAACAAGTGAAACTGAGACTGCAGAACAACGATGAATATTTCTTCATGAACAAGTGTATGTAAACAAAATTGACTAAATTCCCTCCACAGAGTGAAATACAGTAGATAGAAAACCATTTTATCAAAGTATGTAGGAACAGAAGTCTCACTCAGCAGGACACTCCATAACATTACTGAAAGTGTTGTATCTCAATTTATTTTCCAGTGGAATTCTTTTTAGGTTTTTTTAGAGTGTTCAAAGGAATTGAAGTAGTCCAGAAAAAAATATACAATGTTTATGCATATTTGTCTGCATTGTGTTTTTGTCTATGTTTTCATCATGGCTGATGAAGAAGCTTGAAAACAGGTCAGCTGCAAGTGCATGCTGCTTTTGAATTTGTTTAGCAGCTCTTCTAGTAACCTGTAAAGGGAAAAGAGTTACAACTTTAGGAGATTCTGAAAAGGGAACAATTACTGCAAGTTTTGATTATTCTGTCTGTGACTTCAGGTACACTGTCTGCTTTTCTTGTGTAGATGAATTGCAAATTTCAGTTCTCAGCCTTGTCTTTGGAAGGTATTTGTAGATTTCTCTGAAAGATCAGAGATAGTATGACTTTTCTAGGAGAAACATGAATCCACCCCAATCATGCTGTTTTGTCTCTAATAAATAAACTGTGTATGACTTCATTTGGGGGCATAACAATATCTAATTTCATCTACCGAGCTGTCAAGAAATTACCTTGTGCAGTGAATAGTATTTATAATAATCCACAAACCACAGGTGTAGGAGCAATGGTGTTGATGGGCCTATTGTAGAAAATACTGACTGTACCAGTGAAGATGCATTAAGTTGTTTTACAGTCTTGGCTGGGTGTTTTATTTTCTCCAGATCTAGGGAATAACATAATCTCTGAACTTTCTGCCCTATTTCAAAACCAAGCCATATAGGGCAGACATATTACCTGAACTTTTTGGCATGCTGCATTACTAAACAGCCAGTATCAGAAAAAAAATTACACCATGTGTTAAAAAAAACAAACTAGCGCAAGAATAGCAACTTAAACCATAAAATCAGTATCTGCTTCCTCAGTGCGTCCTCTGGAAAATGCTCATGTCCACATTAATAATTTAGCATCATAGTAGTGATTGTGAATGAACACACACAAACAGCTCTCAGAGCACAAATGTGTTATTTTACACAAATACATGTAGAATACAATGAGCTGCCTGGAGCAATGACAGTTGCCATTCCCATGACCTGGGAAACAGAACAAGTTCTGCTCTGTCTGGGGCTCAGAACACTGAGGCAGATGTAATAATGATGCAGTTCTTGATTCTCATTTGTCTCATGAAGCTCAGATGCTCGTGACTAAGTGAAAAAAAAAAATTCCACAGGTGTTTTGGAAAATCTGAGTTAAAAGATCTCTCCTTACTCAAAACTGATTTCTAACTTCAATAAAGCACAAGAGCTAAGTAAGATGAGGAGCTGTCTTGAGACTTCTTGTGGCTAGTGAAGAGCAGGTTTGACTACATCGACAGAGGACATCTGGAAGAAGGCACAGACCATGGACCATGAGCTGCACCAACAATCTCTTTATGTGTCTACAAAATATTCTAAATTCTGACTGCTAAGTGCAAACTGATTCGACACAAGAAAGTACAATGAAACCAATCTCTAGTTCAAACCATCTATACTTACACTACTCATTACAAATTTGTCCTAGTTTTACTCCTTATTAAGCTGTGGTTGTAGAATAGACTACCAAGTTTGTCAAAGATTATTATGGTGGAAAAGGGAGAACCCAAAATTCCTCCTCCTGATGTTAAGAAAGAGCCACAGACCCTCCTTATTTGTTTTTAAAAGGAAACATGCCAGTTTTATGAGCTTCCCATATATCAGCCTGCAAAAGCCTGAATTTTGTTCTTGGCCATTTTTCTATTGCTACTAAATTCAGTAAAACAATACAATGGAACTCACAGAAACCTTAAGATTAACATGGAAGGCTAAAATAGACTGATACTACAAGACAAATACAAAGCTACACTAAACTGATGAGACTGGGATGGGCAAGCAGGATATGTCACAAAGCCATCGGCTCTTATGGATAATTTAATAGGCTGTGAACAAGGCAAGGACTGAGCTTATTCTTGACTCTGTCCAAAAAGGCTTCTGCTCTGTAATTCAGAAGGGTCAAATACAGTGAAAGTTAACCCTTTTATAACAAAGTTTTCTTACAAGAGTAAAAAGCAATAGCTTCAAAGACCATAAAGGAAACAAGAGGACTCACTTTCTGTCAGTTCCACTTGAGAGCTGAGGCAAGGCTTCCAAAGCTTGCTTAAAGCTTGATCTGCAAGGAAAATGAAAATACTCATATTCTGCTAGCATAAGACTCAGCATTTACAGTTTCTCTCTGTAAATCCTACAGAGTGATGCTATATTTTATTCATTCTTTTTTTCAATAAATTGACAAAATATTTACCTGAGATATGACATCCATGTGCAAATTGAACATAAAATAGTCATGGAGTCAAGCAGGTATCTTGACACTCCTAATGTGATGTACATCATACATCGATAGGAAATGTTAAGTCAGCAGCTGATTGAAGACTGGCACATCCTGGACTGTTCAAAAATTAACACTTTGTGGCCAGCCTGCCTTCTGCCTAAAACTAAGGGATCATCAGTGTATGAAGAACAGATAAAACATTGATTTTGTCTCTCTGTGCTTAGTAGACAGGCTACTGCATTCTGCCTTACAGAAGGGTGCCTACAAAGACTATTACAATGGGTTTGCATTGAGGTAACATAGAGTCATAGAATAATTTAGGTTGGAAGGGACTTTAGATGCAACCCTGATCTCAAAGTAGGGCCAATTCCAAGGTTAGAGGAGGTTTCTTTGGGCCATTATCCAGTCAAGCGTTGAGTAACTCCAAAGATGGGGTTCCACTCTGCTCTGGGCAACAGATGTGGAACAGAAATGAGGGAACAATGCAGGACCTGCACAGATAGGCAGAATCTTATCAGCAAAAGATTAACATGGTGACTTGTGGCAACTACTGCTAGTGAAAAATCCTCCTACAAAGCACTAGCTTTCAGGGTTCACTGTGCTTTGCCCTATTACAGACAATATGATTTCAATGTTATCTAACCTGAGCCACTGTCAAGTAGCTTTCTTTTGTCACTATCAGGCACTCAGAATGGGGAAGTGAGTCTCTGAATTGGAATGCAGTGACACCAGTGAACACTATGTGTGACGCTATGAAGAACCATTAAGACTTGCAATGTCTCCTACAAAACTGTTGATTAGGTAAGATGACCAAATTGCTACCTGCAGGGATGTGTGATGCCAATCTTAAAAGAAGTGAAGGTAATTTAAATAATGAATGAATCTGCCTGTATCCAATCCCCACTATAATCACCTAGAAATTTAAATCAATCAACTTTACTCAAAACTGCTGATAGCTATCATAACCTGTTTTTACATGTCTTGGCTACAATCAACCACTGATGGTGCTAATGCTTTTTCTTCTCCCTTTATACTAATGTGTGTGTGTGTCCCATACTATTTATCTTTGGTCTTGCCTCAGTGAGAAATGATAAATTGCTGAAAACCTTTTGAAGGTGTTGATTCTAGGAGACAGTGTCAAGCTGAATTCCCTTTCCCTGATTAGTTGTGTGGAGAAGGAGCAGGATATTATATAAGCCTATGGAGAGCCCTAATTCTCCATATCCCTATAAGGGGACTCTGACAGTATTTGGATCTGTAGACTCATCTGTAGATGCATCTGGCAGGTTATTTGCTTTATACTTTATGAGATTGCTGTGAAAAACTGGATAAAACTCATCAAGATCTGCTCTTTGTCGGGCTTTAGCATAATTATCCTCACTAGCTGTACTGCTGTTAAGTTTTACAAGTTGTTTTTGGTGGCAAATATTAGTTTGTGTCTAAAAGCCCAAGTAAAAAAAAACAACAAAAAAGTAACTATTTTCTTTCAACTGATAAAATCTTGCCAGGCATCTGTTTTTGGTATATTTACACAGTAGATCACATATTCTATTTGAAGCAAAATTCCTTCATTCTAAATTTACATTATGTGTTTTTACATATTTACCAAGTATTCCATTACACTGCAAAAATTCACATTACAGCATATCTTACTTGCTTTCAGGTGTTAGGTATATGGCCACGGTATCCCTCAATGCACAGATTTCAAGTTTTGCCTAAAGACAGAAATACAAATACAGAAAAAATGACACAATGTCCTTTTACCAAGAGTACACAAGTATCCCAAAGCTTCACCTTCTTGAGAGGCAAATGCTATTGCACTCTGCCTTTGTAAGCAGCCTTGGCTTTTAACAGTTTATTTCCTGTATTCTTTGTTGCCATGCTGCTCTGTCAGGAGACTTCTCAAAGGAACAATTTCATATTTTGATTCAAGTTCAACTGTTTACATGGTCACTGTGTAGCAGTCAAAAAACACTGGTTTGTCTGTCAGTAACAGCGATAAATCTTCAATCCTGTTTCACCTTTTCTGTACTGTGATAGAAAGATAGAAGGATGCAACTCTTTTTTTTTTTTTTTTTTTTTTAAATGAAATACAGCGAGCTCACAGCACTGCTTAGCCAGAGAGGAAGGAAACACAAAAGTACAAAAATCTGACAATATACATTTTATGCTTGGTTATTTTGGTTAATTTTTTTTTCCATCAGATGAGGAAGTAGAACGACTGTACTTTGTTTCTTTTGTGTCACCTGGTGGGCACAAGAGCTTGGGGATTTTACTCCTGCACTGCACTGTCTGGCCAGGTATTAATTTTCATTTAGCCAAAATATGGAGGAGACTGAACTCACAGATTAAACAAACGCCATAGATCATCCTTTAGTCTTTGAAAAGCAACCATTATCATCACAACTTTTATATGAAATAGAAACATTCTGCAAGAGATGATTAAGTAATTTCATTTAAAAATACAAAGTGAACTTAACAAAAAATTACATTTTGTTCTTTTAAGCATAAAGATGAAATTTAATCCAGTTAGACATTACAGTAACATTTAGGCACAACTAATGATAATCTTCCAAAACAAAACTTTTGACAATGCAACACAGACAACTAATTCCACTTCTAATGAAAGCTTTTGGCTTTTAGATATCTTCTTCATCCTTCCTCTAGGTAGGAAGATAGCTACAATTTATGCTTTTTTAGAGCCAGAACTTTCTGGCATAAAATATAACATAGCCACCCCAAATTTTATACTCATAAGACAGGCTTTTCTGAACATAGAACATTTTACCTCTTTTTGTATAGTGTTCCAAGATCAAGAGTTGTGGCCTTTTTGAAGTCCTATGCCTAAGAATCTGGAGTCTTTTCTACATTTTAGGATGTACCAGTACTCCATTCTCAAGCACCACAGCCTAAATAAACCTCGTGGAAGGCTGAGCTGCAAAACTGTGGGTCATGGAACATGGGAAGACAGGGTGAGGCTTGAATCAGAATTTTTTGTTCAGCCTAACAAGGCTTGGATGACTCTCACACTGCTGCTGTCTGTCAGACAGGATTTTCCATGTTCAGAGGAACAGAAAATAACCATGAGTGACAAACTTACAGTAAGGAGAGAAAAGCCTTTCAAGTACAGATTTAGGCAGCAAGTTCCTCCAGTGGATTGTTTAATCAGAAAAAAGGGTTTAGGTGTAGCTTTGTTTTTATTAATGGGTTTGGATTAAATATGGAGTCAATCTTACTTGGCTGCGATCTTCCTATACTAATTCTCAGTCCAATGCCATTACTAGCAGCAATTGGAAAATAAGGCTTACAACTGGATAATTATTTTCCCATCATAATGCAAGAATGCTGTCATGTACAATGAAAATAGGGAATTTGCTCTTTTTCATTTACAGACACAGCAATCTGACTCAAAGGGATTTTTTTAAAAAAAGGTGTTTTTCTTTGAGTCCTTTAAAGGTTACCCAATAGAAGTACAATTACCAATCCAGCTGTAAATAAAGACAGCAAAGCTATTCTGTCCATGTTACAACAACAAGGTATTTTAGAGAGAGTATACTACATCCTGTTCAAGGGATTTTTAAGTCTCAAAATATCACTACATTGCTTTTTTCTTTTAAAGTGATTTTTTTAATGTTAGCCCAAAGAGAGTATGTGACAACATTTCAAAGAGGATTAGGATGCTTTTTATCTCACAGGACACAGGTAGCCTTTTAATGCCATCTAACACAAAGATAACCCTAAAATATAATCAAACCCAAGAACTAGTATCCCAAAGGATATTAATTCATAAATCTGAAATAGGTTGTAAACGAATCCTTTTTATCTTTTCTTTCACTGCTATAATAAATCCAACAAATACCCACATTATACCTCTCTCTGTTATTCTCAGTTTTCTAGATTCAAATGTTTGACAGTTGAACTATTTGGGTACCTGTAAAGCTCCATTTTTGCTGAAGGATGAAACACACTGCATCAGTCGACTCAGTTCTTCAGAGACTGCTTCTACAACTCTTGACATTACCCGAGGAACTAAGTCTTTGGAAATGGTAAACACCTAAGTTTTATGAAAGAAGAATCATGAGTACAACACCTGCATTAACAGAAATATTTTCAATGCTAACATTTCAATAAAAAACATAAGCCTCTTTAACTGAAAGAGCTCCTTCATTTTTATCAATATAAAAAAAATTGAGAAGAAACTAGAATATGAAGGATGTCTTTTGATGCTTGCCCTGCATTTCGATCAATCCCCTCTATTAATAGCAAATTTGCCTATGTGATTTGTGATAACCTTCTTGCTATACAAAAAGGCAGCTAAGCTACAAAATATATGCTTTGGGCTGATGGATGTAGGTAGTCAGACTGCTGACTTGTAGATAGCACCTTTAATTCAGTTGTGTGCCTGACTGACACAGTTGCACATTCAGCCACTTCTTACTCAACATTTTGCTATTTCTTCCAGACTCCTTTATATCTCAGCACTGTTGAATGGCTAGTGTTGTTATACTCTGTGGCAGAGAGAAATAGTTGACAGCCTGTGCGAGTATGAGCGTGTCAATGGATTTTCATTTAGATTAGTTCCCTGGCAAAAAATATTAAAACTTACTGGTTTTCCCATGCATCAAGACCATCTTTTTAACAGTTTATTTGTATAACTTTTAAAAGTGGCATATTTGAAATAGTAACTGCAACACAAAATTATTAAATCTATGCTTGAAGCAAAGCATGAAGAGAGCCATCTTCCTTAAACGAAGCTTTACAGAAGTGAGAAATTGTTGTGGATTTAAAAAAAAGAAAGTATGATTTTTCTATACAGAATTCGGGAAAATGCAGGCCGAAAGGTTGGAATACAGGAGGAAGTGAGAATATAGGTTAGACACACCAAACTTGTGTCAAAGCTTAAAGGTGATGATAAAGCTGCATAAAACTGCACAGGGCTGGGAGAGAAGATGACACAAGGAGCTGGAGTGGAGTATGTAAGCTGAAGTACATGACTGGAGTAGTACAAGAAGGAAAATGAAATGTATAAAGTTTTGAAACACTTCCCCAGTTTCTGCTTTGAAATAGCCTGAAGAATTAAGTAGCAGATTGTTTTGACGGAATACCTTTGCTTTTATGCAAAGTTTAGATCCCATGTCTGACAAGGAAATTTAGTAATTGACAGAAGATATTAACATATATGTATAAAAATAAACAAGGGAAAAAAACCAAAAACAAAGAAAGAAAGAAAGACTCCTGTGGAGTTTTCAGTGCTTTTAATAAAGAATTGTGTAGCAGGCATCCCATAAGGCTGACCATTCCAAAAGGCAAGTCTGCACCACAGGCCAAGTACACTGACCCCATAAATGTCAGCTACCAGCTGTTACCAGGGCTGGAAAGGGGTCATCTTACTTAACACCAAACATTGCTGACCAATTCAACACAAACATACCAGGAACATGCCCAAAGATGTTCTACTGAGAAGCGAGTATTTCTGCCTGCAATGAGCACTCTTGAAGTTACTTTACAGAATCCAGGAAAAATAATTCTCAGCAAGGGTGAATCATCATAAATTTGCAATAAGAAGCCCTTATTTTGATTTCAGCTAAATTTGAATTCAAAGGTCGAGAAACAATTTTCTTTCCATTTCAGTCTATCCTTGCTGTTCATCTGATGGTTAATTTTTGCTGTTTCAAATTACAGAAACTTGCTGCCTTGCTAACTAAACCTAAACCTGACCTGTCTTAACAGAACTTCACCAGTAGAAATGGGAGTTTCGTCTTGACACACATTCTCATACTTCTATAATATTTCACATCTAGAAATTTATGAGGCAATGCTATTTAGGCCAGAATCAGTATCGGTCTCAATGAAGAGAGCACAGCAATGCACCTTTCTGCTGCAGCATTTTAACAAGTATGCATGTTTACAAGTCTAGCTCAGTAAGTCACAAATGCCTTTGAATCTTTTAAAGCAAAACCACTAATTTTCATTTTAACCAATTTCCACTACACTGAAAAACAATATTAAAAATTGGTATCATGTTGATATATGTTATTAGTGTTTCTTATTCCCTCATTTGGAAGCATTTGGTAAAATCATAATGCTTCTGTGAAAGTGCTTCTGCTATAATCTATCACGGAAATAATATCAAAAGTACTGCAAGGCAAATTTGAAGTTCCTGAAAATATTTTAATTTATATTAATCCTTGTAATTTAAGAAGGAATAAGTAAAAGCCTCAAGTAAGTCTCATTATATTTTAATTACAGGGAAAAGGTAGAGCAGCCATACTTGTATTTTAGAAGGTAAGATTAATATTACTACCAATGCTTCTACCAGGAGCAACAGCAATCTTGAAAAAAACAGTTAAAAGAGAGGAAAATCTTGAACACAGCTAACACTCTTGATGATTAGAAGGAGTGATTTTGTAAAACACAGGCTCTAATTTAAAGAACCACAGAAAATTCCTGCACATAACCTCAAAAGGCTAATAAGTGCAGCTCTTCCACGCTTATTATGTTATATGCAATGTTTTAACATGCACTCCCTACCCTAGGTAGCCATTATCTACTTAGATATTTCAAGCAGTATTTATGCTGTACAAAGACTATAAAACTTTCTGGGTTTAGCTTTCCTATTTCCATTGTATGTAGAAGACTGACATATATTGGCTTTTCACTCTGAGTGGCACATGTTGAATGTTTCTTTCAAGGTGAAACAGAACTTAATTTACATATATTTTGGAAAATAAAGATAATCAGAGAAAGAGAGCATCATAACTAGCCATATATCTATATATTATCTGCATGGAAAGGGAGAATTTAACTTTAGAATTTGGCTTTCTTCTTTATCAGATAACAGAGACAAAAAGGTGTAATGGAGTGTTAGAGAGGATAAACAGGAACTACTCATCTCCTTCTGCTCATAAAAAAAAAAGCTATCTGTTGTATAACAGGTTGGCTAAAACTAATCTAAAACACATCTATAACAAAGATACTTCAATAAAAGGGTGAAAAACCCTGGTGAAAGCCAGGATTTACCAGGAAAAGTACACTGGAATCATATTAATATAAGCATGAAATGATCTGACGTTTCTCCTCACCTCTGCATGCACAGCAATGATATTCACTAATGCTTCTTTCAAGTAGTTTCTGACACCTGAAACAGAAGAAGTAAAATAATTACTTTCATTCTGTTGTCACAACAACATCATAATATTCTGCTGTTCAATACTGTACTTTTTATTTTCATTTTTTTACTACTACTTTTGCAATCAGAGCCAGAAAGAGAAAGTTCCATAGCCACACCACCAGTCTATTTCCTTTTTCAAATCAAATGGAGAAAGGCACATTTCCTTATAGCAGAAGGTTAAAAAAAGCCAGTATGTTCCTGTTTTAGTATTCTTCTCTAGCAACATAATTTCACCAACTTTGCAATTTAATACAAAACTAGCATTATTAAAAAATAAATTCTGGATGTTTTGCTAGAATACATACCCATAGCACAGAACATGCACCATGGTTTGATAAGTTCTAAAGAACAAAGTCAAGAGGTTTTGTTTGTATAACAGTCCTCAAGATCTTACTACTTTATCAGCTTCTCTATCTGTGAATTACTGTAGATAGGAATAGTAAGGTCTCTTGTTTATCTGAAAGAGGTTCAGAATATATTACTCATGGCAGTTTATAGGAGATGTCAGGCCTTAGTAGAAATTTCCTTTTGGGGAAGGTGGAGAAGTCAAAAAAGCATTTTCTTGCCAAGCTTATGAAACGCTTGTCAATTTACACTAAGAAGTGAATTCTAAACAGAAGAACATCCAGCAGAATGTGCTTTAGTTAGGACAGGCTCTTAGTACTCTCTGCTGCTGTAATTCTGTAACTTTCCCAGCCTGTAGTCCAGTCGTCTAAGATTTAAAATTGGCAAAAATCTAAAATTGCCTCACTTGTTTTTATGGCTACTTCACTTTATAGGCAAGGGAAAATTAGAAAGCATTCAACTCATTAAAGTATGTATAAATTCTAGAAATACAAACAAAGTAATGAGAGAGGGTTAGTGATCCACATGATCTCAGCTTCTGATTTTGATTAGTCTACCACGAATCAGAGAAAGTGCAATAACCCCATCCCTTCCTTCAATATACTCAATCAACAGTAAAATACGAGAATCACAGACAAAGACCAGTGAGACCACACGGCTCAGAGATCACAGTGTGATTAAGGCTAATGCTATAAAAATTACAAAGTGAACCTTTAATCAGTTCATCTTACTTGCTCCACCTTTCCTCAGATAACACTGATGCAGAAGCTTAGTCCTGCTACAAAAAACAGCTTTAAAAGGGGTTACCCAAGATCATCAAAATGAGCTATTCTGTGAGAAGAGTAGTATCTCACTACTGCCACCTCAGTCATGCTCATATCTTTAACCATTGATCCCACAACTTGCCTCAAGATATAAAAAGGTGACACTTTTTCTCTGTTAGACAATTATGGATAAATATTATTAAAAAGTAGGACACAAGGACAACAGGACTGTCTTCCATGAGGAACAAACATCTAGGATGTGCAACGGGATGCAGCTTGGATGTTACAAAAACAGAAGCCTTTCTCCACACATTCCAAAACGTCTCTAGTGCCTTTTCTCTTTAGTTTTATTCTTCCCCTTGAAAATCTCAGTAGCTTTTTTCCACTTAAATTAACCCAAAGACAAGTCAAACAGCATTGTATACCAGGTTGCAAACTTAAAATTTCTTTCATCTTAGCAAGGAAGTGAGGGAGGAATAAAGCAGCACCAGAAATTTTATGAAACTGACTTTTTTTCTCCTGCCCTGTAAACTTGCAAAACAAAGCAAGAATGTTACACACCAATACTTGAACCACACCAAAAGATCACAGGTACATGTGGAAATGCAACACCCCCTTTTTCCTCTTCTACTGTTTTCCTTCTTTTACTTCACTCTGCCCCTGCTTACATTCTCCTCATACTTCATATCACAGAGGTCAAAATTTCTATCATAACCCAGAAGCAAATACAACTTGACCAGACACTGAACAATGGTATGTAAATCACATCAAGAGGTACAGGGTGAATTTGGGATCTTGTTTGCAGTTAACCTCAGGGTGCAAAGTGTTGCTTTTGGTCTGTAAACCTTTGCGGTATTAAGCTTTTGGCTGCCTACCAGCCTCATCTTGTGACAGAAGGATCTTTCATGCAGGAGCTGTGATTTTACTTTTGCACCAATGCTTCACAAGATTAAGACCTTGACAGTCTCCTTTCTTTAGGGATACTTGAGCATTGCATGGCGTGTTTCTTAGTCAATCAAAACTTCAGTTGTGACCTAACCAGCATTTCTTTGGCCCAAATGAGTGTTCCTTAACAAAGTATCTCACTCAAACCCTGCTACTGCTGGGGAGCAGTAAGAAAAGTACAGAGAGGTGTATGTGTCCTGCAGAGGTGGCCAGCAGGCTGTGCTGGGAAGAAGTGTTATCAAGGAGGTGAGTGAAAAGCTGCAGTGGTTAGAGACTGAAGTGGGTTGTGTAAGAGGGTGATGTGGTTCCAAGGAAGAATCCTCATTTCCCACCTATCCCACCTAAACCCCCGAGGTAGCGTGCGTCTTCTCATGCATTCAGGCAGCTTGACTCAGGGGAGGAGCTGCTAATTCTGTCTGTTGCTGTAAGCACCCAAATTGAACAGCTTTTGACTGTACTAGTAAAAGTTGCCTATCACTATATCTGCAGAAACTTTCTATAGCATATTTCATGAAGAGTTAGTTATCAAGTTGCCATCACTGCTATAACTGTTAATTTCTAAAAGCATGAAATACTATTATCAGCAACTTGAGCACCAAGTGTTGAATACCATTGTCTAATGGTTCTCAGCTAACGTAAAATGGTTATTTATGTCAGAGCTCAGAATGAATTCAGTAAATGGAACAGAGATGGAAGCTATGGTAAAAATTATGTGAGAGTAGTTTAGTATTGCATATTAGCCTATCCCAGCTGCATGATAAAATTGCTAACTTAAACCTCAGTGAAAGGACATAAGCAGACATATTTTATCTTCCATCCTTGTACCACACACAAGGACGAATCGGTGAGCTAAGAACTTGAAGAGATTAGGATTGCTATTGGGATTGCAAGAAATAATTAGGTGTTCCTGACCTTTCACAGCAGGCTCACTCCTGCAGTGACTGCAGGATCAGGGAGCTCAGTACCAGCACAAACATTTCCTCTGTTTCTTTGACAGGTTTTACAATTTAAGAGCAAGTAATTCAGCATAAACTGTGCAAAGCTATGTAGTTTAGAGACAGTCTATGTATATGAAACTTTAGTTGCCTTAATTGCAGCATTTAATAACCTGAAAGACCTTGTCTTGGTAAGCTAAACAAGCCAAAGACAGACAGAACATGCAATTGCACTCTAAATATGCCCGTTAGTGAAACCAGACAGGGAAAGAAGGGAGAACTATGCAAGGCAAAGAACAACATAGGCACAAGAAAGAAAGAAAGGTATAAATGAACTGACCATCAGTGAAACTGGCTGGAAATTAAAGGTCACTGTTGTAAAGGTTTGCTCTAGCTAAGCTATAAACATGTGGCTTTATGACAATCATTGCTGTTGGGGGGGGTCAGTTTCCTACCACAAAGAGAAGGTAAGTAAAAAGAGTATTTCCCCCAGCCCTTCCTTTTGTCTTATTTGTGAAGGATTTAATTTTTGGATGTGGAGACAAGGCCAAACGTATTGGAATGTCAGGACCTGCAGGCATAGTTAATAACTGTGCTACATTTTGAAAAGTTACAATTAAAAAATATCCAATTTCTGATTTATATCACTGTACTGTTTGTGGCAGGCTTTGCTGAAGCAAAGTATTACTTTTCTGGAGTATGATTCACTGGAAATACAAGCAGTGGCATCCAACTGTGAATTTGTTGTGAAATTCATTTCAAAATGAAAAAATTCTGTCTAGAATAGAATTTTTGTGCAGCTTTCTCTACAACTGTTCAGCAGCCCACGCAATTACAGTTTTTGGGACGCCATGCTGCCAGTCCTATTATACAGCACTGAAAGCTAATGCACCATGTAACTGTAGGTTGCAACTATTAGGCTAATCAAGTGAAACATAACATTCTTAAGTCTAAAATACCTCTTATTTAGCATATTGAAGCACAAATACAATACCTTTCCACTGCTTCTGACAGAAATGTGTTAAAGAAAGTCTCAACAAGCCCTTGCAATTTCTCTAAGGAAAATGTTATTATTCTGTTACAACATAAATGCATTCCACTCACACTCTATTCTTAATACCAAAGACTGACTTGCTGGAATTCTAGCTGCCACTAACAAAGCCCAGCATTGCTCTAAAGAAAAATGGATGGGAAGACTTAAGACATAAAAATGAAGGACATTTTCAGCCATCAACTACCACAATTTTAAAACAGCATCTTCCAATTTTGGACTCTCCACGGTACTTTTTACCGGAGAAACATATAACAAGATTATCCATTAATCCCCAATTTACACCACCTAATAGCTGTTTATTTATTTTTTTTTTATTTTTTTTTTTACAACTTGAATATGTCAGACTACATTTCAAAGCAATTTTAGCAACACTAAAAAAAAAAAGAGCTGTAAAGCTGTAGCAAGGATGACTGTGTGAATGATGGGAAAAGCAGAAGGGAAAAAGGTTTGTGGTTCTGAGGATTAACAGAAACCAAATTTTTAGCTTGCCAATACAGGAGTCATTCAGGAGATCTTCAGATGGTGTAGGTGCTACCAGTTGTCCCACTTGTAGTTCTCAGAGATATCTTCCCCCAAGTACTTATATGACATTGTTGTACTACGAAACCATTGAGGTGACTGAATAAGCATGCAAGAGCTGGGACTCCAATACCACATTGTGTAATTCTAAAACACAGAGAGGCTACAAAAACTTGCATGCAAGAAAAGAGCAAAGGTTGCACACACAGTAAAACTGAACTCCACAGGCTGCTTTTTATGTGCCAGAAGCTAACTTGGATCTTCAAATGTTCCCAGTCCTTCTACAGCAAATTGATAGCACGAAGGATGTTATGAGCTTCAAAGATTTTTTAAGCCTTCTGCAGACTCAAGAGTTCAAAGAATGAACTGAAATTCAGTGAGGACAACCGAAACACACAGGAAATTTTAACCCACACAGACTGAGTTTGACACACTTTTAACTCTTGTGAGGTTGGAACCTCATTTGAGATGGACAACTGGGAATCCAATCTTGCTGCTGCCTCTCACCAAACCAGCCTTTTCACTTGCCTTTTGTGCAAAAAAGAGGAGGAGAGGATAAATGCACATAACTGCTTAGAAAAAGCAGGTAATGGCAGCAGGTACTTCTGCTTATCTGCAGTAAACCAGAGGATGAGAGGCTATGAAGGGTCAAAAGAAAAGAAAACAGGCAAATTTGGTTGAAGAGAAATCATGCAGGAATTTTGAAAGCTACTGTTCCTCTCTGCAGGAGCTAGAAAAGCCATCCACAGGAAATTTTAAAGTTTGACAGCTGCCACTTTTTTTGTTTTGTAATAAAGCAGAGAAGACTGGACAGTTCTTAATACGTTGACTAAGCTACCAGTCCTGTTTCATGACTGAGTTGACTGACTTATAAACCTAAGCTCTGAGGGACTGAAACAGAAATGAATGTTGGGTAGGCACAGAGCCACCAATTTAGGGAACAACAGAGAACATTCTGAGACCACAGACCATTCTGTAGGAGGTCAATACTTAACTGGGCAAGCAACTGCTGCTGATGGTAGCAATGTTTCTTAGTACTTCTGAAAAGAGAGCACTAAATTTGTTGGCCTTGAGGCTTGAGCATGACTTGGTAGAGATAGGAAAACTGATGCCTGGGAGTCTGAAATTTTGCATTTTAAGACACATCCAATTGTATGCACTGTTTTTTACAATTTATTGTTCTGTTTGGTGGGTTATGCCAGTAAAAGTCAATCAGTCTGAAACCTCTTTTTTTCCTGATTACTTTTTAATGAAAACTTTCCTGAAAATATAGTAACGTACAGAATTTGGTGATCCGAAAAGGATTAACATTTTTCATATCTAGCTGCAGAACACCAGTAATTGCCTGTTTCTGGACATTTCACTTGTTACTCTGATAGTAAATTTAGATGAGGGTGAATGCAAAAAAGTATTTATCTGCTCTGTTCTAATGAAGGAACTGGCTTTTAAAATTTTTTGTTGTATATTCTTTTCAGTTACATTACACCCTATTGCCAGATTTAAGCAAAATAGTATTGGAAATATGGATTTCTAATCTTCAGATATATCATGCCAAACTTTACAGCTAGTCACACACAAAATGTTCTGAACTGTATGTCAGTTAAGCTCCTGCAGCTCTTCTGTAAGTTTTTAATCTGCTATGTGAAACTGTTGGAAAAAAAAAAGCTGCACACATCTACTGCAAGTCGTTAATCAGTGCTGTGTAGTGCACATTAAAAAAGAAACTATCCACAAAGCCATGTGGATGTAACTTCTTTAAACAGTCTGATTTAAACTGTTAAGTTTCCTCTAGGTTCTGGCTGCATTGCAGCTGCAAAAGCAATATTTAATACCTGCTTTAACTAAAATTATCCTGGCACAATTTCTAATGTGGTCACACTCTCACCCAGTGCAACTTCTGTTATAGGAGCAGTGGTAGGGGCTAGCAGGATTCCTTTTGGGATGGCAGAGAATTATTTGTATTTTTGCAGCTCTTGAAAAGCAAACTGTGATCTGCAACACACCAAGTGAGCCCCGTCCTGCCATGTGCAGTCCATGTGGGAATTTCAAACTCAGAAGGATGCCTCCTGACAAACCAAGCTGCCCCACACACCCCCCAGAATTTCACTTTTCAGTCTAATCTAAACAATAACTTCCAGCTCAAATCAAGTAATCTCTCTCCAAACCCCAAACATTTAAACAGGTAAGGCAGAATGGGTGGGAGGGGAAGAGGCTTTATAGAGTAAAACAGTCTGAGGTCACGGCAGGTCAGTAGAGCAGTCAGCACTGTCTCCATGCAAAGGCTGCTGGAACAACTTTAAAAAAAAGGTTATCTGTGCAGATGTGTCTTGGTAGAAAAAATTTAATTTATGAGATCACAGATAACTCTAGGCTTCCCGTAGTTATGGATCACTGCCTGACACCTCCAATGCATGCAAAGATCTATCAATTACCTTATCCCAGGAAATGAACAGGAAGTCGCACAGACTAAAAGTGAAAATTCAAATGAACACCAAAATATTTTTATTTTTAGAGTGCAGGATTCCAAATAAACATGACTTATAATGTACCTTATATGCAAAATATTTCAGGGACTCAGGGTACTGGACTGTGAACTACATATAGAAAAAATCAGTTTACATTATGTTGGTATTGGGAAGGTATTTATGAAGGAATATTCCTTATATGAAGGAATAAACTTATTACTTGAATTTTTCAGAGCACTTAACTTGGATTTGAAAAAAAAAGCCCCACAACAATTTGGATACAGAATTAAGCACCCAGGATGACATGAAAAAGGCTAACATCTACTGTCTATGAGGACCAACAGCACAGCATGCCTGAGGCTGCATTAAATGCATTTGAAGAAAAGATACTGGCCCTCAAAACTATTCAGAAATCTAATATTTATAACCAGGGAAAATTTAATGTGACTGACAGTCTGTTTAATTTTTATGTTCCCAGAACAACAAACTGTATTTGTTTCATTAGAAGATAGCCCGAATTATTTAATGTTTCTGAAAAATTATTTTAAAAGCTAGCAACTATTTGCAATTTCTACAGTAAATGCAATACCCCATTTAGAAAATTAGTCTTTTAATTTCCAAGCAGCCTACACCTCTCAAGATAGTTCCCTAACCTATAGGAATAGACAGAAACCTAACTTGTTTGCATGCATGAGCCTTTCATGAACTACAGCACTGCTACATTAGTATGACATGCTATTTTACTGAAGTGCCCCCACCCACACAGTGATATCATCTAACCTGACACCTCACAGATGCTAAAAAAATATATATTAAAAAAAGTAGAGATATGACTTGGAATTTCCCCATGGACATAACAAAGCAGCTCACCTTTATTCTTTACAGCAGCACAAAGGTTTCTCCTTTAAAGACAGTTGATAGGAAATCAGCTTCAGCTAACGGTACTAGCAGTGGCCTGTTTTCTAAATTAAGGCAGCTAGACAAGCCTGCTTGTTTCTTCCTAATTTCTAAAAATACATTTGTTATCATGCTTTGTTGTTTGCTCTGGATAAAAACATTTCCAGAAAACTGCTTGCAGGATGCTAAGAGCAGAACACATATCTGGCAGCAGCTCTCAAAACAGAGGAGATCCACCATGTCATAACCTTTACCACCACCTAAGTGCTCTTATTTGTGTATTATATTCCCTCCTCGTTTTGACTCACTAATATTTTTCAAGATGATTTAAAAAAAGTTAATAATTAGTAGGTGTCAAAAACAAAATATTAAACAGTGCAAATAACGGCTTTCATTTACTTATTGCTTCTGTTTGCCCAAAGAAATACAGACACCACCTCTAAAGAATTAAATGGACATTATCATGTTCAGTAAATTCCTTACCTCACAGTAAGAATTATGCAGTTTGATTCATAGCATTATTTTTACAAGCTTCAAAGATGATTATAAATATTTTTTTAAATATGTGCATAGTATATTAACAAATAAATACAGATAACACCATAAATCCCATAACAATAAATACATACAAAAGAAATACATATGTAAGAAAAAGGTAAGTTGGAGGAAAGTAATTATTTAAAACCAGTCTAGAATGAAAGACATAATTACAGCATTTCCAGAGTTTTCTGGATCCATACGATACACTGAGCCAAGTTAAATGTCACACAACTGCTCCATTGTCATTAAAGCAGAAAAACCCACTTAAAAACAGGGACTCCAGAATCTCTTTTAAATTTAAACGAGAATGTGAAATTTCTCACTAGGCCACTTCCTGCTATGCTGGAAACATTCCCTCCTTTAAACAGAGATGGATTTCAAGGTACTGTACTTAACGCTGTTTTGAAAGTACATTAAGAAGAAAATGTGAACGTGTAGGCAAACTGGAAACTCTCTGGAGAGATTACCCACTTATTTAACCACATTTCCTGTTTTTTAACCCATTTGTCCTAAGTCAGTCCTTAGACTACTGACAAAAATAGATACAAATGTGCTATAAATAGTTCATTAACAGGTTTTTCTCAGTAAAACTGAAAATGTTTTGATAAATCTATTGTTCTTACTAGCTCCATACTAATTAAACTGTGAATCAGATTAATGTTTTCTTGAAATTTTTGTCTGCATAGCTCATGGTAATTATAGAGTGCCTTAGGAATCTGAGAAAAAGTCCCAAGAACTAACAGTGACCTAAAAAAAGCTATCAATAATTGAAATTTAATGAAGATATTACTGGTAACCTATGTGGCAAAGTACTTTTACAAATAACAGTTCTGAAGCAATGGAAGAGACTGATCATGCAAAGTCAGAACCTTTCTAAATATTTTGAGATCTGAAGGCCAGAATGCTACATCTTCGAATTAGTCACTTTGCACTTATTTTCAGCCATGTTAGTGTGTTAGACACAGTGCATGTCATTTGAAGGACCTGACATAAGCAGCAATAAAACTGATTTCTAAAAATATTAAATGTGAAGGCTTTTCAGACTTATGTTACCTGCAGTTTTTGAACTATTTTAATTCAATCAATAGAAATTATGTCATGACAGTCAAAGAACCTGATAGTTTCTATGTTTCAGCTGCCTTGGAGTAGCAGGAGCTCTAAAGATTGCCAATACTGCGATTAATACCCTTGTCTATGCATTAACTTCAGTCTACAAGAGGAAAACACCAAGAGAATAATACTGGTTCTGTGCCTCCTTGCATAGCCCAAACTGAGATATCTTTAAAATTGAAGCTGCTGAGGCTGTTTTGAACTTTCTGCTACCTCACTGAAACCACAGAATGATCTGAGGGACAGTTGAAGAGGTCTACCCAATATTGCTGCTTTCTTTACAGATATTAAAGCCCACTGCTTCTGGGATGGGATAGAAAACAATTTCCTTTATTATTAAGAAGGAGCAAAATCTGTAATTGTGAAAGACTACAATAGAAAATGCAAAACCCAACAGTGCTTCACTTGAGAAGGGGAGGTGTTTGCTAGCATCAAATATTTAAAAGAGGAGCAGGTAGCTGAAGGCCAATTTGATAAGTATGCATGTTCTTGCAAGGATTTTGTTAAGAGATGGATTTATTTTTACTTCTTCTTCCTAACACAGTAACAAAGCATAAAGGGAATTTACCAATCCAGCTAAGGTCTTGAGCAAAAGATGCTGCATATCATACCTTGAACTGAACCATGAAGACTCCCAAATTACTGAAATTATTGCAGAATCAGCCAAATTTCAACCCACAAATCAGGTAACAAAGAATGTAAATGGTGAAAGAACAACAAACAAGAAAGCCCCAAACCCCTTAAACAAAGAACTCTAATGCACTAATGTAAAAAAATACCTACTTCAGAGGTTATAGCCATTCATACCTCTCCATCTAAGCATACACAGGTTACAGCTCACTCAAATCATCACTGCTAAAAAAATGCATCAATAATCCTTACATGAACCCAGTACTTGAGATACATGACCCACAGGAATTTGTCTTTTTGTTATTGTCATTTAAGTAAGAACAACATGGTCTGGCAGAGTTTTAGCCTTTATAGTGTTCAACAAGCACAAGCACCAATGTGTGGCTGTAACCCATAAAAGCAATCTTTTGCCAGAACAAGAATACAAACACTTCACAGCCAACAGTGTGCTGCTCTATAGATTTAGCATTACTTAAAAAAAAGCCTTACCATTTCTACTTCAGCATTAACAGCTTTGGGGATGTTGAGGCTTTTTGTTGTTGAATTAAAATGGCTATACGTTTGACTTAAGGGGAAACCCAACAGTAGAAATTAATTACAACTATTAGATATTAAAGTAGGTGGTTAGAGGAAGATGAAAAAAAATTGCACTACAAGGAAAGATATTTCACCCAACTAAAACATAACGTCTAAACCAAACCCATTTTTCTTCCTGAATGGAAAAAAAACAGGTTCTGAAGAATGAAATTTATGCGAGACAGTTAGATATAACAAATCCTCCTTCTTGACACAAAAATGAATACATCTAAGGATGACTCAGTACTACCTGAACTTTATCTATCAGCAATCCATTTACTGTAGAATGTTGCTTCATTTTCCAGAAGAAAACTTTTTAACAAATTTCTTCCCTCTGCCCCCTTGATTTTCAGCATATAAATGTCACAGCATTATGTATCTAAGTTCTACTATCAATAGATTTCCACTATAAGAATAATTTTAATGCTAAAGGATTTTCTTTTGATAAAGCAGAGACTATTAATAGACAACAGGTAAGGTGCTAAAAACAGGGCACACGTCCCTGGTATGACTAGGTTCACACTGATTTTAGCAGTTTGTAAGACAGGACTGTAATCCTTCTGTGTGTATCCAGGAAATGTAGCAGAGTGGAAACTTAATGGCTCCTTCCTGGTCACAGAACCTTATTAAGTTTCCAAAGTCTGTAGGTGAAAGAAACACTGACACAATATTGCACATAAGAGGAAACAGACTACAAAGTGTATATAAATATGTATTGGACATATTTTCAAACAGGTATATGCGTCAACAATTTTTTCCTGAAATTATGTTTGATTATGCTGACCAATGAGCAGCCCTGTTGCTTAAAAGCTCTGTTCCTATTTTTTTCCAGATTTAAGAAAAATTGATAAACAGACCAGCTGGTGGGTGGTAGACAAATGAAGAGCATCATCATCTTGTAAAACTAGTGCCTACATACCTCTGAAGCCTGGCACTAATTTCCAGTACTGTAACCTGTTTGCCATTTATTTTCCAAATTCTTCACAAGTGAGCCTCTCAAGAAAAAAACAAAACCAGTTGTACCCCTTGACAACTTTGACATAGGCTTCCAAAAGCCCGAGTGTGATAACTCGTCACACTTGGTGGTCCTTGCCACTTCCAGACCTCTCTCACTTTACAGAAGTGAAGTCACACGTACAGTGGTGTCAGTGGCAGTCAAAGACAGTAACACAGACTAAACCCTTCAGATTGTCCCCAGAGGTCCCCATACAGGAAGATCCATGTAATGACAAGAATGCCAATTTAAAAAGGTGCTCCACAGATTAAAGAGTGTAGCTGTATTCACCCCATAAAGATACAGGATGACCAACGGGAAAAGCCAGTTACTCCTTTAATTGTAAGGTAGACTAAAAATCAACATCTCTATCAAAACTGAGAACAGTTGAATTCAAAAATCTCAAGCAGTATTTCCTTTTATTAACACAAACCAAGCATAGTCTGCAGGAATATTAATTTATTTCTTTCAAACACATCATTTTTAAGGCACCCTGAAGGTGTCCTTTCATGATTTTATAAAACCTAAAATTATTAAAACCTTTCAAAACACAGACTCACTCAGGAAACTGTGTGTTCTTCTCATAATTCCTGAAGTCACTGCTACTGTAATAATAGCCTGTCAAATGCAAAATGACAGCAATTTCATAAATGAAGAATGGGCTTAGAGATATACTATGTTTATGAATTTACTTTGGTTGTCACTCAAATATTATTATTATAAGAAACGAGAAAACTGAAGTCAATTGATCCAAAAGAGACTAATTTCACAAATAAAGTGTTTTGAACAATACAGACACTAATAATTTTAGTGTCCAGTTTTGCTCTGCATCTCTCTAACCTTTAAGTTACTGAAAAAATTTTAATTACCTGTGAAACATGTTCTGCATTCATTAGAATGACTTATGACAGACAGACTTGGGTAAGTAAAAGAAAAAGCAAAATTGGCAAGAGAAAGTAGAGTATGGACATTTTAAAAGACTTTTTTAAAGGAAGCAACTTCAAAAGTGGTGCTTTGAGAAAAAGCTTATGAACAGAACTAAGATGCACAATTTTTATATTTCTTACAGTATGTTTCCTTTTTAACATTGGTGATTTTTTGGAAAGTTCTATTTCTATTGAATTATAAAAATGTATAATGATAACAAGCAGGTGGCAATGCATAATATAAAAAACCCAATACTTTTGGAACCTGATTCTGAAAAGGTCTAGGAATGTTCTTAACTCAAAAAATGCAAGCAGTCAACCACAATGAAAAAAAGCACAGAACCAGTTCTTAACATTTTTACATACTTTCGTCCAAATTCCTTTGTGTACCAATTGTACATGAAATACATGAAAGTATATGACATTTTTGTCTTTAGTAACTAAATTCAGCAAACTGGCAACCAAATCAAAGACTGTATTAACTTACAGACACTAACAGGGAGCAGTATTTAGTAGGCATGATGGAAGTATCGAGTCATGGGAAAAAGCTGACTGAAGAAAGGGACTTTGATTATCGATTCAGTGGATTCTTTGGAAAATGTAGTAGGAGGTTGTGCTCTGCTTCATTTCACTAAATTCTCAAATTTGATTTCTAAGGTAAAATCTAGTTGTTGTTTGTTTGGTTCTTTTTCCACAGACTTGGTAACTTGGGACAACCTTGAAGGGTAATCACCATTTTGCCTTTCAGCCAGCCCCTACTTCCACCTATGCATGTATTTAAAAACTGCAACATATACTGCAGTCAAATGCATGTAGATGAGCATATCAGGAATAATTACTTACAAGAATACACCTTAAATTTATGGCAAAAAATGCTTCAAGTTGAATTTTATGTATAGCTTTACTTATCTACGTAAATAACCAGTGAATTGGAACCAGATAACAGCAGATGGTCTAGAGATGTTACTGCAGAAAATGAAAACCAACCAAAACCCCAACAACAAAACCACCCAACGAAACCCCAACAATCAAACAAAACAAAAAATCCCATGCCACCTTACTGTCTTTTCGTTTGCTATGAGAAAGGAGAAAATGAAAGAAAATTGTTGTAGGACACATACAGTATTGTATGACAATATTAATCCTATTTACTAATTTGAAGGTAAGAACTTGCACTGACTTCCAGTGTTACTATTTCATTGTTTTTTCACTTCCAAGCTTTACTGAATCCCTACAGCATTTTGAAAAGGGCATGGATTTGAAATGAAGAATGTTTCTGCATGACCTGAACAATAGATTCTTAAAAATTATTTAATCCAAAATCAACATTTGGAAACTATCTTTACTCAGGAGTGACCCACAATAACTGGAAAGCTTAAGATTTTTCACAGTTCAAAGTAAAGACTTTTAATATTTTTAAATTAGTTCAACTGCTGAACAAGCCCAACACTAATTTCATCCACACATCAATAAAGTTTAAGTGTTTCATTAAAGTTAAATTGCTATTCGTTGTGTAAAGAAATTTTAAGCTAATGAAATGTTTTTATTACAATGGATCTGCTGTACTGTTAGAAGCCGATCATATTTTCCCACTTAAAAAGTAAGAGTTCAAGGGCTTGATAACTTGGCTACTGAGAGAATATGCTCCAGGCTGAATTTTGTATAGATGTTTTGTATAGAGAAAGCTGAGGCTTTTTGTTACACTAGAATTTTTAACTTAAAAACATGCACACACCCTTGGGCAGAAAGTGTTATGAAGTACTGAGGAGACAGCTATTTTCCCACTGTGCTAGTAGGACTCTGCAAGTCTGTCCAGTTGCAAGGTTCATTTTGGAGACTACATTCATCAGTGTTTATAAAATGTTAAAAATGACAGCATCCTTAACTACTGCATACATTCAGAGTGTAGAAAATAATAGTTTTTTACTATTCCTCTTTCATCTTGATATCAGTATTATTTTAAGCTTGGCCATAGAACGCTTAGGCAAAACTTCAAACCATAACCAAGAATGTGAACTGACCAGTGAGTTCACGAAGGGCATCAAGGTTATTGGACCTCCTCTGCTGAGTTGTCTGGGGCAAATTCCAGATGTTTTAAGAAGATTGTCTGCATCTGCACAGGAGGTAGTATAATGCTGTATTTTATATGGTCCTTGAAGAATCTCCACCACAAGATACTAAGCACCTTTATCAGGAGAGATCACTCACTGTTATGGATTGTTTCTAATGAGCATCTACATGCTAAAGGTTAACAAGACAAACCATTCTCTAAGCACAACAGTTTGATTCATAGGAACTACACAGGCAGCTCCATGCACAGAGAAGACTGGTAATTTTGACAGAGCTTTATTTGGACCAATACCGAAGTTTTAACTTTGGACTTTCCATCTAAATATCACACACAAATCTCTGATCCTTTATAATTTGAGCTAGAGGACTACGACTTAGCTGCAAACACTAGCAAACCAGCCTCTTCTATAGATCAACTTTAAATGGGAGCCACATTCACCTATGAATAGGTGACAACACCACGACTAGGTCTCCCAAATACTAATCATGATCTGTAAATGCTTCTTCATCTCACAGTGCTCCCATGCACAATGTCTTTTGGAACTGTGATGATGACCCCAGTATGATCTGGGTAAAAATTGCCAGGGGGACTTGGAAACAGTTCTGGGCAGAAGAAGAGAGCAGTCACAACATCTTTTACCAGCTAACACTACCCAGCTGCATATTCTGAAAGAGAGAAGTGCTTACAATTAGGACACCTGTGGAAATGAGTCTTTGAAGGAAGAGAATAAATCCAAGAAAAATGCCTAACTAGGAACTCCAGAACAGATCTGATACCATAGTTTGGGACTGCAGGTAATTTTACTTTCCATGTGACTTACTTTCCCTACTCCACTAGTTTAATTACACCTCAGTTTGTTAAAGATTGCCACAGAAATTACCTTGAGCATTACCAAGATAATAAAAAATCTGGTTTCTAAGAGTAACAACTGAAGGAGCAGTCTAACACAGCTTATATACCTCATTCACAGCCAAGGTTTGAATTTATTTTGGCTTACAACCCACCTAGTAATGAAATAAAACCAAGTAGTAGTAATAGTGATTATTGACTTTGAGTTCTACGCTTTTTGGCCTATGATCTTCTCATACCTCCCTCACCTCCCTAGTCTTCAGTTTTGGCTTCCAAACACATCTGAGCCAACCCCATTGAGTTCTTCTCACACACTTCCATCCATTCATTTCTGCTTAGCTATCTAACCTGCAAATAAAACCTGCCTGTGCTCCAAAACTGTTCTCTGCATTCCATAACATTGGGGCACTCAAAGAATTCAGTAGATCAGACAGGAAACATAAAGATGCCATTTGTGCCTATCAAATGCAACATAAACATGAAAGCATTCACTGTGCCAACAAGCTAGACCATGGAGTATTGTTTTGTTGATGACACAATTTATTAATACTTTTGTCTTATTGAAAGGGTTGAGACAGTACAAAACTTGTGTGGATATACCCTCATTCATTCTTGTAAGTAAGGAGTGCTGAAAGAGGGGGAAAAATGCTTGCCCTTTCTCCTCTATGCATTATCATTGATTCCAATCTCCAATCAGCTTTCTGCTTTGAGTAATGCAGGGATTAGATCCTATTATCAAAGAGAATAATAAAAATAATAAATTATATTAGAAGACCTTATGTGTTCCTCAAAGAGTATGCTTGAGGGGCTAAAAAAAAATTTAGATCATCTTGTAATAAAATTAAAAACAACCAAAGGTTGTTGACATTAACACATATCCTCACAGAGGCTGACTATATAAACAAGAAAATGCTGAACTGATGACAAGAATCACACATCTTCCTACAAGTGGCTAGACAACAGAAGAGACTTCTGAGTTGTCAGACATGCCCAATAAATAAATCCTCTGAAGTTGCAGTAACTATAATTTCATTTAGGTATTAGAGTGACTTGTCATACCACCAGTTAGAATAGGCATATGAGCAGACAATTCTCAAGCTACAAGACTAAGCTGCCCTCTGACCAAGGAATTGCAGCAAGACTCCATTTTAGACACACAAGGATTTTGCACTCATGCTCTTCCCATCCCTAAAACAATATAAATGAAGTCTTGTTTAGGTCTTCAAACTTTTCAAATAAGAGACTATTTTCCCAAATATATTATTTCCCTTTTAAAAATACACCTTGCCTAAACAGTCAATTTTAAAATTTACTGACCATTTGATTTTATAGTTTAAGAAGAATGCAGGTTTTCCAATTTTTAATGAAAAAATACCAAAGATAAAATATTTTTGGAGCTTAATTAATGGAGCTTAATAGTCTTTAGCAAGGCATAGACACATAGACAGAAAAGCCACAAGGTATCCTAGAAAGAAGCTTGACAGGTAAAGCCAAAGAGAAGCTGGAAAAGTGATGGATAGCAGTCTCGTAAGCAACTACTGGTAGGCTTAATAGCAGAAAATGCCCTAAATCAGAATTGTGAGTGAGGGAGGACATGTGAAAAGCAAGAGGAAGCATAAGGTATAAAGCAGATAAGATGCAGATAAACTCTACTGGATGCTTGTACACGTGTAGTCTAGAGGCTGCTGAGACCAGCCAACAAAAACTTGAATCAAAATTTGCAGCAGAAAACCTTGCATGCAAGAAGCTGGAGAAGCACACGAAGATACCTAATAAAGTCAACACAGAAGTACAACTCAGTGTGTAGCAAGTAGAAACTGGAAAATGTGATGTCTCTCCAGGACAGTATCTAATGGGTTTTCTATAATAGTCAGAAATTAAAGGTAATGTGTTGGCAGAAACTACAGGAAGCTGAAGGGCCATTGTCTTCTTCTGTTCTCATCTTTTGCAAGGACAATGTGCATTCCATTTCATCGGCTAGAACAAACTTTAAAATTATAAATTACATATATATGATATAATAATATATAATATTATATCAAATAAATACATACATAATAGTATATATTTATTATATATAATTTAAATTCACCATTCAAACCAATATAATATGACAATACAGTGTTGTTAGAAGTGAGAAATAGAATGAAACCTAAATGTCTCCAAGTGAAATTGAGGGAAAATTTCAGGTTAAAATGAAATTACACAAATGAAGGTATTTTGAAATGTGCATTGAAATTTTTGCTTATGTTTCAAGCAGCAAATTAATTTTGCACAAAAAATGGCAAGGCTACAGTATGAGGGCCCCCGACTTTATAATTTTAGTACGATTCTACAATGTGAAGAATTATGTGTAGTAACACAAATGCAAGAACTACAGTCATTCAATGCATGGATTGTTGCACTTGCTGATTGAATGGGCCATTTAAGGATGAATGAATTCAACTCATCCTAATACAAATCTGATTGTTATATAGTTGGTATTTCCTTACCAGAAGCGCAAAACATTGATTTACTAATGTATGTTGCAAGAGCAGTCAGCTTGAATGAAAACCAGTGTATTTTAACTGGATTATTTAAAGACTGCTGTGTCTAAGAATAATCTTGTGTCATAAACAAACTACTAGCATTTTGTAACAAAAACCCCAAACCGAGAAGTCCTTTAGCAACTTCATTTGCCAGTACAGAAGACTTTTTTCCCTTAACACTCTATGCAACAGACCTGCAAAACATCGTTTTCTTCCTGTTCACATACATGGCACATTATATCCCTGCATCAAAATACGAGAATTTGGCCTTACTAAAGCACAAAAATTCAGACAATTCCTAAAGACAGGAGACCAACACTTTGAGGAATGTTGAGTTTGAAATCATCTACCTGATATAAGCAAGATAATTCTGAAGCCATCCTTTTAAACAGTTAGGAGAAATCAAAAGGGTTACAGAGATTTCAAACAAAACTATTTTGTACATTTCAGTCAAAAAGTAATTGCTTATTTCTAACAAAAAAAAAAGAAAGAAAGAGAAAATGATTTGTACTATATCCAAATGTTTTTAAGATGTAAATGCACTTGTCATCTTTCATGTAAGCAGGGTGCTAGTGCCCCAAATTAAACAAAAGAAGAAAAGTTAGGGTTGACAAGTATGTCGCTGCGTAACTACAAATTAAATATGCCTTTTGATATTTAATTTTTAACTGCTGAGTACCTTTTTATCAGGCTACTGCCATTATAAGTTTTTTATTAGATTATTAAATTAGACAAATAACAGATAAAAGATGTGACAAGTATAAAAAATCTGATTTAGCAGATCTGACGCACTTAATCTTTTACTGTGATAGTGGCATTTCATATATTTGAAATGTTTCAAACAATGATCTCTTAACACACCAAAGTAGAAGAAATTCAGATATAATTGACTATATTTAATTTATGCCAAGTACAGAATGAATATCTAAAAACCACAATCACCTTTCAGTTGAAAGTGCAAAATCACCTAAAACTTTCAAAGCAACATGAAGTTTTAAACACTGCAACCCCCCCCAGTATCTGTCAATACAAGTGAAACACAGAAGATACATATTTAAAAGAGATTGTTAGAATAGCAGCTGAAAATCTGTATGTTTGTGAACTCTGAGTGAATGCTGGCTAGACTGCATAGCAGCCAGCATTTCAAAAGTAAATTATGAAGAGATATCACCATTATCTGAATTGTTCAGAAAAAGAAATGAACATCAACCTTTTGTGTGGTAAACAAATCCTCACATACTACAATCTTACAGACATTAATACAGTAGTTGCATATGTAAACAAATGAAATATAATCAAACTTGCCCTATTACGAAAAGTAATTTGCCATTTGCATGCAAAAGCCCACATACTACAACTACCTTAGCTTGAATTACACAAACATTAATATACAGAAATATTTTCTATTCAAATTCAGAGCAACCACCTCATTCACTCTCCAAAAGTCTATAGCCTTGCAAATCAAGAAGATCAATTTTTTAAATATAAAAAAACCACATAAAAATAAAAAAGCTGCCTAGTTTTGTCACACGACTAAGACACAACTTATGCTTTTTAAACTAGAAATAAAAAACCCACAACAAAACACGATTTACTACCCAAAAAGGGATGTATGAACAGGAAGAAAAAACCCCTTGTATAACTATCAGATTGATCAGTATACACGAAAAAACCAATCTAAATACATACTTAGAAACTGATTAACACTATGTTTCCTATTGTTGCTTTCATCTCTTTTAATTGTGTTAATAAGGCAAAATAAATTAGAACAATGTTTCAAACAAAAGAAAAGAACTAAACTAGATTTCACTGCTGTACCACGTTAAACATTGAAGTCTGCCTTGTAAAGACTCAGAAGCCTATATTGAAATTAAACTGAAAACTTAAATGAGTTATTTATTAACCATAAACTAATAAAGTTAATATAACTGCCTTCTAACACCAGCAGTCACACCTTAGATCAAAATAAAAAGCCAAGCATAAAATGACTTTGTGCACAAGCTCTGACATTCAGATCTTTCACACTGAAAAGTGCATGGATGTTGAAAAACTAAACAGTAAATATTTTAGCACGTAGGTTAAATGAAAATTTTCCCCATGCAAACAATTCATCCCTTTTTATACTTAAAACTGTAACAAAAAGCATATGTATAAGCAAATACCTGATAATTACAAGACAATTGCCTAAATGACCAAGACATAAGCTTCTTCCACACTGACAGAAACAGGGCACCACACTTGAATAGTATATATTTTTCAAAGCTTGCTCAAAAGGCAGGCCTCTTAATTTTATTCTAAACTCTTCTTTAGAACTGTTTGTTTAATACAGTTCTCATTCTTGTGTTTTCCTATGAATTTTATGATGCAAGAAATTGTTGTCCCCGATACTTACAGCCAAAATGCCTGCAGAGCTGCCAATGATAAATAGTGTCAAGGTTTTTGGATAAGATTTTTCTGAATGTTCTATAACTTACAAGACTTTAGCTAGTCAAATTAACCATGAATGTTCAAACTGATAGGATTCAAAGAAGGCATTTTAAATATAAAGACAAAAATGCTTACGTGAATGATTTATAAGACATAGCAAACTGTGAACAGAAACCTACCTGCACCTTTTTTCCCCACCCAGATGATGCTTCACTTACTCCTCATATTCTCTAACAGCTCAGGATAGATTTTTGTATTTATATCAGTTCCACTTAATATAAAAAACAGCTGTATTTCCAAATCAGCTGTCATTTTATGAAGCAAGTCAAGTGTACTCACGTGGGAAAAAATATTATTTAAAGATGGAATTATAAATTATTGCATTTGTGTAGTTTTCACAGATATGGAAAAGAAAACAAACAAAAAGTCAGACTGGAAAAGAGAAAATTCTCTTACTGCATTGGTTTACATGGCTCAACAACAATATTGGCAATAAATACATGAAATTTCTGTACAGGAAATTTATGTGGATTTGATTAATTTTGCTGATGATGTAGACCTTGACTTTTGAAGCCTTGATTCTCAGAAAGAAACAACGTTGGTAACACTGTCAAGGCAAAACATTTTGGCGATTGCTGTGCTACTCAGTGGTATTGCCTGTATATAGCATTGCCTGTAGAGATACTCCAAGTATACAGTAATTCATACAGAACTTCTGCAAGCTGTGCAAAGAAAGTAATCAGTAATATTAATAAGCTGTTATCCCTGGAGGATGAAAGTGCAAGACTGAAGGAATTTTTCGACTTACACAGCAGCCTCTGGTATGCTGACTTGTCTAGTAAGTATCAGATTTCTCTGTCCTTTTACTTGCACTTCAAGCCTGTCTCTTGTTTGAATAATCCTGTGCAACCCATTTCTATTTTTAAATAAAAATGGATCAATTCTGTTTAATTTCCTCTCTAAATCCTATCCTAATTTATGTTTCCAACCTGCTCATCCAGTCCTGGTTTCCCACCTTGCTCCACCTACACTCTTTGCTTGATACCAGACTTCATTATAAACTTTTTATTCCAGTCTCTCCCTCCCTTGCAGTTATATTATTTGCTATCTCAGCATTAGCATTCTCCCCTGAATAATTCCATCTACCCAAAAGCATTACTTCCAATAGCCCAGATCAGATGTCCTCTGCAGAAAACTGTTCAGAAACAGCTGTAGTCTTGAAGCTCTGGACTGGACAGAAAATTCACCACCAGAAAATTCTTAATCTTGTTCCTAGCCAAATCATAAGTATTTTCATATGCACATTTTCAAAAATGTCCTTTGCAAAAGATGTGTCATGGCATCAACATGCCCCTAATTCTGGTCAGACTTTTAATGGCCAGATGGCTTGAAATTTTCAGACAGAATCAGGGAAGTTATTTGCTCTATCCTTACCTTTCACATATGGGCAAATTGAGGTTTTGACCCTTTCTTTTCCTTCAGAAAAAGAACTGTTCTTGTCAAAATTCGCCTTTTCACTATCATCATTAGAACTATTTGAAAGCTGATGCAGAAATAGTATATGAAAAAAAGCTTCATGCCAAACTCTAATGTCCTAGCAATCACCTAGTAAGGATAAAACACTACACATCACTGATAGCACCACTCAGGAACACAACTGAGGCCTAAATAGTTTGCCTTGCCATTCATTTTTCTTTTTTTTTTTTTTTTTAAATTAAGACTTTGAAAGTCAAAATCCAAACCAGGAAAATGAAACAAACAATTTTTTTACATTTTGCAGCCATAAAGATTACTGAAAACGGATAATAATTTCCAATATATGATTTTTTCTCATCAATATGTCACTTTTTAACAAATCCTTGAGTGAATGGTGTGTTTGACTCAAGTTAGACCCACTCCCAGTCATATGTATGTTATTTCAGTTTAATAAAGTAGGTATTTTTCAATGCTGTTGGAGATCAAGTGTAACATAGAGCTTTGTTTGTTTTGGGTTTTCCTAAGAGGAAAATAAAAAAGATAGCATGTCTACTGCAGTATTAACAGCATTGTTTAGATTATGTATATTTTCTCAATTAAAACCTTACTGTACAATTTAAAGTTGTTTGTAAATACCACTTTATTGAAAAAAATCAATGATACGGCTCTTGGGTGATCTTTTTTCTTTTTTTGATTAAATACTGGAAAAAATCTGATTCTCATTTGCCCCACAAAGAGGCTTTTTTTCATCCAGTCCCTTTCAATAACGAAGTTCCTCTACCTTAATGAAGAGGTTACCTATTAATCCCTTACTAATTTTATCTTCAGAGAACCAAGTATTTCCAGGGTCAATGAACCATTGCTATAATCAAACAAACTGAAGGTCCTCAAAGCTACTCTTTGTCTGGGTTTTGGCTGGGGTAGAGTCAATCTTCTTCCAAGGAGCTCGTACAGTACTATATTTACTCTGAGAATGTTGATAACACATCCACAACTCAGGTGCTGCTGAGCAATGCTGACACTAAGTCAAGAACTTCAGTTTCTCATGCTGCCCTGCCAATGAGTGGGAGGGGATCCATGATAGTCTGGGAAGGGACACAGCTGGGCAGCTTTCCCTGACTGGCCAAAGGATGCTCCATACCAGATGGTGTCATGCTCAGTATATAAACTAGGGGGAAAGCTGGCTGGGGTTGGGCTGGCCATAGGTGGTGAATGACTGCTTTTCATTTGCATCACTTGTTTTTCTTTCTTCTTCCTGGTGGTTTATTGATCTCTTGTGGTTTATTTTCCTTTTCAATAAAATTTATTATTCTTATTTTATTTCAATTATTAAACTGTCCTTATCTCAACACATGTATTTTTTTACTTTTACTCTTCTGATTTTTTCCCTCATTCCACCAGGGGAGAAGAGGAGTGACAGAGCAGACGTGTGATGCTTAGTTACTGGTTGATGTTAAATCATGATACTTTTATACCAGTAGCCAACAGGGTACATTTGACAGAGGTTAATTAATCGGAAAGGTAATTAATCATCAAGGTGGAGAAGCAAAGAAGTCTCTATATGTTCCTTTTTAACATGTCTAGCTTGGGGAATTAGCAAAAAAGCCCCTAACAATTTTTCTACCATTTTGAATTGGCAACACTATGATATGCAGTCCAGAAGAGGAATCTCTAATATTCACTGTCTTCACTTTAATTTTTGCCACAAAGTTACAGAGAGAGTATATTAAACCAACAATAAACTGAATAACAAGAAGGCCACGTGTGTTAGAAATGCAATATTCCCTTTAAACAAAGAAAAGGCTATAGAATAATCTTACAGGCAATGTGAGCCTACTAAGTAGATGCCAATGCACTAGATCAAGAAATGAGCATATAAAAAACTGACACAATGTCTTTGTCTTGGTTAGCTGGTGGGAATCCAAACGTGCCAAGTGAAAACATACTTCAAATATGATTACAAGTTATGTATCATTCAGATATGTTTTTGAATGTGCAAGATGAGTATCTAAGTTATTTCTGCAGTATGTTGTATCACAGTGTATATTCTGAGCACAAACGTAGTAACAAGAGATGGAAGAGACACTTTTGTCTAGAGTAATAAACTGCAAGATCCTTTTGCTTTTGAGTAAACAATCACCTGCAGCTCTGGATTCACAGATTGCCAGAGTGCCACTTGTAATTACCTCCATATACAATTTTTAAGTACCACAGAATTTTTACTAAGTCTGCCATATACAACTCCATGAAAAGATCAAAACAAGAATGTCCAAACTGATTAGGACAAGATCACCTTCAAAATGCCATGTACTATGTCACTGCAACTAATTTCTGCCTGGTATTAACCAGGCATTCATGTGATAAGGGATTTAAATGTATAAATTTAACATAGCAAAAATTATGCATTCAAAGGACCTAAGTGTGCACAATATTCACTACACCAAAAAAAAAAAAGAAAAGAAAAAGGCAGATTCATTTATATTATGCTCCCTCAAAAGAGAGGATATTAAAACAGTTAAATAATGACTAACATCTCAGTCATTTAGTCATTTTAAACACCTTGTAAACTGCCCTTCGATGGTTTAACATTCTTTGCTGAACTACTGTTATAATACGCGTTTTCTCATAATTTTACCTTTAGAGAACTGTAATTACATCTATTATCAAAGTAGCCAGATTCTATTGGAAAATATCCCAAACTACCTCAATGAATTTCATAAGAAAATAGCAAAGATGGCTTTTATAATTCTTTCTATTATATACAAGCAATGAAGCAAAATAATCACAAAAAACAAGTATTAAAGAGATTATCAATAATGAAAGCAGCTTTAATCATTTGGGGGTATTTGAAAAATGATTTAGGAATTAAGTAAAGTCTGTGAGAAAGAACTCATTATGAGAACATGTCAAAAGTTAAAAACACAGACTAGAAAAAAGTTTTTAATTGTACAGTATGTTTTAGCTCCTATCAATCACTGTTAAAATCATTTGAGCTTAATAAGCAGATATTTACCTGTTGGAACAAGACAATCTTTCCAATCAAAATATCCTGCATAAATGCCAGGTTCTAATGACCCAACTATTGGATCTGCCTTGAATTCAATGTACATTTCAAAGAGTCTTTGATCCAGCTCTTTCAAGGATTCCATACTAACCTAAAAAATTAAACAAAAAAAGGAAGGAGAAAGAACATAGTAAATAATCATTAACTAAAAGAATTTAATTACATACCCAAAAAATTGCCTCATGTCTTCTTTAATTTCAGCAAAAAGCAGCGATTACTGAATAATTATGTATATAAAAACTTAAGAATTTCCATATTATCCGTGCATCCTACCCAGTATATTTTTTTTTCCTGATTGTATTCAGCAATAGACATTTTCATGAAAAATACAAGAAATGTCGAAATAGGCAGATCATTCAGTAACTGTCTACTGGTGTGATTTTTTTCCCAGCATGTCAAGAGGCCTTTATCTTGCAAAGTAAACAACTGAATTTTGTGAATGCTTCAACATATACCCATAAAAGTTTCCATCCTTAAACATGAAGATTTTTGTATAATACTTTAGATTAATCAATTTTAATTTTAAAATTTCTCACTATATTTAAAAAAACCACATTATTTATTTAGAAGTCTCTGTCTTCTGAAACTGAACCCTATGGACTTCCCCTCTCTACTTCAATAAATCTCTGTACAACAGAAACAGAAGATGCAGCTCATTAACATCTGCAGAACCCTTCTCTTTAATAGCTCTCCATGCATTTTTTTTGTAATTCACACAACTTAGCCACACTGAAAGCTAAGGGGATATGGACCATTTGTTCACTGTATCTGAACAGCTTTAAATTTTATATAAGGCTTTTTATTAAACACAAGTATCCCTCGTAATTATAGCTTCTACAACGATTCTATAATATAATGCATATCATAAAATGTTGAAATAGAACTCCATTATCTAAACATAGTAATGGATGCTAAATGCAAATAAAATGAAATGAAAACTAAGATCAAATTCTCATGTGACTTCTGGTGAAATATATTTACCTATTTATAAATAAATAAGCAACACAAAAATAAAGCTTTTAAACTAGTGTTCATTTTCCTCAACAATTAGGGGAAAAGGCACACACACACACCCACCCACACATGTACACGTATATATGAATAATAATTTTCAGAAGTAAAGGGGTTTAAAAATGAGGTCTGCTTTAAAAGCAGGTCTCTAGATCAGACTGGGAATTCAGAAAAAGAAAGAAAAGACTCCTTATCCTTCGTCTCTCAGGATTTAATACTGCAATCTGTGGAATAAGGGTTGAAGCTTATTCACTAGAGGAATGTCTCTAAATTGTGCTCTACTCTGGTATGCCTACACTGTTAAATGAAGAGAAAAAGGAACTGCAATATTTGAGCCAGGAACAGAAGCACAGAAGCCTTCAGGAAGGAGATCACAAGTGTAGGGGAAAACAGTTGTTACTGAGGTCAAAGCTGATCTTAGGAAAGTTGGGATGCTGAAGTTGGTGCTCAGAAACAAGTCACACTACAACTTTCCAGCTTTTCTAGGTGATGAACCTTCTTTGATTTGTCACAAGAGGATCTCTATCCCAAAGGAAAGCTTTCTATATGGTATAAGAAGGCCAAGGCTATTTACTTCCTCTTTTCCCTCTACCTGACTGCCTATTTTAAAAAAGAAGAACACATTTAAAAAGGTACAGAAATCTCACTCTTTTTTCCTCTTACACAGGTTTCAAGACATTTTTTACTTCAATTTCTTATGATTAGGGAGAATAACAACCCTTAGACCATTCCTATTTAGCTTTGAACTAGTGGGAAAAGTAAGTTTGAGTGTAAAGTCCCTGCAAATATGCCCCCATTCAAAGAATCTGTGAAACAACTGCTTCAATGTTCCTCAGCGAAGTGCTATAGAATTAAGTAATTCCACCTTCCGCTTTTGTGTATTATTCAGTACAAAAGATCATCTGCACATTCAATACAGGTTTTTTTGCTTTATACAAGTCCTTTTCAGCCTGTTTCAAGTTCAATATACAATTAAAATAGTGGTAACCTGGTTTTTCAGCTGGTGGAAAGGTTGCAAGAAAGATGAACAATAAATCTGAAAGCAATTTTGACCCCAGGATTGGGGGAAGAAAGCAGAACAGAATTCCTTAACATCCACTGTGTATACCCATTTACCTGATCCTCAAGTGGGCTAAATACTTGCAAAAATATACAGTTCTCACATTGCTGTCTTTCTGCTATGAACAGTTACTACAGTTACTACAGTTACTACAGTTTTCAATTCTTGCATTAAAGCCATTTTGAGCCTCTACCCTTCGACATGATCTAACTACTAGCACTGTGGAAACAATTTTATTCAGAAGCTTAATCAATAAGCTGGATGAATTTTATAGGATACATCTTTTTTTCTACTTCTTAAATGACTAAACTGATGATAAGTTGAATTAAAGAATCTCCACAGAGAAGTACAAGAGTCATGAGTATGTGCCAAGGTAGCATGTGCTAAAAGCACAGTGTAATGTTTGGCTGCTTTACATAATTTTGCATTTGGCACACTAGGTAAAAAAAAAAGTAATAACCATATAGAATGTAATGAAATGTTCCTGGCTACCATTTATAATTTCTGTACTTCAGAATATTAAATAGTAATGATTTCCCTACTAACAAAGGCAACTTTAAAAAAAACCAGCCCAGTGTAAGAATAGATAATTTTTTACTAAAACACACTACCAGATTCACTTTAAAATTAAATTTATAAAGCTGACAGAATTTAAAAGCATAATTTAGTTTCAGTCTTTTCAGATAAAACTAATTAAAATTTTTTTCAATTATTTATTACAACTTTTTAAATAAATTAAAAACTTTCAAAAACTTAGGTGAGAGAACAAAAAACGAAAGCAATCAACCTACCCCTCTAAACATCTGTGAGCTTCCATCCTCACTTAAAATTAATAAAGGCTCAAAAACTGCCCTATTATGATGGCTATCTAATTATCCAAATCCCCTCAGTTGGCATTACCCATTGACGTGTCCCATACATGCAGTATTGCACCAGTCAGAGTTTTCAAAGGGTTAACACAGATTGGAAATCCATCTGCCACTTCAACATCTGAATTTGGTCATTTTTAAACGTACCAAACTTTCAGTGGCAATACTTTGATGTGGTTGTGCAAGGCAGGGTGTTGAACATATACTAACAGATGTCTTAGCTGCTTCTAACTGTACCAGGCTCAACTCTCAGTAGCAAAAAATGGCAATATCCAGAGTAATCTTCTACATTGGACTAATCATACAAATCATAGCAATCCCTCTGAAATGCTATTCAAAACTACTTAAGTACGTAGAAATTCAGCAACATTCAGGCATAATGGGACTAAGGATGTAATACACAGTTGAACAATCAGTTTGAGTGAAATACTGTACTCTGTACTGGAAAAGATAACATTTTACTTCCAACCAACAAATATTTCTGTAAATAAACTAGCTTTATGGTCCTAAGGATTAAGTCACAACATTTCTCATAAGAAGTGATTAATCTTTACAAAAAGGCAGGAAAACGAGACAGCTACTGCCACCCACTTTGACATTTTCGTTCTTTGAAAAAGTAAAAACAACAAAAACCCCCCCAAAACACAACAAAAAAACCATGAACTAGTTTACGAACAAGAGCTATCAGTAATGCAGATTTCCAGATGAAATAATTTATCAAGTATATTCCTGAGATAACAATCTTTTACTTTCTGCATTGAGAGAACACAGTGACATTAAGCAGCTTTACTAAGAAATCTGATAAGCTCTGCCATTGAATACACAAGTCCTGAACAAGAGCTCACATTTTCTACATCGGCTACTTAAGCCCTGTAGGAACACACAGGACCATATCCCTGTTGTTGCATCCAACTAATGCTTGCAGTCCCACCCATTTGTGGAGGGCTCAACCAAGAGTAATTTCGGATGTTCGGACACTCACACCTACTTTTCACAGAAGGTAAACCAAATAAACATCTTCAAGCAATGATGCTTCATTTCAGTGCTCTCACTTACTTGAGTTATTTTATCAACACCTTGGAAGCCATGTTTCTCAAAATGTTCAGCTATATTTAGGAAGGTATGACGTTCCAGGTAACGGCAGTTACTGAGTGCAATTAAAAGTCTCTGCTCCTAAAAAGTAAAGAGAAGGAAGAGCGCAACAGTTGACAAAAGATGTATCAGCATAACCAACACTGTAAATGTATATAGAGTATTTTACTGACTCTCTGTGCATAAGAAACATTCTCAAATATTTTTGTAAATAAACTACTGAGAAGTGAATGAGTATCAGGTGTGATGATTGAACAAGATGCTTCTTTTTATAGGATCCAGAGCATTCATTGGAATAGTTGTGACTAATACAGAACTGTGGTTAAGACTTCTTTACAAAAATTAGGTTTGGACAGCTTTCCAGGAAGCTGTTTCTGGATTTTACTTTGTTTCAATAAATATACTAAGAATTATGACCATCATAAAATCAACTGAAGATGATCTTCACTTCCCCATGAAGCTGGCTAAAACAAGGGAAGCAGGTACTGAAAAAATGCACTCACCAACTCTCAAAATACTAGAAGGTTCTCAACTACATTATATAATTTCAGCAGTTTGAAGAAATTCTAGGTGGTCATAACTTATGTCCATCCTTTAAAGATTTTTTTTTTTTAACTACAAGGGAGTCAAATACATTCTGGAGTTGAGATACCACAATTGCCTTTCCTTGATCTTGATATAATAAGATACAGTTTCCAAACAAAGAACCAAACAAGACAGAACCACTATTTAAATAGATTGGGTCTTCCCTCTTCCCCTCATTTTAATTTCAAAGTATTTTTCTACCTCAGATGAAAGTTTAATTAAATTTAACTGAGAAAATATTTTGAAAATAAAACTATTTGACAGTAAAGTCACTATCTAACTTCACTGATCTGATTAAAAATGGTATTGGTTTTCAGACCCAGAACTCCTGACAGTTTTGTATTTCAGTAATATGATGACTAAGACTGAGAGTTGCCTTCTACTTTAAATTATAATCAGGCAGCATGCAGTCTATTCAAAAAATGAGAATTTAAAAAATACAGACACCAACCTTAACTCCAATCACTCACTTTCTCTGTTCTCATTCAAGACGAAGACAAACATCTTGTGATTTAAATAAGAAAATGATACCATGGAACCATGGAAGCCAGACATTGTCTAAAATTATGACTCCTTTTTTTTTTTTTAAGTGTTTGCACATATGACATATAGGAAGAAGCTTCAGCCACAAGTCAACAATTAATACCAAATCTATGTGTTGCAAGAATAAAATTATATAAAGAACTAGTTATTACAGTCTACAATTCAGAAACTTGCCCCAATTTGGAAATATGTGATTCTTTATTGTAGCAGAAATGCTTATTGCTCTTGTAAATTAGGCAAACCTGGGCTTCTGACAACACTTAAAACCTGTACTAAGGAATATTAATTTCAAAAGAGGCTCTCAGTAGGTTTCTTGCAGGTAAAACCTACGTTTTTTCATCAGCTGCTTAAATGGAAGAAAGTACATTTACCAAAGTAACAAGAATATTAAAAATCTTCTTCCAATTTCCTAAAAACCCCAAAGCAAACAAGCCAAACAAATAACCAATACTCTTTCTCAGTAATTTTTTTGGGGAAAACTCTATTACTGAGTATCTGTATCTTTGTGGGTTTTAAAAAGTAACTAATAATCAGACTGATTCTAATCTAAAACAAGGTCATAAATCAAAAGTCAAATCCTCAGCTGACTTAACACCAGTGCTATTTTCAGTGATTTCTGTGATGCCATTTTAGTTTCTGAGGACCCACTTTCAAAAATCACTTTCATGAGTTACCTTAACACGTACACTAAGATACCATAAAAATCAGTCCTTTCAACAAGAGAAATGCCTACGGCATACAAAATTGTTCTCTATAAAAAAAGAAAACAAAACCCCCACTATTTATAATAGTGCAACAACGAAAAAGAGTCACATTCTTGTATCTTTGAGAAGTATTTTCACATCAGGTTTCAGATACAGAAGCCAAACTTACTGAAGAAAGACTTGACTCTTCATGAATGCTTCCAAACAAATCTGGAGATGAAACATCAACTGAAAGACTAGGAATATTGTTTAAAAAGTAAGTATATACAAAAGTATATAGTGCTTTTGATACATGAAAAGAAATTTACAATGGTGGATTCAAATCAAGAGGAATTAATGCAATCCTGTTTCACACCCTCCTTACACCAGAAAACAAAGCAGCCCATGTTGTTCAGTTTTTCCAAGATGCCCACAAAGCCTGCAGGAGCAGCTTGGTGGTCCGATTGTAGTATTCTAGCTACAGACTTTTCCTTTCCTTCTAAAGCATTTTTCTTTTCTATAATTTCTCTGTTTTGCCACAGATTCTGTTTTTACCTATCCAGTCAATGGTCATCTGAATAGGAAGAAAAAGACATTTCATTAAAACCAGAGTTAATTTGTCCTTTCCAATGCGTATTGCTATATTTGCCAAGTCTCTGGCTTTTCACAAATGTTTGTAACTCTTGGAAGTTCAGGTTACTCTGACTTGTTTTGGTCTCTAAAATAAGTGGCTTGTAAGCATTTATTGAACAAACAACTTTCATTTAACAGAAATACAAATCAGCAAAAAAAATAGAAAGGAAGAAAAGAAAGGCAGGCGTTGTTTCGCCATGACTGGACGTTACTTAGTGACAAGTACAACTGATTCCATGTAAAGTCATGTCAAAACCAACATATCTGCTACAATAGCACACAACTTGTGTCACTGAATAAAATGGTGTAAGTAAAGTAATACTAATTAACTTGTATGATCTTTATTACATGATGCCACACAACGTTTTGGCATAAAAAGTACCTGTTCTTATTTCAAGGCATCACTACTTAGAGGCAAAAGTATTCACAAGAAATATGAAATACAGAAGGGATAAAACTGCACCCCCACTGAAATTTAAGGCTTGCACACACAATTGCAGAATACTACACATAAATCTTATTTCTTTTTACTTACTGTGATGTATCTATGTCACCATCAGGTTTGGTGCTCAGTTGTTCCAAACAATCTATAAAGCCCTAGGAAATAATAAAGCAAGACCTAAATTTTCTTCCAGAACTAAAAAAAGTTCTCAAATTCACTTACATTACACTCAATAAAAGCAATCATCACCACCTTGTTCTGTCTTAAATCTTACATTAATACAGTAACATTTAGTTAGAACTTTTGAAGGCATATTTTTGATTTTGCATGCATCATAGTTTACTTGCAGGAAAACATAGTAATTTTTAATCCTGACAAGTAATTTTCATGATGAATGTCTAAAATTATGCAGTGATAATCTGCTGATTAGCATGGCTAACAGTTTTCATGTGCTCAATCTCAACAGTGGATCTCAACAAAAAATTGCAGAAGCCTCATTATAATCCTTTTGTTGCTTTGGCTCATGATTTCTTATTCGAGGAGACTACTAAAATACTTCAAAACCCTAAAGAATGCTATTACCTAATTTCAAATCAATTTAAAAAAAACAGATTTTGTTACAAAGAACACTTTTCTGCTATGAAAATTAAAAGCCAGATCCTCAGCTGATGAAAATCAGCATTTTTCTTCTCACTGCAGTATATACATGTTAGATGGCATCAGGTCAGGAAGTATAAATTGTCAATAAAATCTCGAACAAATCTTACATTCAGTAAAATACTTGAATATGTCACTTACTCTCTGAGCATTTGCCATCACCGGATTGAGCTAATAGGTTCTATCTACTTTTAAAGTCAAGCATTGCTCAGAATCCCAGAGTGTACCAGAGGAATAACACAGTCATCAACTTAAGCTACCTTTTGGGAGGTGAGTAAGGTGCAACTCACACATTTTTGATTGTCACTTGAGTTGACAGTTGTGTACTTCAAAGTGCTCAAGTTACCTGCATGATCCCAATGCTTAGCTGACACACATCCTCCTGTGTTTTCTGCTGCTGAAAAACCTGAGGATGTAAGCATATTATTTCAGCAGAATAACTTCACATGACCTTATTCTCAAGGAAGGCCTGAGTAACTTATCCCTACAGAGATGACACAATTAAAGGAATGGCTGCTGGGACACTGTTTTCTTATTGATCAATTTCAATTTATCTTCTCCATCCTAAAAATGGGAGAGACAATACATGTCCCAGTAAACAGTTTGATAAGCATGAGGAGGTAACATAGGAAAAGGAAGAAAGTCCTAGTACATGTGCCATGTGTCATTGTTGGCTAATGGAATTGCAGCAAAAGCTCCCAGGATATTTCAAGGTCTTTGTGTCCTAAAAAGGAGGATTCATCATGCAGGTAAATTCACTGCAGATTCTTTTGAATAGTGCTCATTAAGAAAACAGAGAAGCTAGTCAGAAAGATCAACGTAAATGAGAAGAGAGAAACAATATCTATATACAGGGCCCCAAGGGAGCTTGGAAAAGTGTTCCCTTAGAACACTGAAACTTGAAAGAAAATGTCAATGTTTCAATCAAACAGGGCCTAAAGGTACTGAGTAGATGGGGACAAAAAATTGAATTTAAGTTCTTCAAGTCATTTGGATCCAACACCACGTGAAGAGTAACTCCTAGGAATGTCTCTCATTTTTTAATTTTAGATGTAATGTATACTGCTATCTGAAAATTACATGAGTACCACTCTTTTTTCCAGAACAACAGCTTTAAGGATTTAAATACCTGTTCCATCCGCCCCATAAACACAAATTACCCTTAACAGACGAAGCACAAACAGAAGTCTAAAAGCCAGCACAAGTGAAAAGGTGTACATGGGAAAAAATAAAGAGGAAAGTTATATCCTTGGATCACTCTCTGAAAGTTTTTTCATGTAAATTACTACTGGGTTTCAGAAGAAGAACAAAAATGAAAACATAAATCAAAACTTACACTGGCTTCTCCAGGTTTGCAGTCCAACACAGTTTTAAGAGATTGTAAGGAATGAATAATGCACTGTTCAAACTGGGATGGCTGAAAGTCAAACGAGTTGTTAGCTATAGATAAGCATGTTAAATATACACTACACAAATACATAAAAACTTACAAGGTAAGCTCTTTATTTCAAATTATCCCAAACAAGGGGTGGGATGGGGAAAAAAAAAAAAAAAATCACACTTTATGTATTACCAGAGGATTCTTTCATAGTGATGCCCTTTTGGATGCAAATTATCTACAGAATTATTACCATAGATCAATGTACATTTTTTTATCTGAATGTAAGACTTTTATACCAAGCAGCCTCATATAAAAGGCTTATGAAAGATTTTTAGAGCTTTCTGAAGTAGCATTACAGATGCCTGTTGACACACTCCCTCCTCCACTCTTTGATCCAAGATGGATATCGCCTGGGATGTCCAATATTTCTGCAGTGTATTTCAGCAAAAGGTTTCTAAGAAAATCAGTATGAAGCTTGTTTCAAATGGAACAAAAAATGGTTTGAGGGCCTGTCGTCACCTTCAAGTTTCCAAACCTGAAATATGAGTGTCTGGATAACATGTATCAATTTCATCCCGAAAGTGCAAACAAGTTCACAGCAGAGTCATTAGTCACTTTTTCTTTGTCTCTCTTCCCTAATAAGCCACACTTCATTTTTTTAATGCCCCTATCTGTTGGTATTGGTCAGGATCCTGTTGTGCAGAGCAACATGAAGCAGTCGCTACTCCAGAAAAGAGAGACATGATCTTACTGGACTTGGGTCAAAGAAGTGGACACAAAAGTATATAAGCCCTGTAAACTTGCTTTTCATTCAGTAGATAGCTCATGGCATTGCACTAACTTTAGGCTTAGGAACAACTTATTTCTGTAAATGGTGGACGTGGATTGGGAAACGGATGCTCACGTGGCAAAATGAAAATTACGAAAAAAGTCACTAAGACAATCTGTATTTAGTATTTCTGGATCCCTTAAAAGAAGAAGGCCAGCAGTAAAGTGCTGCTCTTAGGTTTCTGCTTCCACACTATAAAACATCACATCTCAGGAGATGAAAGTTGTTTAGATATGTGATTCTTTGGCTGTTATGAAGCTGAGAAAACCTGGTTCTGTATGTCATTGTATCTTTTACCTGGAATATAAATGCTAAAGGGGTCTTCAGCCTTTCCTATAAACTTAAAAAACAGCTTCTACCTCAAGCCTAAAATGTCCCAAAAGAGACTTCCTAGCCCGTTTTTATACTGGTTAACCTTTGCTCTAATATTACCCCGATGAACTCTACTTTAGTAGGTAAATAATCTCACTATGACAAAACACAGTTGGCATGTTTCAACCATGGCCTCCAAAGGTATCTAGTGAAGTACTGTATATAAGGAATGAATGGGTGATTTCGAAGCACAAAAATGACTTAAGCAGTTTTTTAATAAAGATGGGTTAGGCTACACCACAAGCATAAAGAAACAACACTCCTGTGGAAGAACCTTCCCCTGCCTTCATTCAGCTGATTGACATAGTGACAAACAGCAAAGTTAAGGGACTTGCCCATAGCAGCAGCAACTGAAATCAAGACCAGAAGCTGTAAATCTGGTTATAGTACTACAATTGACAACAACACTCCTTCCCTACAGTATGCATATTGTGACTGCTTAATGTCCTCCTACTCAACTTCAAACACATATTTATAGAAGCAAGTAAGAAGAACTAAAAAAGTCTGAGGAGCATTCCCTTAGATAACATACACAAAGCAACTCTCCCTCCCACAGGCCTTTTCTGCTTTCGCAGAGTGTATTTAAGTCACACCTACAACGTGCTTGCTGTGTTTTAGGCATTACTCATTACTGTTTATTTCCAGAAAGCATCTCACTAATTTATCTGAATTTGGTTTCAAGTCATTGGTTGTTTGCATGTAGGCAATATCCTAAATTAGTTGCTTTTCAGTTCAATTTCTCATTATAACATATACGTGACCTCTTTATTTAGCTATAGACCAATTCCATGGTAGTGTGCCTACTAAGTTATGAAGCATTTTGATGTGAACTGAACTTGTGACCTCAAGTATGACTTTTTACTCCAGTAAACTATTCAAAGAGGCAACTATTCAAACAATTAAAAAAAACTAGCTTCCCATATTTTCATATTTTAATAAAACTACAGACACTAGTATGCACACACAGTGTCCAAAGTGATCTAAATTTTGGAGAATATAGAAATCACTTTCATTACACATGCAAAAGAAAGAAAAAATCCAGCAAAGAAAGTGCCTACAAAACACCAAGTATACCTACCAATGATGTCAAACCTTCATTGTCAACAACCCAGTCCTCCTTTTCAGCTAATCTCTTTATATCTGTAGGACAGAGTAAGAGGGGAAACATAGGATGAGTGGGTGGGGAGAGAAGGTATAAATTTTAATTATTAAAAACTCCTTGAACTTGAAAAGAAACCACAGACACTGGAAATGCAATGACTAGGCATACAAGCAAATAGCACTACAAGCTTCAAAGCCTTCAGCACTCTCAAATGACTAAGAATGGAACCCACATGGTGTGCTGCTGCCACCACACAGAAAAGCACATCTGTGATACATGGCAGGACTTGCATGAAGCAAATAGTTTACTGGAAAGCTTAGAATTAAAGGAATATTGTGAAGGCTTTGAATTTGTTTTTAGTTTGTATATTTTTAGTCACAATATCAAATACTTCAACTAAGAACCCAAGTCTCATATAGTCTATAATTAAAAATGGAAGAGCAACTGCCTGGCATTTTGGCAAAGACAGAAAGGACAGCATATAGTTCATATTCAGAACGATGAAAGAGGCACACAGTCCTCACTTAGGATCAAGAATCCATGGTGCTAGATTTTCTTCAAAAGTACATGAACGCATATGCAAAAAGCACTCTCTTCCACTATCCAGAAGGTGTTAACTTATACAGGCTTACTATATAACTTTTTATTGGGATGTGAATCCAAAACTTATGGACTATAAAAACAATTCCTCTACGGACGGTGTGCATTGTGCATCATCACTGTGTTTTGGGCTTAAATGAAGTGTAAACAGAACAAATTTACTCATCAGAATTGCCTGCACATCATGAAACTCCCTTTTAAAGGAATAAAAATTTCAGGGAGTTACCATCTCTTCTAGAAGTCAAAGAAAAGAGGATAACTAATGCATGCTGAAAGGTATCTTCAAGATCTTAGTGCTTTCTGTAGCTAAACTAAGAAGCTTAGTTATAGAGTCATACTCTGCAACTCTCATGGAAGTATAGGCTCAGTGAGGATAAAAGGCATTAAGGGATTGTGCAGAAGAATTACCCTGTTCACTTTTCTACTTAATTCAATTGATACTCTTTTAAGGGTTTAGATTGCAATGGTCAGCCTTTATATATTTTTGGGGCTGCTGACTTCAGCATTCTGTTCTTGGCTAATACAAATATAAAACCCACCAAATTTCTTTCTCATATTTCACTACTCATCAAATTCCAGTCAAATACATGCATGTAAACTCCCTGTCTAGTCTGGCATTCACATAATTTCTCTTTCATGACCTTTATGACCAGTGACCACATATGGGAGGGAAAGAACACAGACTGTCTCTCAGGGCCAGCATGTATATATGGTGTTTATCATAAGACTACAAAAAACCCCCTGTGTGTGGGCAGGTTTATCGTATTTGAAAAGCTAAGTGCTCTAATGAATATTTTAACTATATCTGAACGTCTTTACCAACTTACAACATCCAGCAAGAGATGAGACTGAAGTTTATATCAGCACTTTAGTAATATTTTGGAGATATTAGAGGTGAAATTCAAGTCCAGGAGGAGCCTTTTTGACATATATATTGCAGATATAGCTACTTCTGAGATACATTTACATAGCTCCATGAGAATATCCATTACCTGTTAATAATAAGAGTTTTTTCAAAGACCCAATTAACCTGGTCGTGTGTAGAAAAAAATCCCCACTATGTTAAATACATTCCAGAAGTACAATTTTCTTTAGGAGGCAAAGAACAACAAAAAGGGGCTTACAGATAAGGCATGCAATGCAAATGTATGGAATGAGAGTTGTGATACAAGCAGGCATCTTTCCTCCTCTCTGATTCTATAGCCAACACACCGAACTGCTTCACTGATAGGGGATGGAAGCAGCGGCCAAGGAAGGCTACTGTTATGGCTAGACAAAAGAGAGCTACGTTCTCCAGCCAATAACACACACCAGCACCTCCAGGGATCTGCTTTCTTTTGATTCAAGAAAGAAAAGTATGAATCGCTTGTATTAAAAACTGAGGTGCAGACTACCACAAGAGTTTTTCCTACACAGAATGTGTAGTCAGCAATCAGAACGTGCGGAGCAGAAACTCTGCATCCAAACAAAACACTGGGCTATTGTCGTGATGCGACAAGTAGGTAAAACCAGTAACACAACAGATTTTTTCATCGTTGGTCACATATTAGAGCTGTCTGGACTGTGCTAGAGAAGCTAGGCGGGTAGCTGAGAGATTGGATAAGCTGAGGACTGTCAAGAAAATGGTTGAGAGCTAAATACTTCCTTCGAAAGAGGAGGACATCAGAGGAAATACAGTTCCTAGACAGAGGAATAAATCAGACCAATAAGACCATCCTCATGTCACAATTAAAAGAAAAAAATCTCTTACACCATCAAGAAAAAACAACTGATCTCAATTGTGCTAAGGGTTGAAAAGCAAAAAAGACTCTCATACTTTATGTGAAATCTGAAATAGTGAAAATATTTCACAGAGTTTTAAGGAGACAAGACAATGTATGAACTTATTCACCAGCTTGCTTGATATTAATGCAGAAGAATAATGTTAATTGTGAAATGGGATTTAATAAAACAAGATCAAGAGTGCAGTCCAAATCAATATTGTAACAAATAGACCATAATTAATGATTTGTTGTCAAAAGTTTAAAAACTTGCTTGATATAGTCACCTATGCTTGGCATACTTAAGCCTAGAGTAAAACTCTTAGCCTACATAAAATCATATGTTAAAAATTACAAGTGATTAAATTGCAATGTTAAAAAGCCCTAATTTTTTAACATTGAGGGTAAGTAGTCTTCTGGGAAAAAAAATCCATGGCCCTACTAAGAGAATTAGTAGATTAATCTGCCCCGATTTTAGGAGATATTTATTTCTAGGAGATCTACTTCATTGAAATTTAAGTTTCAGAGCTGAATACAAGACAGCAAGAAGAATGGCCTCTAATGGCATAGAGTCACATTAGATACTGAGAATGTGTTACTGGCCTTCACAATCCAGACATTTATGGCAAAAATTGTGTACACAGCAGGAAACCCTGGGGATTAAAATGTTAGTAAAAAGCCCTGGAAACCACACAACTAAAATACTTTATAAAGGCCTGTGGATTGTTTTTTTGGGCTTTTTTTTTTTTTGGTCCTTGGGGATGGGACACTGCTTATTTAATTCTTCATGTTATAGAAAACTTCAAGAAAGAAAATAAATTGTATTTCCAACATGGAAAAGCTGCATTGTGAAATAAATCACTTGCGTTGTAGAACTGTCTCAATCCAAAAGAAACAAGTTCTAACCTACTCTATTTATGGAACTGAGGGAAGAAAATACTCATAACTTATTTCTGGCAGAAAAATGAGGTATTTCAGTAACTCTTGTGAGAGACCACAGAACCAGGTGAGTCCACTGCCACTACAACATCTGTAATAAACATAGTTACCTTTCAGAACATGGTTTGGTTTAATTAGGGGCACAAAGAATGACAGTGAGCAAGGGGACCTGCAGCCTTCTATTACCTTCAGCTGTGTGTTGTAAGGTCACGATAATGCAACGCACACGAAGGTCCAGAATAAGATCCTGGATGATCTGAAGCATGTCATTGGGTATCTCGAGTGCAGTAAGAGACTCAGAACTTAACCTGGAAAACAAATAAAGTTAGATGGAAGTGTAAATCCGAAGGCTTTTTTAAGCAGATAAAACCACTTTGAGTTTTTCAGACATTTTCTGCATATATAAATGCAACAGCTTCATTCTCAGTGTATCTTTGAAAACCAATTATCCCATTCTGAGAATATTAATTATTTAAACAAGAAGATTGTAAATGCAGATTTATTTTTCTCCGAGATTACAATAATGTCATCACAGCAACATGCCACCTTTTTCTACTGTCTTCCTGCACTTTCCTGCTTGATCTCCTGTCCTATGATCCAAGAAAAATCCTTTTGGAGTAGAAGCAACTTTTTTTTGTTTGTTTGTTTGTTTTTAGATGAATACCTAGGTCAAATACAAGATCCTCAACTGGGTTTCTGAGATATTTTTTACTTGCATTAAAACAGTAAAAGCAATTAAGCTGCCAGAAATAGCAATGTGGCTATGCACCAGTTTGCTAAGAATATACATATTCAAGGAGCCAAAATACAGCCACTGCACCATGTGCAGAGTAAATTAATTCACTGTTTTGCTTCCAACTCTGATCAGGCACAAATCTCTGATACTATACATGAAGATGGAGATATTAATTTTGGGTTTTTTCCTTTAGAAATTGAAACACAGCAGTTATTAGCAAGAATTAGCATTTCAGCTTTCAATTAAAAAGCTGCAGTCATGCTCAGACTTAGTCAGGGGCACAGAGGGATGTTCACTGCTTTTAACCAACTCCTGGATATGTAAGCAAGGACATTTCAAAGGCAGTCACTGCCATCTGCCCTACTGCTATTACAGAGGAAAGCACAGGTAATAGAAAGTGCAAGGTGGAGGAATAGGAAGCCACAAAGCAAACAAGTGGAACATTTCCAATCATCCACCTGTAGGCACCAGCTCCATACCGCTGGTATTGGGCACAAACCACCAAACCGCCACCATTAACCAGGACGCTCTCCATCCAGCACAACTACCAAATCAGTAGATGAGAAAAATCTGTACTATCACAGCCAGCCAGAAAAGAGCATGTAAATAACCGACTGTGAGAAATTTAAGTTACTTTAGACTGCACAGAAGCCCTATATTTTAGAGTTGTTTCCACTGAGCGTACAGCTGTCACATCTCTAACATCATCCTTTTTGTCTCATAATACACCCTAACAAATACATACCTTTCATAACTTTACAGTAAGAAAAGAAGTCTTGTCAGCACTGGCTTACTTGATTGCATAGTTTAATTTATTCTCTGGAACCTATTAATACTGGGCAATGACGGGATGGGATGACAAGAGGAAGACAGTGCTACACCTGTTTGATACACACAAATATGTATGTGTGGTATCAGCTGTGTGAGACTTACAAACGAGTAGAAAAATTAGGATCACACAGATGTAAAAACAACTCCTTGTTATCTAATAGTGTGAGTTTTATCTTAACTCTTCAATACAAGCAGAAAACAGTAAATCACTTGTGAGATGACAGAAAAGAGTAAAATTCTATCATGTGCTTTGCAAAGACTTTTAGTTACGCACTGTGAAGATAAGGCTTAAGCTATTACATAACTTTGTAACAAATAAAGGTCTTAGGCAATGTGTAGACTCCTCCTGGAAACAGCCCACCTTCATCATTAGTGAGTCACAAGAATTCTGTCAGACTGTCAAAGTGTGGGGGCTTGAAAATTAACATACTTGCAGCACTTGCATAAATGTCTGACCTGGTCATCACTGATCACTACTCTATGATCACATGTTCCATTTCTCTTCTCCAGATGCCCCTTTTCTTCTCTACTTTTGATCACTTTGCAGTAAAGTCTAGCCCACTTTGCTCAAGTGCCATCACTAAGAAAATAAGGTGGGGAAAGGAGTAGGAGGGAGAGAGGATTTCCCCAGCTCTCAGTTCAGTTGTTCATAACAAGGGTAGTGCCCGGAAAGCAAAAGGAGATTCTCTGAAAGAGTCTTCATGTAGTCAGTAGCCTCAGCCTGGATCTTATCTCACATGGCAGGAGCACAGCTAACCTTTAGAGAACCGTTGCTTACATCTCCATGCCAGTATTACAAACGTGCAAGTGCTATAGTCCACAATTTTATAATTTGAGTGAAGCTCATGGCTTGCTTCTCATAAAAGGGCAACACTGGTGCCCGTTTATATCTTTGCATCAAGTCAATTCCTTCTTAAATGGAAAGCATTCCATAAAATTCAACCAGAATAACAAACTTCATGTGGAAATATTTTTCTACGTGGTTACAGTACAGAAAATTTAAGTCACAACAGAGTGAAAGTGTTAAACAGACTTGACAACAGGTATGTATCACCCCATTAGCACTAAGAGCATCTATACATGATGATAGCCCTTTCTTTTCTTCATCTGTGCTTTGTGTTACCTGCTTTGAAAACTCGAGATAAAAAGTACAGTATCATACCCAGGTATTTCTCAAAAGGAGAAGTTCCTTTTCAAAAGATAATGACAATTCTTCTAGGCCCACAGACAAATGCAAGCAAATTCTGTGTATTAGTGAGTAATTTTGCAATTAATGAAATGTACATTATAATCTTATAAAAAATGTAAGTAGAATGACATAAGTAGGAGTTATCACCTTCCATTAAACAACTGTAATGGTAAATTATGATCTAAGAATAACTACAGTGAAAACTATGATATTTTCACCCATTTTCGCAAAGATGAGAAGACATGTAGCAAATGCAACAAATACTTGCTTTCTACCCTAAAGAATCAAATTGTGTTTCATTCACTGAGTGTCTATGCTCTATGCTGTGCCAGACAAATATTTTGTTCAAATTATTTCATAAGGCGCTATGGGAAAAAATGAATATATTATCATGTAATAAGACTATACCATGAGACATTGTTAATTACACTTCCACATAGAACCTTAAATCTGACATAAGCAATTTTTTTTGCAATCCTATTTTTGAAAATGTTAACATTCTCAAAATTCAAGGTATTTAATGTAATAAACAAAACATTTTGTCCTAAAGCACACATATTCCATGAATAGAATGATTTTATGAGTCCAGGTATCCATTTACCTTACAGTCTGGATAACATGTGTTAGCCACTGGCCAGAAAGTTCAGATTTCATCTCCCAGCCGCCATACTGTCTTAATTCTCCTTCTCTGAGGCTGAATGGAAGCAAGGCTCCACGTATAAGTTTTACCAGAGAGTGCATCACTTCCTGAATCATTTTCTGCATCAGAAGGGGAATAAAAATCAAGGAAAAATCTCTACTAAAATGCTTAAGCAGCCATGTACTTGCTATATATAACAGGTAGAAATGTTAGATTTACAGGCAGCTCCATATGGTGGAAAGGAGAGGAGAAGAAGGTATGAGGAGACACAAATTATTTAAGAAATCTTATTTTTCAAGGTGACACTAAAGTATATTGTCATGAAGGACAAATGAAAGAAATAAAGGTTCTCCCCACCACATATCCCCCAACTACTTACCTTGAAATCATTTTGTCTTTGCCTAGCATTTTTCTTCGATCTTTCCATTTGGCCAGATTTTTCAGCAGTCTTGTGAAAATGAGAAAATTGAAAAGGGTAAGTATCTTATAATCACTGTTAAAATAATTCTGAAAAAAGGGGGTTTCAAAGTGAAGAAGTGAAAACTGATGAGTTTATGATGTAATTATAAAAACGAACTCAGGGCATTTCACTAAGCAAAGACTATATATATATGTATCTCAATAAACTCAACTTACTGTAGGTAAGTACCCTGATGCTTAATTCTGAGGAAAAATGTGTGCTTAAGACCATGTCAGAGACAAGCATAAGACTAGCTCAAGCAGTACAAACTTCCTCAGGTTAAAGTTTTCTCACTGCAGTGTTAGTGAGATCTAAAACATATATAATCCATTTGTGCATCAAGTTTACATGAAGAAACTGTATTTTTTTAGCATGGAAGCTGACCTGAGAAAGACATCAATGTGAAGTGGGAGTCAATTTTTGGAATGAAGGCAATTTGGAAATGATGTGAAGGGGAGGGTTGCAGGGTATTTGTTTGGTTTAGCAACAGTATTTTGTTACAATGCTCTTTAAATAATTTGACTAATTGTAAAAGAGACTGCAAAATAAGCAGCATCTTTATTGCCACTTCTTTGAGAACAGAGGAACATGAGTACACTTTGCATGAGACAGTTACAGTTGAAGAAAAACATGATTTGACTAATAGTCTTCCTGTTTGTAGTTCTACCCTTCTGTGGAGAGTACTGAGAACTCAACAGAGTAAATGATATTGAAAAAGTTATTTCAAATCCTAGGTGAAGTGCAGATGTCGAATTTTATACTCAGAAAATTTCCTATCTTATGTTTGTACAGCAACATCTACTGGACAAGAAGTGCAATAACATGACAGAGGTGTCCTCAAAGACAATCCGTTTGCTTTCAAATAATTAATTTGAAATGCTGTGTTTTTCAAAATCCTTCTTCAGTTAAGCATTTAAGATTTTTAAGACAAAATAAATAATCTGAAGCGAGCAAAAATTAGAGAACAATCAAACTCCCTAACAGTTTTGGAAAATACATAGCCATAAAACTCTTGTATGTTAAAATTCTGAATTATACCATTTCAGACAAGGAGAACAACCTTCAAACTATTGCTGCATCTAACTCCCACTTCGCTCTTCTAAGCATTAAAAAGAAAGTAAGTTATATTCCTTGAAACTTCAGATAGCAACTTTAAAGTCACACTGGTTAACAGCTGGATTAAACAGAGCAATTCACAGATCTTTGATATTTTTTTTTTCAGTGGTTTTGCTGAAGACCAATCTTAAACCTTTCCTGCACAGACAGACCAAAACTATCTTGTGGTAAGATCAACGGTTACTACTTACATTTGTGACTTCACCTAGAGTGATTCAAAGAACTCCACTTTTCAAACTGTTGAAATACCACATACATCTTAACTGACAATATTTTAAGGCATTCAGCTAACCTTTCAGAACTAAAAAGAACTCCCTCCCTGCCAAAACCCTACAAACTGAACAACATAAAATACATCTTGAAATGCATATGTGGAGATTTTCTTTCTACATTTTAAAAATGTCTTGAAGACTTAAATAAGCTAACTGAAATAATCCGGTATACCATTTTTATAGGATGTTTCTTAAAAAAATGTAGCAATCGCCTTGCTTCCTGAATGATGATAAATAGCAAATAATGCAATGGTAAAAGTATTTTCTTCGTGAACAATTAAAATCTGTACTGTTTCTGACAGCAAAACATCAACTTTCAGTCTTGAATGCACTGTGATGACAGATAATCTTAGGTGCTCTAGAAATCTTCCATCTTATGTCACCCCCTCCTCCCACTCATCCTCAACTGACTGTGGCATGCAGAACACACAGGAGGAAGGGATTCCTTCCTATTTCCCCAAGAACTCGGGGGGCTTCTGTAAGGGCCAAAGGAGCAGAAGAAATCAAATGTATGGGGATTAATTTCTCTGAAGTTCAGAATTAGGCCCAAACATAGAAGAGCATATGTACCTTACAGACTAACAACAAAACTACCTCTTTTGTTTTTTAATTTTAACACTGAAACAATGTTTTGTTCAAGCGGGAGAGAAGATCACTACATTTTCCACTTGCAGTCATTTTCATGAGCAGGATTTCCTAGCCTTGTTTACAGTTCAAATCTTCATTTCTCTAAAAATTGCTTTCTATTTCATTGTACACGGAAAAAAAAAAGAACACAGTCACTTAAGAGGTAAATTTGTAAAGTTTAATTTTCTACAGTACTAGTGTCAAAAAGAAAGGTTATCATTTCCCTTATGAAATAAATTATTTTTGTGAAAGTCAACAGTACTAAGGTTTATTCTCGATTTTACTTCCTTCACTGAACATTTTGTGTAAATGTCATATCTTTCTTTTGATTTTTATAATGTAAAATGAGGATCACATATAGCATTTTTTCTTCTATTATGAAGCTATAATGCTCTGTACATTGCGTTTAACATGCAAAGGGCTATATTACCTACTAGTATCATCATATGAAAACAGTATATTGCTTTATAAATAGTAGCAATAAATCGAGAAATTAATTCTTTGGTTAGAGAAATGGAAAATAAGAACATTAGCTTCCAAATGTTCTTTTTCAAAGGCTTTTGTCTTTTCTACTAAAGCTGCAAAGAATAGTAGATAGACGTGATGACTTAAGGATTTAAACACAGCAGAACATAGTATACTACAAATTAATTTATAAAAAATTAAATTTGAGAGGTATATTTTGAAAATCTGTTAATAGTGTGCATATAAAGACAGCATATGTCATGAAAAATTACTTTTGTTTTTTCCCCGTCTTGGATTATCGGGATTATATTTGCATGATTTGGAAAAATCAGATCATCTGAGCAAGGTGGAGTAGTAGCAGCAGCTGACTAATCTTCCAAACTAGACTCCCTAAAATGAGTCTCTGAATTCTGCTCTGTGCCTTGGTTATTTTGCAACTCTGGTCTTGAACCTAACCTCTCTTCCAAATACTTAAAATTCAAGAAATGAGTACTCCTTTTCCAAAGAAAGGAAACAATATTTTTTTCTGTATGACTCTGCCTTCTACAGATCTCTACCCTTCATGCAATGTGCTATTTTTTCAGATCACCAGTGAAGGGCCAGCTATGAGTAAGAGGTGAAAGTACACAGATATTATTGAGTCCAGCAACTAGAATACAGACACAATCCCCACTGTCAGAATTTAATGTAATTCCACTGTATGCTTACATTATTTTAAAAAGAAAAATCTCTTACTAAAATAAGTTGTTACTTCTACCAGTGAAATATAATACTTCAAATATAATTATTACAGACCATTGTTACTTGTAAGGCCTTTATATAGAAGAATCCTTACCTCACTAAATAAACTTCCATTCACATAAGAGACCCAGAGCTTCCAGAAATTGGGCAGCTGACTCACAACAAGTTTTGTCAGCTTTTCAACAAATACAACTTGCTGAGGAGCTTTGTATCGCCAAGCTAGATGGGGGATAGGGGATGAAAAAGACATTAACATTTTTAAAAATAACAAGAACGTACTACTAGCTTGCTGCTGCACAAGTGACTATACAGTACATAAAAAACCTTCTGGGTAAAAATAAAAAGTTTAAAGCCCAGTCCATATCTCTGTACACAATTTGTACACATACAAGCTCTTTCTCCTCCTCTCATATGCTTACCAGGTGCCAGCACTATGACTGTTTCTACAGAATAGTTCCACTCGTGGGGATATCTAAGGCAATTCACCTAAAAATCCATTCAGACAGTCTTCTGTCTTCAAACCACTCTAAAATGCATGTTAGTGTGAAAGCAATCAAGACATTAGGAAAGTTTCAAATGAAATCTTGGCAACAGATAATTTTTTTCAGCTTCCTCTGCAATAGGCAAAAAGGCGTAAAGAGAAAGCTGAACAGAGGCAGAAGTACTCATTAACACAGAAAATAAAGGAAACCTTGTGAAATATTCTTCCATAACCACCTATGTTCTCCATTGAAACCTTCATGATTACAGTGGTTTAACAAAACAGGGTATCAGCACAACATTGATAAGACATTTGTATTTCACTTCAGGAACTACAGTCTGCTTTGGAACACTTGGACAAAGAAAGCATATATTTTTTAAAAATCCCAAAACAAATAGCCAAAGCCCCCAAAACACTTTAAAATGACGTCTGCTGATGTGGCGGTTTTTTATGTATAAACTCAAGTCTTGTACAAATGATAAATTTAAAAATTTGCTATCAGCCTATGTAACACTGTGGAAATGCAGAAAAATGTTGCATGAAATAGCACTTTTTTTACCTACTTTGCTACAGAATTTTGCCTACACACAAAAGGAGTTCACCAGTTAGGCAAAAAATAGCTGCCTAATAGAACATTACATACTAGTAGGCTTCACCAGGTCTCACTATTTTATTGTGTTGGTAGACAGTCTTGAATCTCCTTGAAGTACAGCATGCCTTCAGCAGCTTCCATTTGTCGAGGTGTGGATCATGTATTGCTCCGTTTCTTTATCGGAGAATTGAACATCTGCCCTACCCATTTCTTCTCATGGCCAAAAAGTTGAGGCATTTGAATTAGTATTTGAAAATAAAATCATCATGGAAGCCCAAAATTTGGAAAGAGGCTGTCACATAACTCAAGTGCAATTGTGTTGAGAGTGATATATCTGTTAAGGATGCATGAAAATGTCAAAGCTCAACTAGAAAAGCTCCTAGTGCGGACACAGATAAGATACTTTCACCAGCTTGGTTTATGACTGCCAGAGAACTGGTCTAGACCCAGTGGCAGAAAAACTCTCATTAACAAGCTGTGACTATGTCAGGAAGCTGTGCCAACAGAACTATAAGCATCAGAGGCTCTGTAATTTCTACAAACCCCAACTTCTAACGAAAAAATGTTCAGCTCCTTTGAGGAACCATTTCATCTTTGCCAAAAGCTCCAGCATTAATCCAAGGTTATAACCAGGGAGGTCTGTTGGTAACTGGAAACATACTGGCAAGATTTACTTCATCTCTGAAATTCATTTCCCCTCGAGGAAGCCTATTTCAGACTTAGTCTCAAGCCTGCAGGCAGCAGATACCTCTTAGAATAAGCTACTACACATCGCGTTGTAACGATATGTATGGCCATAAATTTAGGATATTTTTACTTTGTTACTAGAGAAAGTTTCAATCTCTATTTTATTCCATTCATTCTATTATAATCTCTGCTATGGCATTCTAAGGATGAAACTAGAGCTATTGTCTATTGTTTATGTATTCTCATGAACATATGCTCAAGCAAGAGCAGAATGCTATCTGAATGCTGCAGTTTTGAATTCACTGTTATATATTTAACCAATATCTTGGACAATCACTGTCAAACATATTGGAGAAAAGAAACTCCAAACACACCAAATCACCAAAAAAAGCCCAGAGATGCCATTCCTTAAATTTACCAAAAACTAAAAAGATCCACAAACAAACTGAAAACAGAACACATCACAGCACATTTGGAACGACAGCTCTTTCACAGGCATACTAAATGGTAGGTTTGCTTTGTCTCTCCACTCAGAGAAGAACAAGGATGGCAGAGCTAAGAGTGGTCATGTGCATCTAAGCACCAAGGAACTCAACTCTTAGGCAACTCATTCTACCTCTAGGAAATTCGGATGGATTATTATAGTGCTCCAATTCTCCAGTTTTCCTTTGAATCTTGGTTTAAATTGGTGTCTACAGAATACGCAACCGTGCTGAAAATTTAACTTTTTCACTTTGTAAAAGGTAACAGATCCATAACTAAGACTCTAAAAGCAAAGTAACTGAAGTGGAATTGTCAGCCATATAGACAATTAAGTCCCTGCTCGTGCAAAAGAATTCAAACAACTTAAACTGGATTTTGGGTGTTGCTTGCTACATTAAGTGTGGCGTTAGTATTGTTAGTGGATGGCATTCAAAAACAATCAGTAATATAGTGTTTTGCTTTGTAACACTTGCTATCACCTCCATGCAAAGCTTTGGGCTGAGAAATGACAAGGGTAACAGTAAAACAACTATTTCAGTAATGAATGATCTATTCTGTGAAAAGTATGTCTTCTGTCTCCTGTGATGTCACCATTGAAAGATTCCTGAGACGAAGTTGTTTGGACAAGGGTATTGAGGACACTTACAACACAAAAGGCCTCAGCTACTTGTGGACAGACAGACTGCTTGAGCTTAGTCAAACATTTTGTTTCCCTTTTTGGGTTTAAAGAATCAGAGAGCCAGATATGTGAAGTCACAGAAGGCACAAATGCAAGGAGAAACATCTTAGCAAACACACAAAAAAAGGTGCAACAAGCAAAATGCAGTAGGCAGTAGGTAGTTATGCATGCAAGAGAAATATATCTGGTCTTGAAGAAAAAGACTTTTACTACTTTAACTACATTCTAAGAAGCAAATTTTGAACTTGAATTTTATGAACTGCTCTTTGCTTGCAGAAAACATGGAGGACTTCTTTAGTAAGCAACAGTGATGTATAAGAAGAAAGAACTATATTTTGTAACAATACAAAACAAACACACAGAGTGCAGGTACTACAACACACAGTGGAGAGTGTGTGTGGGGGGGGGCTGCAGCATTTTTTTCAAACAGAACAGATGCCTACCATCATCACGGCCAGACTGAAAGCTGCTGCCCCTTTTCAGTGAAGCAGTTTGACTAAGGTGGCCAATTGGCGATGGACGCACATCACTGTCCAGGTCCAGCATGGGGCTGTGGAGCAATGTATTGCCTGGGCAGAGGGGAAAAAACCCAAAAGTTAGAATAATTTTGCACATCAGTTGACATAAAACTGCATGCTGCATGTGGAATTCTAATTTAATACAGTGATACAAATGTTATCTTACAAAAACATTCTTAATTTTGTTTTATTTACTCTGTTGATCTGTATCAATGCTATTCAATACCACCACTATGGACTCCTCTAGCAAACCCAAAACCATAAGTGCCATGGGGAAAATGCCATTCTTTGGTCTGTATCTTTCTCTGTTTATAATTAATGCCCTACAATTAGTTGCTTGAAAGCCATGGATAAATATGTATTTATGCCATTAGTGATATCACCCATGCTTTTTTTCTGGTGTATGTCCTAAAGACACTTTTCAACAGCGAAAGTTTCTTTCAAGTCTAGCTGAAGCAGTTAAGGGCAGAGTGCTCAAATATTACTTAGCTGTTTTGTCTCTACAGAGTTCAGGTAGAAAAAATCCATCCATCAGGAATCAGATGAACTAATGGCACGTTTCCTTTGTAAATGTCCTTATGTTTACACAACTACAAACCCACAAAATATTTTCCAGCGTATCAAACAATTATTTTATATTTCGGGTGCCTGTCCACATGTAGGCCACTATTCACAAGTCTAAGCAAGGATCTAATCTGATGGAGAGCGATACTTGGAGTCCAACATGCATTTTGAAAAACAACCACATAAGAAGAATAAGAGGACTGTGATAATTTGTTAATGTACTATGACACTGTCAATAAATTTTTAAAAGTCTAAATTGCTACTTTATGCATTTCACCTTATAGAGACATTTCTGAAAGTAGTCATCAAAAACTATTTCAGTACTGCTCACCTGAGCTGTAACAAATAAACTTAAATGAACTAAAATTCCCAGAATTATAGAACAGTCCAGGCTGGAAAGCTCTAATACTGAAATATTCATATTCAGGAGGAGCACAAAGCAAAAACTTTTCAAAGCACATTTATTCTGAGCAGCATGGCAGAAAGGATACACCTAATCCTTTTACTTCAACAGCTGGGGCTTAAAGAGCAATATAAAGCATTGTGAAACTTCACCAACTTCCAATAGGTGACAGTATTGGGTTTTAGTTCATTTTGAAAGAAGTTTTTTTCTCTTATAATTCTTTAAAGGCTTTTAAAGAAATTTCCTATGGCCTTTCACTGCAGCATTATCATCACCAAAGTAACTGTCAGTTCTTCCACTCATCTTACTGTTCATAGTATAAGACATATAAGTAAATAGATCCAATTTGCTACATCATTCACAATTGTGATTGACACACTGTATTAACTGACTCGGTGAACTCAGCCTTCCTATCTTCAGGCTGTGCTATGATTTTGTTCACTATTTAACTCCTACATCAGTTATTAAACACAACCCATCTTTATGACAGCTTTAAAACTGATGAGTTTCCTGTAATATAGAATCTGCTGGAGTGATTTAAGCGTATTATTCACTGTCACCACAGACAAGATCTACAGTGAATTTGAACAAGAATTTGTGGAAAGATTTTTCCTTTTGAAAGAACTAAAAATGTACAATAATGAGAAAGCAAAAAGCTAAAGCTTTGCAGTAATCAACATCCAGGAAAACAATCCAGCCACTTTACAGAATGAAGTAAAACAAAACAAATTAATTTCTCTTAAGATTAAAAAATGATATATATTAATTATCTTACAGAAATTCTATACAGAAAAAAAAAAAACTGGAGAAGATCCTGAGAAAATTTAAATGTCTCACATAGTTTCTGGGATTTCGGGAGCATCTGAGTGAGATTCAACATATTTGCATTTTATTTGGGAAAAATAAAAGTATGTCAAGAAGGCTAACTCAAAATTGTTACAGGCATTGCTATTTAAAACATATTTTATTAAAAAAAAAAACACCGGCAAGAGTGTAGCAATGCTATTTTCACAAAAACTACAACAAAAAAAATCCCTCTGATCTCTCTGCAGAGAATTTAAGTTCTCAGCTTTCAGACAGCGTGTTAATATAAGGAATGTCTTGTAAGCAGATGGCCTTTAAAAATGACAGTGCCAATTAAACCTCAGAATTAAGAAAAACAGACACACTTACCAAAACACCTTAATGTGAATTAGCTCAATTAAAACCATTTGCTCGAGGTAGCTGTATTGCTGCTGATGCACTAAGCCCACGCGGCCTGAATGGTTTATATATTCACCAGTAAGAGAAAACAAGAGAATACTCTCTTGTTCCACCAGAAAAACCACATCATCAGTTTGCTGGCGTACCAGGAAAAGAAAGTTTAACATGAACTAATTTCTTAATTGGTTGTCTAGCATTACAAGCAAGTATAACACAGCAGCAGGGAACTACAACAGCACATATACCCTCAGGACTAATAAACATCTGGACTACATTAGCGAAGCTGATCTTGCTTTCACCCTACCAGAAGATAGCGCTTTAAGACTGCTCACTAATGCATAAATCTTGTAAAAAAAGTGAGAGTTAACTTGCAAACAATTTTTCTTCTATCCCAACTCATTCCCTCTCTGGAGCCAGCAGCTTAAATTTAGCAGCATAATGCAATACAATGAATTAATAGTAGTATGGACTGCAGACAATAATATTTATAAACCTAAATAAACGAACCAAATAATAATTTACTGTCCACTCAGTATTTGATTTGTATACTATTTTTACATTCCTAGATCCTGAATGTGGGACAGCAACAATTTAAAGTTTTGAGAACTTTTTATTGTGCTAACAGATTTCAAGAAGTATAAACAACACGAAAAAAATATTCCCGGTTGAGCTTTACTTTTAAAAAATACACTGCATCTTTGAAGCTACAAAAGTATGTTTTTCCAAAATACAGCATCTACATGAAGCAGTATCTGTCAGTGACTCCATGTCCAAGTATATATGTAACCAAGGAAACACAAGAGTACTACATTCCCTTCTTCCACCCAACACTAATGACAAAACAAAAGGATAATTAACGCCTTATTACATTTACAACTATATAATCAAGAGAAGATCAAATATGAAGTTTTAAGGATCTAAATACTGCTTTTATTTTATTTTTAAAGGATTTTAGTGGGTTTCAACTTTTTGTGCAGATATTTTGAAGGTGTGCATTCAGAGGCTGTGTGAAATAAAGATATTTCAGTGGTTTTGTTCACTCTTCTTCTGTTTTAGTGCAGTAGGACCTCACCAAAATAAGAATCTAAAGAACACAGTAAAAGCTCAATTCTTTTTGGTATTATTTCTCGAACTTTTTGTAAATCAAATGCCACCTGTGCTGACCCCTAACTGCAAGTTAATCATACTATAGGATACTTGTGTTCCTACAGTACCTATAGCTCACATACAAATCTCAACCCCATTTTTTGGATTGTTACCTATAAGCTCTTGGCAAGCAGTGCATTACAACCTCCATTAAAAAGACAGCTGACATGAAATTTGCCTAAAATAGATTTTTTCCATGATATGTAAACCAGTCAATGATTTAAAATTTTAAAAGCTGCTTTACCTTCTTATTCCTAAACTATTACCAAACTCAGTGCAAAATTTTTCTGCCATATCCATTGCTCCACAACTGCCTGGGTTTTTTCCCCCTCTGAGGTCCGGCAGGCAGAGGTTTCTTGAAGGAGTCACGTATCTCTCACCTCCCTCAATAATCCAGCCTCAGCTACTCTGCAATTCTGCCAGCCTGGTGCACCAATTACCTGACGCCCAATAAAGATTTTTGCAAAAGCTACTGGTGATCAGGGCATTAATATTGTGCCAGTACTTCCTGCAGTGACAAAGAAAATTTTTAACAAATGACCAACCTTAAGTTAAGTAATTTTTCACTGAGATTTTCCATGTAAAGTCAAATGTCTGCCATTACAGAGACTTGCTCGTATACAACATGTACATGTACATACAACATATGTGCAGCCAGGTGAATACAGCTACTGTGTTTTCTCACCCATTATGTATCTTACAGTGAATTTTCTCACAGGCTACAATAGCGAGGGAAGGCTGATCTACAGCCTCCTGACTCTGAAGGGCGGCAGACTTCCTTACCAGCCTTAAACACCTTTGAACATTTTTTCCTGTGCACAGCGGGCCCCTGTCCTGTGCTGCAGCCTGACCACCCACTGTTGCTTGTTGACCAAACACACAGCGCCTGGAGCCCGCACCGACACAATCAGAATAAGATTCCTTTCTATGACACCACATTGACAATTTCAATTTGTCTGGGCAAGAAATTAAGGGAGCAGGACAAATTACTGAAAAATTAACCTGCTCAGCAGATGAATAACTGCATTTTATTATTTTTTTTAAGTACTTTTCCTTTCTAACCTTACATCTTATAGTGATCAAGAAGAAAATGGACTGTTTTTCTAGAAAAGAGATGAGCATGTAAGATTAAAATTGATAGAAAAAAATGCTTTTGGGAGATATTTAAAAATGAATGTTTTTTTAAATCTTAAGGCTAGTTTTCATACTGTAAATGCATTTATAATGCAACTGCTTTTCAGTTTACTACAAAAAGGGTAACTGGGCCTATTCTAGTGGTGTTCTAAGTATTTCACAGCCTAAGGATATGCCTTATTGTCAGCCCTTCAGGCCAAAAAATTCTGAAACAAGAGCCAAGCAGTCGAGTTCAGCACATAAATAAAAATTACTTCATTTTACTAGCTCCAGCAGACATTAAGATCTTCAGCACTTTTGGAAAAGCTCATTTTAACACGACTGCCTGAAAAAAATACTGAAGACTGGAGCAGACACAAAGGTAAAATTCTGGCCACTGAAGAGTTTCAATCTATCTTTATTCATAATAATCTTTAAAATTTTGATTTTAAGCTACCTGTGTTGCTTTTTAATACCAATAGTTACTATCTTTATAGTACTTTCTTATTATTTATAATACTACATAAAACTAGAATGCCGCCTGAAGTTCTGAACATGCTGGGTTCGACTAAAATTTCTAAATTACAGCCAACTTACAAATACCGGTAATAAAAGAGGAAAATGAATCTGCTATTAATTTTTATACTGATCAGTTTTTATTCTCTCTCTCACTATTTTTTTTTTTTTTAATTAATAACCCATTAAGGGTTTGCTTGACATCTGCTGTCAAAAGGGTATTTCTGCTATGGACAGGGGATGTGGTTTAGACATGAAATGGCTCCCAGCTGCAAGAATTCTTCTTCCAGATGTACAGTAAGCAAAGGCAGTGGAAGAGAACCAGCTGCTAGGATAACAAATTGAAAAGGCCCTTTTGACACAAGCCTTGCCGGCCTGTCTGATCTAACAAAGATGGATCATTCATTGCAAGGTGAATAGAATCTCAGTGTGGCACAGAAAAAAAGAGCAACATGGTCTAAGCATCCATTTCTCTCTTTCACACCAAGTACAGCTGCTGTTACTCTGGCACAGAAAGACCATGCAGAGTTTTTTACAGTATCTGGAGAGCTGTACATCATAATCAGTGCTGCAAAAATTATACTTTTTTTTCAGCAATAAGAACTAAAAAAATAATGATAATAATTAAAAAGAAATCACAGTGACTGTTCTATCATACTCCTGTTTGAAGAGCTGGCTCCACACTGGGAACTTCAATAGGTTGTGCATTATATATTTTGCAGACCAAAGGGCAGCAGAAAGATCACACTACAACTATGTCAGTGTTTCCATTTACTTTAGTTTCTAATCAGGTTAGCTATTAACAGGTAGCTTATTTGCAATAATATTACATAAAATCTCAAAGATTAGCATCACAGGTGAGTGCTTTCGGTCACTCAAAGAATCACCATCAAAGGTATTGGCAAAAGTGGTTTTAATAAGAATTTGTAGGAGTGAGACTTGACAAAGTTTGCAACAACCTGCTAAGAAATTAAGGCTTTCTCAGCCAGTTTGATGATAACTGGATGGGAGTCCCTACCCATTTTAGTTCAAAGGATCATGAAACCTACTAAGCCACTATTAAAGTCTAAGCAAATAACCACTGGCCACACAGAAAACAGTCTTAACCTCCACAGCTTCCATCCCTGATACTCACATTAAGAATTCTATTGCTTAACTCCTTTTGGCTATCTGCCCAGTGCCTCAGGAAAATTTTAAACTAAACCTCATTTATTTACATTTATTTTCATGTCATTTTATGTCATTATGTTCTCCATGTTTCCAGCACTCCAACAAATCTGGGAAGCATAAACCATAGTGAAAAACTACAATTATACTTTAATAATACAGGAATTGCCAAGTATAGTTACAATTTAAAAATATGAAAAATCTTAACTGAAGGAAACCATTTAGTATCCAGGTACCAGAAATGAAAGTCCCTAGATGTCTACAAATCATAAGATCAAAGGTCAAAAGCAGCCATTTGGACTTTAGCCAATACAAGGCGTAAAATACCAGCATAATTCAGTTTATCATTCAAATATCTCTTACCACAGATCTAATAAATACTGTTTTGGGTGAGCATACGCTCTTCCATGGTAACCTTTATATTCATGGTTTGAAAAAAATGCTCTTTTTCTGTCTCATGCATCTCCTTCTCCTTAACATATCTACATACTAAGTAACAGCAGCAAACTGGCTTTACCTACTTAAAGTCCTCCCCGTGGACAAAGCAGTGGGATATGACTAGATAGATAACATTTATTCACCTGTGCTTCAGGTAAACTTCATAACCATAAAAAAAAGTTTCTAAAACAATAAAGGAGCACAACTTTCTATTCCATGAGTAAGGCAGATAGCATTTTAAGTTTCCTATTTAATGCAATAAATCCACACATTTACAAGCACTACTACATAAGCTAGAGTTCTAGCCAATTGGACATGGGTCCCACATCTACAGCTGCACCTGTAACAAAAGAATCTGATCACCAGAGAAGCAGGAATGGCTTAATACAATGAGAGGAGCATGGGGGCTTTATGATCCAGGTATCCCCTGTACTGCCTCGCTATGCCTTTGGCAATGCTGTTTGGTATCTTTGTCCTGGCTCCTTATACTTCAGCGCAGGAGAAATTCCGACCTGCTGTCTTATCTGCACTTTCACTCACTCCTTAAAACATGTGGGCTTGGAGTCAAGCAGTTTCTCCTAATATGAGCATCACATGCATTTTTTCTTTGCCTCATAAATGAGGAAGGTCTGCAATAGCAAGAAATAAGTAGGCTAAAGGCCATGATGGGTGAATAACAACAGCCATATCTTAACACATAATGAAACATTAATTGACATAATGCAACATTAATCAGCAAACCAACAGGGTTGTTTAGACAGGGGAAACACTATGTCCATACACATACAGTTATTCCTCATGGGAAATAATACACTCCAAAATGGTGCTGTGAAGTACTTCATACACACAACTTCAGAGAATTAATTCCCTGTCCTATTTGTACCGATTGAAATAAACGCAACCAATTAACTAATGATCAGATTATAATAGATGATCCATGTCTCTTAAAATCAAAGGAAAGATTCAATTAAACAATTTGTTGTTGGCAGTTGTCAGCTTTTTAAGTCACAATGCCAAATTATTTGACAAAGCTAAGCACAGCTGGATATGCCCTTTCAGTTTTTGGAAATCATATTAACAGAAACTGGATTAACTGGAAACACACAGGATTTCTGCTGACCCCTGAAATAAAATCTGAGTAAGAACTCCAAGATCATTACAGTCGTGTAAACTCGCCACGCTTTCTTCTTTCAGGTTGCATCAGAGACTGCACCACACTATGGATATTAAATGATACTTTGCACATCTAGGACATCATTCCAATTGCTGAATATTTCTTACAAAATGAAGTTCATCTCTGGTAATATATAAGCCCAGAGATTTAAAAAAAAAAAAAAAAAAAAAAAAATCTTGTGATAGTAGTGAACATTCACACTTAGACCAAAAATACATACTTAGATTTCAACCTAAACAAACATGTATTTAAATATATCTTTAATACACAAAGTTCTGATAGCACATTCCAATACCTTGGCATCTAAATTAGCTCACTCTTGTCCTTCAATTTGGAGACCCTTGGAAATTATAAACAAGAGGGCAATTATCAGGTGAGGACCCTAGAGAGGATGTAGAAAACTAGACTTACTTCTTGTCAGTATTGAGGATTTTTCCTGACTGCCATTACTATTGGCCTGGATAAGTCAAAACCTCTTACAGATGTTAGGAGAAGATGCTATTTCTATATAAGAAAATGAAATTATTTCAGTTGTAATGACTAATGTCAGCATTCTAGCTGTGTGGACACAACTAGAACAGTTTTGTCCCATATACTAGTGACTAAATTTGGAGTAAGTTTCTTCTTAGAACTTGCTTAGGATTGTGTTTTAGCTTGTTTAGCAAATACTTGCAGTGTCAGCCTTCCCTTCCTGCATACATCATGGCCAGCAAATATATTCTTTGAGAATATTTGTAGTTTGACAATCATCTGCAGAAATCCTTTCCAGAACGTCTAATGGCTTAAAAAACCCCAACCTTATCCAGGTGAGAAAAGCAGAGACTTTGTCTAATTCCTAATCTATTTAAAGTAATAAAAGTCATGTGTAATGACTCAGAGCATAGCTCTCCTTTCAAAACAAATGAAATAGCAGCAAAATGCTTTGGCACAAGCTCAGCTCAAAGGTGAAGAATTTTGCAGAAATGTAAAAGTAGATACAATCTGCTACCGAGGTTTGAGTTTACTATGCTGAAAAGTTTTGATTGAATCAGTTTGAGTCCACAGGTGGCAAAAGAACTAAGGTAAGAATAGCCAGAAAGAGCTCGTATGCTCAGGGTGGAACTACAATTGCTTTCTGCTTGTTCCAGAATTCATAATATGAAGACTGCCATCTGCTAGAAACAATAGAAACCTAGAAAAATATGTAATGCCCTTTTAATTAAAATCCCAGTCTTATGACCCATCTCTTCTTCCAAATGTTTGACAAACAAAAAAGTGAATCTTTTTTTGAAGCAAGTGTTAAGTAGTAGACTTAAATATTTGAAAACTTATTATTATTTTATCTTAAAAAGAGCCTATGAATTTATGAACATAAAAATAACATTTCTAACTTGTTTAAGCTGATTAGATCCCACAGTCTTGCATAACCAAACTGAGTAAATCTCCGTATCTTCCCTGTTTAAAAAGCATACACCTATTAAAGTAGATAAAAATGCATGCCATGTCTCCGATCACAACCAGCGCTGTTCTACTTGGCAGTTAAAATTAATCCTTCTGAGTTTTCTTTTTTCCATCTCCCACCTAGTGTATGCCAAAATTAAAGATCTATGGAAATAAAAATCATGCTTAGCAACTTTCCCTTGTCTGACTGGATACTAAGTGAGAAATTCAAACAGCTAGGATGGATTCTTGAGTATTTTAAAACCGGTACAAAAGACTACAGTCAGTGGAACACCACACAGAAGGCTAGAAGAAAACGACAGGAATTTGATGAGCTGTTAGCATTTCCTCAATAAGTGCACAAAATCCTAACTATAGATACTTGCATTTGCTGGGCATTCAAGTTGTTTAAATTCCCTCTGCTGTGAGTCAAACAAAGCTGTGTCATAATGTCCCCTTTGACACTAAGGCTGAGGTAAGCAGTTTCGTTGCAAGAAAAATACCAAACATGTTGAGATTTTTCAAGACAAATCTAGGAATTTAGACACATTTTCTACTTATTCACTGGACCCTGCATACCAAAATCATATAGATTACTAAAGCAAAAAGTTTCAAGCACTGAGTAGCATCCTGTCTCTATTTTTCTTGCAAAAAACCTGGAAAACAGCCATAAAAATTTTTGCAAGTGAGAGAAGAAGGAAGCTTAGAATTATTAACTATGGTTATTTTCACAAGCGAGTTTTGCTCCTGATAACTTAATGTTGTTAGGCTGATGGCAGAGCCTCATGAGGGCTTTTGACAAGGAAAGAAGATGGGATGATTTGGAAATGCTCTGAATTTTGACGAAGATGCCAGGAAAACGGTGTGGCATTCCAGCTGGTTCCACAGCACTTAACGCCGTGTAGTGGAACAAAGATGGCCTGTGCACAGTTTTAAACTAAAACTTACTGGCATTGCTGTCACAAGGGATGCACCCCGTGAACTCCATACCTCATGTCACAACCTGTGCAACAGAGAGTTAAAGACTCTGCAGAAAATTTACAGCATATTTCTACAGCAGCTCCAACTCAGTAAAACTTTTGTGGTTTCTCAGAATAAAATACCTTATTTGGCTTGGGATATGCATGCACTAACAGTAAACATGGGAGTTACCTATAAGCCAAGGGATGCCAGATTCCAATAAGCTATTCATTTCAGAACTGGCAACAAACTCTGTAAGACTTCTTGAGAAACAAGGCACTGCTTCTATTTCCTAATTTTGAAAATCCAGTTTTCAGATTTTACTACTAGAAATGTCAGGCCAGCAGCCTTCCACCTGCTGGAAGGCTTTTTTAATATATGCTAATGTGATAGATCATGTTAATTTGTAGCTAAGCTGCTGCCACGCCTGCAAGAAATATCTACACTTTTCTTTGAGGAGCAACGTTGTCAAAAACAGAATATAACTCTGTGTTCATACTGGTCCTAACGATAACTTTGCCTAAATATCCCCTTTGTCCAGCTCCCCTTGGTCTGTGCAGATTAAGTGTAACTTAAATTTTGAAACTGCACACAAAGAAAGAAGAGGACTCCATAATATCATTCACTGCATGTCAAGGAATTAACCATTATTCCACTGTGCCCCAATGTCTCGTGTATCCATATACTAACGGAATATCTTGTGAAAAAGAAATCTAACCAGCAGATTCAGAGTACAATCCAAACTTGTTATGACCTCAAAGAAATGTTTCAAGAGGACAGTAAACCATGTATAAATGACTGAAATGTAATGCTCTTCTCATGTAAAGAGCTTAAAAGTTATAAATTAAGCAAAAAGAAAACTCCAACTGCTGTTTTGTTTTTATAACAGAATAAAGGAAAAAATAAAGTTAGTTTTCAACTTTGTAAAAAGCTATCTAAATTGATAGGGAAAACCTAACATATTCTTTGTAAACTAGAATCAAATAAAAGGCAATGCCAAATTCCTAAGTGTCAAATATGCATATATATAAAGGTAAAATAAAAATGTATCCTTGCCTTTTTGTTCTTTAACATAGCTCTCCTTACAGTTGTGCATGAGCTGCAGAATCCACTGATGTTGAGCACCAATGCACTGCCAAGCTGGGTCCCCAGGCGCATGAAGATCAGAAAGATATCTGTAAAATCCAGTCCAAAAATCACAGTTCTGACTTGACACACTGAAGGCCTCAGTAAAACAGACCAAGCATGTACTAAGAAATACTTTTTCTTTTTTTTACATAATTTAAAAAAATCAAGAATAGATATTAAGATACACTCACATCTACTGCAAACAGAAGTTTTGCATTCCCCCTTCTTCAATTAGTGAGACAAAATTCCACCAAAAAAATCTTACAGAAATAAAAACCTTTAATATTATATTGATATGTATTTCCAGTTGTGTCTCTTGTGACGTATACAGGAAACCAAACTCTTTATCTGCAAGGTTGTAGTTTAGTGATTCAGATTTGAGTGGAACCAGTGATGGCATCTCAAGCACATAAAACATACTATTTTTCTTCCTACTGTATATGACTGTATCATCATGTAATCTTAACAATTACAGAAGGAATTAATTTCTGCCAGCTCAATAATTTTAGCACATGTCTGCACAAACTTATGTAAATCTAGTTCCTGGGTTGTCTTTTTGTTTGTTTTGGTGTTTTTTTGTCCATGCACAGTCTGAAAAAAAACCCAGGAGGAAGAGATAACAAAAAGGATTGTGGCTTCTAACATGCAGAAGCAAAACACTGCCTGTCTTTAGGGAGAGAGAGCTGCTGTGATTTCGATGAGAACACAAAAGGAATGTAGTCTCACTTATGGCATTCAAGACTATCTGATGACAGTACTTTCAAGACTATTTTCAAAAAGTGGTAGCTGCTCTACAGTTTAAGGCACATTGTTACATTCTGCATTAATGAAACTTAGGACAGATTAAAAAAGTCAAGATGCTTAACGTGAACTATACTGATATATTATCTTAAGCAGTGCAGGGAATGTTTACTCCCTCACAAAAGCTGTTTTACTACAATAATACCTAATGTTAATTAGGACTGTGATGAATTCTGTCTTCTTTGACAAATGTCTGCAGCACTCGAACAAAAAAATAAACTGTCAAAGTAGGACTGGTTGGATGGATGACAAAACTACACAACTAACCATTTTGACAGGGTGACATTTATAAATTATGAGCTCAAGTCCTTTTCAGTCTTATGTGGGACTTTAGTCTTTTCTTAGGCACAAAATTAAAAAAAAAATTACCACTGGTCTTGAAATACATACATCTGCTTGGCTCAAGTGCTATGGTAAACTATTTCTGAACAGCATAAAATAATTAGTGCAAATACCCTAATACAGTGAGAGGAAAATATGAATTGAAGCCTAATTATAAGCATTAAATATCTGAAGGAGAAAACGACAGTATTTTACTTCTTGGTCAGCCTTCAACTTCAGAGACATACAAAACAAGTGTACCATGGAAGAAAAAACCTCATAAAAACAGCAGGGTTTATGCAAACTATTTTACAATTTGGATTTTGTTAGTCTCATTTTTGCTGAAGTCCTCTGAAGAAAATTTACACTAATATACTCATGTATATTTAGAGTAATGAAACTAATTTAACAATTTCCTAAGCCGGGATTGTGTTGATTCATTAGAACTAAATTATTCCACATTCATCCACTCCCTGCTCTTCTTTATTATACTTCTACATGTGGAATACATTTGCTTACATTAACACAGTCTGCTTTAACATAGGCTGGGGTATTTTTAAAAATTCGGTAGTTCAAGGTAAGGGGCTAAAAACCAAACTACCTTAAAAACAACCAACCAAAACAACCAACCTCAAAAACTCAAGCAGGAAACAATAAAACACAGCAAACCAAAAAAACCCAAACAAAAAAACAGAATCAAGCACATGTACAACTATGAGTCTTTCAAAGAATCCTTAGAAAAGGTCCTAAGACCTGGCTTAGCTTAAGCAGCCACTCTAATGTTTTCAAGTGTCAGAGAGGAAAGGAATAGCCAGTGCTGTCTTCACAGACAGAAAAAGCTGAACTATTCATCTTAAGAAACAATTCCTGTTAACAGGCAATATTTATGTAGCATCCAGAAGAATGAGAAGCACTCTACACAGATGCACACAGGTCACTGTAGTCATAAACTCACACAATGGAAAGGACCTAAGACACCAACACCGCACTTGAGCCTGTGCCACCGTGCCTGGTACACACACAGAACACTCCAGACCTCGTGCAGGTGTCTGAATTTTACAAATGTTTCCCACACAGCACTTTGGCCTGCTTCTTTTATGATAACTGATAAAAACACTGAGATTGTCAAGACACACTAGGAGCCCTGGTAGATTCCAAATCTCAAAAGCTTTCTAAATAAAGCTGTCAAATGTTCCAGAGCATGCCAAAGTATGGCACCAAGGACTGAAGGGTTAAAGTCTGCATCAGCTCATCTCAGCAGCCCTACAACAGACATCAGCTTTGTGAAAAACATAAAATCTGCAAATGTTAATGAAAACTGGTAACTAGCTCATTTTCACGAAATACGAAGGAACTTCATTGTTTAGCCTGAGCAGTAAGAGACCCAATACCACCTTCAAACAACAGAATGGTCTGGATTAAAGCCTCCCTGTCATCTGACTTGGGATGATTCCACTTCAACATCAAGTTAAGCTGAAGTGTAAGACGAGTTAATAAGGAATCTATTTAGAGGTATGCAACTAGGAGTGGTCATTTCAAACACAGCTTGCAATATGTCGGTTTAGAGAAAGCAACAAAATCTCAACATCCCTTAAAGATTTAAAGAATTAAATTCAAATCTCAATTACGCTGCATTAAATTGTTCTCATTCAAGAACTGTTTTTCAGTCCTTCAATAAACAATCCAGTACCATTCCATCACCATTATTTATATAATCATAAAGTCTCAAAATACTCACAGCCTTAAAATCAGTATTTAAACCATAGTAAAACTAGTTTCTACCCTATTTAGGAAACATTTAAATACACATTTAACACCATATGTCTGATGAAGGCACTAGGCAAACTGTTACCTTATATAACGTTTCTGATCATGCAATGTTGACGGAGTTTCAAGCAGCTTATCCAACAAAAGTTCTCGTAAAGCTTCAATTCTGGTTTCAACTTCAGCATAATCTAGGAATAGAGAGCAGGAATAAATACAATGTGCCCTTAAGCAGAGTCATGAACTGAAAACTATGCTGTTTTCCTAGGGTAACAGACACTTCTGGAGTTATTGTGGAAATCAATATAAACCATTTTATAACAAGCCACATCTAAAAATATTACACATGACAGTTTTACAAAACCACAGAATTAGACTTTCAAGTCTTTCCAACAATATGTGAGAAAGATATTCAAAGTCACATTTTAATTACTGTAATCTTTTTTTATGTCCAGTAATACCAAGCGTAAATAAACAAATAAAATTGGCTGCGATTTCACATTTTGTAGTATATACCTCACTCAGAAAACTTGCCAGAAATATTGCCTAGAGTAATTGTCTCCTATAAATCCATAATTTGTATGGATGAAAATCTGTATCAAAACCACATAAATGTTTGGTCTCCTATGTGCTTTTTAACCTTTAAGTTAAGGAAAAGACCCCGAAACCATTAAATAACAGAAGCTGTATCTTACATTTTTTGAACACTTGAACCTCTGTCTTTCCAAAGAGGGACTTGGCTTTTTCGTAGTCATTAATAACCACATCATAATCGCCCTTAAAAACAAAACCAAGCATTTACATTTGTCAAAGAAAAGACGAATGTCAAAAGGCTACTTTAAGCAAATAGAAAATTATTTTTGAAGTATTATACCTTCTGGATATTTCTTTCAATATTTAAGGGAAGATTGAAAAGAAATTTAAAGCGCTGAAGAACATTAAGTGCGTTTCTCGTTGAATCAGCTTTGTCCTTGCGACCCAGCACTTCTTGAAATAAGGTATCTGCTGTGTTACTGGCTCCTATTTCAAAAAGGGTGACAGTAAGAAAAAGTGTAAGTAATCAGTTGAAATCACAAACAGATTTTCTTCATTTTAATGAGTTATTCAAGGTTTTTTTAGAGCAAATGAGTAATTATTGCTGATTTTCAAATTTTTTTGTTCAACTGTGTTTAACATTTTACAACTGCTGAAATTGTATTTCAAAGTGAACCCCTTAGCATTTTAATGTGGTAAGACCCCTGTGCGACTAAAAACAATCACTCTTTCCTATTTCAAATAGCTTAGCTTTTCTGCAGATATTTTATAGTTTGCTTTGGCTCCAGATGTACATTTTTCAACCAAATTATGCATCTCAGGATATAGAAAAAGTCATAGAAAGCTTTATTTTTTACAAAAGTATAATTTCATTTTGTTAATTAATGTCAGAGCTTCTAAAGTTATCACTGGGTTTTGCAAACAATTTTTTTACGTTTTCAAGTCAAGTCTTAAAAATTATTAACAGTATTTGAACCACTTAAAAGTACCTATGTCAATGTCAAAATGTCATGATTAAAAAGTCTAACTAGCTGGTCACTGGAACAGAATGAATACAAAGTGTCTTCACATTGCATTAAAATTCTTAATGGCTTCAACACACACAGGATGAAGACTTGATCAACAATTTCATGTATTTAAGTGTCTATACTATCTATGAATACTCTTCAATAAATACATTAAATATCATCCTAAAACTTCTTATATCCAAACTAAAAAGCATTCTATTTTCTAATAAAGATTGTTTCCTAAGACAGAATAATAAATTTTCATTTGTAGTAGAAAAGACTTACATTGCATATGAATATTTGCATTTTTTCAACTTATGACTTACTTTTAATTAACCAAAAAAAAAAAAAAGTGGAACTGCTTTAGCCTTTTTGATCATTGCGTGTAAAAGTTTCTACATTATCTGGTCTAGTGACTATACTTTAAGCAAAGATGAAAAAAATTACATCAGTCTCGCTGGGTGGCTTGCATGCCATTTTCTCTAGTCAACACTGTGGGTGGCCTGCTCATGTTAAAAGTAGTCTTTGTAAAATAATTGTTATATCTAAATAATGTTTAAACTTTGTTGAAATTTTGAAGCCTTGATGTAAAAAAAGTTTTGTCAGGACATCTATTTCCACCACATAGTATTCAGCATAGAATACTTTAATCCATTAAGGAGAAATGCACAATGAAAACAGTTAGCTGGACATTTAAATACAGATCACGGATAAAGTATGATTTTTCTCAGGGTTAAAAGAAATGATTGTTTTGTATATCCTTCTAGTAAGTAGAATTTTGTTTGCTTGAATTCGTATGTTTCTTGTCCATTCTTTTAACAGCACAGGAGCAATGTGCTCTACCTGGGAATCGAAGCTATATTCATGAAGTTGTTTTTTTTCTTGATTCAGTGCAAACCTTTTTTAAAAGGTAATTGACAACTGCAGGAAGACCAAAGTAATTTCTATCTTAATCTCTTCATGAAATCCTCAATTCAGGGAAATGATTCTACTTTTTTTTTTTTTTTAGGGGTACTTTTTCCGCTTTATAAGAAATTGAAATAAATCAAATACTTATTGAAATATATCAAATTACTTATGAATGTATTAATGTAATTCAATACTTCATGCATAACAGATCTATCTTTTTACAATTAAAATAATATTGCTTCCCTCCTCATCCCTCCAAATCCTCTCTACAATAACAATCTTTCTCTCTTGATTACTGATGAACCATCCATGAATCCATGAATAAAGTTTCAGTTCTTATATTGACCATGATTTGAAAATGGATGATTCATTGACAATGCATGAATTTTTTTACTTCAAAATAAATCTCTAGTTATTCAACAGTTGTCTGTCTTAGAGTCTGAGAAAAACACTACATATAGGAATTCAATTTACCTCCTTTAATATACAATTCTTCATTAAATTAATTATAAGACACTGCATGTTTCAAACAATATAAATTTAACAGTTTGTTTAGCAATGAAATTGAGCAAAAATTCCAAACATCTATAATTCCAGCTAAAAACCCAAACTGCTCTTTTACTATTCCATGTAATTTCAATTCAAGAATTTGGAACCCTCTTTACATACATTCAGATGCTGTGGAAAGCATGCTCATTGTTAAGGATTTGTAACCAAGCTCACACAACAGCAGTTGTCTCTCAAAACATGCACCTAGAGTCCATAAAATGCTCAATTCAACTAAAGAATTAAAGTAATTTTTGAAAGCAGTCCCTGCTACTCATGGATTATGGAAGCTTTTCAATGGTCAGACAAGAAACAAAGCTTTGATCCTAAACTACTTTGCATAATATTATTTACTCTTTTTAAATCCATGTATTCCTACTTCCCTGCCTCCCACCCATCATGACTTGCAAAGTATAGTGAGGAAAAGCAGCCAATTCTTTTCATAGCAGAGCCAAACTTCAAACCACTCTGAAGTGTCTGGCACAAGTTCCTCTACAGATCCAGCTCGAAAAAGACAGTTTGCATTGTCTACGTACAAACTTCAGCCACCATTTATCAAATGAAACAGTAATTATATATTATAGGTAAATTTGTCTTATATTAGTGTATATAAGAAAGTATCACAGACCTAAATTTTTGGGTTTTTATTTAAAATCTGTCACAATATTTAGTACAAGGTAAAGTGCTATCCAAGGAATCTGTGCTTGGTGCATGACATGGCCTAAATACAAAGCACTGAGGATTGCACTGGAAAATTTCAGCAAATGCTTCTTTTTCTCCTACCTAGATGTACCAAATATTCTGCACATATAGACACATGCTACAGTCTTTATATAGAGGTGTGAGACTTTATGTGGTGGTTTTTGGTGATTTTAAAATTTTTGGCAGTTTTTTTTTCATTTCAGGCATCAAGATGAGGGAATAACAATGTTCAAACTACACCTTTATTGTGAGCATCAAGGAATCCCTACTGAAAAGGGCTAGAGCTGTTCACAAAACCCCCTGCTTTCTTTGTGCTCTCCACACAAACACACATACAGTCACTGCTTTCTTCATACAAGAGAAGAAAAACAGTGAACTTCCATGTCACTTTCTTGATTTCATAAAACACACTCAGACTTTCCAACACTGAGTCAGCTATCTGCATGTCATTCCTGCTTATTGATACAGCACTAAGGGAAACATCCCTTCCTCTGTGAAAAAAATCACAATGAAACAAAGTAAAATTATCTTGGCAGAAGTCCCAGCATTTACAAAAAAAAAAAAAAAAAAAAAGAAACCTTTTTGATCTGATGAAACACATACCGAACTGCAGCAAATTCAAGCCATCTCTCTCAATGCAACCTTACAGTTAATACAGAGAAAGAGAAAACAAAGTACTGACAACTTTTCAAGGTTTCTAGAAAGAATGATCATGCCAAATAGTCTAAATGCCAGCACATTAAGTGAAAAAGATCCTGTCAATAGACCTTGTTACTGTAAACATCTTATAATTGGGTTTTTTTCTGCCTTTACTTGAGTGTCTTACCATCCTGGTATTTAGCTCAGCTCATCCTTATACAGTTTTGTCTATCTATATAATTCTCTGTTTTCTTCATCCATTCAAAATTGCAATGCCACCAAAATTAACCTAAAGTAAACACTTTAGAACATCTTTATTTTGATATTTGTTATCACAAACATTGCCACAAGTTGTGGTAACTGCTGCTACTTATTTCAAAGGGTGCATTATCACACCCTGGAACCGCTATCACCAAACAGGGAAGGGACAAGAGACTCTCTTCTATTTTCTACAATAGGAAATATTAGGAAAATATTAAAGCACGTTAGAAAGTCCAAAGTCCATAAATAGTTGCTGCTGGAAGGACAAAACTTACTGTTCAGTACATTCTCCAGTTTTTGCGTCATGGATCCTTCTACTTTTTCCGTTCCATCCGCTTCCAGTTTTTGATGGATTGCTGGAATAAAGTGTCTAGTTAAAACGCAGAACATTTTAATAGGTGGGAACACATTACATCAAAGTGACACTTTTAAACATTTTTAAAATTAAAAATAAAGTGTTATTTTTCTTTTTAGACACAAAAAAATACAAACATGCTTCATGGCAGCAGAGTCTAGTGGAGGACAGGGCTTAGAGCCAGACACTGCAGAATTTTAACCATTACTTTGACATAGATTTCCTGTATCTTTTTAAAAAAGACAGTAATGCTTAAGAAAAAAAAACCACATAGATATAGACAGAATAATCTATTAGCTATTATAATCTAAATTAGCAATCTTGTACAGGTATTAATTAAAATTTGTATTTTGAAAAGTACCATTTAAATACATAATTATTCTGCTTTGTAAGTCACTGATGTCATAAAAAAGAAATTACCAATAATTAAAGGGTTTTCTCTTTCTCTAAAGACAGTCACTGGGAATCAGGATGATCCCAATACCGAGTGCTAGAACATTCCCCCATCACTTCTTTTCATCTATAAAAGGCACTCCTAAAATACAATTTAAGAGTTTCTTGGAGCATTAACCATTGTCACAATGTTTCTGTGTAATTTTGCTCAAAACAACAGGAAAACACAGGAGAAGTTGCTTTATTTTTTTTTTTAAGATGCTATTTTTCTCCTGTCCTAAGATGCCAAAATCCCAAACTCTTATTTCTGTGTGGTATTACTAATGGAGGTGGAAATGCACAGCACCAGCATTAATTTGTTCTTTCACTATAATTTACTCGAATTTCTTTTTCAGAGAGGGGGAGACTTAACAGCATAGCCTGATGACACTGTGGTACCCTGAAAACACGAACAGTGTATGTAGTGTAGGTAGCCCTTTCTTCTACTTCCCCCCTCTCACACAGCCCTCCTTCCCTCTTCTAATGTTCAGCACAACCAGCACAAACCAGTATTTCTCTCTTTTAAGGTATTATTCCTGTACAAATGCAGCACATGTAAAATATGATTTTCCTTTCAAATTTTTTATCTGTTAATGTGCTAATCTGATCCATCAAAAAGCCATCATCTCCTACTGCTTTATATATATTTGAGACTTAAAAAAAATTTCCAACTGCTTTCAGATGGCTCTCAGTAGAATGGAGAGAGGCTAAGCTACCCTTGAAAACAGCGACACCCAATGCTCTGAAAAAATCAAGTAATGATATATTTTAGTTTAAAACACAGATACAGTTCTGAAAGCAGTCTCTCAATTGATCCAGCTTATCTTGCTCCGGTTTCTATGGCAGAGCAACCTGAGCTCCTCAACTGGTATCTCTGAAGGTGAAACAACATTAGAAGAAGCACTCCAAGACTATACCTGACGTGCTCAAAGAAATACCTGGAATTCAATCCACTGGGTGAAATCTGAACTAGGTCTGAAATACTGCCATAAATTGCACATACCATGCATACAGAGATGCCACTGCCAACTGGTTTCCTCTCCAGTGCCATCCCTACTTGCCCATGCCATGTAGATGCAAGCTAGCAAGTGAACAAGGACAGGAACCCTGTGGCCTCAGTCCTACTGCAAGGAGTGAGTGAAGGTGGCTATTCTGAAACAGGATGGCCCTTTATAGTCTCCAGCCTCTCTCAAAGAAGGAATTTTCATTGAGGGGGAGACAGAGGAGACACGTGAGTAACACCACAGTGTAATTAAAAAAAAAAAAAAAAGAAGAAAAAAGCAGGAAAAATAAGAGAGAAGGAAAATTGCATTATTCTCAAACATCCAAATTTGACCCTTCAATCCCTCGATCCTATACAAAGAATTACAGGAAGCCTTGCTTACATGAAGATACAAGAGCAAGTCAATTTTCATTCTTAAAGTCTTCAGAGAGGAAAAAAAAATCTAATTAGAACACCATATTTCTTAAGACAGTCAACTCTTAAATGAAATGAACTAAAACTAACAGATTCTTGCATATTTCAGGACAGACATCTACCTTAAAAGATGGTGTGTTGTTAACTGTTGCATATATTTTGTGTACAATGTAGACAGCCCCTAGGAACAAGAATACGTCCACAATTTTATCACAAAAACATTAGTGGCTCTACTGACGTTATTCCATTTCTATATAACATATTCAGTCAGAGGCAGCCAATTACTGCTGTGCAAGTAATGTTGCACACTGAAAAGCAAGTTCAGCCGAACAGCAACCACAACATAAATAGACATTTTAAAGCCAAATGTTGCAAGTACTATTGGAATCACATCAAACTGTAATGATTTTCATTTACATATTTTGAAATCATTCTATGAGACATACTTTTGAAAGATACTTTAAAAAGAGGCATGAATAAAAATCTAAGTTACATACTGCCTCAGAGATTTTTAAAATTTAGCATTTTGGAACCATTAATTACATACCATTAATTGCTGACCAATTCAATATCATGTAAATTTGAAGGGGGAAAACCTAAGCATTTACAAAAGTGACCTGTAATATCTAAACCTCTATCAAAGCATACATACTGGGAACAAAACATAAAACATGATGAGCACTTCTTATTGGACATAAATTTTGAAAGAACACTATTTACCATGTTAGAACCTTCAACAAGTCTCAAAATGTAGTTTCTTATTATGAATGCAGCTTATTTAGAAGTTATGATGATATTAAAGTTAAAATATGATCTTTAACCAGTTGCTGAAAGTTAAAATACATCTTGAAAAAGCACTTCTCTTTCTCATCTTGTTCAGAAAAGAACATACAATAGCCATATACTATTCCCTCCTCTTCCTTTTAGAAGACAGAAAATACTTGTTTTCACATTGGTAGCTTTTGTGCATAGCAATCTGGAAAACAGTATTCAAGAATCTTAGCTTGAAAATTTTGATGTTGTAAACCCAGGAAGAATGGTTTTCTAAGTTTCAGACAGAGAAAAGTATGTCAGCGGGGCAAAAAAAATAAAAATAAACCAAGGTGTTAAGTTTCAGAAACGTGGAAAGCACTGCAGAGTACAGATAAAGACTTATTAAGCATATGTAACTAGGAGTGTAAATCAAAAGGCATTTTTGAATCATTGTCTGAAATAAGGTATTTCAGGACATTCTGTAAAGTCTAAACCTCTTAAATTACTCTGTGTTCACACAATAAATTTGTTATATTTCCTTCTACATGTTTAAGCTACTTTGTTTACTGTAGCTATTTTTACACATTATAATTAGATTTAGCAATAGGTACATTTTGTCGTGTTCTAAGGCTGAGTTACAAAAGAAAAAAAAAAAGTCTTAAGCTTTCGCAGTGAAAAAGGCTTTCTAATGAAGTCTGAGCTTACTCCATTTGCATAAAATGATTTTGAAAAAGCTAACTGCATGTTCCTTCCATGGGGACCAGACAAAAAGTCTTTGATTTAGAAGTTTAGACAAGTGCAACTACATGCAGTCAAGAAAAGTATCTGTAGACCTCATTTTTGGAAGGAATCTAGAGATACTAAAGTTATTTTTTTTCTCCTAAAGAAAAAGATGCACTAAATCCAAGTAATAGTGGTTGATACTGTTTGGGACAACCCTTGTTCTCTATGCAAAGGGCTTCTTTTTGCTGGATCTAGTAATCACACAGTCTAGCTGCAGGGCAGCTGTAGTGAGATAATGTGGTGCAAAACTAACTCCCTAAGGAAGAAAAGTTGCTTTACTCATCAGTGAGCTTGTTTAAACCTTGCCTTAGTGGCAGCACTGCAGTATAAGGAAAGGAGCATATGGCCAAGGGAAGGTGGAAAGCCATCCTACTCTTCCCATGCTACCCAGTACTTAAGATTACCTTCAAATGCAACTTTTTACCATCAACTCATCACTGGCTGCAATAAGAAGAGTAAGAAGAATATTTTAGGTCTTTGAAGGCTTGAAGTAAAGGATGGATGGGATTTTTCTTTAACTGCCAGTTACCGTGGATTTACCTGACAGAAACTATACAAGTTGGAAAAGCAGTTGGAAACCATGCAGAATCTGCTCCTTATTTTTAGAAGCTTTACTGTAAGAAGCATACAATTAATAAAAATGAGGAAAGGCTACAACCAAGGCCACATAATTAGCTGTATTTTGTATCATCTTTGCCAGTAGGTATTCATGTTTCCCAGCTAAGTCAGAATATTTAAAAACTTGTAAACTTCACAGCTGCAGGCAGATAGTGATTAATAATAGTGAAGAAACTAAGTTCAAAATTCACAACCTCTTAACTGTGACTAAATGCACCAGAACACATGCAAAGTTCAATCTGGCAAATAAGCACTAATATAGGCCTTGTATTAAAATAAACTGCAGCTATTTAATTGCTACTCACATAGAAAACAATTTCATTTAATCTAAGAAAGGATATGGGTTTTTTGTTAGATTTGTGGCAACCAAAAATCTAGTAAATTAAACCACTTGCCAGGATCATGCAGCTTTTGATTTGCAAATTTCATACTTGATTTTCTCATTAGATATTTTTAAAATGTATTTTGAGATAGGCACCAGGCGTGGCATTCTCAAAAGCTCCTCAGCCTAACTCTCAGCTCAAAGCAATACAGATGAGCATTTTCTACCATTTTCTGAGTAAAGGATGGCTAGAAACGCATGTGGCATATCTGAAAATCTTACTCATTTTCACAGAAATGTGGTTAAAGAAAAAAGTACTTGAAATAAATCACATCCTTTTAGTCAGATGCAGAAAACAGGAGGGAGAAAAATACAAGAAGGGCAAAGCCGACTCAGCAAAGTGTTTCTGACCATCTGATGTGGTAACTATGAACCTGGCACCAAAGAACCATAAGGGAGGAATGAAGAACACATGTTAGAACACTGCCAGGATTCATGCCCAATGAATGGATAAAAATGCCTTTGGTTTCCTTTATTGGAAGATTAACTATTTTTTGTAATTTTAGCAAAATATAAGAAGGTTATTGATGAAGACAGTATCCCTATGTAAGGTAAAAATTGTTCTGAATGGATTCAACAGGACTGCAGGGCTGCATATAAAGAAGAAAGAAATAAAGACAGCATGCCATGAACAAAGCTCTTAATACATTACTCTATGAAAATCTAAAAAACCCCAGTTTTCTCCCTATGGTCATTAGTTAATAGTGCTAAGTGAAGTTTGATTTGGTCATTCCTGCGGTGTCCCTTGAGAATTCTAGATATTTTTGTATTGGCAAAGCAAACTTGGCTTTGTTTTGGTTAACATTATTAATCCTAGCAAAAATGACAAAATATTGAACTAAATGCAGTATATTGTCTTAAGCTGCCTTTTTGTGTTTTGTTTCTCTAGCATTTACTTCTTCAAGCCTGTTTACCCAAAAGAGTGGAAAAAATCAAAGAAAATGGACAGACTTAAAATAATATCTTAAGGTAATTAAAGCACAGTGCTAGGAAGGGAGGCTTTATTGATATATGAACCCCAAAAGTTTTAGTCTAAAAACATTATGAGACCAGACTACTTGCTCTCAGATGGACTTATATCAAAGTAAGCCTAATATCTCTGGGCAAATATCTTGGAAATAGACAGGAAAATGTGGCTAATTATTCTGCCCATGGATGCACTAAAAATTCCAGAACTGGATCCAAGCCTTTGCCAGAACACTTGAGAATTATAGAGTACAGAACATGCTATTCTCTCTTTACTGGCGCTAAACTTCTGCATCTGTGAAAGGTAAAAATAGTAAAAATAAAAGCAGCTTTTAAGCGTTGTATTTTAAAGGTGGTATGGAAATCAAAATGGAATAATGTAGCATGAAATTAAGGTGGTTTTATGGCTTGCAGGATAAGTCTGGGTCAAATTTAATCATAGGTAACTTTTTTGCACGCTTGCAATCAATTGCAGAATTTGCTGCTTGAAAATTGCAAAACTTATTTCTTTTTCTACATGCTTTACTATTTTTCAAATTCAAACAAAAAAGTTAACTTAGCTGAAAAAAACTCAAATTTTATAAAATATGACAGCCACTCAGTAACTATAAGCTGCAAAAACAGCATCCCTTTGGAGAAATTCTGCTAGTAATTAGCTCACATCTCTACAATAACTGATGAAGAAGCTACATGAACAGTCAGCATTAAAGCAGGTACAGGCTTGGGCAGAGAATTTTCACTATGGTCTGTGACAATTCCTGCTGTTTCCCACATCTTCTAATCAGATTTTCTCTTGCTTGAGACAAAAAAAAACCCCAACTCCCTACACAATGCCATGCTAGGACCAGCATGAAAGGAAAGTTTGAGCCTTTTATCAATTGTGATAATTTCTGCTTTTATAAAGTTGCATTAAGGTAACAATTGGTTGCTACAAAAATTGACCAGAGGAAGCATTCACCCGAGACAAATCTATCTACCACTACTTAAGGCACGTTATGGCACCCCTTGGTCAGGTCATCTTTCTCTCAGAATACATTTCTCATTTCAATGTCCCTCTTGTTATCTAGTGCTGAAAGATCAGAACACAAGTTTCCAACAAGCAAAATTAAAATAAGTTTTATTTAGTATGGCTATTTTTAGAATGCCTAATTTAGCACATCTATTTTTTCATTTTGAGTGCTGAGAAGGCCTATAAAGGTAAGGACAAAATATAAAACAATGATAGTACTTATTCTCATTCAGCTTTTGTCTGTAAGGGTAGCACAAAGATGATTCAAGTATTCAGACAGGAGGAGCCACTTGGAAAGACAGACAGTGAGTAGAGAGCAGATCAGCTATTGCTTCATGATGATTATGTGGAGGCATGATCATAATTCTTAACTTAAAATAATCTAACTTGCACCTACTATGAGGCACACACATGCAGGGGAACTTTGAAGTGACTGATAAGCTCTCAGATATGTATCCAATACACGCGGCACGATTTTTTTAGTTTTGCCAGTTTGTTTCCATGGCCCTATTCTTTCTTATGCTCTAGAAATTATAATCTATAAAATTACTACCTGTAACAGGAGACTGTTCTTACCCTGCAAAGACAATATTCTATCACTTGAAGTAGGATGAGGAAGATGACATTAACAGACACACATCACATAGAGAATTAGAAACAGAGCTATTCCAGACATTTCAAGTCACCTGCATGTATTTGAATTTGATTTACCCGAATTCATAGGTTTAACAGAACTCCATACATATATTTGAAAAAATATGCTTGAGAGCAATGTAAAGCAAAAGTGTGAAATAGATTTGTTACAAAACAGCAATGTGACAATAGCAAAACCTGGTGTGATACCATCCCGGTATCACACTACCAAGCAAAAACAGTCATGCAGTAGCATTTAATTGGACAAAAGAAAACCATTTCAAAATTAATCATCAATCTAGTTTGCTAACAGAATCACTAATGAAAAATTGTGTTGGCTCTATATAATCTCTTTAAATTCAAATGTAACAAAACTCGAAAGTCTGAAGCAAAGGGACACATTTATGACAGACTAGCATCAGTTTTTAGCTTCTCAAATTCCCAGTCTGACTCAGAATTGAATATACCTCAGGTGATAGTTTTTGTTTTACTTTTAGAGAAAATGAATTTAACAGACATAATGTCAGCAGCACAGACTTATTCAGCCTGAATCCAATCCTGGATCATTAACATGCTCATTCTAGAATGAGCCTTAGGGAATGAAGCATAAAAATAATCTACAGGAAGAAAAATACCAAAACCAAATCAAAAAACTAGGCATCAGCCAGATTAGGATCCTTTCAGCCAGGTAATTTCAGCCACACTATCCTCACTTATGTATTAAGAAAGGTAGCAGACAAAAGGCCAACTATAGTACAAGCTCTCTATCATGCAGGCATTCCCACAGGCCACATATCTAAACACGAGTGAGAAAGAGAAGAAAGGAACAGTGCTGTAAGAGCCAGCAGTGCTTCTTTTGTATGGACTTCCTGAAAATAATGAAAAATGTGCTTGTAGTTGTAACTGCAAAAAAGCTGTTGCCATGGCAAACTAGAGAGCCAAATCTAAACCTCAAATTCATTCATGATATCTGTGTTTTAAAGACATTACAGCATCTTCATTACCTGCCAATAGAGATGTCATACCTACATGTTTTCGTATGAGTGAGTGACTGAAGAGTAATTTCCCTAACTTTTTCCTTTTGTTTAAATAAGAAGAAACTGCAGCCTTATGTTCATTGCAAAGAACATTTCAGAAAAAAATATACTGAAAGAAAATTAATTTTCTAATTTTCCTAATGACTTCTGTGTGGGACCCGATTTCCTCATGACAATGAAATACGTCTTAACTACAAATATATAAACAGCCACCCTTTTAGGAATGCTACTTTCTAGGTTGCAATTAGAATTACAGGAAATAAACCAGCTGAACTCCCTGACACTGACAAGTGGGTCAAGTTGAGATAAACCCTGCTCCCCTCAGCTCCGTTTACAGCTCCATTCAGCTGCCGAAACAAACATCCTGTTGAACATCTCCTCTGCAGAGTCACTGTCAAACTGTCAGCCAAGCTAACAGAACAGGCAGAGACACACGGGGATCTGATAAAGCTATTCTATTTTCCCAGAAATTAAACCAAACAAGGAAGGGTTCTGGTCTATTTGAGCTCTTATTTTCTTAGTAAACAACCTCTAAATCATAAAATACAATAAACATTTAGGACTGCTTTTTATCCTTTCCATTGCTTATTTAAGAAAATATTAATACTCATTTAAATGTGAGGAGTCTGACAATACATTTAAGATCAGACAGAACTTCCTGGTCCTAACTAATGAAAAAAGCTGCACAATGATCAGTAATGCGGGTTTCCATAATCAAGGTAACATATTTGAAGTAAATATTGTTAAATGTATGTGAGTTTTAAAAAGCATGTATAAAAGCTGTAGAGGAGTATGAAGTAAATAGAGAAGCAAGTGTCATACCTTCTAATGTAATCCTCCTACAAAAAGTTTTCCTGTACTAATTTAGGGAGACTTAAGAGAAATAACTGCTCACAAGTAGCTCTGTTATGTAAGTACAATGCAATGGCCCTGCAGTTTATGAAGCATAACCACTGGGGTTAGAAGACGTGTTCTAAGATACCTGAAGGGGGAAATTGAGAGTCTAACTTTTTTGCCCTCAAAAACCCTGTATCTTTGGAAAATAAATTAGATTTTAGAAATCTTCTCAAAGCAAGAGAGTTAAAAAATATCTAAACCAAAATGAACCAATTCAGAAAATTTAATCATATTGGAAGACAGAAAAAATGTATTCAGTCAGGGTCTTCCCTTGAGCCACTTTTCACCTGTGACAGTTGTATGCTTAGCATCAAATAACAGAAGTGTGCAGAACAATGGCTATGTATCTAAGAGTTTGGGCTGAAACAATTGTTCAGCTTTCAAATATAAACTACTCCTCACATAGCTTTGTTGAAACGCATACAAATTCTAGTTGCACTTTTTTAAAGGAGACATAAAAATTTTTAAGACATAAAAATTCACCCCTACATGTGTAAGGGCAGAAAAGTGCCATTCCATCGTCTTGCACAATCGTTGTCTAGCCAGATTACATTATTAACTTAATGTTCTCCTGTTAAAAAGCTTGGATTTCATAACTGCATGCTGAAGAATTAATGGAGGGGTTGTTTGCTTGGAGGTTTTTGTTTGGTGGTTTGTTGTTGGTTTTTTTAAATCTGCACCTGAGCTGTTTCCCTAGAAAAATGCTAATAATGCTTACTCTTAATTCTCAGCATCTTTCATTTGAGAAAACTGTAGTGATCGAACGTTCTGGAAAAAGCTTTGACATCTGGCAGTAGGGCTGGATGATTGCATCAAAGAAGTCATTTTTTTCTTCTTGCTATTGGGAGCCAAATTCAACTTAACAAGTTGATTGTACCTATCACAAGTTCAAGTCTTACAAAATTTATGTAGTTTTTCCAGCTATACTCTTTCAAAAATATCCTACATAAGGAAGAAGAACAGGCAAATAAGTAGTTCTGCATTCAAAACTGAAATTCATATGCAGTAAGAGTGAAAAGAAGCAAAAGAGAATCGACTGAAAAGAAACAAAAATACTTTTGCACAGGCATTTAATATGACATTTCAACAGAGAAATGTGTATTAAAATGCTGCAGCAGGCATCTGTGACCTGTACTGCATTCTCATTCAGAATTTGGGTTCACAATTTAAAAACTAAGTATTATATTGATGTTGCCCTTGAACTTCAGTGTTATAGTTTTGAATTTATAAGAGTGAGGCTTTAAGTCTCTAATTTTCTTAATTTTATTAATATTTCTCACATTACTACTTGCTCATTGACCTCCTCATTTATCAGAAAATCAGTCTCCAAAGGCAAAATGCTACTAAGAGGTGGAAGAAAATTACTCCGTTGTGCTCAGCTTTTCTAAAACCTCATAACATTCATGGTTTGCCTTATATTTCTTCAAATCCTACTAAGTATTTGCTGATCAAAAAAAAAAAAAAATCTTATAAGGTAACACTGTTAGCACTACTTTTTATCTATAGGAGCAACTCGTTGAGAACAGAACTCTCATTCTTTTAGAGATAGTCCATATGCAAAGCAGATTTAGTTGTGAAAAACAAGCCACATTTCAATATTTATTCGGGATTATGTTTGAGAGAATTTAATAAAAAAATAGGATTTCAATATTCTCAAGATGTGTAAGAATTATAAAGAAAGCCGGTTACTTTTCCTCGCATTTAATGAAAACAGCTTAAAAAGGTCAAAGAATGCCAAATAATGGTTCTTCTCAGTCTTTTCCTACGAGTACCACCACATTTGCCAGGTTTTCTGCTAAATTCTTTAATACTTTTGTTATTAAACCTAGTCAGATTTTGGCCAAAGAGATCAATGACCAGGATGGATAATCAGCATAGTGGTAAAAGACAAACCTATTGGAGATGGTTTCCTGGGCACTGTTGCTGTCTTATCCAGACCAGAGCCTCACTAGACAAGACTACAGTAGCCTATAACGAGGTGTGACCTGTGAGACATTTGATGCTTTAAGAGTGTGACTGCGTGTGTCTATATACACAATACATATATATATACAACAATAGCAACTACAATACTCTCACTACGGCACTGCATTCTCCCAGTGGCAAGCAGAACAGAAAGACTCTCTGATTTCCCAAAGTAACAAGTGTCTGGATATTCACATAAATATTCATGTAAATATTACCATCTGACTATTGAATAGGGCATAATGAAAATCAAGTTTTTTTCTGTTGCTACAGTTTGCAAGTCATCTTAATATTAACTCCAGTTTAACATTTCTCTTTCTTGCATTTGTGGTCTAAGCAATTTGATCAAACGCCTTCAATTCCTGTAAGATACAGCTGGTGACATCTTTTGCAAATAAACCACATCAATCAGTTCTAGCTTGTGACCAACACAACACAGATTTTTGGACTCATTACACAATTTTAGTAGAGACTGAGAAGAGAAACAATATTTTTTTAATTCTTAAATTCAACCATATATGCAGTTAAGTATTTCTTTTTATACTGTAATTAGTAAGTGCAAAGCATCTTTACCTGACAAAGCATCTTGTGCTTCAAAAAATGTGCTGAGACCTCCTTTCACATAAGCTAGACTTCCTTCGTTTTTCTTATTGGCTTGTTTCTTCAAATTCACAACAGCCGTTTTGAGCTGATCAAAACTGAAAACAAACAAGAAAACCTCAGAGATATTCAAACAATAAAGTCAGCTAATAAATAAACAGAACAAACTACTTGGAAAATAAAGCCACTTCCTTTCAGAAAAACTAGTAAGGGTGAAGTAATTGCTAGTAAGTGTGCTTTCCAATAATGAGAGTTTATTCTTAGTCCAAAGATCTCAGTTTTTTAGTTTCAACCCTAAATAGAGTGCTCCTATCACTTGTGATTGAAGAGATTTCTTTATAATACAAACTAGTCAAGATGTTTCTTCTAAACATGCAACATTGCTCTTACTTAACTGTCTGTAGTATATTAAATAGGTGACAGTAGAATTCACTATACTTAGTACACAGTAGATTAACTAGTGAGATGTTAGAAATCTCTTTAATAATAGCATTTGTTTAACTCTGCAGCTTTACTCACGATCCTTTCCCACTTTTGTTTCTGAATTCATTCAATGTTTTTATTTTGGTTTGGACATACAGTTCAGAATTGAATACCATATTAGTACAAAATAAAGAAAAGCTAAAGATTCCTGCTTTATGAAGGTATGGTTTTTATATGCAATCTGCTGAAATATTTTTGAAAGACACTTCATAGGGCAATATTAACTGCCACTCATCGTTGGTATGGTGGCTTTCTTTTTATCTTAGTTTCGTAATATTTCTCAATTTCTGCAAGTTTACATTTGATTTCACATCTTTATTTTTTGCAAGCACCTGCAAATAATTGAGAAATATAAAGTTGTGAATAAATCTTCATTAATTGTAGGTAATTTTTTTGTTGATGATGATTAATATGACCTCAGTAGTTATATTACTTGATTAACTATAAAAACACCACCATGAAAAAGCTCAGAAATACAAATATAGCAAATAATTTTCATCTTTAAAGTCTTTCTTCCTAGCTGCAGGCCAAAGCAATCTCCCCAATACAAAAAAAAAAACCAAAAAACCCAAAACTGCTCTACACTTCTGTGAGGTGAGGGAATCAACAAAGCAGAAAACTAAGACATAAGACAATTCCATCAATATTCCGCCCATTTTAAAAAGAGCTGGTACAAAAAGACACATTAAGAGAACAAACCAAATTTTAGCCCAGGCAATGAGAAGGCTATCACCACCTGCTGGGAGACAAAGCACACTGGTGCACTTAGAAGCACTTTTCTTTTTATACTGATTATGTCACAACATTTTGCCTAATTTTCTGTTTCCATCTGCTGGACAGAAATAACATTACTCATTACCTGGATTGGTCCACTAGGGCATATGAGAAGTACCTACCAGCAGCATTTTCAATAACAAATAACAGAAATCTGTACAGTTCTCCTTTTAAGCACTGTTTCATGTTATCTGATGATCTAACATTGTGCCAACATAGTTTATTTATATTTAAAAGGATATTTCCAGGATTAAAAGAATTAAAAAGAAGTAAAAAGGACGTTATATTGATTTCTTAAAAAGAATGTCCTTCAAGGAAGAAACAGACATAAGCTAACCAAAATGTCAGGGCACCACACATTTACAATTTCCAATAGCTAGGTTATATAGAGGACAAGAACTAAACCATTGCTGTGTTTCCAGAAAAACAGCACAAATTATATGGGGCAGATATTTATACAATTCCAGAATATTTTTAAGACTACACATTTTGAATTGGGAAGAAAAAGAAAACCAACAAAACAGTTTTGCTGCTTCTTTATTAAAAAAGATACTTATAGTAAGATTCAAAATATTCCTGGATTCACCCTACCCTTTGAGCATTTACTCCTGTTGAGTTTTACACTGTTCTTGGACCTTCAACACTAAGATTCAGATTTTATAAACCAATATAAATGGATTTAATACACAAAAAACTCCAGATTTCATTTAAAAGTACAAATTAACACTTTTTATTCCACTGGATGGAGATCATTACTTGAAACTGTCGACATGCAACGACACAAATTAATGAACTTTTTTTCAGCAAGATGGATGAAGTACTTAAGCTGATACTAGAAAAAGTGTTAAAAATGCTGTTTGGGTTTTTTTTCCTAAAAGCACCTAACTCATTCAAGCTGTATAGCCACTGACATTTATCCACTCCTGAGCTTGTGGCTCAGCTCTCACACTTTTCTTAAAGCAGTGGCCATAGCTGGGCACAGCACTTCAACTGCAACTTTAACAATGCCAGGCAGAATAATTATCTCCATACCTTACCAAACACGTTGCTGCTGATACACCCCAGATGATGATTTGCACTGGACAGTCAACTTTTACAAACACTGGGTTGTCTTCTGTATGACTGCTTTCCAATCCTAGGTGTGTACTCTCCAGCTTGCCTTCCCCACACCCCTTTGTATCTTGAATTCAACTATTTCACAATTGCTACAGCCGTGGCTGCCACTGGTTATGATATTCCTTGCCTTGACTGTAAGAATTAGATTCAAAAGAGTAGCACCCCTGAAGGCCCGTACTGCAGCTATGTTAGAAGTCATACCCAGAACTCCTCACAAGCCTCCCAGGATTGCTGCCCCTCATGTAGATATGAAAGACATTAAAATATTGTAGAAACACCGGGGTCTGCTCTCTGGATATTTCCCCAAGTTGATTAAGGAAGATTTTGTTCACTTCTTCATGTCTCTGCAATGTCACCCGTTCCAGATTCCTGAACAAGATCTCAACCATCCTGCTCCATAACAAGGCCCATATATTTATTCCAGCTGTTCTTCAAATGAAAGTCAAGTCCCTCTCTTCTTTCCTGAGTTTCTTTTCCAGGTGGTCTCTTGCTATACATCCCAAAATACTAGGTACATGAGCTATCCCACTTTATTCCAGTGGCATGTTTGTCTAATTGTCTCTTACTTGCTTCTCAGACAGCATGTGAGTGTGTAAAGGCACTTGAGGTTAGACACTTCCAGGTGATTTTGTAACTACCTACAGCATTCTTAATGCTATCACTGAACCCACAGGTAGCTCTCTGTCCCTTCATTTACCTACAGGCCGTTATCACCTTCCCTGATATTCCAAATTTGAAGTTTTGGACACCAAAGTGCAAACCTACTGGCAAAAATGCTCCCGCACTCCAACCCCACTTTTTCAAATGAATTCCATTTCTCACTAACAGTCTTTGTTCTTTAGTCATGGATCTGGCTACAGAAGTAAAAAGTGCTGCCTTTGAAACCAGGGCTACAGCCATCTGTGAACCTACAGGATGCAAGCCTATTCCCTGAAGCTTTCCCTTTCACACATAAATCAAAGGGAATACCTAGGCTCCCACATTCTTCACTGTTGTCCCCTGTCTGCAATTACTTGTGATCTGTTCTACATCTCTCTGGACAGTGTCACTGGTTCCCACACGGATGAGCATGTTTCCACAAAGTGGAAACAGTCCAAGGGCCCAACATAGAGAAAAAATTTTATGAAGACCTATATCAAAAGCTGTTTACTCCTTATTACTTTATTATCCTCTCGATTTTTTTAAAAAAAGCGATGATCCCCAAAGTTATCAGATTCTGACAGACAGAATTAATTTGGAATAACTCCTCTTAGTTACTTGAGTACAAAAGATGCTGTCACTATATGTGTATTAGGTAATAATGTTCTCTTGCTGTTCTGGCCCTTTAAAGCACCATCATTTTGAGAGGAAATGTATTTCCCAAGTAGTGGGATAGTTATTTCTGGAGCTTCAAAAACCGAATATCCTCCCACCCCCAAAGCCAAGAAGCAATCCATAACCTTTTTCTATCAGTAGGAAACAAAACCAAAACAATTTGTAATATGGTATTTCCCTTTAATATACCAATCGAAGTATCTACCTGTAAACGCAAAAAAAAAGCTCATCTTCTCTATTAAAAATGGCTTCTAGTATTAGGTGAACACAAGCAGATAAAGGTTTTGGAACTCAGTTATACCTGCAATAGTATATTTATATAATACATTCATGCAAGTACATACTATCAACTGTATTTCTAAATTAGGATTTTAATTGTCAAGATTTTAAAAAATTTACTACAAAGATCCTACTTGCTTGTCCAACTTCTGCTACTATAGCATTTTCCACAAGTGTTAACTACAACCTAATTGAGACTAACAATTTTAGAAATCTGTTCAGTGCCCATAACCTGTGTCTCTGTTCATGAGTTAACATCTGGAGTTTCCACTCAAGGCCATGCTAACTTCTTGATTCGTAAAGTTTAAAGAAAGATAGCTTCCATCTGACATTGAGGGATGGGGATAAAAAAAAAAAACCATCATAAATTAGGTCTGGTTAAAAACAAGGTCTTTCTCAGAAACAAATTAAGCAAACCGGTTGATTAAAGTTTCAGGCCAAGCAGAAACACTATTCCAATTCTGACTACAGTTCTATTGCCGTAAATGCAAACCGCCATTGACACATCTACAGCATAATGAGATACCATCAGGGACTTGCATTTAAAACAATTACTTATATGACAGCAACAAACCTTGTCGTTGAATGATTTTCAATCAGGTACCAGGCAGCAGAAAAGTTTTCACTTGTGAAATCAGCGCTCATCCCAGGAAACAGGGACTCTAAATCTTTTTGAGGAAATCTGCCCCTGAAAAATGAATATTCATTTCTTCAGTGAAACATAGCCTTGTAAACAGTTTACAATTAAAACAGTCACAAAAAATCCCGAACTAACAACGAAGACCAAATCACTTCCCTATAAGATGGGAACATTAACTTGTAACTCACCTTAAAATTAAATCCGCTATTACAGTCACATGTCATATATGACTGAGAGAGACTGAAATCTATTCTAAGTAAAACTAATTTTACCTTTTTTATTTCACTATTACACATAAGAAATGTTGTCTGTACAAAATGCTTCAATTTAACTTTAAAACGGCAGGACATCAGAAGTTTGACAACTTGTAAATTATCTCAATTATTATCTATTGATTCTGGAGAAGTAAAAGTCACACAGAAACACGAAAGGGAGATACACAGAATATACTTCCATTATATACAAACAGTGAAAAAAGTATAATACTGAGTTAAAATAATTCTCTTGCAAAACAGAACACAGTGATCTGTCTGCTCACCATACACAAAACAATGGAAAAACAGTCTTATCACAACTGACAGCCAGCAGGTTCTGTTAGTTTTTTCAGTCTTAAAATGCATGCAAGCCAATTCTTTGTGGAAACAGATTTTCTACAACAGCATTTTTAAAACCGTAAGCAGCTTCTGAGATACTCCAGAAAATGTATTCCATTCACTTTAAGTCTGTGTAATAAAAATATTTAAAGCACTTTTTGATGAAAACATGACAACCTTCATCCCTTAGTCTGGACACACACACTCAACACTTGGCCATATTCATTCCACCATGCACTCAATATATCACCAGGTGCACTCCCTCCTCTCATCTTCACCACCAGCTGCATCCCATCTTCAGAGACTGAGGCAAAAAAATTCACTTTTGGTCAGCCCTAAATGGGTCAGTCAGTTGGACTAGATGGACTTACGTACCTTGCAAGTGAAATATGCTCATCTATCCCAAAAATTTACTATTTCATTTTTGGATCACAACATCCAACTCAAAAGACAATGAAGTCCCTCTCTGATACTCACAAGTCAGGTGAGCTTTGCTAAACAAAGTATACCGTATGCAAATGAAAATCTGCCATACTTTTCATCTGAGAGTAAACTTGGGCGGGAGTAGTAATCTAGAGTCAGTTATAAGAATTACATTTAACACATGTGAAAAGCCATTTAAATGTACACAAAAGCAGTGATCTGTTAGTTTTAGTTTTTTCTGTAATCTAAACATGATTCAAGATAGTTAAAGCTGCTTTTATTACAAAAAGCAAACAGCAGATTAAGTGAAACAAATCTAAAGGCGGGCACATTAAAAAGTACAATTATATAGAGAGGAGTTGTTTCCAGAAGTTTCTTTTCAGATCCAAATGGCCATTAGCACAAGCAGGTACAAAGGACCTACGTACATAATGACATGGTACAGAAGTCTTTCATCAGTAGCACCTGATTACAGCAGGGGCATGAAACAATACTTTTTAAAAACCAGAAAAAAATCAAATGAGATGCAAGGAAAAGTGATGACAGATATGAAAAGTAGAGATACAGGGAAAATAGTGTGAGAAACAAATGCAGCGAGAAAAAAGTGAGGGTCCCAACATTTGCCTGTGTTCAATGAAAACGTGATAATGTTAAAATAAAACTTTTAGACATCAGTAGTGAGATTCAGGATTTTCAATGATCTTAAATTTCATGAATGATAGTAAGCAGAAAATGCTGATGGATGTAAGTAGAAAGTTTCAATTTATTCTTGATTTAAAGACAATTTAAGATATTTATTTTACCCTCAAATTAGTCAAAAGTGCCCAGTAGGAACATGAACTTCAAGGATAGTATTTCACATGTGATATACAGTACAACTGTACAAAAAAGCATTTACATTAGATCCACACATGGTGACATCTCTGTGGTCAGCTGCATTTTTAATGCCAAAAAACAAAAGAAGTTCAAGTTTTTAAGAGAGACTTAGACATTCTGTGCAAGCATTATTTAAGTAAATGCAATCACTACAGAAGTGGAATTTTGCTCATATTTTCAGTATTTCCATGTATGTTCTGCAAAACCAAAAGAGACAGCTATAACACAAAAACCACACACATTCAAATATACCACTACCAAATGCTACTCATTACTGCAGGTTTGTAAGGGATATGCATGGCAATTTAAGCTTATGCATGAGCTATACAATTCCTAAGGGGAACAAAGAAACTATTTTTAAATATATAATATATATAGAAAGACCAAGATTTGTAATCAATTACTGCAAATGAATCTTGTCTACAGAAAGAGGGACACAAATGAAAGAATATTTTTTTCAGTTCAATGTTTGACTACGTTGAAAAGTTATTAGAAGTTTTTTTCCAGCAGATGTATTTGTGTAGAACCACAAATTAACAATGCTTTTATCTATGCAGATGTATTTTAGACATAGCCACAACAGACTAGAAACATGAATGTGAATGTGTGAGGTGTTTTAACAATATGTTATACTCCACGGTTTAGTATCCTTATTTTTACCGTACATTTACCAGTAGTTTTCCAACTAACAGATACACTACAGCTTGCTTCACACAGATTTGCTACAGCTGTCTTCAAAATGAAGTTTTGAAGAAGTTTTTCAAACTGAAAGCAACTGTATTTCTAGAATGTCTGGCCAGATGCATCTAAAAAGAGACTGACTCCACATACACACAAGTTTGTTTCATTAACTTCCATTAGTAAATTAAATAAGTCAGTTTTTGGAAGTTGTTCTCATGAAAACTTGCCTACTGTTTACTTATAAACAAGCCCATATGTGACTTGAGAAAGTATTTCTGGTTTATTCTTTCAACATTACGGGGTGAAGATGAACTAGTAGCAAAAACTTAGATCATGATGACATACAATTAAACTGTAAATCATTTTTCTGTTGATTTGCTCATTATACAAGAATCATTCATGAAGAACACTTAATCATTATAAAAAGTAATCACCGTAAAAGCAGCTGGGAACCACAAACTGAATCCAGAAAAATCTCAGAAAAAGAAGAATGATGCTTACCACCCTTGACAACCCTAAGTATTACACTACCTCTACAATTTCAGCATAGGTACACGTACTGGATTTGTATACTAGTATGTTCTAGGCACGCTATTTTACCTAGAATAGAACTAGACCTGGTACTAGACCTATAGTTAACATTTCAAAATAGTCTTATTCATGCTTCAGCAACAATTTTAAATACAAAAGAAATTGAGATTTCACACAGTGGTTATATTAATGAGAAGTATAATAAAAATACATCTGGTTACAAGCCACTACACACTTTCACTTCCCTCATACACATTTTGAGTATAGTTAATAGAGTCATATAACATTAGATGTAGTGGTCCTTGCTTCCATGTAAAGGTCATGCAATTTACTTTGGACTCAAAACACGTGGAGTACAATCAATTCACTTGTGCCACACGTGCCCATCAATAGAAGTTCCTCCTTGCACTAGCCCAAACTTCAGGTTCTGTATAGCCTAATAGGAATAAACCTAATTTAACAGTACAGGATACATAGGCTCTTACAAATTCCACTACAGAATTTGCACCCACACACAGAATTTATATTCTCAGAGATTAGCTGGAAGTTTCCATGGGTAAATCATAGCCTTCAAGGAGCCAAAACAGAGTAAGAGCAACAGACACTAATTATGCAACAGATAGTAATTAACAAAGCCTGACAATGAAGGCAGTTTAGCAAGTAGTAGTTTTTCTGTAAAATTTGTTTTGCTCCCAGAACTTCAGAATCTTACCGTAACAATTTCGCATATATGACAATATTTGCAGATTAAAGGTGCATCCCAAAGCAAGATACAGCCACCAAAAGGTAACTTGAAGCTCAGTTCCACCGGAGTTTACAAAAGGTCAAAAGGAGCAACTTTAAATAAACACAGATTCTGAATAGCAACCAGCATAAACAAGCTCTAGCTAGAGCTGCTGTATACTCCCCTCTCTGTCTGGTACCAGTCAGGCTCCTTGAAGCTGGCTTTGTACCAGCTGTACTGTGTTAATAATGCATGCAAAAAGACCAGCGTAAGGGACACTGGTGTAGACTAAACAAGGCAAATCAGAAGGTGTTAACAAAGGTCTCTCCAACAGCAACAAGACAAGGGTGTACTCTGGCAATTCCTCCCTAGTAGCACTTCTATTTCATAAGAAATATGAAAACAAAGCTGCAACCGTATCTTAGAACTGGCAGAATGTGGTAAGAGAAATCTAAGAGGTTATAGGCTGGTAGCTGCAGCTGATGCATCAGCCTAACAAGCAGTAAGTGCTACTTTATTTTTAATATGATAAAGCTAAGACTATACTGCAACTGCCTTTTGCAGCTTTCAGAATTTTTTGGCATGTATCTCCGTGATCAAGTTTCCACACACCATCACATTCAATGATGAAATTTGCTGCATTTCCATACAAGCCATTTCAAAATAAACATCTCAGCCTCCAGAGTGTCTTTTCCTATCTCGTGGTAGCAAGCTGACATTTACCATTAGATGGCAGCGTAAGATCATCTGTTTCCTTCTCCCAGATGAACTGTTTTGGAAGCTGGCGTGGGAAGAGAGAAGCATCTGTATTGAGTGGGTGGACACAGAAGTATGTGGAATGTACTTAGCATGTCAGCCTTTGCTTTCATGTACGAGATGGATCCACTAGAGTGACCTCTGATACATGCAAAATAACAAACTCTATTTAAAAATTTTGTAACCACCACTAGGTCTGACTGATGTTACTGTTTTGCAAAGAATGATTTTTCTTAGTCTGACAGAGTAGTTAGAAGAGTCAGGGAACCCCTGGTTAAGCAAAGACTTGTGCAGGAGGGGGAAGTATGTAGTACATCAGAACAAGCACTTCATTCACAAATCTCACACAGATCTAAACTTTCCATCAACATATTTCAACCAGTGTCTATGAGACAATCTCTCCCAGAACCATACAAAATTCGGAATGATCTTGTGTTACCAGCCTGCTTTTGTAACAGCTCTAAACTGCTAAAACCAACTCAAGTACTTCCAAATTGGTGCTAAGGTCAGAATTTCACACCAAGTTCCACATTTCTCACACTGAGGTAACTACTCTGCACACACTTTTCTTACTGCAACGTGTACTCTTTGCTGGATTAAAAACTGGAAGGCCATGCCCAGAGAGTGGTGGTGAATGGAGTTACCTTCAGCTGTTGGATGGTCACTAGTGGGATTCCCCAAGGGTCAGTACTGGGGCTAGTCTGGTTCAGTATCTTTATAAATTATCTTGACAACGGGATCAAGTGTATTCCAAAAAAGTTTGCAGCTGACACCAAGCTGGGTAGGAGTCTTGATCTGCTGGAGGGTAGGGAGGCTCTGCAGAGGGATCTGGACAGGTTGGATTGATGGGCTGAAGCCAGCTCTATCAGGTTCAACAAGGCTGAATCTTGCTTGTGTCACAACTACCCCAGGCAGCCACAGGCTGGGAGCAGAGTGGCTGTAAAGCTGCCTGGCAGAAAAGAAATTGGGGATGCTGGCTGACAGTGGCTGAATGTGAGCCAACGTGTGCCCACATGGGCAAGAAAGCCAATGGTAACCTGGCCTGTATCAGCATTTATGTGGCCAGCAGGACCAGGGCAGTGACCATCCCTCAGCACTTGTGAGGCCACACCTTGAGTGCTGTGTCCAGTTCTGGGCCCCTCGACTCATGAAGAAGATTGAGATGGTGAGGAATTTTTTATTAGCAAGTGAGAGTCTTTGTTACATGACACAGGAACTGCAATTAATTTTTGGAAAATGTGAAGAACTTATCAGCCAGCTATTATATATACTACTACTTGCAGGCTGAAAGATGATAGCCTGAACATTAAGTATACATGTATAGTTAAAGTATCTTGACTATACATGTAACATTTAAAATATCTCAATTAAGTAAAAGAACAGCCAGAAGCATAACTATACATACATAGCCTTTTCTGCATCCTTGCAACACCTGAATGTGAATATGAATAGACAATTCCAGTGTGTATTTTGAGCATATGTATGCTACTCCTACAATGTATCCATAGGCAGTAATCTAATTATTAACAGAACGTCAGAACCACTATTATGTATTTCCCTTAATTCACAGTTCAAACCTTTTGTTCACTTAAATCTCAGTCATTCCCAATTAAACTCCAATCTACTGAGTCTGAACCACTTGTTTTTGGCCCTGTGCATGCTTAATAATTTAGCAAACTGCTGTACTGAAGCTCTTCTTTTCTTTACTTACAAGGTCTTTTTTCTCTAATTTCAAGGTCTCATTTGCAGCACCTTGAAAGCATCTACCAGAATGGTTCAAAAACTACAATTAATTTTTAAATAAATTTTAAATGTACAAAGTACCATAAAAAAAAGTTTTAAAAAGCCAGAAAAGGAACGTTTAAAACCAAGCATAACTCATATAAAAAAAAATAAAAACAACAAAACCCCTCCCCAAAACAACTAAATCACTCCCATGTTGCAGTTTGTCCTTTCTGCTAATGCCTGATAATCACTTTCTACAGGAAGGGCTTCTTTCTCTTTCAGTCTGTAGTCTAACCACCATCCTCTGCCTTCTCTTCAGTGTGCTCCTATATAGTTTATTCCTATTCCATTTTATCACATCTGTTTTTCACTGCTTTTCTCTCTGAGCTCTCGATTAATATTTCTTCTGTTTATCACAATACAAGGCACTCTTTTCCATTACCTGTCAGCCATCAGGCTGCAAGGGCTATAAATTCCAACAAGTGAGACCAATGCCAAATACTTCAGCTTCAAAATTAAAATACATCCCAATTTGCACATGTTTAAAGAAAAAGTTTAGAGAAGCCAAAAGTATGAATAAAAAAGAGATCCATGATGCTGCAGATCCTATCTGCATACTCAACAGTATTATTAGGATTGTATTAAGATGTCTTCTATTTTAAAGCATCCTAACAATTTTTATCAATTCTAGAAACAAATATTTCCATATCTAGTAATGGTTATTGCTAATTTCTTGCTTATTCACCCTCTTTCTTAGTTTACAATGGTTTTTTTCACTACCTTGTACAATTGTACAATACTTACCCATTCCATATGTAAAGTATTTGCAAACATGTGAGTTTAGCTAAACTATATGGTATTAAAGATTATTTTCTAGAAATCAGCCTCACATTGCTCCAATTTATCAAGAAAATTATGGAAGACTTTCCATTGAGAAAGCATTCTTTAATTAAACCCAGAATGTTCAGCTATAGTCAGAACCATGCTGTCACCACAGCACGAGGGCAGACCAGGCTTTTCCTCCCTTTCCACTCTGCACAACATAACCCCTCAATTCCTCCACACAGATACTTCCTATACTGATCAGTGTTGCATCTCTCAAACTGGTGTTTGCCATAATCTTCCTGCTTCTCCTGCAGTGAACCTGGGAGATCAAGAACAATGAACTAGGCTTAATATGCTTTCCCAAAGATTTCCTAATTCCCTCCCTCTACAAAAGGTTATTTCCTAACTCTATTTACATGTTTGTAACTTACTTTTTTTCACACAAAACTTCAGGTTTCAGTAACAAATTTTCTAATGCTTTCAGAAAGAACATTTAAAATATAACAGGGGTGGTTTTCTATTTAACAAACAGCCAAAGAGATAACTCTAAATATGCAAATCCTAAACTAATGCAAATAAAGTTTCCATATGATAATTCCTTCTCTATCATATGGATAATGTCTTAACTATAAACAGTGACTCAAGAGAATAAGCTAACAAAGCACTCACTGCTAGTTGCTGTGCAGCACAGTGATAAAAAAGGATTGTTATGGGGTTTTTAATTTACAAAAAGGGGAGGGTGAGTGGAAGAGTGACAGAAAGTCTTCTAGTAACACACTGGAATACTGTCCATAGTATGAAGGTTCATGTTCTGTCAGGAACTGGAAAACTGAGGAACATGAAAGAATTACCTGTCAGAAGTTACACCAAAGGCTAAAGAAAAATACTCAGAGACAAAATCTCCAGCTTATTACAAAAAAATGGGTTAGTACTTTGGAAAAAAAAGAAAAATACATATTCAAGCTAGGAAAGAAATGCACAGCCAGATTCTGGAAGGTGACATGGATCCACTAGAAACCCGGATTTTGGGAAAGTGCAGCTTTCTCATCAGAACAAGGCAACAACGGACAGTGCAGATTTTTTCCAATGCACTCCCCCTCACAAACAAGAGTATTCAGCAGATGAGACCTTAGTAATACTTAAATTTTAAATAGCCTTTTGTTTGGTAGAGCTGGCATTTTGATTGAGAGAAGTATTCCTAATGCCGCTTCTAAGAGTTGGGCATGTTTAGAGAGTGTCCCATTTAAAGACCCCTAATTCCATTTCTCATTCGCTATAAAGTTACTATTTCAGTCAAAAAAAAAGTCATAAATTCCACCATACTTAAGAACTAAAGTACAGAAGACTGTGGGCTGGAGAACAGTATTAGTATTTCAATAAAATAAACTAGCTGATGTGGCATAATAAATCACATTTTACAGTGCAATTTTAGCAACAGATAGCAATCTAATATCCTTAAAAGCCCCGTGAAACTCAAATGCAACAGCAGGTATTCCGTAACTACAATGTACAAATCCGAAGCCTTAGGTTATTTACCAATCCTCAAAATCTAAACATCACTGGGGTTCAATATATCAGGCTTCTAGATTACCTACAGTTCTAATTGATGATCCAAAATAGAGGATTATGAAGCAGGATACAATGTGAACTAACAACTCTGAGTACCAAATAGAATACCAGCAGCTAATAAATCTCTCCATGCCCTGCATACCATTAAACTTTCCTGGAATTCACAGACACATATAGAGAAAAGCACTAAAAAAGTGGATTAAAGGCATTAGGTACTCACTTGTCTATCTCAATACCAAGCGGATTAGCTGGACGTAAGGACAAGGGGGGAATCCCTTTGTTCCTGTCAGTGCGCATGTCGTAATAGTTCATTTCATCCACCCAGACAGCAGACTGATCCAAGATACCTAGGGAAAACAAAGCACAGATCCTTAAAATAACAAGGGCACTCCAGTACCATCAACTTCTAACATACTGAATTAATTTGAAAAATCCTCATAAATATAAAATGCATGCCTAGGTAATATACTGAAAGATACATGGCAAAATAACCTGGATGCAATTATGCTAAATTATTTTATTATAGCTACTGAAAAGGTATTCGTGGCTGGGCATCAAATATTATCCTCTTGCAGAGTGCACAGTTTCAGGTACATTAGGAGCATTATCCTGACCACAAAGTATTAATATTTTCATTCCTGCAAGTATTTTGGTATCTGTCCAAACCTTGTTATCTGCTACTTTCAAAAGAGTAATTAATTGAAAGTCTTCTCACTTGCATGTTTTAAGGAACATTCCTTTTCTGTCCTACTTGCTATCCAAAAGGTAACTGAACTTTGGCCACACAAGATAAATGACTTCAAGGATACAGAACTCACTTTACTTCCAATGCCTTCGCATAGACAAGGCACAAAGGTGAGACATAATATATCCTTGAATCTCAACTGAAAATGGAGCCAGCCATACCCTTGGCCTTGCCCTCATTTAAGATACCCATCAGATACTCATCACCCGAAATTACTCCCTCCTCACACTTCCCCGTATCTTCAAATACGAATTCTCTTCTCTCATCACCACAAGATCCACTATGTACATCTGTACTTACACATTTCACCTTTTGTTATTAAGGTATTAGCGCAGCTTGGGAGAAATTACATGTTATCTAACCACCACTGAAGTGCTGAGAATAAAAGCCTAAAACAGTTCTTGTGGGAACTCTTGTGTTAGGAAAGATAACTATCGAGCTTCATCAATGAGGGGTTCTGAGAGAAAGATTTTCAATACACAAGGTATTTAGACTGGATTCTAGGTTAAGCAGAGGTCCTAGACTGCTTGGCAAAATAATTTCAATGGTTAAGCATCTCATGAGAAATACTTGAGACTTTGTCTTGCAGGATGGTTTGAATTACAAATAAGAAATGGCACTGAGGACTCAACTTTCTTTAAAGGATTAACTGTCAGCTCAGGATTTAGGCGTAAAGCTCATGAGTTGGCCCAGATTTTGTATTTATCTAGTACACTTAAGAGTAATTACTGGATCTGTTATTAAGTTCTTTAAAATTTCAGAAGTTAAGAGCTATTCCATAAAGAAAAATAAAAGGTTACTTTTCATTCATCACTGAGGATTTTATCAAGATACTGAGAAAGTAACAATTTTACATATACTCTGAGTTTCTCTCTCTCTCACTCTCTCTCTATATATGGACATTTTATTGATATAGTCTGCATTTTCTAAACAAGTAAAAATTGTCCTGAGGTGGATCCATTTCAAAGATACATTTTATACAAAGAGGCATTCAGTCATACATTTGCTTAGCAAAAAAAATAGATGTGGATTTGAACAAGAAATATACCTATTTTTTCAGGTTTAAGCAGTTTGAAGGAAACAGTTGAAGTTCCTTTGCCACCAGACTTTGTAGTAACAATAATGTCTCCCTTGTCATTTTTAGCCTGTCCAACTCGACACACAATTTTACTGGCAGACATCCATTCTGCAGTGAGGAGACAGTTGTGCCCACAGATTGTTAAACCTGGGAAAAAGAAGAAAAAAAAAAAAGAAATTACTACTGTGAATAGAAGTATCTTTTGAAATTCTGCAATGTAAATTCATTTATGATGCTATATGTATTTTACATAAATATATAACCCTTCACCAGTCCCCTACAGTCAATTACACTCAAGGAGTCACAAATACATTTTTCAGATGATTCCTTAGTGACTTCAGGTATTTTGTCCCGGCGACAATTCTTAAGACACAAATAGTGCTGTTTGAAACTTATCTCTTCCACCACTTTTGAGCTACTGCAACCTTTCCTTCATGTAGTACAATAGATTTTCTGCAAGACACTGGAGAACTGCTGTTCAGTATTGTATTTCTGTGAAACCTCCTTTAAAAGCTGCATGCAACAAATCTTTCACAAGTTCAGTCCATATGACTTTGCACAAAAAAAAAAAAAAGAAGATGCTCTGTAAATATTTACAATGAACAATGTCTCTTCAACCTTATTTGTTTAGCAGTACTTTTATGGACACAGAAGGCTGTTTTGGCTGAAGTAGTATTAATTGACAAATATTCCATCCCAATCTCTTCTGTAAAAGATGCACAATGAAAGACTAATTCTGATGAATAAACTGCCCTTGCTTTATGAAAGAATAATCGTGTAATGTTCATCTATTCCCTCTTCTACACTTTCTCACAAGACAGATGACAAACTATGAAATACAAGAAGGTCTTTTCTCATAGGAAGAGACTGACAAGCTTTAGTGTTCAAGAACACCTCTTACGACATAAGAGTCAAGGTACACCTTAATGTAAGGTCTGAACAATCCAATCCATCACCAACCAACTGATTGGTTCTGGTCAGATCAGGACCCTGGATGCTGGAGTAGATGAATTCTTTTCTCAGATCTAGAAAAACAATTTCCATATTTGTAGCTGGAGTTCTGCTGTCCTGGAAAACTGGCAAGATCCTAACTGCTCCAGTATCAATTTGGAGAACAACTTCATTAGGTTCCTGTAGTAACACCCATAGCTAGAAACATTTTGCCTTATGTCCAAGAGAACAAGGCTGTACTAGTGTGTTGGCTGTACTGAAGTATAAATTAGTCAGGCAGAGCAGTTCCTCCCCTGTTGGCTTGTCTTTTGTTTTTAATTTCTAGAAAGCTCTGACCAATTTAGAAAATACTTAGAGACAGAAAAGGGTCAGCATATGTGGCTTAGTACCAAAGCTTCACACTTATTTTCTCTCACAGTTTAAGTCTCTGACATGACACAGCAGACAAACTTGGCAGTTTTCATGGCTGTCAGACATAAAAATGCATTACTCCCTGCCAAAAACTATCTTGAAAATGAAATCCAAGAAATAAAAAAATGGAAAGGCACTGAATCATATTGCAACTGAAATTACTTTTACTTGAGAAAGGACAGTAGATTTGTTTCTTAAATATTCTTTCTGAATAAAAGGAGGGGAGTGGGATGAAATAGGATATACACACAGAAAGACTTAAAATAAAAAAAATATTTTGCTTATTTACTCATAAAATTTTAACCAGGTCAAGTTTTAGTTTCATGGGGGAAAGAAAAAAGCTCTACATTATGATGCATATATGTAATAACCTTATGTTATATTGTTATATTATTACATCTCTTACAGTTTTATGCTAGCATCTTCTCTAAAGAAAAAAAGATTGTGATAGGAACTAAGACTAACTGAAATACTTTACCCAAAAAGTATAATACAAAAACATTCATAAAGATGTTTTCACCCCATAAATTCTGAATTCATGGTTAAATTGAGCAATACTTTAAAATCCAGAACTAAGCTATAGTAATTTAGTAGGGTAAAAAATTTCGAACGAGTTTGAAGATTCTTGTATCAATTGTTGTCTACTCAGAGGTTCCAAAAGCTCTCAAGAGAACAATATCACAAGGTCCAATATTTTTGAAATGGCAGGAAATGGCCTTTGCCTGTATCTTAAAAATGCAAAAGAAAGTTGTCTCTATCAACACTTCATATACCACATGAAACACAGTAACGGCACAACACAATTTCTAAAACAAATAAAGGCATGTTGGGAGAGAAGTTCTGATAGCAGAGTTACCATTTTTCTTTCTCCAGAAATAGGAAACTCTCCTTTAAATAAAACTTAATTTTAATCTGTTGCATAGTACTAAGATTTCTGAGAACATAATTCTCTAGTTTTTACGTGCCTTTCTATAAATAGGCGTAAGTAATACTCTTACGGAGACGTTCCGATTTCATTTAAGCTTATATATGGACAATTTTACAATGTCTAAAAAATACAGCTACAAATGTCTTAAAAGACAAGATAAACCTTGAAAACACAAATGTTACAGGTCTCTCCTGGATTTGACGTTTTTTACCATGAGCTATAGAGTTACAAATAAAAAGTTTATTTGGTTTCAAAGATACGAAGAGATTACTAGAAGGCTCTCTCTCAAATGAAACCAAAAGAATGTTCTTCTATTATGTGATACTGTGTTTATATATAGAAAAAAGTTTCTTGCTTTTCATTTTACACTCATGTATCTCAAACTTTATAAACTTTATAAAGACCTCACTCAAACTCACTTAAATCTCATGCCTACAAAGCCTCACTTTCCCAAGTATTTCCATTCAAGTAACAGGGAATATTTACATGCCTAATTTAACCATTAAAAGAAATTGTTATGTATCTGGGGCCTTAGTCGCTTACTGGAGAAAGCTGACAACTGAGCTAAGGAAAAAATAAGGCAATGCATTATTTATTTTTACCTCAAAGCATAAAATTATTAGCAGCTGTGTGTTACAAATGTTACGCTGAAAGAAATATAAGAAGAAATATTAGCAGTTGGTCAGCTGTAACACTACTGTACAGTTCAGGACATGCCTTCCTTCCAAGAACACAGCACTGATTGTTTCTAAGAGGATCATACCAATGAACTAACGAGGCTATTGAAGTACATCAGCCACATAAATACACAGAAATATACTCACCCCTAACATCATCAGTTATTTGAGGATTTCTCAGTATGGATTGTACAGTGCACCGCAACCTCACCTAGCAGCTCAAGAAAATACTACTTCCCCTTTTGAGAGACAGCAAACTGAAGTGGAATGGAAAACTCTAGTAGCTTATGCTTGGCCATAAAGCTCATTGTGGTGGCCATGAATGGAATTTGTGAACATTGGTTTACAACCATGAAGCGAAATATTTTTTCTAGCAAAGCCAAACAAAATTCCAATGGCCTTCAGAGGAGTCATGATTCCACAACAAATTAGACAAATTGTCTCTAACACGACTACTGAAGTACACATATACTTAACTTACAAAAGAAATAAGGGAAATTCCAGGAGTTACAGTTAACATGGATTTCCAGTAGATTTTACAGAGTCCTTCTCGAAAAGCTTACGGAAGTGAAGCAGCTATAGGATATGAACCTCTAATGGCAAAACTGCTCAGCAACATAGAAACAGGGTAACAGTAAATGAAGTGTTTTGACTGAAGAAAGCTTCCACAGCATGTATGCCAGGATCACTTATGTTCAGTACATTTATAAATGAAAAGATAAAGAAGTTATAAAGTTTGCTGATGATATTCATTTATTCAGAGCGTGAAGACCATAAACCCCAGAAAAATGCAAGGCAGAACTTATTAGACTGAGTGATGCACCATAATGTAGATATTATAACACAACAGCTGAAATTCACTGAACAAAGACAAGATGCACACAGGCAAAACCTTACATTCACAGACTTAAAACTCAAACTGATTACTAATCCTCATGCATTTAATCATGGAACTATAGTAGGCAGAACAACAAAAACATTAGTTTGATTCTCAGTAGGAGTTATACAGAAAAGAGAACTCTACGGCTGAAATACAAAACAAAAGTGAAAGTACAGCGTTATGCCACAGGGCATTCACATCCTGAACACTGCATACAACCAAAATGTGTCACCCATAACCGCTAGTGAAACAATAAGAGATTCGCTGAAGAGCAAGAAGAAAGGCCAAGGATAATGCAGAAAATTTAAATAAGCCAAGACATTTCAGCCTGAAAAAGAAGCAACAGAGCAGCAATTAATGACGTCTGTAACCAGGAGAATCAGTGAAAAGATCTTGTCCCCTCCTTCAGCACAAGAGCTATGACGATTCTAATGAAATTACCATGTTAAAAATCAAAACAGCAATGAAAAGGGTTCTTCACATATTGTGTAGCTAAATTACTGAACGTGCCTTGTCATAACTGCTACAGATACAAAAAATTACTTTAAATCAAGGCATGGAATCCCCAGTGACTTTCTGAATACACTGAAAACATTTCCGACATGAAAATTTCAATGTGGAAATTCTAAGTTCTTGACAAAGTAACAAGGAGCATCTCATTACCTCTACCCTCTTCTAGTACACTGCAAAAAGCATTCACTCTTCATTTTCATGTTCAGCATAGGATGCTGAGTCACATTAAGGGTTCATCTAAAAAGGCACAGTCAGTCTGATTAGTTACACATTGGGAAGCATCCCTGAATTTATGGATTCAAGTGCACATTTGTGTAAAGGGCACTCCTCATAACATCGAACACAGATTCTATCATGCAAAAAAAATTATCTCTAATCACATCCAAAATGTTACCCTCTGCAGTACCAAAAGGGTGTTTTTTTCAACTTACCGAGGAGGTCTGTAGGTCCAGTCCCCAAATTTTCTCCTCTAATTGTCACTTTTGTCCATGCGATGCCTTCATTGGGAGAGATACCGGTTACAAGTGGGGGCTGCCGTGTTCGAGACATGATGACTGCTCAGTTACTGCAATCTGAGCTCCTTTTACCTGTTCATCAAGAAATAATAAATTAAAACCCTACTAATCATATTAAAAAATATTAAAACCATTTCAACCTGTTCCTCTAAAATAGTAGGGAAATATAAATGTAAATATGGAATACCACTCTGAAAGTCTTTTCTGACACACAGTCATAAAACAATAACGAAAAATTGTATCTTCTTTGCACTTTTAAAAAAATTGAATACAGCTTTCTGAAAGAAAGGAAAAGGACATTCAGAGTTAAACCTTCTGAGTACTTAAGGAAGATGTATACACAGACTTCAAATTACTTAAATCAGAATTCAAACGAGTTTATTCCAACTTCTACTTGGAAGTTAGTATTGTAGTCCTTAGAAAGTTCAGAACTGTTAATCTAAGGTAAGTAATAGACTATGATTACATATTTGAGTAACTTCTCCACCAAAATAAGACTTACTGACATAGACAGCCCCATGTGAGGAAGCCCTCAGCATTTATTTGTATAAAGCACCAATGTTAACATGCACTGAGAATGACTTACAAACACTACACCAGCAGAGATCATCAACAAAACAAACAGTACCCCAAGATATCAACAAAAACGTACATAAAATTATTGAAAAAGCATTTCTCAATTTCTTCCCTGAAATTGAGTCAAGTCAGAACAGTTTGATTAGCTCTGTCATTAATGAGCTCTTTAGCACAAACAAAAATATGGTACCCATACAATGGGGTCTACATTTAGTTTACTATGCAACTGATCACAAGTTCCTATTTTTAATTAGCAGTTTCCTTTGAGTAGCTCTGCAGCTATAACAGCTATAAGAACCTGAGTATATATATATATGACAATACATGTATGATGAGTATAACCTGACTTACAACACTTACTAAACACTATCACCATTCCAAAACCTCAGTTACACATGCACAACACTGTAAACAATTTTGGAAGGTCAGGTTGGTAAAAAATATGTGGAATATAAGCCAAACTTCGTTCAGCTCCTCTTATCTATTATTTTTTGAATCAAAATGTATTTTCTACTTTTATTTGCAAATGGTCAAGTCAATAAAACCCAGAACTCTCTGAAACATCTCTAACAATAAACGGCAGCGAAACCGCAGTTTCCAAGTACCTGCAGTTAAGACATAGTAGAATTAAGACATACTTGTTTCAGCTGCTTCTGCATATACAAAACACTTTTATTGTACCAACATACTCCATGCTTCTATACAGCCTCCCCGTATTTTTCACTGGTAGTATCTAAATCTAACATGAGAATCAAAGAAGCTCCTGCCGACTGGTTTCTTTCTTCACATTCCAAAGTTGGAACACACACTGAAAATGAAGATGGAACTAGACAGGGCACGAAGTGAAGGAAGGATCTCATGCTAAAAGTAATCAAATACTGCCCTCAGAATAGGATCTCCTCTCTGTCTGTCCATATCACAGGTGCATAGCATGCCACCTATAACAAAACTCTGAATTCTGATTCAAGTTCAGAGCCTACAGCCACACCTGAAGTCAGGATGAAATGCATCCTGAATATAGGGAATACTGCAAAATACTCTGAAATACGGAGGTCCTAAACAACCACAATTCTATAAATATGTCTGATTTTAAATGTCTGTTTCTTGGTTTTAGAGATTTAAAATAGGAATGCTATGACTCATCTCAAAAGCTATTTTTGAAAACAAATTCATTAACACAGAAAAGGCATTTAGATACCCTGAACACAACAGAAGTACTAAGAAGTACTAATATCTTCAGAGAACTTTCCAGACTGAATGGTATGCAATTAATAAGAGATGTAAATTCATGCTGAACAAGCAAGAACATAGTAAGCTGCAGTATGAGCCATGCCCAGTGTATGAAGAAAGGCTGGTAAGGGCCCATGGTAACACACACAATGCATATCTGGTTTGGCTTTGTATCTTTACCTGGCAAACCTCATAATACTTCTTCACATTAAAAACTAATAAAACATGTCTTTCTCTGTTTTTTTGCAAACAACCAACTGATGCAAAAGGAATTAAGTAATACATTATTACATGGGCGGTCTTAATAGTCTTATAATAGTCTCCAATAAAATACTGGAATATTTTACATGAACCCAACATGAGGTGGAGAAGCAAGGAATCCACAGATGCAGGCTATAAGGGTAGAACAGCACTGAAGAAAAGAACTGTACCACCAGATTACAAAGAAATCAGCTGATAGTCATCTCCAGCTATGGAAGAGAAGCTGTGCTCTGTGCTAGTGCCCTACTCTTATTTCTTTTACTGAACTGGCTTCTCCTCCTCCTCTCTCACACAGAGACAGTCCCTGCCTCACTTCAAAACTGAGGCCAGGTCCTCATCTTGCAGACAAACTGCTTCTACTCCTATCCTGTCAATTTTCCCTCTGTTTTACCCATAAGCAGGGAGGGAGAGGGATGTTACCATTTCATCCCCCTTTCAAATCCAGACACCCTGGTAATTCCGCTTATCTTGCATTCCCTACTCCAAGCCTTTTTGTCCAGATACATCATCTGCACAACTTACTTGCCACAGGTGAAAATTACAGATCTCATCTTCTGTCAAAATCCCTAATCCTAGAGTCATAAGGCTTTTCCAGCTTTCCTCTCATCTGTGCTGCATTCAAAACTACACCACCACACCACTGCCCAACAAAACAGTGGGCAGCACAACAGAAATATGATGCTAGAGAAGAATCAGGTCCCTAATTTTACCAAGTGGGAGGAGAACGAACTGCAGCTATTCCTTATAATCTTATCCATGTAGTCTCTGCAGCTTTTCTCATAGATCCTCAACAGAGCTCAAGGATACATAACAGCTGTAAAGGAACAGGGTGTTATGTCCCCCCATGCACACAACCACCTTCTGCAGGAAACAGCATGTGTCTAGATACCAGTTAGTCAATATAAAACACCTCTTTTATTCTGGAGCAACTTTTCTGTAAATATTTATGTGGAACATTCATCAGTAACGCTGAAGTAAAAACGCCATCTTTGGGAACATCACATGGAGAGAAACACAAGTAAAATAGTAGCTACTGTGGTGTTATTTGTGTGGTATTGTTTGGTTGACCCCCTTCTAAATGTTATAATTCCCTTGAAATGCAGCTATTGTTGCTTTCAAAATACCCAGCACACAGGTAGTTGGCTTGTTTCAATACCAAACCTCAAAAGTAATATTACAACATCTTTTTCTGGATTTCAGAAATCGGCACTAGATCCCCCTTCATGATGAGCTAAATAAATGTAATAAAAATGCTGAGCCTCCTGAGATCTAGAATTTCTTCTAAAGTATTTCCATACTTATTGCAGAATTGCTTTAAAATACCTCACTGGAATGTGAATACCACAGTAAATCTCAAGACATTTCAAAGCAGTACAGCACTGAGATGCTCTATTGTTATTATTTTTATACAGCAATTGCTTTCTCTTATTTCAAAGAGAACTCTTTGTAATATGTCATTATTATAAATATCAAGCAAATGCTTGGGAGCCTTCAATTAATTTATAATATTTCCTCTCCTTCTTAGGACAGATGTCAACAGTTAACATGACTGAGGTGGTAACTGGGAAGCCTAGCCACTATACTACTGTGGCAAGTTCCTAAATTTCTTTTAAAAATATTTAAGGCAAACCTATGGAAAAATTACACTTTCATTTCACAAAACACGACAACCACCTAATTCTGAGCTTTTGTTACAGTTCTGTACGTTTCCCTAAAGATAAAATGTATTCTTTACAAAATGTGTATTACACATAAAATAGTATTTTTTTAAAACAGCCCTCTTCCTGAAAGACTGATTCTCATGCAGACAAGGAGAGATTGCAGAAAGACAGTTTTCTATACAAGACCTTTCCTCTCGGGAGCCAGGCTCACAGAAGAGGTTTCAACAAGACTGTTTTTTACAACGGACAATCTCCTACATTAGCAGAGCTCTCTCTCTCTCCCTCTTTATTTCTCTCCACCCTCTTTTTTTTAAAACTTAATTTCCTCACAGTATCTCCCCAACAATTTAATGTGGACATCTGATTGACTGCTTCCACAATCTTGCCCATACTATTCTATTATTCTGTCATAATTCTTGTCATAAAAGCACAAGGAGTTAGAAAACCTCTGCAAAGACCACCTACTACAAAGTCCTCTTGAAAAATGCCTTTCATAAAGAGCATCTTTATCTTTACACCAGTTTCTCAAATAAACTATCCTCTCACAAAGGTTTGGTTAAAAATAAAAAAATCCAGACAATTCTGAGCATTAGAAGCTTGCTAAAGAGTGGACATCTTCCATCTTTGTCCTAAGAAAATCCACTTTAAAACAAATAACAAAGCAATGAAATATCGCCCAGCATAAGGGAAAGCACAAGTCTATTTGTTTTGGGGTTTTTTTTAGTTTTGTAAGCCTTCAGTTTAAAGCTGGTTTGAAATGAGAGCTCTTACATAGGCTTCCTCATTCAACTTTCAATGGCAAACAGAGGAGAAACCCAAAAATGCCAACAGCTACCATACCTGTTCTGTAAAACAAAGTTCTACTTTCTACATTTTGCTACACTCTGGAAGTACCACCAAAATATGAAATACATGAATAACCAAAGTTCAGGATTGAAGGATACTACATTGGCTGGTAATTTCAAATCCCAAAGGTAAACTACAAACATCTCGAAGGCATGGAACTTTGGAAGATGAGTAATAGCATGCTGCCACCTTACAACTTTCACCAGTGGGAAAAATTAGACGTTGAAGTGTTTTAAAACAGAGTTTCTGACTTCTATAACAAAATAGCAAGATGGTTCCAGTGACTGAAAATTCAGTTTAATTGAAGTTTTCAGTGATACTTTGATGATACTTTGACAGGCACTGAACTTAAAAGATTCTCTTGGAGGAAGGCAGACTCAAGATCAATGCAAGCACCATGGTCATCTAGCAAAGGGAATCAAAGCTGTCAAGAAGGGAGGGAAGAAAAACTCAATTTGTCTTCATTGAGAAAGTCTAAGTTACAGGCAAGTATTTAAACCTTCAGGCATTAGATATTTATTTGTTCTTAATCACATATATGTGACAGAACACAATTTGAAAAATGCTGAGGCAGGAACAGCAAAGCATCACCCATGTGCAAATCACAGTATGCCTCAGATGTTGTTCACTTAAAAAACCAAAACCATAAGAAAACCAACCTGAAAACAACAGGTGAGTTACACTAACATCACAGCATTAAATGATTCCCAAATGGAAAGATTTATGACATGCCTTTTTAAACAAGCAATAAATACTCAGATTCCAGAATGTAGGTGATGGCCTTTTAACCTTAAACTACACAAAGTTGTGCTTCTAGTACATAAATCTAATAATTTGTTTTCACTAGAAAACCCAGAGAGTCTCCTGAGTACAACACACTATGACAAAGTCAGTGAAGGGCCATAGCAAATGACCCCAAGAAGAACGACAAAGCAAAATGTTTCCTAGATATTTGTACTCAAAACCATTACAAAATGACGAAAAACACTATTACAACCTTTTCTGTGCTATATCTTCCCAACAATATAAATTCAGATAGACAATCTACATAAACCAAGAATTAAAAGCATCCAAGAAGCAGCACTGTGAAAATAACTGACATTTATTAACCCCTCTGGAGATCTTCAGTGCCCTAGAATTGCCACAGCCTTCAACACTGCATTAATAATATAAAGTCCATTCCTGCAAGCCTGCCAGAAAAGACTGGGAAGTGAATAAGCTAAACAATGTTGAAATTCCAAGTGATATTAAGAATCTATGCATGTTTATTTAAATAATAAAAGAAGACTTGTCAATTTAAACAAGAAGCGCTCACGAATCTTACATTTAGGGGAAAGAAACTCTTCATAACACCACTAAGCTACTTATAATGAAAAGATGAACAAACACAAAAAAGTGGGTAATTTCACTGTCATAGAGGAAAAACAAAGCCTCATTTGTCTTGCCCTGTCATATCCGGCGTGTTGATTCAAGCCAATATTAACACTGACAAACATGTTAAGTTACATGCCAAAAATCAGTTCCAATTCGGGAAGACGTGCAACTTTTGTGACAAAGAGGGCAAATGACAAAAAAAGAAAAGACTCGGAGTATTAAATGACATAATATGATACCCTGTGTTTTTTCAAAAGGCTCCTGAATATTCCAATCAGCCACAAAGGGCACACTAGACATTTTAGTTTTAGGGTGGACAGGGAAGGAGTGCAGCAGTTTTGCTTTCACAACAGCCCGTCTTCGCAGATTTCCCTTCAGTATCTCAGACGTCCACTTTCCTTAACCCAGCAAGGTACATCTTCACGGCGATGTATCTTGACGGAGTGAAAGCAAAATAATCACAGCACTCAGCGATGCCATTAACATTTCTGAGTCACAAGGGATTAAAAGGCTTGGACCCGGGGCAGATGCTGGAAGAGCCCTCGGCAGAGGAGTTCACCGCCCGCCGCAGCCTGGGCTGCAGCTGCGAGGGATTGACACCGCTGACGGTGGAACCCAGCTCGGGAGAAACTCCGGGCACAGTTCCGGCATCCGAAATAAATTAAAGTAAACAGTGTTGCTCTCTCTCATCCACCCTGTTAGCAGCCTCTCGGTTGAGCTGGAGACCACACACCCAGACCACACAGCACCAGCTGAACTCGCTCGCACGCAACATCTAGAAGCTGTCACTCTGCTGAGGTATGAGCGGGAAAGAGGGGGGCCGGAGTGCGAGAGTGGGGGGTGTGTGTGTTTAGAAAAGCGGCTTGCTCTCTCCTCCTATCATTACAGCTGGTTATGTTTTGTGCGGTTGCGAAGGAGGGAAAGAAGGAAGGGATAAGAAAAAAGACCTATAAAGCTCACTAAGAAAACATACTGGCCTTGGCCTTTTGTAGTAATGATTTGCACTCCTCCAGTACTAGTTTAGTAGCTGATGAAGGGCGAACAAAGCATCCATTTAACATCAATTAACCTTCTATCTATCACATGTCAAAAAAAAAAAAAATCTAGACTAGTATAAATCCATTTCCTTGTACATTTTAAATGACAGCATCCTGTCAGTTACAATGTGAAAAATACCTATATATTGACCTTCTTTCACATGAGGAGTTCTGGGATGTTGCTTATTTGGAGAGGGGAGATATTCCCCACAGAGAACAATCAACCACACATGACATTATGACATCAAAACGCTGAATTGTCTCCAAAAACATTCCATTGTAAAATGAAATTTTGTTCATTAGCATCGTATACCATAAATAACCTGAAGGAAGTTAATGAGCCAACATGTAACACTTGAGTTCGGAACTCATCAGCAGCAAGAAGTAAAAATAGCAAAACACTAAAAATAGATTAAAGCCAACAATAGCCTATAATACAGATGAACAGAGACTTTTAAAATGGGGGGAGTTCTTTGTTTCTTTTAGCTCAGAAGTAATTTCGTCTGCCAATTATGTCACCTGTTCAAACAGAGAAAGCGGGGTAAAACGTTTGAAGACTCATAAAAATCTATTTCAGTGAGTCTACTTTAAAAAAAGATTTCCTTCCCTCCGCTCTGCTACCATGAACACACATACCTCCCCCATCAAGCTCACCAGCACACAAATTTAATACATACACATCTGGACAACTCAGAACCACAGCCACATTTTCACCTCAGTTCAAAATCTTTTTACCTAAGTGACAATGACAGTCTCCAAAACTCCACTATTAAACAAAACCATCAAAACTACAATAGTCCAAATGTCAGTAACAGCCTTATAAACTTGGATAAATACATTTGTGTTTGTGAAAACCTTGAGAAAAAAAAATTCACCTTACCAAATACATTTTAAAAAAGGTTAGCTTCAAAGTTCTGTAACTTCACACTGAAAATAATTTATTCCTCCAATTTATTAATTAAGTCAACATGCTGGTTTATACTAGTTCTTGAATGAACACTTTTACTGATATATCAATGTAACAGCAACTATTCATTACCAAGACTCAAGTCAAACCAATTTAATTTTTCTGAGTGTCTATTTTGGTCATACTGGTTTGCTGAGAAAAGGGCAATAGCATAGAAGAAAATATAATTAAAGAAAGTTTGAATACAGATGTTTCTCCCCAAAATTTCCGCTACTTTCCTTATAAATTACATTGCAACTCCCCAGAAATTAATTCATCTACTTGTTAAAAGCTTCTGTATTTACTATGTGACACATCACTATAATCTAGCAACATCGTAAAGAAAAGTCCTAAACATCTATATATAAATATATATATATAAAAGTCAACTCAGCTTTATACAAAACCATATCGCAGATGGCCGTAAATCTCCCATTAATTTCTAAATTCTCACAAAGCACATCTTCCTACATCTGCTTCTACCTCCAACATTCTGCAATGTTTGCTTCATCCAGAAGTCCTCGTCCTACTCTCCTCCAGTTAAGCCATTCATCCCTCTTTTGTTCTAAAGTTATTATTAATTTCTTGTATGTAATTTAATTAATAGGAAAATGGTAAAAAATCTTAATACCGCATTATCCCTCGATCTTATGTTATTCATAGGCAGAAATTCGAAAACAATACTTCAAGCATCAAAATCTTTCAAATGTATTTATGCAAATGCACTCAGAAAGATCCAGAAGTTCAGAAAAATAAACTAAATGAATCCCAAAGGGATAATTTTTTTTCTAGAGAAAAGAAACAAGATACCACAGATTTTTTTTTCTAAGCCCTGTAACTATACACAATATTCTTTATAAAAACACCATATAACCACTGTAATTACACAGTTCACATGGTTGAAGTTTTAACTTGGCTGCTCGTAGGTAGGGCTGCAATGCTAACACTTACTGTGTGACTGTTTTGGCAATTCCTTTTGTTTAAAAAAATATTTAAAAGATAAGACATACACTTGTGTTACTGAGATTCTTGTATTTTTCATGTTCTCTCCAACACCTCTTTCTGGCCTTTGCTCACGGAAGCACTCAAGCCACAGGCTACAGCATTTTCCTCAATTCACATGGTCCAACACACACGCAAATAGTTCCCTGACAGACTGCATGCACAGGTAGTTTTCCAACAAAAGCCTGTCTTTGCCTTACAAGTCTTCATTTCCACTCGTCCGCCTAAAACCCCATGTCCTGTACGGAGCGATCACGCTTACAGAGCAGAGACGTTGTCTTGTGAGAAACACAATCTCCCCTGCTTTCTCTGCTAAGGAAACTTGTGAAGAACTCATCTGCTATATACGTAGCTTCTTAATGCTTTTCCAAAAAAATCTAGTGTGTGGTTTTCCAGCAAGAAGCAAGGTACACCTGTTAAAACCACTCTGAGATTTGAAATGTCACAAGACTCACAGAATTCTTAAACAGAAAACTGAAAGTAATTGCTTTTTCAATTGAGACATTTTATAAGTATCTCAAAAAACATCAGTTTAGTTTGTCATCAACACAAAAGTGACCATTTAAAAAGGAAATTTTACTTAGCATAGTCCTAAATCTTTAACTAATACAGGCTTTTTAATGAACTTCCAAATACGGGGTACTTCGCTTTTGAGTTATCAACAGCGTCACGGGGAAAAAAAAACCAACAAAAACCCAAGTCTAAATATACCTAGAAATCCTTGATTTATACTGTAATCTGATCCACAGATACTTTGACACTGCCAGAGACCCCACTGGTTTCTGCACTAAGATCTGCCTTTGCCTAAAACTGAAAATCTGGGAATCTGCAGCTCCCGTTAAGGTCAAGGGAAAACCAGTCCCATTAAGGACCTGGTGTCTCCGAAACTTTGTTTTCCTTAAAAACAAAGCAAACAAAATTGGAAAGGAAACACGGGCTTTCACACTCGTCACCAGGCATAATCTCAGTATTTTCTAATGAAAATGCTGAACATAGTTCCTGCAGATTAATAACGTTGTACTCAAGAAAAGGCTACGCAGATAAAGTTCTTTTTGGAAAAAAAGCACTAAATACTTCCAAAATAATATAAAAAGTATGATTACAAAGAATTTCTCCAGAGAAGTGAGGCGTATGACCTGGTGTTGTTTAAAATACTGAATACATATCTTAACTTTCCCTATGCAAAGCCTGTAACATGGTAATTTTACAATTAATAACTATTTTCAGGCATTTCTGTCATTACTTGGTTACTAGGGAAGTTGCTTCAGGGAGGTTTTGAGGGCCTTTTTTCGTTCCAGGATATCACAAAATTGATTTTTTCTCCCTGCTGGCCTTCCCTTCTCCTTATAACTTTTGACACTGGGATAATAACCACGTGCTTTTGAACTGAAATGCTGATTGAAATTCCATAAAATAATTTCCAGGGTAAAATACAGAAATTTTTATCAGCCAGATTTTTGAACTCATGCTTTGCAAGCTGTAAACACAGACCTCTGCTTTCATGTTCAGCAGAAAAGATGAAACATGAATCTGACGTGACTGCACTGTGCATATACTGTCTCATCATCCCTCATCCTCCAAGCACCTTTACAAACAAGATTCCCTCCATTACCAAACACCATATTTCTCCCCTGGGAAAAGTAATTTGAAAGACAATGTTGCACAGCCCAGATTTACAGAATGTAGGTGGTCCAAGACAGAAGGTCAAAGTTAAGCTGAAGAGCTAACATCTGACTTCTGCTAAAAGATACTAATTCAGCTGTTTTTGGATTTTGAACCTTCAGCTGGCTTCAAGTAAAGCAATAGGTTCCACTCTGTCTGAAAAATTCACATAGGAAATAAATTCACTGTAACATCTACAGTCTTCTGAGTACTATTTTGCAGTCCATGGCTGTAAAATGAAGTACTTCTGACTTCTCCTGCAGAATGTTTTCTTTGCCTGTTTGCATAAATATTGACCCACAGGCATTTAAAATACATGCAGGTAGTGTTTGTATGTGTATGTAAAAGAGTTTTGTCTTGGTGTACAAAACTCAGTGTATTATTTAATGGACATTTTCCATAGTTGTCAGAATTTGTATTTTAAAAACATCTTTTACATTCAGTCTTCTGTCACCATCCTATCGAGATAAATACTTTTTTCTTTTCATTCTTGTTTGGTTTCATTTTTTCTTTTCTTAAAGTGAAGTCAGAAAGCCAAAAAGCATAGAATAAACAGAATTAAAATAACTCAAAACTGATGTTTAATTTCAAGAACAGTGATAAAGACTTACTGAATTTACAGCTAAACATACCACTACATTGAAAGAAATTGATTAAGTATGGTTTAACATAACATATCTGAAAGTTTTGATTAATAAAAGAGGTCAGTGGCCTCTGCCTTTCTAGTCAACCTACTTATTTTGCTTTAGTCCAGCTCCTCCGGAAAGAGCAGCATAATAAAGAATGGACTGTATCAGTGGATACTGTTTCTTTCTAATAAGACCTCAGGAAAACAGTTGGTGAATTAGATTTTAATGTCTTTACTATCCAGTTTTGCCTCAAATGCTCTCAACAGCCAGCATAAAACCCTTGCTCACTCTCACAAGAAATCCTACAATTTTAGATTGTTTTTATTGTTCATGACTTAGAACTTTACTTTTTTTTAAATTCATTTGGAATTTCATTCACCTAGACTGCTGCTTAACTCTAAAATATGAAGAAGCAATAAGAGCATTAAAAAAACCCCCAACTATCAAGTCTGTAAAAACATTTTCATTTATTGAATGAAGACCTGAAAAATACAAGACAACTTTATTTTTTTTAAACCCAGCATAAGTTTGATGGATAACAATCTTTTAATTAAAATTAAATTACTTCACCTCTGACACATCCTAAAGTATGTTTTCCATAAAGAAAACTGCCCTTACCATTACAACTTAAAATAACTTTCACTGAGATAAGTCCAACCTGTATAATGAAAATAATTGTGTCTGTTTTAAATGATGTTTCAGACAACAGAAATTCCATCTAAGTAAAAACACTGTTGTCCAAGGAGCACAAACCACAAGAACTGTAAACTAAGCTACTCATAGGAAAGAAATCAGCAACAAGACATGCGTCTTGCTGCTTCTTGCTGGGTCAGTGCAAGCTGTGATAATATACAATAAAAATAGGGAAGTAAGAATTATAGAGCATTTCTTCTTCAGGTGAGCAAAATGTAAAGGAAGAAAACAGACCTGTTTTTCTAAGCCACGGGTTTATTTACAGTCTTTAACTGTTCTGACAAATTTACCATAAACAAAACCAAACTATCAAAAGCAAAAACAAAGAAAAGTTTATAGCAATGAAATGCAGAGAAATCGCTAAAAGAGAAAGAAGACTGTTTGCTTGTTATAAGAACAATCAGAAAACTTGGAAAATTGAAGTGAGATTGTTTTTAACTACATTTAAAATAATGAATATTTGGAGTTTAGATTTAATCTGATGTCCTGTCAGAGATAGGATGGCTTAATATTTTACTGACTTTTGATTCAGAGCCTTTGAGTCCATGGCTAGAAGCCGTTAACCTGCAATGAGTGACGAAATTGCAGAAGGAAGACTATTTTAAAAAACAGTAAAACAGGACAGAATGGGAGACTCCCTTTTGAAAACAAGATAATCCCAAATTTCAAACATCTATGCCTTGCTAAGCTATCACTTTCAAGTTCCTAATTAGGATATTGAAGAGGCAAGAAGGAAAGATGTTTGGTCACCCAGCTTGTGGACACTTCTGGACTGCAAGGCAGTCCAAATGAGGCAGAAATGTAGAACTGTGTAGGAAGTTTAAAAAAAATATATCTAAGTCTCAGAGAAGTGTAATATCTACAGATAGATACGAATGAAAGCAACCATTTCTCAACCAGTATGTTATTTCAGCTCCTTCACATTCCTTACCCTGTTACTTTCCTACTGCACTTGCCTAGGTACTCAGTAATTTTGGGGAGCTTGATGAAACTTGATGGCACAACTAAATGCAATGTTAAAAAGAAAAAAAACTGAAAAAAAAAACCAAACAAAAAACCCCACAACCAAAACAACAACAACACAAAACCAAAATAAAACAAAAACACTCAAAAAAATCAGTCCTGCAAGCCTGCAAGTAACCAGCTTTGACTCACCTCTCTACCCTGCTTATTTCCTCTACCCCTACCCAGAACACCTACACTTCACTGAGCCGAACGACTCCATCATTTCACATGGGTCGGACTGGATGATGTCAGAAGTCTTTTCCGACCTAATTCTGGGACTCTGGGACTCCGCACAGCTCTGGCCCAGCCCGTGCAGCCCAGCGGGCGCCGGCGCTCCCCCAGGCCGCTGTCAGACATGTGAGACAGAGGCAAAGGCCACGGAGCTGCTGCTGCTGCTCGGGCCCTGGCCCGCAGAGACGGCGCCACCAGCGCTGGGAAGGGCTCCCGGCCCGGGCCCGAGCTCGCACGGGAGCGTCACCCAGCAGCAGGACACCGTGTGCCGCCGGGGGAAGGCGCAGGTGGCAGGAACCCCCCGCCCTGCCCGCAGTGCCCGGCTCCTGGCAGGGGGCTTGGGGAGGAAGAGCTGCTGCAGCCGGGAAGTCACCGGGGGGCGGGGGGAGACGGCCGGAGCCTAGCGACGGCCCCTGCGCCCCGAGAGCCATCGCCGACAGCGCCGTCCCCACGGGGCCGGGGCGGGGACGCGACGCTCGACCCCGCCCGGGGAGCGGAAGGCGGGGGGAGGCTGAAGGGAGGGGGGGACGGCCTGCGCCCCGGGGAGGCGGGAGAGGGGGGGAAAGGGAAGGAGCCGGAGCTGCCCCGCAGGGCCCGGCAGGGGCCGGGGCGGGGGCTGGGGCCGGGGCCGGTCACTCACCGCCCGCCGCCGCTCGCATCCGGCACCTGCGGCCGCCCCGCTCCCGGCAGCGCCCCGCGCCCGCCGCCCGCAGGCGCCGCCAGCCGCCGCCCGAGCGCATCGAGGGAGCGCCGAGCCAGCGAGGCGGGCGGGGGAGGCCGCCCTGCCCCGAGCCACGCCCCGCACACAGGCCACGCTCCTTCCCGGCCTTTCCTCTCTGTCCCAGCCTTGAGCTCGGGGTTCTGGAGGCGTCCGGGGGAAACGGGAGTTGGTGATGAGGGGCAAGAAGAAAAGAAATATAAACTTAATTATAACAGTCTTGCTTACGGCAAGGACAGCAACGACAATGCCCGAGGGAACGGCCTGAAGCTCTGTCGGGGAGGTTGGGTTGGATATCAGGGAAAGGTTTTTCATCTAGAGGGTTTGGGCACTGGAACAGGCTCCCCAGGGAAGTGGTCACAACACGAGCCTGACAGAGCTCAAGAAGCGTTTGGAAAATACCCTCAAGTACATGGTGTGACTCTGGGGACGGTGCTGTGCAGGGCCAGGAAATGGACTCGATGATCCTTATGGGTCCCTTCCAACTCAGCAGGTTCTGTGATTCTGTGAACAACAGTAATAAATGAAGATAAAACCACTCCCAAGCACTGTCCCTATAGACAGAAACTCATCCAGTAGTAGTGTTGGGACTCCCAGGATGGGGTGCGAGGAAAGCTGCCCGTGGAGGTCATGGAGTCTCCCTCTCTGGAGACACTCCAAAGCCACCTGGATACGTTCTGTTTCACCTGCTTCAGGAGACCCTGCCTTGGCAGGGGGTTGGACTGGACGATCTCCAGAGATTCCCTCCAACCCCAACCATTCTGTGATTCTGTGAGGGAGGTGCAGAAGGATGGGTGGTGGGCAAAAGCCCAGACACAAATACTCAAGCTGTGCTGTCAGCCCCAGGTGACATAAATCCTTCCTCTTTTCGTGATAAACCAGTAAAAATGTTTCTTTCCAAACCTGTTGTCTGCCTGGGGAGATTCTGAACACAAATTCTTTTCATTATGGACAGGGTCAGGAGATATCCTTTTTCACTTTTTGCTTGTATTGTTCCATATTTGGTTGCAAAAGCCAAATTCAGACAAAATCTTACTGGGAAGGAGAGGAAAAGCAATGAGAGAAAAAAGAAAAACCAGAAAGGAAGACTCCATTCCTCAGTTTTGCCAAAGCAGGACATTAATGGGAAAACAAATTACCTTGCATAAAATCTTAAAGCACCATAAAAAGCATTATGGCCAAACTCCACAAATTTCTTTTTTTTCATAGGTTAAAGCTGCTCAGGTGAAATTAGTAGACTGGAATATGTCATACCATAAGCAATAAGTAATACTTTTGACTCTTTCCTCTTCTCTGTAAAACATTACATGGTATCTTTCTGGGGAAAAACAAAAGCAGATGGTACCTCTCTTTTCTATAATTATTTCCAAAGTTGTACCTAGTAACTGCAGTTTTCTGCTGAGATCCAGTGCAGAAAATGAGCTCCTCAGTTCTCCAAGAAAAGTTGGCATCAGATTAAAAAAAAGTGCAACCATTTGCCTCCCATTTCAAAATTATATTTTTCCTCCATGACAGCTTGTTTGAATTTTCTCATTGAATGTCTGTCATCAGATGTGCCAAAGAAAACTGCTCTTTGAGAGGTTAGGTGGATTGAGAAGGCCTCACCTAGCACACTGCATACCTGGGTCCCAGCCCAGTGCCCTCTGAGACGTGATACTTGTGCCCATGTCCATTGACTTTTGTGGAGTCCATAAAGGGAACTGTGTACCAAGAAGGTTCTGTAATAAACAACCGGTTTATAGTTTAGATTTAGTTCAAGTGATAAATTTCAGTGCTAAACTGCAGTTTGGTTGCAGATTTGATTGAATATTTACCTCTGTCATAAGTGAAAAGATCCTGAATAGGTGAATCATTAAGAAGAGGGAAGCTGAACTTTCAGAGTCAGCCTCTCCACTGTTAACCCCTCAAGTGAGGACAAGCTGACAGATCTTTTGCTTGTGAAAATGTCACCTAGCCTTTAGAGATTTTAAGCTGCTGTTTCTAAAAAGCTGCTCATCAGTGTTTTTATGCAGGTCATGGTCCTTGGGAGTTTGTCAGAACAGCACAACCAGGCTAAGCTCTGCAAGAACAGAAGCCTTATAAAAGGCATATGTACTTTCTTCACTGGCATTCACACAGGCAAATCCTCCTATTTCCAAAAGCAGCATCCAGGAATTTTATGATCTATAGGGCCCTGGATAAGACTGTCATTGCAGAACTTCCTGTGTGGTGCACTTTGTTGAATCTGCTGTGGGTGGTTTTCCCAGCTGATGTTTAGTGACCATCACCTACCCCTTCAGTGACTCCAGAACAAAGCTGACAGTGACTGACTGCAGATGTGACCCTCTGGAGAAAAGAAACACCACCCCACAAAAAAGAAGAAGAAAACTAGTGTGGTTAAAATATATATATATATATCTGTCATATATATATATAACTTATGATGTATATACCATAATATATAGTATATATTTGCTGTCGTATATAATGCTGCTAATATAAATATATTACTCTGTGGAACTCCAGATGCTGTTAAAGAGATTAATCTATGCAGTTAAAACTGAGGAAAGAAGTGACAATCTGTAATGTAATGACCTGGTAAATTGTAAGTGTTATACCTCATAGAGGTCACAAGAGTAATTGCTCATTCATGCCTTTTTTCTAATCCATTTATGCAGATCTGACAGTGATCTGTAAACATTACATCTCTCTACAAAGTTGGGTAAACAGATTTGAAGACCAGAGAGACTATTATGATCATCTTGTCTAACCTGAATATTGAAAGCTGTAGAGTTTCCTACAGCCATTCCCACACGTAGGTCTTTCTGTAGCTGTTTTGAAAAAAAAGCATCTTCATTGTATTTCAAAGAATAAAGTTTGTTATTTATTTATTTTTGAGAAATGGCAAATCCATCATTGCACTTTGAAGATTTCTCAGTGGTTATGCTAACACGTACCACTCCACCTTAATCTGTAAAAAAACCTGATGGAAATATAAATGTCGTTTGAAAAGGTAAATTCATCTAGCTGCAGCATCTGTCCATTGCAAGCCTGCTTCTTGTTAACAGAAATATCTTCCTTTTGAAGATGTTTGTGAAATGCAGCAGATTTACTCCTTCACCTTCTCTTGACAAACTGTGTGGATTAACTTTGATTCTGCACTGTATAAGTGCCTTTCCAGAACTGTTTTCTGAATGCCTTCAAGCTTACAGCTATTGCCTAAGTTTTTTTGACATGTGGACATCCAAACCAGACTTCCTCCTACTCCTGCTTAAATTTGTGAGGTGAATATTATAACCAGGGAAATCTGAGGAGCAGAAAAATGCTAAGAAGCATAAAGTTGAAAATTACCTTAAGAAATCACCCTTTCTAGTTCTTTTACTTGCCCCAAGACAGGATCAACTACTCTTTTGTTGTAACATAACTGTTTTTTCAATCTTGTTCTTAAAGGCTTCCCAGTATGGTGCTTTTGCCATCTCCTCAGGCAATCTTTCCCAGTGTTTCTCTACCCTTATCACTAGCCGTCTTTTTTCTAATGTATGCTCTGAATATATCCCCTACTGCAATTTCAGTCCATTAGTGAAAGGTCTGTCTTTGCTGGCCTGGCCAACAGACTCTTTGCTTCCTCCCTGTAGAGGTCATTTCCATATTTTCCATCTTTAAAGGCCCTGTATCTTCTCTGCCTTGTTATTCCAAACAGTCCCATTAATATCCTAATATTTAATGTTTTCTGGATTGGTAATCAAGCTTGAACTCCCCTGCACTCTTCTGCAGACACCCAATGTCATTCTGGAAACACAATTCCCCAAGCCAAGCATGATTCTGGTGAAAAACTTTAAAAAAAACCCCCTCAACGTAAAACACTAAAATTTAAGCTGAACCATGGGGCAGCAGAGCAAATAATTGCTTTGCCTATTTTGCGGGCTGTTTTCCTGTTTCTACCCCATTTGTATGGCATTTTCCTTTTTACAATAGCGTAACAGTGGTGACTTGTGCTTTGCCTGTGATTCACTCTACATTTTTTCCAGGCAACTGTAATCCTGTTTACTTTTCCCCATCCTGTATGGAGAACTGATGATGCTATGTCTATTGCACCTACTGAATACCATCTTTTGTGTTTTCCTTATAAAACCCCTCATAACCAGTTTGAGAAATTCCCTCTGAATTATAATTCTGTTCTCTAACACTCTTTTATCTGCTCTCTTCTTCATGTCATCTTCAAATATATCAAGCTTAGTCTCTACTCTGTTCTTTGGATGTTTTATAAGGAGTATCAGATACAGGATAGACTTTTGAGAAACCTCTTTCAATGCATCTTTCTTTTTGGTAACCGCCCCATTTTGCTAACTCTTCCTCAGAAATGGCCCTGCCTTTTCTGACTCTATGGGGTTTTCAATTTGGGTCATATTGTCTTTGCTTATTCACAAGAAGCTTTGTCTAAAGCTTTACTAAAATGAAGATATATGACTTTTTAATACTTCTCTCCTTTGTATAACACCTATTAACTTATTTTAAAAGGAGGTCTTATTGGTTTAATGGGATTTTTTCTTGACAAATCCATGGTCATCATTATTTGTCTGTCTTGTAATGCATACAGATGGTTTGCTTCATAATTGCCACAAACTGAACCTATCTGATTTATAACTCACCAGCTCCTCCTATTTTCCTGTGTGTACATAACCTAAAGCCTGTTTGAAATTAAGAGGGCTGCTTCCATGATCATATCGTGTCTTCTGAACTGGAGATCAATAACCTGCCAAGGCCATGGCAGTAGAACCAGGAGCTGAGCCAAGAAGCCCAACATATCCTTGCCTGCTCTAACAAATCTATAATTACTGCACAACCTTTCTTCATCTCATTGGTTCCACTTCCCTTTATTTTCTCTAATCATCAATGGAACATCCCTGTGGATGTTGGTTTCTAGAAGTTCCCGTAGATTTTATAAAAAATTCATGCAGATATTTCAATTTCCAAGCAGATTTCATGCATTATATTTTGCTCCCAAGACCAGCTGCTTTCTGGTTCCTCCTAAACTGAAAATCACCTGGGTTTGTGTTGTCAAATCAGCATCCAGGAACTGATCTACTTAAATCTTATGGCTCTATTTCTTTTTTTAATACATAGGTACAAAATAAATTCTTTGACCTTGGCAGCATTTGGCTGTTATCCGGGAACTTAAGCCAGAAAGTTTCATTGTGAAGTGAAATATATTTATCTTCACTGAAAGGCGAGAGAGAAAGAAACAACTTACTGATCAGTGTTTTCTCCCAGATGATTTCTGGTATGCTTCAAGAGAAACAACATATGAATTAATGCACATAATATTTTGAGTTTTCCTCCAGAACACGTACAGTCACTTTTTCCACATCAAACAAAAAATATATTCTTTGCACTTTCAACCATTTCCAACAGTACACAAAATTCTCTCACTCTTTTACTTTCTTGGCTAACACCACCATAATTCTTCCCTTTCAAGATTTATCCAAGGAATCTGTGCACTACTGACCCAGAGGCATTGTTTCTCTAAACAGCACCAATGAAACAAATTACTAAATTACTTTGTGCAACTAAAAATACTGAATGCTGTATACCACAGCTCTGTCAAGGGTGTCGCTACTAAGTTGCATCAGTTTAAATACTTCTTGGGACAAACCTTTCTGTCCTGTGGGTATTGAAAAAAAATAGATGGGAGAGGTTGAAATCTAAACCAACTTAAAATTTTGCCCCTTTTCTTTCTCAAAGGAAAAAAATCCCACTTCAAAGGCTATTTGGCAGTTCTTGTCCTTCAAATTCCAGGTGAGATTCTATTTCTCTTTTCCACAAGAACGAATTCTGGCACAACTGCTTTAATTTCCATATTGTGGGAATAAGCAGGGAAAAGACATTAATCAAATTTTTTTTCAGACTTCTGAAATCATGTTGACAGATCTCCTGTTCTGAATTGAACGGTACCCATGGGACTGTTCATTGCTGCCTGAGCACCCCAGGTCCACTCCACTGGAAGGGAGCATATCTCTGCTCCAGTAGAAGCCAGCACTCCCTAATGTGTCCTAGTGAAAAATAACTTGAGTAACAAAGAACTATTATTTAATTATCAGTTCAACTTATTTTTATAAAGCCAAATTGTTTCCGTAACTTGTCCCATTCATCATCTCTGCAAAACTGTGTTTTAAAGCAAATGATAGAGGAATTCTTGTATTTAACATTAGAAATAAAGATTCTATCTATTACTAAATACTTTCTTGCTTGCTTTTTTCCCCCATTCTTCATAATTCTCCCTATCAGTCTCTCTCTTCTTTCCTCTTCTATTTCTCCTAACCAACTCTAAGTCTCTTAGGGTGAAAAAGAAAAGGAAAATTAAAAATATGGCTCAGAAAAAGGGGATAAGAATGGGGATGAGATAGATAAACTATGCAACTGGGCCAAGTATAATTGGTTTTTCAAAACTTAACTTTTTAGATAATTTACATTCAGATTAGTATCACAACTATGCTGTTAGCAAGAGGCTGCATTTTACGTCAATTAGATATAATTATTAAGTCCTTTCAGAGAGAAAAAATATTTTAGTATCTCAGAAAAGCAATTAACATTAAAATGTGAATCTTGGTCTCTTCCTTAAATGTATGATCAAAGGCACTGGATCAGACAGCTTCATCTGACACCCCTTAAACACATGACAATATTTGATTTTAATGAACTATGGTTCTAGTCTTTAGTGTTTCTTAGTGACATTTGTTCTTAGACACAGAAGTCTAAGGGGTGTTTGGCCTTGACTTCAGATCTTCAGCAATTTCCACAGAAATTTCTGAGAAGAATGTTAGCCAGTGTTTTAAAACACAGAGGCCTAAATTTAGACTGTTAATTCTGTATTTAGCCCTGCAATGTGCTGAGCTCTTGGGCTGTGATCCAAGAAAGCACTTACAAGTTCCCATTAACTTGAAAACACTTTCAGGTCTATTATTCACTTTACCAAAAGTGCTGAACTCAAATACTTAAAATTATGCATGCACATTAAGTAGCCTGTTGGACTTAGCCTTATACAGTCCCCAGTTCAGGTCAGCTCATATCTGAGACACTGACTCACTTTATTCTTTGAGACACACATTAAAATATGTTCAATATCTGAATACATTTATAATTATTATTCCGTCCTGTTTCTATATTACTATTATATAACATCAACAACAACAACAACATAGTGTTTTGCATGCCCCAAATCCTGCTTGTGGGAAATAATCAACCACTTCTGAAAGCTGGATAAAAGTTGCACCACAGTGGTTAAGAGTCAGTTTTCCATTTCTGGGAGGGACAGGATAATGAACAGGAAACACTAGCAAAGGCAGAAGAACTGTAACACTGAAGACAATGAAATAGTGGTATAGATTGTTTAGGGAATCCATCGAACCTTGTTCATTGAAAGCCTTTAAGAAGTGGCCAAAGCACCTGCAGGAACAATTCTATTCCTGGAGCTATAGTCAGTCTTTCCTTAAGAGGCAAGAGGTACTAGGCACATTCATAAGGTGCCTTGTGGCTCTGTGCAACTTTTAAATTTTGACATCCAGCCTGTGCTCACTCTTGCTACGTACTGGCTAGCTTTCTATATTGATATCATTACACTTGTCCACTTAGGGCCTGTGTCATGATTCAGTTGTGAGCAAGCAGCAGGAGTGAAGACATTTATTTTGATTGTATAAGTATTTCTAGCCACAGAAAAAAAAAGAATGGCATGTGAAAACTGGCTAGAATAGTTTCCATTCAATTTGTCCATTTCCCAAAGCTATAGGCTGCAGTGAAAGACTTCATCAGTTGTGACCTGACAGAAATCCTGATGTTTTCTCTAAAGGCATTTGCAGGGAAAAAAACCCAAAAATCAGAGTTAAAGGAGTTAGTAGTATTTGTGAATGTGACAGTCGCTAGTTATTATTCAGCACTGTAAGAGATAAAACTTCTGTGTGCAGCAAACCCACTTCTAAAAGTGCCCCATATTCCCACCACAAGATCCCTCCTGTTCTGTGCTGTGTCTCATTGTGCCCAAAGCCAAGTTGATGGTGTGACTGTATCCTCAACGAGGTAGAGAAACACTCATGGAGGAGACGGGGCTGGAGGACCATTGTCTTCTTCCATTTCAACCCATCTTTCCCAACTGATTACTGCTCTCATTTACAAGGCAAAATTAACCAGCTACAAAAAAGTGAAGTCCTCAATTACTCACTTGTGTTGGCCTTCATAAAATCACAGAATGATTAGAGTTGGAATGGACCTTAAAATATCAGCTAGGTTCAACTCTATTGCCAAGGCCAGGGACATCTTCAACTACACCAGGTTGCACAGAGCCCCGTCCAATCTGGCCTTGAACACTTCCAGGGATGGGGCATCCGTAGCAACCTGTTCTGGTGCCTCACCAGTCCCACTGTAAAGAATTTTTTCCTAATATCTAATCTAAAGCTTTTAATTTGAATCCCTTCCCTGTTGTCCTGTCACTACATGCTCTTGTAAGGAGCGTTGCCACATCTTTCCTGTAAGTTCTCTTCAGGTACTGGAAAGCTGAAATTAGGTCGCCCTGAAGCTTTCTTTTTTCCAGGCAGAACAATCCCAGTTCTCTCAGCCATTCACCTCAGGGAATGTGTATATCCAGCTGAAACAAATCTCACTGTTAATTGTAGCAAGGCACAATAGGTGCATGCAGGATACACTTTGATCCATTGCTACGCAACCTTTAGCTTGGAGCACTTTTGAACTGCCAAAATCAACTTTCTCACTGGGAAATGTATCATGAGGGAGTTTGAAAATAGGATTCAGAACAGGATGGAAAGGTCCAGTTAAAATCTGAACTTCCCCAGTGGGGAGATCTTGACTTTTCAAAGAAGGAAATGGAAATATGGAGGAATGCTTGGGCTGACCTTTTGATTTGAGATTACTTCTTTTAAAAAACCAAATCCCCCCAAACCCCCAACAACAATAACAAAAAAACCCTAACAAAACCCCAAAATAAAATCCCACAACAAAACACCACAAGCCAACCAAACAAAAAACCCCACCTGCTTATTTTGTTACTTCAGTAAATTGCAAGAAATGTTTGGCGATTGACTAAAAGGTCTCCAAATGTCAGATTTATAGATCAAACACCAAAAAAGCATCCTGAAAACTCAGAAATAGGAGAGACATTTTGTTTTTTCAAATGTCTTTTCCTTTCAGCATCCAGTTTTATCTCCTTTCTGGAACATCTATAAATTCAAATAGTTGGGCAGTCCTAAAGATGTAGGTAAAAACAGACTCCATCTTCAATTCACTCTTCCTCTAAATAATTTCTGAGATACAGATAGGGACCTTAATTGTATATTTATACTTTATGCCTGAATTCTGGGAACAAAACATAATTCCCAAAAGACTTCAATAGTTGCACATAGTGTATTAGGAAAAAAATAAACAGGATTGTGTCAACCTTTAATTTTCACACACACAATAAAAATCACCATAAAACAAAATAGTTAGGCATGAAAAGAATTCTGTAGAATCGAAATTTTGTCAAGGGATCAGTGAATTTCTTTTGATCAAAACTTGAAATTTGCAACAGATACTCATGCCCAAGCATGCTCGTCTCCAAGCATGGAGGTAACAGTGACATACTAACCCTGTCTGCTGTGGAATTACATTCCTGCAGAAATCCAGGGAGGCAAAGCACAACGCTAGTGCCAATGGCACATGCAGACATAGTTGGAATTTTCCTAGAGAGTGCAGGGGGGCTGTTTCTCTTTTCCCTCCACACACACTATGTAGCTATTGAACTCTGCAAGACTTGCAAAGAATACACTTTATATTATCTTTTCATTTCCATGGCATCTGTACATTTGAAGTTTCATGCCTCATTGTGCCTGCATGTGATCATCTTGTACATGTATTTAAATTGCTTCTCTTGCCTCTGATCTTGAGAGACAAAAGCAACATTGAATTCTTTTTCCATTATATATTTTTACAAAAGAACTACTGTAAAAATTAATCAAAGATATGCTGCTTTTTATTGTTATTTTTTTAATTTTGGGGGTTACTTTTCCTCATATTGCAGTGGTTTTGAAATTGAAACGTTGCACTGCTGAGAAAGTGCCATGAAAATATAACCCACTACATTCCAGGAAAATAAATAAGCAAGGCCACCCAAATTTTCAATTAGTGCTAGTGCAGTATGCAGGAAATGGCTGGAGAACCGTCAAAGGCAGCCTTAGGCTGGGTCGTGGATACGGAACAGTGACAGGAAGGTTTGAAGCAGGAATACAGGCTCAGTGTGAAGATGGCTCTTCTCCAAGGAAAACTGCATACTAATAGGTTAATACTGATTTCCTGAAACATACAGCCTGGGTATTACATGCTGGAATTTACATTCTGACAAAGGCAATTGCTGAGCCTCAAGACTTTGCTTTTTTGGTGATGAAATAACACTAGAAAGTTCAAACTGCATTATATATTTCATGTTTTAAGCTTATTAAACATTCAAAGTACAAACTGTGCACATATTTTTAAGCCACCTGAAATAGCAACAGCCTCACTAGTTTGGGAAACTAGTATGAGAAACATTACATTTCAACAGGTCAAGCTTGTTTGGAGTAATCCCAGCAAAAGATACCGACCAATGTAGAGTGATGCCACTTTTAGAATAAACCTGCCTGGAATCCAGAATTACTGCCCAATCAAGCAGATACACACAGTATCAGGAATCAAACACTTTTCCTTTAGCACAGCCTTTGTAGACAAAGTGGTATTTGGAAAGTATCTGAAGACTGAGTTGGAAAAAGCACTTCAGAAAATAAAGAACTGAAAATCACAAATGAAGACACTACCTCTCTTTTCTGCAGGTCAGAGGAAGGGCTCCCATTGATGATAGAAGACGCTGTCCCAGACCTTCATCCCGAAAGTAAGTGCCTAAAACAAGAACAAAATTAATAAAGCAAAGAAACTTAATGAGAAAAACCAGCTAAAGACTCCAGCCAACCTTTCCCTCAAGTGTCCTCCTATTTCACTCTAACTGGTGGTGCAATTGTCAGCTGAGGGTGGCACTGCAGCATCACAGGAGACCCTCATCCCCTCAGCCAGACCCATCTACTGCCTCTGCTCCTCTTTACAGAGGGTGGCTGGCACAGGAGCACGAAAAATATGAGTGAGAGTGGGGAAGAGATGGCAGGTTTTTCACTGGAATCAGCGGGCCTAGATTTTTCTGTTTATCCATCTTAATATCAGCAGATATGTTTATACCACAATACTAGTGCCAGCATGATCCCATGTCACAGCAAGCAGTCGGTGGTGCCCAGCTGTGCTGCCCTGATCCCGGGCACCCACTTAAATCACAGGCTGTGCCTCTAGTGGTTGGTCATATTTATTTATGAATAAACACCATTTTCATTGTCTTTCACTGTTCAGAGAACTGGAAGCCATCCTGAAAGTCTTTTTAACAGTTCTAATTGCCCTAAAGTCACTGGGAAATCTGCCCAGATAGAGCCTGGAAAAACTGGGCCACAAAAAGAGACCCTAATTATTTGCAGTAGGAGGCAGAAACAATGCTTTTTCAGTCTCTGCCTCTCCCTAGGAAATGTTCTGTGGGATTGAATTTGCTGAAAACTGCTCGGGGTCCATTGAGTGATGCACTTTCCACTTCTTCTCAGGGAAGCTGTTTTAAATAAGCTGTAAAAAATTTTAATCAGCACATAGTATTTTAAGTTCTGAGTACCATCCATACCCTGGAACCTTTTTAGTTTAAAGTCAGTAATTGTGTCACTTGCCTATGAAAGAGAAATTAACAGAGCAAGGGAGGAAGTGGACGGAATTTGGGGAGTTTATATTAGTGTTCACACATAATGGTACATTTTTTGGTCATATGTGATAATTATTTAATCAAATGGAATTTGCCCTCTGGTGCTTTACATGACACTGCTGCCAATCACCCCAAAGCAAATAAATCTTTCAGGTGATGAAGGGAGCGTTTACTTGCCTGTCTTCTGGAGAGCTGCATGCTGTGAAAGCACATCTAATACTGAAGTGATCCATGGGCAGCTATGTGAAGCAGGCATCAATTCAGGACAGACTTCATGCATTGTGGGGAGTCTAGACAGAAACTTTGATATCTGTGTAAGGCTGGATATATTCTCAATAATTGTCCTGAACAAGATGCTCTGCTGAACTGAGGACATGGATTTTACGTAAAGATGCTTCTTCCCTATAGGAGAAAATGCCTCATTTTTCTTTCCACATGAACGCTCAATCCACGATAAATGTTTATAAAGTTCCCCTTCAGCAAGTTTCTTAACTGCTGAAGAATAAATATTTAAAGAATCACAAATGCTATAATCAAAACCACGTAAGATGCTACAAGAGCGTTCCCTTTTGTACAAAGAAACAAAGGACCTCAAGCTTGCAGAAAGCTTCATTTGCCTGGTTTGAAAACTGATACACTGTACAATACAGCATGTATTATCTTTGTGCAGTATTTTTATAACAATACCTTAAATGCCATGGGCTTAATTCTTACCATATTACTATAACAAATCTATGGAAGCTCTGCAGAAGGCCAATGTTGAGGAGGCTTGGGGGTCGCATCTGCAGGGTCTGTAGCCTCTGTTTGGTGAGATCCTGGGGATGAGACCCATGTTCGAGATTAAGGACATGCCCAAGTGCCTTGCTGGATGGGAACTTGCAGTACTGAACCCTTTGCTGGCACTCAGGACAGAGACTTTCAACATTGAACAAATTCCTTCGATGGAAGAAGTTGTTATTATTAATTTAAAAAAAAATTAAAACCCACAAAAACAACATAAAACCCCAAAAACCACATTTCCTAATTGTATGTAATAGGTAAGTAACACCTGTGACACCCTGAGAAGAAGGGGAGCACCTGACGGGATTTACCAACTGATTTCAGAAATATAATTACATACATAAAGTTGAACAAGACTTTTAATTCAGTCATTTTGGTAAAAATCCTGGTTCCATGGAACAAAATGGGACAAATATCCATTTTTGACATGGGCCCAGCATTTTTTGCATCCTTTTTACATGACACAAGTTGATTTGGAGCTGTCTTCTGACTTTGAATTTCACTCTAATATTAAGTTAAATAGCAATTTCCTATGACCAGTGACCAAATTATCCAATAATGTCTGCTTAATACAATCAAAATAAAAAAGGTGGAAGTCGTGTTATTTTAATACAACTGATTTGTTTCCTGAATTTTAATCAAATGGGACAGACGAATCAAGTTAGTAATCCAAAATTTACAGTAATTTAGAGGGATTTTGAACACGACCACACACCTTTGCCCAGGTAGAACTTTCTTAATTCTATGTCTTCATCCCTTCTTTCCTGTCCTACAAGTATTGGGGAGGAAAGGAAAAGGAAAAGGAAAAGGAAAAGGAAAAGGAAAAGGAAAAGGAAAAGGAAAAGGAAAAGGAAAAGGAAAGGTGAGGGGGCTGTCCTGGAGACATTCCTGTGCTCCAGCAGTCCCCTGGGTGCCCACATGCTCCTGCAGCAGTCATTCAGCAGATGCCCAACCAACACCTGAGCATCTCAGCTGCAGATTTTGGGCTACAGCCTCCATGCATACACACCTGCACTGAAATCCTAGCCCACTGCCAGGCTGTTTGCAAACCAGCACTGGCTTTGGCAGAGAATGATCAGAAGCAGTTTTCACCTTGTGTGTTCTGTATGTTTGTAATTAACTGTGCATTAACACGGAACATTTCTATGCAAGTTCTCTTTTCATCAGCAAGAGGCATACCCATGTATTTGAGCCTGGGGAGAAAGAGGAACCCTCTTGAGGTAAATGTTTTATTATTTTTGTTTTTCTTTCAGCCTCCAGGCACAAATGCTAAATTGGGAAAATAAAAATTTGAGATTGGGGTCTGAGTTTCCATTTATGGTATACCTAATTTTCACTGTAGCCATCAAGAATGAAATAAATTAACTGTATTTTTCCACAGTAAATAACTATGGATTAGTTTCAAATCCAGTGCAGGAACTGAAGAACTAGTAGAAGAAATAGATGAAAAACTAACAGACACATGCAGGTTTTGTTTGTGAAACCATTAATGATAGCACAGCACCTTAGCTGAATTACCTACTTTGTTGCTCTCGTATATATCACTATGCCTTTCTCCTTTCTGAAGATAAATCACAGTAGAAAAAGACCTCTATATAAAAAAAAAAGCTCAAAAATAAGTGTGGTAAAACACAGAGGAGGAATTAGGCATGCAGTCTTCTGCAAATTATAAGAACTTCTCGTGCACAAAACTATTTTTATTTGATTTACATTCTGTTCAAGCTTTCTGGTTTTCAAAAACCACCAGAGGGAGCCCAAAACCGCTCATAAATATCAGTAAAGGTGTGCTGGAGTCAGCAATGAAAAAATGGACTAAGAATTAAGCTGTCTTTGGGTTTCAAAGGAATACACTAATTGCTCATTCATCAACAGATGCAAAAGTTCTGGACAATGATGGGTGAATCACATAAAACTATATTAGAAAAGTATTTTAAATTTAGTCCTGACAATTAAGAATACAACCCAGAACAGTCTGAGCCTGCCAAAAGATACACATTAGAGGTGAGGATGAAATTACATAGGCAGCCATATACCATACAATATATAAGCATTTGGGAATATACTTTTGAGCTCCACTGCTGCATCTGTTTAACACTATCAGGTGCATAAACCGTCAGTGAAGTTATTTATTAAATGGCCTCAGGGCTGCTTCTCATGACTGCCACTGTTTACTCCCTTATAAGTGCTGATGGCTAAGGTAATCACTGGGGAAAAGCTGATTCTTTGGATAAATGGGTGAGGAGCACAGTGCCATGAAGCACTGATTGCATGACCATCATAGGGAAGCACTTCAAAATCTAGACTGACATACTGTATGACTTGCTACTCATTTGGCTTTTCATCACTGATTGATCCAGCTAAGCATTACCTTAACTAGAAAACAAAATAAATAAAGAACTATGTGGATGGTACAAGTGGACTTACCAGAGAAAGCTAAAAATGTCAAGTACAAGTCGTGATTTCTTGCTCCATTACCTTATATGAAGGCTCTTC